>CM060087.1:11777-611777 GCA_030522485.1 Stenchaetothrips biformis | reverse complement strand
CGCATTCTCTTCTTTCCGCAGATTTTCCAGGAACCGCCAGATGGAGGGATGGCGCACTACCATGAAGAGCTGCAGGTGGTTATGCCAGCCTTCGACCGAATTGTTGGTTCTCTGCTCACCTCCAAGAGTCGCCTCGTATGTGTTCCACACCTCAGGCAGGAAGCGCGGAGCGATGAGACGTCGCCTTCTCTGTGCGCCCTTCACGTAGTTGGTCTCAAGGTTTGTCACAATGTCATCCAGCCTTGGGTCCATTTCTTCAGTGACTTCCTCGAACACCTCCACGAGGTCGTCTAGCGGGACGAACGGCAGCGCCATGAGGGTGACAACATCCCGACGCACGGGGCTGTCGACTGTCTCATACTCGGCCTTGAGCCCAGCCTCCACCACGCGCCTCCATATCGCCTGGTCGAAATGGAACAGGCATCCTCGCACAGTTGCTTGAGGGAAGACTCTCCTCACCGCGTTCATGTTCGCCAACTCGAAGTCCATCATGAAGGTCAGGTTTTCCCGATCAAGCCGCAATCTTAGCTGGGCGCATCTCTCTTTGACTTTCTCGTACACAACGTGGTATGTGTCCTCGGTGAGGCGCATTGTTAGGGCGAAAACGAGGGGGAACACGAAGCTCATGTACTTGCCATGGATGCTGAAGAGCTGGGCGAATGCCCCCGGCACCGTCTTGAACGTCCCATCCGAGAAGACGATGTCACACATGGCCAGCACGCGTAGACTCTCGTCGGTGGTGAAAATGAGCAGGCGGTCAGCGTCCTCTTGCCCGGAGTCGAACAGGAGGAAAGACTCACCACGTAGCGTCGTGTCGTAAGGTGCGGTAATTACCAGGTCCCGGATGGTTTTGGGGTTGGGTGGCCTCCTGGATGCCTGGGTTCTGTTCACCGTCCTCTTCAGGGCTCTCCTTTCCGGCAGCTTTTGGGCCACCTCTTCCGGGGGTACTCCAACCACTGCAGTGAGGAGGTTTGACGGCCTCTCATTTGGCTCTTCCCGCGCCCTCCTCTTGACTTTTTCGGTCAAACTTCTTACTTGCACGTCAGCAGGGTCCGCGGCATGGAGGTGTTTCCCAGAGCCGTCACGGAGAATTTCGATGGCGTCCAAATTGTTGTTGGTTGTGATACTTGCATTGCAAATTTTTCTTTGGCAGCATCTCCAATATCTTCGCGACTTGTCCTTGTTGAAATCGTGGTGGTGGTAAATAAAGTTTTTGAATATAAGCAGCGGCTTTCCCTTCTGTGACTGAATAGTGCGAGGAATTTGGGGGTCCATGGCCAAAAATTTTAAGAATCTAAATTGTCATTTGGGTTTCCAAGACGAGTGCCCGGTGCCGTAAACAATGCCACCCCTCGGACACGGGGAGTATTGACAGTGCAAAGTGTTGGACACTGCAACAAGGTGTATTCACAGCAGAGTAGTGCACAGTTATACTGACAGCTTCATGGACATTATCGAGCCTGGACAAAACCGTACATGGACTAAGTTGATAAAGGACCATTCTGTCGTGGACCTTATACCCTGGACATGTAAACTATGGACTAAATATCATGGACAATCTATCGCACGGACCATTTCCCCGTGGACATTATGTCTGGTAATCCCTGCCGCCTATGCCTACCGTGAGAACGAGCGCGCGACAATGCAGCTCGCACCCCGACCAGACCAGCCGCCCAGCCCGGCGCCACTCTGACCGCCCAGGAGCCATAAACTGTGGTGTCCGAGCTGCCGAGCGATTCCGCTGCCTGCACTCCTCGCTCTATCTCTCTCGCACCCCGAAGGCGCACTTCATGAGTGCGAGAGAGAAGGAGCGGGCGGCGGAATCGCTCGACTGTTCTTCTTCGAGTGGTAGAAGGCCGCCGCTCGGCGCAGGGTGCGAAGCGGGAACGCAGCAGCGGGCCGTCCAGGACGCCGTCGACCGCCACAAGTTTCGTGCCTTTTCCGCCAGCCTGTCTGTCTGTCTTTCGGTCCGTCCGTCTGTCGGCACAGTGCAGCTCAGCTTTTGTTGGGAAAACAAGTATTGCCGGGAGATCGAGGTCAATCGCCTTGCGGCCTTGCCAGATGGGGCTGGGGGGCCTGGCCCGGACCACCCCGCGCGAAAGGATCAGCAGTCAGAAGTGCATGTCTCAAGTGAAGTCTCACAATGCTTTTCAGTGAAGCACAACTGCACAACAAATTCTATTCGAATGTTGTCGAATCCTCACTAATAAATGAAGTTCTAAGTTCACACAAAAAGCAGTCAAACCGCAGATGAGCAGTTGCAGGTGATTTGTAGTCAGATTGCAGTTAACTGCACTTAAACTGCACTTTAACTGCATGCAAAGTGCCGAAAAAGTAGTAGTTTTTTTGGGCCATTTCGCAGTTTGGTCCCAGTTTGTCCCTGTTCTAGGCAGTTCACTTGTGCAGTCCAACTGCAGTGTCAATAATAATACTGAGCAATAGTACAAAGTTCACTTCAACACTAATTTGGATTGAACACCGAGAGCAGCACCAATCTTCACTTCTACCATATTTCAACTTCAAAACTGAGAAACTGGAACTGAACCCGGGAACCCGGGTAGCCGCGTTGCCCAAAGCGGTCACAACATCAACAATAGTATGACGGAAGACACACAATTTTGACGTCCTCCATCGACAGTCTGTGTCTAGTCCGACTACGATGGAGAGGATTGTGCGTGCACCTAACCTCGTGGCTGACCGTGGACGCCATCGAGTCGCAACATGGAAATGCGTATTTCTCAACTTCAGTGTGATATTTTGTTAAAAACTTTTAGCTAACGGATTTAGAAGATATTTACTAAGGCAACAGATGGAATCAGTTTCAAAAAAAGTTTTGTTTAGAAACATAAAGTGGAAATAGTAATTGGGGAACGGACACGACGCTCCAAGCACCACCTAGCGGCAGGTCTGTGAAACCTGACGTGAAACCCAGCGACTGACTGTGGACCATACTAGTTGCTTGTGAACAGTTTGCTTAAGCCTATTTTGAAGTAGTAGGTTGCTTCACTTGAAGGAATTTAAAAGATTTATATCGTCATCAGACCCTGGCGTAAAAAGGCTTCCAGATTGCAATAAGAAATGCCCTTTTACACCTTCTTAAATGACTTAAAATATAATTCACGGATGTATTCCTAATTGACCTAATGACTGTACATGCCATGTGCTTATCTATACTCTTCACGTGTAAGCAAAGAACAGTTCAAAAGTATACTTGCAAACACACCTTGCATCTGAAAGTAAATTGGATTTGACTTGCCGTTTAAACTGCATTTTAGAATGTCATGATAGACTGCAGTCGGATCTGGCAGGGAAAATACAGTTAAAGGACAGTTTGAGCCCATTGCCGTGCACATGCCCGACTACAGTAGACACTACAAAATAGATCACTCTTTTTGTACAATTAAACGGAAGAAACAAACTGCAGAAGCGAACTACAGATGAGCCACTGCAGTTTCAACCACAGTTGAACTTCTGATCCTTTCGCGCGGGACCCCACCGCCCTATACCCCCGACCGCCCTGCCCTGTCCCCTAGACAAATTAACGAAATCTCGTGGCAGCGCGGGTGTGTGTGTGTGTGTGTGTGTGTGTGTGTGCGTGTGCGTGCGTGCGCGTGTGCGTGCGTGTGCGTGCGTGTGCGTGCGCGTGTGCTCCGTTCGCGGACCTGCTGCCTGCGCAGCGGGCGTGGCTGTCGGGGCGGCCGGAGGGCGCCGTGCCTGCTTGCCTTGCAGGCGTCCTCGCGCGCCGTGTGGCGACGGCGACGTGGCCGCGTCGTGCTCGCGGCGGCCCCCGTGGCCGAGCGGCGTGGCCCTTTCTTGAACCGGACGAATTTCATGGGATAGGTGATGTCACGGCCACCGCGACGGTCGCAACGCCCTCGCAGGCCCTGGTCCATCTTCATTGTCCGTTTCTGTGGATTGATGTAGGGGCAGAAGAGAGATGAGAAAACAAAACGTGACCCCATCAATGGATTGCTCTCCGAACGAAGAAGCCATCGATGGGGCACACGTTCGGTTAGAGTCTCATTTAGCGCCTGCGCCGTGTTGTGGCCCACTGTGCGTCGTTGTACATGTGCACTGCAGACCACCAGAAATGTAACGGAAAAGTGAATGCTTCTGCCGCGCCCGCCCCATCTGGAGAGGAGAGATGCAGAGGCTAGAGAGGCCCGTCTGGAAGTTTGTCCAGGTCACACTTTGCCGCCCCGCGGCGGCTGTTGGGCGCGAACCTGGGCTGCCAGAGTGGCTGACTTGCGATGGACAGTCCAAACGAAAATGCTACATCCAAACATCCCGACCCGGATTACCTGGTGCCTTGCTGTTGGGTCTGGTTGTGGCTGCACTACTGCTTTTGACTCTCCCCTCAGTGGCCGCCTGCAGCCACCACCGCAGGTCTCACTTCCGGTTTGAGTTCCATTTTATCGACTGTGGAACTCAAAACGCGTCCAGAGTTTGGCCGCCTCTGTACAGGGTCACTAGGCATGCCGCGCCACGCCGCGCCGGTTTGAGTCTCTTTTAGCGACGGCGGGTAGAGTTTTTGCCGCCTGCGCCAGTCTCCTGATACATTGTGGGTGGGCGGCACACGTTTGATTCGAGTTCCCATAGCGATTCTGTAGCTCCAACGCGTCGGGGATTTTCGACGCCCCAACGACACTTTCACTGCCCTCCGGCCGGCCGAGCGGGCCGACAGTGGAGTCGCCCTGTCCCTCTCGCTCTCTGGGCGCGCACAGTGGCGATCGAAATCCGGGACGCGTTTTGACCTCCAGAGTCGCTAAATGGGACTCGAACCGAACGTGTGTGACTTCGCCAACGGATTGCTATCCAAACGAGGAATCCATCGGTGGGGTCACACGTTCGGTTCGAGTCCCATTCAGCGACTGTGGACCTCAGAGCGCAGGTAGAATTTTGTCGCCTGCACCGGGGTACTAGATCACTGTACCATCAAACTAAGCTGCCCTTCACATTTCTGCTCCCTGGTTCGTTGAGGAGACCTCAATGCTGGGCCGAGGGGCCGCAGCAATGCCCCGCGGCGGCCGCGACGCTACGCCGTGACGCGGACATGGCGCGGTGCAGGCCGCGCCGCCCTGGCGCGGTGCAGGCCGCGCGCCCTCAAATTAATTAGGTATTATGTGGCCATTTTTTATTTACAATCCAGTTCTGGCCGCGACTGGAAGGGTTAGTGTTTAGTGTTAGGGATATTCTTTATCGTGGGTAGACACGATAGGGTGGTGGGTACTGTTTACGCAATTCCTCAAATTGATGGCCCGTGAAAGCAAGTCTCAGCTTTGGCGCTCCTTGGGCATGGTCACAGGCCCAAAATAGCAGTGAGTGCGCCATGGAAGAGTCGTAAGATGGTATGGTTCCAACGGCATTGTCCCAGAGTGACTTGTCTTTCGCAAGCTTGTTGAACCTCTTGCTGACCGCCGACACGCGGATCCAGTCATAAGGGTCACATTCCTTCAAAATCAACATAATGATTTCGTCGGACAGAGCAGCGAAGCGATCAGACATGATCAGAGAAGTCGCAGGCAGGAATGGTTGCGATGGAATGACAACAACAGGATCCGGGCCCCGGGGCCCTGCCCTCACTCCCCCGCAACCACCACCCCCTCACCCTGCTTGGCCACGCTACACCACTGCCCGCGGAGGGGAGGGGGCCCGCCCGGTGGCGGCGAGCCGGGGGTGAGCGTCCAGCCGGCCACAGCCAGTGCCGTGCCGTGCCGCCAGCAGTGCAGACGCCGTCGCCAGTGCAGCAGAGTTCCGTAGGGGTCCGAGTGCGTCACCAGCAGTCGCGGCCACCGTGTTGAAGTGCCGTAGTCGGATCGGAGCAGTAGTGCAACGTGACGTAACGTCCGTGTGTATCTACGGCCGGTCTCCACTGAACAGCTTAGCCGCTCTGCGACAGGTGAGTGTGACTTCACGTTCCCGCCATCTTTTTTCCGTGGGCGGGGAGGGAGCTCATGTCAAGCTCCGCGAATCCGTCTCGTCGCTCTGCCTGTCTCAGTGCTCGAGGGAGTCGGCGAGAGAGGCAGAGCGCCGAACGATTCTTGGCAACAGCTGAATTAACACGTTCCGTCGCTGGTGCAGGTGTTTACGGTCCTGCCGCTTAACCCGGACCTCTTAGCCGTCGTCGCAAAGCAGTTGAGGGACGCGGAAGGTCCTGCGGCCTGCAGGCACTCGCCCACCTGGAGCAGCCGCGAGCCGACTCGGTCAGCGTAGTGCACCCATTCAGCAGGGAGCTGTCCCACGTCACCAACCTGCACAGGTGAGTCCGTCTTCGCGTTGCCGTCAACATGGCGGCAAAGAGGGCCCAGCGCCATCTTTCAAAGTTTGCCGCGCAATCCTGCCCTGCGCAGCCTCGCTGGGCCGCGGGCGCGTCTTACATTTGACGAGCACTTAATTTTAGCGCCGATATGAAAGGTTTGCCACAGTCCACCACCGCCCGCTGTGTGTGTGAGAGTGCGTGTGTGAGTGTCCGTTTGTAAGTGTGCTGTGCTCCATCTTTCAGCTCCCGCGCACAGCGGGCTGGAAGACAGGCGCAGGCGGCCAAAACTGTAGACGCGTGTTGAGGTCCAGAGTCGCTAAACAGGACGCAAAACAATAGAATCCTCGTTCGGAGAGCGACCCATTGGTGGGGTCCTAAAACGCGGGAGCCCAAAACGCGACTACAGTTTTGGCGGGCTCGCCATGGACTCCGAGGCGGAGAGTCCCGCACTCGGTTTGTCCCATCGGTAGGCCGCTCGAACGGATGGGTGGTACTTTGTAGCCCAGGCGCGCCAGGCGCACTGCCGCGCATTAGCTGAGTTTGACCAATACTTTCGTCACCCTGCCCCTCTCCCAACCGCGTGTCTCGCGTTTCGTCGCTGTGCCTCTGTCACTCCCCGTAGGGACGTGACCAGTCTGCAGATCGCGTGATCTACTGTTCTGTTATTTTATTCATTGTGGTTTGTCCTGAAACAGGTTAACGTCGGCAAGGAGGAAGCCGCATTCACCAGCCCGCGCCGACGCCCAGTAGCCAGCCGAAGGACTACAGAGCCGCAGCTTGCCGTCGTGAAGCCTTTCGAGCACCCAACACTCCCCTTGTTGAACAGCGTGGTGGATCCATTCACCACTGATCTGCCGCACGTCAACCACCTGCACCCCAGGCTCCGCCACTGCACGCCAAGGTGCTTTGCGAAAGGTGAGTCCGCATTCGCGTTGCCGTCAAAATGGCGGAGGGCCCAGTGCCATCTTTCACAGTTTGCCGCGCAATTCCCCCCCACCCCCTGTGTCTCCCTTGGTCGCGCGGCGCTTAACTTCGACGTGCACTTAATTTTCGCGCCAAAATGAAAGGTTTGCCCCAGTCCACCACCACCCGCAGTGCGCGGCTGTGTGGTCGTTGTCTGAGTGAGTGCGTGTGTGAGTGAGAATGTGTGTGTGAGTGGAAGTGTGAGTGAGTATGTGACTTCGTAGGCCCCTGTCCGAGTGCGACAACCGGTGTGCCAGGCGGCCGCGCGCGCGTGTGTGTGTGTGTCTGTGTGTGTGTGTGTCCGTCCGACGGTGTGTGTGTGTCTGTGTGTGTGTGTGTCCGTCCGACGGCGGCCTCGCGACACTTGACCGCCGGGCGATAAGGACGACAATGCAATGAGACACGAGATGCGTCCCCGGTGGCGCTTCAACGCCGCGACCGCCTGGATGATGCCACACAACTCCACCGCCGCTCTGTCTCTCTAGCACTCGTGGAGCGTCGCGCGCGGGTGCGAGGAAGACAGGGCATCGGCGCCGTTCGGAGTCGGCCTGCAGCGCAGCGCTGTCGACGTGACCGTAGTCGTGCTCCGCGACGACCTGTATGTCCCGGCGCAGGTTGTTTCTCTTATTGCCTCTTGTTGCCCAAACAGGCGAGCACCGGCCTTGCTGCTGCCTGGACAAGTGCGCCGACACGCAGCCTGCCGCCGCGCCCGCACCACACGCAGCCGCAAGTCGGAACCTGGCCCCCTGCGGAGCCAGCCCTCAGCAGCCAACGACGAGCAGCAGCCACCTCGCTTCTTTCAGGTATGTTGAGCATTCCCAGGAAGAAGGCCTTGGGGGTTTGGGGTGGGGGCGCCGTTTGGCGTTGTGGTTGGCGGCGCGAGGTGCGGCTGGCCCCGCCCTGGGATGGCGGTGTAGCCGCTGAGGGACCTATGGCGGCCCGCCAGCCACACGGGCTGCATTTGGTCGTGCCCTCCCGCGCCAATGGGGCTGCCGGCCGTGACGCACCTTCCTTTTCCCCGCACGCGCCGCACACAGGTGACAGCGCTCACTGGCGCTCCCGGCGCCGGTCGGACAACGAAGTGCGGCTCGGGCCGGGAGCGCCAGTGAGCGCATTCACCTGTATGCGGTGCGTTAGCGACGAGTGGCAACACTAGAGCGCCTTGGCGCCCACGGAGCGCCGTATAGGGAAGCCCGCCAGCGCAGCTACATGCGGGTTGCCCACCTCTTACGACACGGGGTTACTGGTACACCTGGTACTTCCGCCGGTCTCAGCAGCGTCGGAAGTACGGTGCAGGGGGATCAGGCTGCCCCCCTAAAATCATGGCCCGCGCGCGAAGCGGGCCCCTCGCGGGCCTCGGGATTTGTCGGTCTGTCGGTGTGCCAGAGGGCGCACTCATGGGGCGTTCCCGCGAGTCCTTTCCATCTCTCGGTCATCGGTCAGAGCGGGGACACGCTGTACGGGCCGCCTCGCGGCTCGTTTACGCGTTGCCTCCCGCGGGCGGGTGAGCGCGCCCGCCACAGTGAGAATGAGACTGTCTGTGGTGTGTGTCTGTGTGCGTGCGTGCGCGCGTGGGGGCGTGTGCGCGAGGCGCGGCCATCGTAAACACGTTCCCGCCCATTTCTTCGAATGGTGGGGACACAATGAGAGAGCACAGACTCTGGCATGGGTGGGCATGGGCAACGAAGGGACTGGGGTGTGGGCATGGTAGAGTGCCCCGGGGGTCCGTGGGCGGAGGGCAGGGGGTAGATAGGCAAGGGGAGGAAGTGTCGCAGCCTCCACAGGTCTCCTGGCCCACTGCGTGGCGGTGCAGGCCTTGTTCTAGCACAGGGCGACGTGCCCTACGAGCTCGCTGTCGACGCCGTCGGGGTGGAAGACCGGAGGTGACCTCAAAAGTCGCCAGGAGTTTTGGCCGGCTGCGCCGGTCTTCTGGCCCACTGTGCAGCGCCACCACGCTATGGGGCTGCAACCATATTGTGTCCACTTCCTTCAGCCCTGTCACTGAATTCATTGTAGTTTTTGCCCCAAACAGGTGACCCCCGGCCCGCACCACCGCTGCAGCTGCCTGGCTGACACGAAGCACCAAGTGTACCTGAGACATCACGAAATCGGCCCAGTCGCTGTCGACCGCAGACAACTACGGCCCACTCCAGCCGGCGCCAGGCCGCTCCAGAGGTAACTTCAGCAATCAAAGAAAGTGGGGTGGGAGCCCGTGGTGGTGCATCTTAATGATTTGTGAGTTCCATCACAATGTTCATTCCTAAAAACCCTGTGTCCTGTTCCAGCTTTCGTGTCATATCAGCGGAGCCATGAGCAGAGTCCCGGACGAAGGTGTCCCTGTGCCCCAACCAGCATTAGGAAAGAGAAGGTGATCATACATTCTTTGGTTGTGTGTGACTGAGAGGAAATGCCTTCCAAGTTTTATAAGAGAGTGCGGGATAAGGTGAAGGACGTGCCATTCAGCAGTACCTCGGATAGCAGTGCTGTAGATGAGAATGGAGAGGATGCTGAGGATGTCATGGGTCAGGACCCTGTTCATGCACATGCAGCTGTGCGTGAGGCTCCAGGTACATCCACACCTTGCCCCATGGATGTTTGCAGTGACAGCTCGTCCCGGTCGTCCACAGACGAGCGTGACTTGTCTCTGTTCTTCCAGAATATAAGTATCACAAATGACAGTTCTATGAATGACAGCACTTGTAGTTTTGTAGAGCTTGAGAGTAGTTCAAAGGATTGTGGTGCTTACTGTGCACAGTACATGGTAGAGGAAAATCCTCAGCCAACCCTGAGTGACAAAAATAGGTTGTTACGCAGGTGGGCCGTATTGGACAATGTTCCATTGACCACTACTCGTAACCTGTTGGCCATACTCTGCTTGTGGGACCCTGACTTGCCGTCCGACCCTCGAACATTATTGGGCAACAGGCGTGTTGTTCCAGTTGAAGCAATGGGGAAGGGGCATTACTACCACTTTGGACTCATCAAGTTGCTCAAAGCTGTTGTAGATTATGACTGCTCCAACGGTACTCTTCACCTATCTTTCAGTACAGATGGCCTTCCAGTTTTCAAGTCAAGCAAGACACAGGTCTGGCCCATGTTTTGCTTGGTGAAGGACGTGGATTTGCCTCCTTTTATGTCGACAGTCTGGGGAAGAGAGGGCAAGCCCCCTTTGAAGGAATTCCTGCGTGAATTCTTGGGAGAGATGACAGATTTGCAGATGAATGGGTTCACCCACAGGGGCAGACATTACAATGTCGTGGTGGAAAACTTCATTTGTGATGCCCCAGCCAGGGCATGGCTGAAGGCGTGTAAGGAGCACAGTGGTTTTTATGGGTGCCAGCAGTGCACAACTAGAGGGGTGTACATTCGAAACAAAATGTGCTTTCTAGATTTCAATGCACCTTTGCGCACAGACAGCGCCTTCAGGGTCCAAGACCAGCCAGAGCACCACTCAGGGACAAGCCCCCTGACTGTGACTGGATTTCCAATGGTCACACGGATTCCGGTAGAGTATATGCATGGTGTGTGTCTTGGTGTCGTCAGGCGTTTATTGTTCTGGTTTGTAGCCGGAGCAACTGGCCGCAGAGAAAAAGGTGCCATAGTGCCTGCAGCAAGAAGGAAAAAAATTAGGAAGGTGCACCTTCCACATATTTGCCGTAGGTTGATGGGTTTCAGGGCTTTCTGGCCACGTGATTTTGGCCGGAAGCCCAGATCACTCTTGGAGTTGAAAATGTACAAGGCCACTGAGTACCGCACTTTTATTCTGTATACTGGTGTGGTTGCTCTCAGAGGAGCAGTGTTGCCAAAAGCATGCTATAACTTGTTCTTGCTCCTACATATTGGCATTACTATTCTTACAAGGAGTGATCTGGATGATGACATGAGGGAAACTGCTAGGATGGTTTTGGTAAAGTTCGTGAAAGACAGCCGCAAGATCTTGGCAACTGACTTTGTAGTGTATTACGTGCACTGTTTGATTCATTTGGCAGATGATTGTAGGGTCCACGGGTGTTTGGACAATTTCTCGGCTTTTGTTTTTGAAAATGAGTTGCAATCTCTGAAAAGAGCCATTCGCGGGCGCACAAAGCCACTGCAACAGTTGGTAAATAGATATTTAGAGAGAAATCGTATTATCCTCTTGGAGACCAGGAAAGTGTCCAAGCCTAATGGTATTGAAACCAACTCTAGACTCAAGTGCAAATCAGTACAAGGAGCAGAAGCATACAGCAAAATATATCATAAAGGTAGGCCAATCACCACGAAGCAAGGTGATAATGTTGTCATCTTGGGCAGTGGTCGTGTTGTTTTCATCAAATATTTTTTGGTGGACTCACACGGTGCATATTTGGTTGGCAGAGAATTCATGACGTACAGAAACCTGTACAAGGTAGATGGCATGTCATCATCACAGTTGGGTATATTCGCTGTAGACAGACTGACTGACCGCCTCAAGATGTGGCCAACAGCCTCCATCCGATCGAAGGCACTGGCTATACCCTTGATGGCAAAAGGCAGTTTTGGAGTGTTCCCATTATATAGGTAGTTACATAAGAAGTAGTGTGAAGGGTGACTTTTAAGTAATTTTACACTTTGCATCTATGGCCACACTTGCACACACTGCATTTAATTGTATTCCTTTATTTTTTCTGTACTTAAACAAGTGGTGACTTTGATGAGAAATACATACTTTTCATGGCACTCCCTTAGTGTCATATGTACTTCTTTCCCCGACAGTCAATTTCACTTCAGAAAATAATACAATGTATCTATTTTTTAATATGTTCATTGTTGTGTGCATTACTTTTATTTATTCAAAAATTGAAAATTTCATGCTTACAAGTTCCTAATTATCATGCACTTGGCAAATAATACAATCTTAAATTCAGATTTTGAATAAAGAAAAACAAAAATAAGCTGAGGCTTGTAAGTTATTGATTCCCTTTGACATTCCCCTCGATTACATGCACTGGCATTCTTTGTAACATGCCTTGGACACTTCTTTGCGTAAATTGCATTACAATGTAGGAATATGCAACGCCAAGGTCTAAGTTGCGGACCTGCAACTTGCAGTAAAAGTCTTGCAGGTGTTTACTCTTGCTTTGTTAGCAGCAAGCGTGCTCTTATCCTACGGTTGAATGCAGCAGATAAATAAAATGAATTGACGAGTTTTTGAATAGTGACATCGTTGGGAAAATCACTCACAGCCTAACTGTATTGCGGGTGGAAGCAGTGGCAGTCCAACCAATTAAAATAAATAAGACGAGGCTTTGGCAGTGTGAACAGAGCGGCTTGGGCAGCCTGGATTCAAGAGGTAGCCTTCCTCAGCAAGTCAAGGGCTACTGTAATAAAATGCAGAGAAAAAGTTGTCAAGTCCCTTTCCATTTTTTCTGCTTCCAGCTTCACAATCATACGGTGGTCCAAGTACAGCGGGAAACCGTTGGAAACGCTGTTCAATGCGTGGATCAAGCAAGGCTCCGATGGAAAGTACTTGGGGGCCGTACCGAGATATGTCAGCGGTGACAAAATCACTGCCATGAAAAAGGCAAAGGTGGAGCCGGGACCAGATTGGTACTGGAAACCGATCACCATCAAACACAGGAATATAGGTGAGTACATTGTTAAAAAGAACAAGCATGTGAAAAATGTTACCACCTGATCAATGCTTTTAATTTTAATTTGGTTTATGTTCTTGTAATTGAGACATGAACGTCCACCCTCCATTTATGCAAAATGAAAATATGTATCTCCAATCACTTAAGAGTTTGATGTTAAAAATTAATTGGTGGTTCATGTTTCGTGTTGTTTGGTATCCTTAGCATTCTAAGAATAGCCTTTGTTTATACTCAGTGCCAAGAAAGGTGATTTCGTATGGAGAAATTGGACCAAATGTGATATCAACAATATCAAACACAAGGAAGACCTAGCTATACTAGCACTGGTCCCACTTTCCCACTCTAATTCACCTTACAAGTTTTGTATAGGCGTGTCCCTCTTGTTCATTGATTATGAATTGCAAATCGCTTAGTCTAAACAAAACCCAAATTTCGACTCAAAATAAATGTCCCCTGTTTAAATTTTTTTTGGGCCCACAGGTGCCTCTCTGTAATGTTTCTCCTTTCTGTTTCAGCCAAATATGAAGATGCCGAAGACATACTGCGAAAATATGAGGAAGGAGAACACTTTTCTGGCCTGGACACAGAGTCTGACAGAGATGTTGGCTCAAAACTCGCTTTGGACGGGATTGTGCCTCAGCAACCTAAGCCGAACCTAGACATGGACAACTCTTCGGAATCTGATGCCTCTGTCGGAGACTTGACAGAGGGGGAAGACGAATATCAGTTTGTGGATGAGGAGAATGATGTCGAGGACTTTGATAACCTGGAATGTATCATCAATGAGGACTCAGAGGAAGAGCCAGCAGAAGGCAGAGACATCTCAACACCTCAGCTACAATGTGGTGAAGCTTGCAGTCCTTCCACATCACCAGCACCACCTGAACCTGGAGCACCGTGCCCACCACATTCTTCTCCGTCTCCAGCACCATCTCCCCTGGCATCTCCTCTATTGTCTCCAGCAGAATCTCCTTGTCCGTCACCAGAACCATCTCCTTTGCTGTCATCGCATCCGTCTCCAGCACCATCACAGCAACTACCATCTCCACCACCAGCGACAACACAACCCATATTTAAGAGAAATACTGCACCTGCACCGCCACTGCACAACATAACAAGTAAGTCGTGCAATGCAAATATATAAGTATGTTTTATTCCCATCCACAGAGTTATTACATGTAAGCTATTGTTGCAGAAAAACTATCGGCATTCGCATACTCCCCAAAGACGTTAGGATCCAACACGCACAACACCACCATTCTCAGTCCTAGGTCATCGCCTCAGGGTCAGTATTTTTTTTGGCAATGAGACGTTATCAAAATTTATATTAACTCTTGTAATAAGGTCTGGAGTACAATTGTCTGGAATGGCATGACACCCTTCTTTCACCCACCTTCCTGACAGTACTCCCGTGATGCTAACATTTTAAATACAAACATTTTGTTAAACTCCAAAATAAAAAATGAAAGTTGTGTAGATAATCTTTTGACACCGCAAGTTTCCTTTCACAACCGTAGCTCGAACTGTTGGAAAAATTTTGGTGGCTTCAATAAGGGAGCAGGAAATTGCACACATGCAGTTTCTTTTGTTCTAATTTAGTTTCATCAAACTTCCACAAGGATGCGTATGACTTGATTTCCTGCACTGTTCACAGGAAACGAAAGGGGCAACACAGGACTTATCATGAAATCCTCAACTAATGGTGCATCACCATCCCAGAGTAAGGATATTTTCTGTGAGATGTTCTTATAATTTATATAATGCCTGCTATTTAGGGCTGCTGTACCTAAATCTTCTGTAATGCCTCCATTTTTTAGATTCATTTTTCCTGATCAGAGTATTTCAATGAGGCTGGCATTTATAATAGAAACATATTTTGATACTGCAAAATTTATAATGATGTGTTGTGAATCTTTTTGTACTGCAAGTTCTGTGATGAAACCTTTTATTTTGGGCTTCAGTAAAGGAGCAAGATATTTCAAATATGCAGTTTCTTTTGTTCCAATTTAGTTTTATTCAAACTTCTACAAGGATATGTATAACTTGATTTCCTGCACTGTTCACAGGAAACGAAAGGGGCAACACAGGACTTATCATGAAATCCTCAACTAATGGTGCATCACCATCCCAGAGTAAGGATATTTTCTGTGAGATGTTCTTATAATTTATGTAATGCCTGCTGTTTAGGGCTGCTGTACCTAAATCTTCTGTAATGCCTCCATTTTTTAGATTCATTTTTCCTGATCAGAGTATTTCAATGAGGCTGGCATTTATAATAGAAACATATTTTGATACTGCAAAATTTATAATGATGTGTTGTGAATCTTTTTGTACTGCAAGTTTAGTGATAAAACCTTTTATTTTGGGCTTCAGTAAGGGAGCAAGATATTTCAAATATGCAGTTTCTTTTGTTCTAATTTACTTTCGTCAAACTTCCACAAGGATATGTATAACTTGATTTCATGCACTGCTCACAGGAAACGAGAGTGGCATTAGAGGACAAGGGACCAAGAGGAAAGCCTCCCCAGCTCCTGGTGCTTCAAAATCCCAGAGTAAGAGTATTTTCTGTGAAAATACAATTTCTTAGAATTTTCCTACAATTTTTTCTTTTATATAAATTTCATTTTCTTATTTCCTTATTAAAATTCTTACAATTTTTATAATATCCAATGATTGGCCAATAAAAAATGTCCCATGTTCACAGGCAACAATAAGGTGCAGAAGACTGTACCTAGTGGGCCTCAGCCTGATGGAGGCAGGTCAGCACCACCCAGTGAGCCGAAGGAACGGAATGGAGAAGTCATTCCGTCCAAGAGGAGCCGTAAGGACATTTCACGTCACATTTCCAGTATTCTGCTATGAGCGTATAAATGCGATGATGATTGATTTATGCACTGCTTGCAGGGCCATCAGCTGACAAAGAGAGTCCACAAAAAAAGGACGACAGGCAGAAGAGTAAGTACATAGCAGTATGGGAGAACTCAGGTAGAGAGTGAATGCTTGCTTAAGACCTCACGTTTTTTTGTTGCAGGGAAAATGAGCCGGGTTGAATACCGGCTAGCGAAACTTGAATTGGCGGTCGAAGGGCTGGCGAAGAAAATACAGGCGCTGACCAGTGTCTTCGTGGCTACGGAGCCACACAAGGTGGTTGACGGGGTGCCGCTGCCGCTAGGGTCTCCTGAAGCCCTGTTCGGTCTGGAGGCGCAGTTGCACCCGCAGCCAGGAGCCCAGGAAGAAGGGGGCCTTACGAAACAGCAGACAAACAAGGCTGCGTTGGTAAGTTACTTGCAGTTGCATTTGCTTTTTGAATGTGAGACAATGGACACTGACTGAGATTTTAGTTGATAGATGCAGTACCTCAAGGCCCAGGGGGCTTCCAGCGTCACTACAGTGGAGTGCGTCAACGCTGTAATGGGTGCCCTGCTGACTGATTCAGCAGGGTACTGGATGAACTTCAAAGGACGCCAATGGCGTCCATGAACTCTTTTCATTGACGAAGCGGGTGTGCTTCGGGGCGGTGGCGCCCACAGTGCGAACCATTGTCATAGGTTTGTTCTCAACTCAAATACTTGCTGCTTATATTTCCTTAATTATTTTCGAGCTCTAAGGATTCAATAACAATGGACACTTATCAAGATTTCAATTCATTTTAAAACTTAAACAGACATTTCATTGCGTTCAAGTTTGACCTACTAATAGACCTGTTTTATGACATGTAATTTAACATTCCATTTTGTCTCTGTGTGTTTCAGACGTGTACAGCGCCATTGCAAGCATCCCTGGTAAGAAGTTCTCGCTGAAAGAACTCAAGGGCCAGACAGTGACGTGGTTTTCAAAGAGGAAACATTCTACAAACCCGCCACCCGCGCACCCCTACAGCTTTTCAGAAGAGTGCTTTGCTCGAATGGAAGAACTTCTGACCTAATCATACTTTATCATATTTTAAACTCGTTTTCTTTTTATGTGTATTTATTGTAACCTAGAGGGTTCTTAAAATAATGTAGTGCTAAGAGCATTGATGTCATTACTGTAAAATATCGATAAATAGAGAAAATAATGTCTACATGATTGCTGTATACTGATTGCATGCCCTTAGAGTACCCCAACATGGCATGTGCGTCGCCGACGGGGTACAGCGCCTGCAATCTGGGGGGCAGGCAGTCCTGCCTCACAGCCGTGCTCGATGGGTTGCCCACCGGGCGCCTGCGGGGGGAAGACTAGACTACCCGAGCGGCACAGTTGTAAGGCGGACGGCCTATCCGGCTGACGGCAGGCGCTGGCGACCACCGAACCCGTCCAAAGAGCGGTACACACGGCACGTCCTAAGAACGTAACACAATTCACGTAGGGTGCATCAGCAACATAGCGCAACTCACTAAGATGGCGACGTGGACATGAAAAGCCCGTCCCGCCAAGCACGTCCGCAGTACTACTCGCGGCGGTGCCGAGGGACCGTCCTGACCATGCACAGCGCCTGCCTGCGTGCTCGTGCCCAGCACGCGTGACGCGAGGCATGCCACGAGCGTGCCCACATGGCAGTCTTGCGCACTACTCGCAAACACGTCCCGCGGCGGCGGGTGCTGGGGACGTGCGACACGGAACGTATCGGGGACATGCCCTCAGAGTTCCCAGGGGAACGTCCAGGAACGTGCCTTCCGGCAGACTGACAGCACGTTCCAGGCGGGCACTACAGGAGCACGTGTTTAGGAATTAGTTATTTTGACTTTTGGCACGTGCCTAGGGACGGAAAAGAGGAACGTTCTTCCGTGATTCCAGGCACGTGATTTCACGTACTTGGTCACGGTTTTTGCTGACTGGGCATGAATTGCGCTAAGCTAAGTGTTCTGAAAAACTGATTATTGTCTAACAATGTGAAACAATAGAAGGTGATCCAACGGTGCACTTAAATCCACCCTTACGCTCCTGTAAAGTGTACCTGTAAAAGACCAATAAACATTTTTAAATTGTATTGAAAACGTGCCAAGACATTGTGGTTCTCGCCAAGTATTAGTGTGAGACTGTCACACTCGTCACTCCGTCTTGTCAAACGCTTGTCAGTTCCAGTAAACCAGCAGACCGATTCCAAGAGTCGCTTTCGGCGCTCTGTCTCGCTCGAACTCATGGGGCGTCCCGTATGGGCGCGAGAGACAGAGCCACGAAAACGACTCTGGGAATCGGTCTGCAGCCGGCCAGCCAACATCTCTCTCTCTCTCTCTCTCTCTCTCTCTCTCTCTCTCTCTCTCTCTCTCTGTCACACGATAAAACCGACGCTCAGCCCCCGCCCTCCCTGCCTTGCAATGAGCCAAACACGTAGACCAACACGTACCCCCCTCCCTCTGGCAGCCCTCGATCCGCTATTTCCCACATGTTGGCCGCTGTATGGTACACTTGGTGTGATAAATTTTAAAGGCGTTATTACAAACGGTTAATATGAGAGATGAATTTCTGTCATTTTTCTGCTTATTTTTCAGGAATGGCTTTGATTGAAGGCCACGGGCTGCGTCCCGGGACGCGCTTTTGGCGCGGTCCGGATAAGTATGACTATCATGTCAACCGACAAATGGCAGGGGGCAGAGTGTCGATGAGGTGCACTGAGTACTATATGGAAAAGTGCAAGGGACGTGCATCTGTCAGGCCGGGTCGTGGTTTTCCGTTTCAATTTAACCCTACTGAATTTAGGCGGACTCAGCCTCACAACCATGACCCGGACAAGTACAAGGTAGAAGCAAGGGCCTTTCGAAACGCCCTCATGAACCGTTGCCGCAATGGGGACCACACTTCATTCAAGAGAATGTACCACGAGGAGAGGAGGAAGTTACGGTAAGTCAATACAGCACGTACATGGTTCGCGGTGCTGCCGTGAGAGTTCGCATCTGGGACGGGTGGCGGGCATGAAATTAGGGAAGTCCCTGGGCGATGCAAGTACACTGTTAAAAAGGTCTTAAAATTCTGACCATTATTTTTCAGACTGCCTGCTTTGAAATGGGAATACAGACTAAGGTCTTAAATTTTAGATGGCTTATCAGCTTGTTCAGACTGAGCAGATGAAAATTCAAACTTGATGTTGTTAGTTTTTAGAAATCCCTGGTCTTTCTTGTAGATTCAGACCGGAGTTCAAATTTTTTATCGCGTGGTCTGCATACAATTTGTGCTCTCGTCATCTATAAATTCAAAGTCATGTCCTCGAACACAACATTTGTTTATGCGACGTGAATTACTTGAAAACCGATGAATAACTTCGGGATGGACCGCCAGAATCCCAATCGGACGGCTCCACCGAGTCGCAGCTTAGTGCGGATCAAGGCGGCTGCTTCGTAACCCGGAGGTCCGGTGTTCAAATCACCGTGGCGGTACTTACTTTCGGTACTGTCAGAGGAGCAATCCTCTGGTTATGCTCATCCAAAAGAACTTAAAGGTCAAAGTGAAAAATGATCAGTAATGAGTTGGTTGTAGAAGCACCTTTAGAATATTAACAGTGTACGCTGCCTTAGCTGCATTTAGAAGCAGGGCCCATAGGGCTTTGGAGTGCATAACATTGTCTATTCTAATAGACGTTATTGGCAAGAACGTCGTCCGTTGCACAAAACGATGAAACCATGTACGATTTTTTTTTAGGATTTCCCGGCAGGCTGCGGCAGTAATCCCGCAAGTGAAACTGAAATCATCCATTAGAAGGGCACGGCTAGAGAACCGTCCACAATTACCGTGGTCTATCAAAGATCTCGACAAAGTGTTGCGGCAGAGGCGGTATAAAGCTCTGTCACGAACTTTAGATAGAAAGGATAACGTGTACTTGGGCCGGGCAGGAAGTGCTTCCAGGAAAACAATATCAGTACTTTTTGCTTCGAAGAGACGGCTAAAATACCTTAAGAAGGTAAAGAAAATTTTCTGTGATGCCACTTTTTCGCCTGTCCCAAGAGGCATGAAAGCGAGCCAGGTGTGGACCATCTCTACAATCAGACTACATCATGTATGTGTTGCGTGAGATGTAGTGCAACGTGTAGGACTCATGAGCGCTATGTCTGTTGTTTCTTACCTACGCTAATAATATTTTTTACAGGTTGTTCCCTTAGTCCGTGTGCTAATGCGGTGACGCACAACGGCTACGTACGAGGCAGCCCTGGCCAAATTGAAAGAAGCAGTTCCCCGCTTCAACCCTTTGGAAATCATGACTGACTTTGAGGGTGCTGAACAAAGGGCATTAGCCAATGCATTTCCGGACGCGGATCAACGTGGCTGCCTTTTCCACTATGCCAAAGTATGCCACCGTATCATATTGTCCTCACCGACCCACCGAGTGCAGTTTGGGGAGGGCTGTGGACATGCTCTGGAAGAGGTCGCTGCGGGGCGTGGAGTTAGTTGGGGCGCCGCACAGTGGGATGAAATCCAAAAAAAGCGATGAGAAGTGGATTTTTTAAAATTGAGCACTGGAGCCGTACAAACTTTTGGATATTGACAAGGAACGTCTGGGCTATCCGGGACACTAATTTGTTTAACAATACAACGCACAGAGGAGCCCCTGCAGAGCTTTAAACTTGACACATTTTCAGCTTTCCGCACATTCATTGCAATGGGTATATAATTTTGATTCTGGCGGCCGTTTTCTACAAGATAAGGCCATTATTTTATATGTTTTTGGAAAGCTGACGCCCCACACTGGGACGAAACGCCAAAAACGCGATTAGAAGTGGATTTGTTAAAACTGGGCTGTGGAGTCGAGAAAACACTTAGATGTATACAAGGAAGGTGTGGTCTATCCGTTACAATAATTTGTTTGACAATGTGTCACAACTCTGAGCCTCTGCGGAGCGCAAAACATGGCAATTTTTCAGATTTTCGCACACTTATTGCAATATATGGATTGTTTCCCCCGCACTGGCCGTCCCGTTCAAGATAATCGCTACATATTATACATTTTTGGAAAGCTAATGACCTGACAAATCTAGTGAAACCATGCAATTCAAATTTGGATCTACCGTTCAAAAGTTACAGGCAGTTAAAAGTCTTCCAAAATCGACAGGCTGGGACGACCACGATACACTAGTTGTGGCAGAGGGGCGCGCCGAGTGCGGGCGACCAGTCAGACGGGGGAGGCCAGGGCGCTAGCGGGGCACAGCAAAGGGCAGGGCGCGCGGTGGGCTGGACACTGGTGGGCCTGGCGCGTGGCGGTGTGTGGCTTGCGCGAATTGTTGCCTAAGCGCACGGCGCTTAACGGGGAACGGCGGGGAAGGCCAGGTGCTTGGAGCTTGGGGAGTGGGGAAGGGTCATGGGGGCGCACAGTGGGCTGAAACGCTCAAAACGCGATGATAATTCTGGAGGGGTCCAATCAAGGTCAAAATCTGTATTCGGGGGTTTTCGGATGCAAGGAACCCATTTCTGACAAGATCAAGCCCAAAAATGTGTACAACAGGGGCGCTGCGGCCGGCCCGTGCAGCTGCGACCAGCGCCCAGCGTCGCGCCAAGCCAATTTTGGGGGCCATTTTTCTCGAAACCGGGGGCGAACTGGGGCAAACGGCGATATGCACCGGGAAGTGGGCTGTCCACTCTATCACGGACATATCTCAGACCCTTTCGCAAATGTTCGCAACTCGACTTATCTCAAAGCAAAATTCGTCCGAGACACGATTTTACACTACATTCTCCGGCTTTTAACTTCTGAACGGGTCACCCAAATGTAAATGTGGGGACTGCTCTGGATTGGTCGTGTCGTCAGCTTTCCAAAAATATATAATATGTTGGATTTATCTAGAACGAGACGGCCAGTAGAGGGCAAACAGTACACCTATGACAATCATAGCGCGAAAACGTGAAAATGTGCCAAGTTTAGCGTTCCCCCAGGGCTCGCACGTATGCGTTATTGGCAAACAAATTAGTGTCCCGTATAGACCAGACCTTCCTTGTAAATATCTGATAGTTTGTAGGACTCCACCCCTCGATTTCAAAATATCCACTTCTCATCGCGTTTTGGGCGTTTCAGCCCACTGTGGGGCGGCGGCATCGCGTCCGGGAGGCCGAAGGCCGAGGACCGTGTGGCGGTCAACTAGAACAAGGACGGCAAGGTGAACGATCGCAGCAGTTGAGACAGAGGGTCAGTTTCGCGCTTAGGGTTAGGAGGCGGGGCTGGAGACCCGTCCGGTGTGCAGGGCTCCCGACTCGCACTCGACCAATGTCGTGTGGCGTCCCATGACCTGACTGATTGCATCTGGCAGAGGGCCGTAAAAGGGGGGGGGGGAGGCTCCAAGCTCCACTGTGCTCCAGCGAGACTGCAAATGCAACCTTACAGCCTGACCGCCCCGGCGCCGAACCTTCGCCAGCCCTATGCGCCCGCCAACTGTTGCATAGGCAAGCCCAGATGCATGCATCTATGCGCGTTGCCTACCCCCCACCTCGACTACTTGACTCTTGCTAAGCTACACCACAAATGATCGTCTTCCGATTAGGGCCCGGCACTACAACGCTTGCACAGCAATGTGCACTGCAAAACGTGATGTGACGCGCGCTTTCAATCGCCACGAGTGCCCAGATAGAGTCTGAAATTTGATGTACGTTAACATATCTGCATCGGAAATAACGTCCATCATATCGCGGTCGGGACGATTATTGGTTGACTAGAGTCTCTTATCTGGCCAGTAACGCCATTTATTATCAGACATACGATTTACCTGGAATGGTGATTTCTTTTGCAGGATGTTGGAGGGAATGCAAGGAAGCTGAAAATGACCAGAGTAATAAAAGAAAACAAGGCAGTGCGCTCCTTGGTCAGAGCTTGGCGTTTTGCCATTACTTCCCACAAATAAGATCAAAGAGGGGTTTAAATGCATTTGTAAGAGGACATGTAATAAGAGGGTGGCCAAGAAAATGTTGCCTCTCCTCAAGTATTCGGTGAGAACGTGGTGGCCAAAGCGTCACGTCCTTTCAGTGTCTGGTAGTCAGGACAGGACTAGCAACGCGTCTGAGTCAGACAACAAAATGTTTCAGGACGCAGTTCGTCAGAGGCGGCCTAACGTTTGGGATTTTATTGGTACGTATGATTGTTGCCATTTGTGGGATACTTATGGTGTGTTTGTTGTAACATATCAATATTTTGCCCTATTTAGATGGAGTTTTGGACACGGAGGACTCATCAGAGCAAGACCTGTACATACTGAGAAAGGGAAGAAACCCAAGTCGCAGGAGAAAGGTGTCTGTGGTCGCCAACGACACCAGAATTGAAAACCTCACTGCTGACTTGGTAGCTGGCACCAGGTCAGTTCGTTCTTTCCTCAAGGAAGCATCGTTCACCATCGTAGAGGCACTAAACCGAGGTTTGGAAGGGTGCAAGAAAAAAAGAAGGACGTAGTATCCATTTCACAATGTATATGCAATGAGGGGGAGGGATTATAATAGCTATGAGAAAATAAGAAACAATTATAATTCTTTTAGTATATATTTTTTTGTACATCTACAATAGTCAGACTCCTGTGCATAGGCAAATTAGTTCATGTGTTATTATTATCATTTGTTGTGCTCCTTATGTCAAATACAAGATGGGTCTATCCACCTGTCTCTAATTTAATAGTGTACTCAATCACCAAAGGTCGAACTCTGTAAAAATGGGTTTCATATCTTCATTATATTGTGCACCAACATTCATTAAGACTACAGATTCATCAAGTTCCATGAAATTTATGCCTACTCATCAAAATACGTATTGAAAATTCAATGGCTTTTGCCTACATGTCCCTAATGTGTTTTCGAAACCTATCTTTAGTTTTTTCTTTCGTAGTCTGGGCAGAAGGGAGAACAGGAAGAAGATAAGCCACTAATTTTGCAACTGGCACCTTGAACAGTGACGTTTCTTTGTTAAAATAATTAAATTTCATATATGTCAATTGTATATTAACAATTTTACACCCTAAGCATTTTCCCTATCTTGAATGTATTGTAATAGTTCCTTGTAAATAAATTAAATTAGTCAAGGGTTGCATGATGTTGGGTCTCAACTGCCCACAGAAACCTAATTTGAACAAATGTAAAAGTACTTACGCTTAGAATTTAGACTGAAGTGTATTGTAAATCCCGGCACATATAGGTATATATGTTGGTGCACTGGACACATGTCTCCTTTATGTGAGTTATAGCCCAGAATAAATTAAAATTACCTGCCAAAGTTATACTGAGATACTTGAGATATGGTTAGACCAAAATATTCTCACAGTCAACAGCGACAAAACTGATTTTATGGAGATTAACCTCCCTGACGACCGCAGATAGTGCTTTATATTTATATTTAATAGGAACTGAGCTAATGAGCATAAAAGTGTCACTTGTGTAGTTCTCATCATGGATTGCAGCCCTAACTGGTGTGACAATGTTGACAAGAAAATATTGCCAGCCATTTAAATTTTTTAGACATTAGGTCACAAACTAAATAATGCCCCCCAAAAAGCTGTCTACTATGCCCTGGTGCAAAGCCACCTCCACTATGTGAATGTGGGCCTCTGTTTCCACCTTTGGATTGGAGGAATTTCACAAACTTCAGAACAGAGCTTTTAAAATATTATTTAACATGCCCTACCGTCACAACTGTGAGGATATTTATATCACTACTGGCCTTCTGAGTATCTAACAATATTACACTGCCGTTCAAAATTAGCGGCCCCTTTTTTGCCCACGGCGCTGTTTCTATGTTTTTCGAGCTAGGATGCTGAAATTTGGCAGGTAGGTGCACCCGTTGCTCTTCTTGAGCCCTACCAAGTGTCCAGTCCGTGCGTCTCCCTCAACGGCCTGTGCAACCCCTTCATTGCTTAGGGGTGCAAAAACTGAGAGAAACGTGGCGAAATTTTTGACTTTTAATGATCGGAAACGTGAAATGTGTCGTGTACCGACTCAAATGAGTCTCCCCTTCACAACCGTGCAAGCGGAATCGCAATCGGACAAACCCACCCCTTTCCACAGTCACCCCCACCCCCTCGAGGGGGTTGTTTTCAAAAATGTTTAAAACCGGCAGCAAACGATTCAGTGGCCTCTCTTGTACACGGTGCAAGTTTTTTTTTTCGATTCCGACCACCCCGGGCCGTACCAACCCCTCGGAGGACCCACCCCTTTTTGAATTTGTGTCGTTTGAGTCCCAAAGAGGTTGAATTTTGGCGCTAATTTTCATTGGGACTCACCTTGGGTGAGCAGGAACCCATCCCCGTCAAAAAATCAGTTGCCGCAAATTTTCATCCACCGTTATAGGGGTGGCCACCCCCTATCGCCATCTGCTCGCCCGGGAAGGGAAGGAAAGGCGCTCAAGGGTGGTCTCGGTCGAAAAGACACGGCTGAACCATTCCTGAAATTTTGGAGTCGATCCGGTGCATCGTTCACCCCCCAGGACGTCAAAACTGTCGAAAACAGCAAAAACAGCCCCTAAGTTCATCCCTCGTCAACGCCGAACTCAGGTGGGGTAGCGGCCAAACTCCAAGTGTCCCATCTCGGCACATCCCTTCCGTGCAAGCCCCTTAACTTTCAGACCGCTGCGGCAACGACCGCGCCCATGCGAACGACGCAAAGGCAGTGATGCATTCAGGCCTCTCGCCTTGACAGCGCCACGCGCCGGCGAGTCAGGCAACCCATCACACAGGCCGCGCAGGTGTGCCAACGCACTAGAGTCGTGCTCGCGCGCCAAGTCGGTGTTTTTTCAACGCAGGCAGTCCAGCAGCACCGCAAAAATGCATGCGGAGCGCAGGCGTCATCTGCACGGTGCTGCTGGACTGCATGCGTTGAAAAAACACCGACTTGGCGCGCGAGCACGACTCTAGTGCGTTGGCACACCTGCGCGGCCTGTGTGATGGGTTGCCTGACTCGCCGGCGCGTGGCGCTGTCAAGGCGAGAGGCCTGAATGCATCACTGCCTTTGCGTCGTTCGCATGGGCGCGGTCGTTGCCGCAGCGGTCTGAAAGTTAAGGGGCTTGCACGGAAGGGATGTGCCGAGATGGGACACTTGGAGTTTGGCCGCTACCCCACCTGAGTTCGGCGTTGACGAGGGATGAACTTAGGGGCTGTTTTTGCTGTTTTCGACAGTTTTGACGTCCTGGGGGGTGAACGATGCACCGGATCGACTCCAAAATTTCAGGAATGGTTCAGCCGTGTCTTTTCGACCGAGACCACCCTTGAGCGCCTTTCCTTCCCTTCCCGGGCGAGCAGATGGCGATAGGGGGTGGCCACCCCTATAACGGTGGATGAAAATTTGCGGCACCTGATTTTTTGACGGGGATGGGTTCCTGCTCACCCAAGGTGAGTCCCAATGAAAATTAGCGCCAAAATTCAACCTCTTTGGGACTCAAACGACACAAATTCAAAAAGGGGTGGGTCCTCCGAGGGGTTGGTACGGCCCGGGGTGGTCGGAATCGAAAAAAAAAACTTGCACCGTGTACAAGAGAGGCCACTGAATCGTTTGCTGCCGGTTTTAAACATTTTTGAAAACAACCCCCTCGAGGGGGTGGGGGTGACTGTGGAAAGGGGTGGGTTTGTCCGATTGCGATTCCGCTTGCACGGTTGTGAAGGGGAGACTCATTTGAGTCGGTACACGACACATTTCACGTTTCCGATCATTAAAAGTCAAAAATTTCGCCACGTTTCTCTCAGTTTTTGCACCCCTAAGCAATGAAGGGGTTGCACAGGCCGTTGAGGGAGACGCACGGACTGGACACTTGGTAGGGCTCAAGAAGAGCAACGGGTGCACCTACCTGCCAAATTTCAGCATCCTAGCTCGAAAAACATAGAAACAGCGCCGTGGGCAAAAAAGGGGCCGCTAATTTTGAACGGCAGTGTACCTATCACATGCATTCTTTCTCAAACCATATCAACTTTCCACGTCAAAGTAAAATTTTGGCCTCCAAATTTTGTTACTAAGACGCCTTTACTACATTGTAGTGAAGCTATAATCATTACAATGTAATTAAAGTTTTCATTACATTTATGTTATTAAAACTTTCATTACAGTGTAATGAAAGAATGTAATGAAAAATTTAATGACAATAACGTAATGAAAATGAAGAAAGTTGACGCAAACTACATAACTTTTGGTTTCGATCTGAGATTGGTTTGGGTGAGGGTTACTTCTCTGACAACAGAGGACAGGTAAAAATTAACAACTCAGAATGTCTGAAGTCGGAAGCAGATGCTGCTTGAGTGTGGGAGATCAGGCGTTTGCCCTACCTGACCGCAGCCCGTAGACGCCATCGAGCAACATCAGAGAAACTTATTTTGTCAGGTCAAATATTATTCTTTTCCCCTAAAGTCTTAGCTTTTATTTTAACAATCAAGCGTTCTGCATGAAACATGAAGAAATTTTAGAATATCTCCTCAATTTAGATAATTTAGATGCAAAATACGGATTTGAGAGCGATCCCCGTGTACCATGCGACACCTGGCGGCAGAGCTTCGAATGACAGGTTCGGCATGTGACGCAGGAATGGACGATATTACGGAAGAAATACGTGCTGCCGTTCAATACAATTTTAAAAGAGAATGAGGAAACTTACATTTAACCCAGAACAAATTGTATGATTTTATCTCATACTTGAAATTTCTTGGAAAATTTAATGACATGTAATGAAAATTTCATTACAGGCTACATGATGTTATGAAACTTTCACTACATGGCTGCTGTCATGAAATTTTATGACCAAGGTAGTGAAATTTTCATTACAATTTAATGAATGTGTAGGTGTTATTAAAAATAATGACGTTTAATGAAAAATAATGTTATAAATGTCATTAAATTTCGTTCATTTTTAACAGTGTTTTTGAAGTTCCTGATGACGAAAATGAAATCAATTTCGACCCCTGACCAAACTTTTATTTGTGAATTGGCTACCTCGGCCCGAATTTACTAACATAATCAACTTCGACCCTTCATCTTGAAAAAAGGGGGTCGACCGACTAAAAACTTTTATTGCAGATTTCGATAGGTCTCGGCAAGACCTTTTCAAAGAGGGGTCGGAAGGGGGGTCTAGGAGCCCGACTTCATTAGTTGGCCGAATCAGGATCTTGAAAAAAGGGGATCGACCGACTAAAAAATTTTATTGCAGATTTCGATAGGTCTCGGCAAGACCTTTTCAAAGAGGGGTCGGAAGGGGGGTCTAGGAGCCCGACTTCATCAGTTTGCCGAATCAGGATCTTGAAAAAAAGGATCGACCGACTAAAAAATTTTATTGCAGATTTCACGTGGTGCATTACTTAATGCCTCAAAAATCCTTGAGACAGCTTGCCGAAGGCAAGCAGGGAAGCGCCGCAGGCCAAGGTAGGTGTAACGCCAGGCGTGGATTGTCGAAACTGGCGCAGCATCGCGAAGCCTGTTACGACAAGACACGGTCTGGCGTAAACCTACCTTGTTCTACAGTAAAGAAACATTTTTTTAATCTTTGTTCTGTTTTGTTTATTTTAAAATTTTATTGGCAGTTTGTTCATATAGTTTCTGTTTACAGGTTGACGTCAAATGTCCAGGTTTCCAGTCCGTTGACATTTCATTTGATGCGGGAAATGAGGCATTCAACTCCACAATAATAGAGCATGAGGATGACTTTGAAAAGGTGACACAAAGTTGTATGTACATTTTTATATCCCTAATGTAACGTTTGTTTTTAAAACAAATATTTTTCCTCAACAGTCTCATGAACTGCACTGTTCTGAAAGTTACAAGCTGGATGAAACTACAGGGCACTTCATTCCCATTTCGAGCAGTGTAAGTGATGCTGCTCAGACTTCAGGCATAGTTGAGAACCATCAGGAGCAAGAGGTGAGTTAGATTCCCTTTTTTTACAACTTCTGATGCAAATGCATTCTTGTTGAGTTTTTTTTTCAAAGTGGTGTTGTTTGCTTGTTGCAGGTTTTCTTTACTGTAAATTGGAGCCAGTGTGGGTCCCTTGTTCTGGACGAAGTAACTGGAAAATTTTATCCCAGCATTTCAGATGATATTGAAAATGAAACTGAGGTATGTAAACATTTATCTTATCCATCCGTGAGTGGCCTGTATATAAATGTGAGAAACTTTAAAATATACCTTTTCTTTTCTTTCAGTTCATTTTAGAAGCAAGCACTGAGCCTGATCTTATTATAGCCAGCCAAAATGAAGAAATTGAAAGACTAAAAAAAGTAACAGAAGAGCAGAAAAATTTAATCCAAAAATATGAAGCTGATTTGGAATTCAATGGCACCATTAATGGCGACTTCTTCAAGAAATATGACTGCATGAGGAAATCTAAGGAACGTCTAGAAATGAAAAACAACGATCTTGAAGCTAAATTCAGGAAAGAATTTTACTCGCCTTGGCTGAGTGACTCACAATTAAGAAGAATATTTTTGAAAAGCAATCGTGGAATCGAGTTTCATTCTGAAGATATCAGACAGGGTCTAATCTAGAAGATGCGCTGTGGAACATCAGCGTATTCAGACATGGCAAAAAAATATCCATTTATTTTGCCATCAGTTTCTTGCCTTCAGAAACGTGTTGCATTTATTAGATTTGATAACGGCATCCTTCATGAAGTGTTTGACTTAGTAAAGAGTATGGCTGCGGGAATGAAAGACATAGAGAGAGACTGCCAGATTGTAATTGATGAGATGGCCATACAGGAAGGAGAGCGGTATTGCAACTCATTGAAAAAATGGGTTGGAAAGTGCACGATGCCTAGCCACAGTGGAATCGCATCAAAGGCTTAGGTCATACTATTGGCTGGTATTGCTGTGCGCTGGAAGATTGCAGTGGCAGTGCATTTCACTAATAAAAAAAGTGAGGAATACAAGGACTCAAAACTTAATGTTACTGGTAAAGCATATGCAGACATTCTTGACGAAGTGGTAACCAAAGCAGAGGGTGTTGGCCTGTATGTGAGTGGCATAACAGGCGACATGGGGGCTGATAACCTGGCCTTCTGGAGAGGGAAAAGAATTACTGGAGGAAGAAACAAAGAAGTTGTCTGTTCGTATCCCAATCCAGTTCGAACAGGTGAAAGAATCCATGTAGCACCCGATGCAGTGCATCTGATGAAAGCTGCAAAAAATATGATGGAAAGTAACAAAATTATCTGGCTTCCTCCTGATATTGTGAAAGAAGAGGGGCTTCCAACTGCTGAGGTAAATTATAAGCACATTGAAGATTTGATGGAATTTGAAAAAGGACATGAGTTGAAGGTAGCATTTAGGCTTAAGGCGGAAGACCCCGCTGCGGAAGAAACTAAAATCCGCCAGGCTGCGCCACCGTCGGCAGCGGAGGGATGAGCTGGCTGCTCTGCCTGGCGGCACATGCTGCCTGCGCAGCGCTCTGGCCGATACAGTTCGCCTGCTGTCACTATGCACTAAACAATGGCGTAGTGATCGCAGTTTACTTTTCTGTCCGCTCGCCCAAGGCGGGGGTTGGGGGGGTCGGGGGCCAGCAGGGTGCAGCAGGTAGCCGGCCAGCCGCGCCCCGCCGGTTCGTCTCGTCAGCGTCTGGCCGGCCGGACGGCGCGCCCGCCGCACATGGTGGACGTTATCTCTCTCGCACCGGCAGCAGTAAGCGGGAGTGAGGGAGAAAAGAACTGGCATTGTCTAGACTCACCCCCGCACGCCGCCCGGAGGACGACTCGAGGCGGCTCGAGCTGCTCCCGTGGATTCCCCAGCCCAGTGGCTGCTAATTTTTCAAAGGTTTTGTAAAGGGCAAAAATTCACTATTTTTGAGGATACTCCCATTATGCGTTTCAAAGCTCGCTGATCATTTCTATACCCATCTCCAAGGAACGGTTGGGGCGAAATGATACTCCCCGCGGGAGTTCCGCGCGGACTTAGACCATTTAGAGAAGTCGATTCGTAGTGCAAGTGAGGAAAAACAAAGGACAGAAAAAAAAAATGTGTACATTTTTGCATTGGACTCTGGATAATCCGATTCCGTTGAGTCCACTCGATCCCGGCAGGGCAATAGCTGTTACTTAACGAAAGGGCCTAATTACAAAACTTGCCCTCGAGCGCCCAAAAATTAGGCTAGAGGGTTCGGGTAGGTGTCAAAATGTTTGTGAGAAACGGAGGAACAGCGGGTGTGCGCTTATTTTAGTTGCGCCGACGAGGGCGGCCGCAAGTTAAAAAAATTTTCCCCAACAATTTGAACAGTGATTTCTATCTCGCCATAAAGCGAAAGCTTGGATCTGCATCCAATCCTAAGCTAGACGACGGTGTTCTTTCTTTTTCTATATCTTGAACCAGTGCTGAGAAAATCGAATGCAAGTGAAGCGGTGCAGGGACGCGGACGGACGGGATTCGCGCAGCACTACGCGCCGCCACGCTCTCCCCCCACTCTCCACCCCTAATTGTCGGATTAAATATCCCGAGCCAGATTTCGAAAGATGAAATAGTGGGCTACTTAGTTTATAGGAGCATGCCCCAGCAATTAGGCCCCGCACCACACACGCCCCTCAAGTCCAGAAAAAATATCAACACACCACCCCCTCGGCTCACTGTTCCTCTACGCCGCCGTCGAATTTCAGGCACAAACATTCCAAGCAGTGCCTGAATGGTCGATGTCCGCGCGGAACTCCGCGTCACAGTGGCGGCGGCTGGTGCTGCTGCGCGCACGGTTTGAATCGGCGGGCGAGCGCGCCACAGCCCCAGCGGCCGCGTCCGGGAGGGCAGCATTCCGTCCTCGCCGCACTCCCTCGTTCCGCTCAAGGAGCGAGCGACGTGCTGGCCTGCAAGGCAGCCAGCCTGGACGCGGCCGCCGGCCGATCGGTCTGTCTGCCTGCAGCGCGCTGCAGCGGCGCCCTGGCCGTGCCGAGCGCAGCCAAGCCGCAGCCTGCCCCCCGGCCCCCGCCACCACCCCCCGTGCTGTGCGGGCGGGTATCAAAGATATCCAGGAAAGTCGGGGGCTCCGGAGTGCTAATGTTTGCGCGGACATACACCATTTTCGCCCCGCGTGGAATTTTGCGATGAAACTTGGTGGCTGTGTGGAGTATTGGTTTGCGCAGGGAATGACGTATTTCATTTTCTCCGGAGGCTTCAGGGGGCTTCGCAGCGGCTGACCAAAGTAAACGGCGATTTTCAAGGACTTTCAAGGGCCCTGCAGTGGAAATTACGCCCTTGTGGCAAATATCAAATATGTCATTCCCTAGAGGAGGTCAACACGAACCGAGGGATACCTCGGAAATGTCAGAAAAATGCATTTTCTAGAAATGGTGTATGTCCGCGTTTGAGAATTTTCGTAACTTTCCCCTGCTTTTCCGGAAAAACTAAAATCTTTTTCGAGAAACCGATACCAGGGCGTTGATGTACTCAGTGAGACCTTTCTAATGGTGTATTCACCTAAATTTTTTTTGGTTAGGGTCTTCCGCCTTAAGGAGCACAACGTCCACTGCAACAAGCAATTTAAAAAAATTAACGTTGGTACAGCAAAGGCAGTACTGTGCCATCGAACAGGGGTGGGGTTGCAGTTGTTGGCTAAAGAGAAAGAAGAGCCATCGTATATTACCACAGCCTGGTTCATACTGTTGGTTAATACATTTTTCACACTAGTCACAAATCGTAAAGGGTCAATGGCCATATCTAAGCAGAACCCAACGGCTTATGCTAAGGCACTGAACCTCTTCAATAAGATTGACTATCTTTTCCAGAATATGAAGGTTGGGAAGGATTACAAACCATGCCAGAGAGGTGTCCGAATTTTATGTGCAAGCCTTCGAGGCATGTTTGAATGCTTATTGGAAAGAAGAAACTACCGTTTCGTGCTTCTGGGGCGCTTTACCTCAGACTGCATAGAAAACCTCTTTTCATGTATCCGATTGCCTCAGTCTGTTCCTCATGCTGTGGCCTTCCTGCAAATTCTGAAAGTCATAACTCTAGCCCAGTTTTCTCAAGCTGTGAAGGGGTCCAGCTATGACTACGAGCAATGTTCAAAAGTCTCATGTATTGACTTCTTGGAAGAGGCTAAGAAGAAAGCGCAGGAACGTGCAACGGAAAGATTTGCTAATACCCTTGACGAATTATGTCGGAATGCTATTAGGAAGCTTGAGGAGGAAGACTTCAAGAGCATTGACCAGTGGGAAAAAAATGTCATTTATGACATGGCGGGCAGTGTCATTGCTGCTGTTAAGTCATCAGGCATGCTTACTTGTGATGCTTGTATTGATGCAACTAAATGGAAAGAAGAAATTCCCCATCCAGCATCCGTCGTCACTCATATGAAGGAGTTCACCATCTTGCGGGGTGATGATGGGGAAAAGATCCTCCAAGTCTGTGTCTCAGATCATGTTTACCAAGCCATCTTGACTGCAGAAATTTCATTCCGACTGTACAGAGAGCAGACTTTTAAATTTGAACATGCAGATGTCAAAAAATACTTTGTTGACAATCTCATGTATGTATGGAACAATACACCAATTCCGCAGTGCCACAATTTGCCCAAGAAAATATTGAATGTATTTATTGATGCCAGATTAAAGGCACATGGAAAAAATATTCGAGAAGAGATAAAATTAAAATCACTGGCAGAAAAAGAGGTGAGAAAAAGCAGCAAGAGTGTTGCTATGCATGCTGCAGGTGATCTCATCACTGTCTCCAGAAAAAAATAATAACATAATTTATTGACTGAGTTCCCCTGAATTGTATTCATCTAAAGTCTGAATTGTGTTCCTATCACTAATGTTAGTTGACTCATTTTTTCAAAGTCTGAATTGTGTTCCTATTACTAATGTTAGTTGACTCATTTTTTCAAAGTCTGAATTGTGTTCCTATTACTAATGTTAGTAGACTCATTTAGTGAATGGCTGAGACAGCTTTCTGCAACACATGTTGCTTTCTCTTGTTAAATGTACTGTTATGTCGTTTACAAGATTTGACTGTTTATAAGTAAGTTGATTGTAGTTCATGATGAATTGTGAAAATCACTTACATGTTGATCTGTATCTCAGTTGCTTTGTCTTGTTAAATGTATTTTAATGTAGATTACAAGGTTTTACTATTTGTACACTGAATTGATTGTAGTTCATGATGAATTGTTGTGAAATTTTTCACCAATATGTTGCTTCATATCTAAGTTGCTTTGTCTTGTTGAATGTACTTTAATGTAGATTACAAGTTTTTACTTTTTGATTGTAGTTCATAATTGCTCTGAAATTTTTTACCAACATGTTGCTCTGTATCTTAGCATTAGTATCGTAACTTTTAATGCAATGCTATTTTTGATTAATTAAAGGTGGTTATCATGAAGTTGTTGTTTGGGTAGTAATTTTTGTCCCCACTGGGCAGAAGCATATTACATCTGGGCAAAACATGCAAGAATTAGATTCAAATGATACTCATAAAGCTTTAATGTGCATTCCATTTCCATGTTGACATAGAAAACACTTGACTTTAAAATATACCATGATATTACAATTTACAATTGAAATCAAAGGTGTAAATATATCGTAAATAAAATAAAAAGTCTCTCTGCAATTGTGGCAAACCATCAAATTCAAATTGTGTATGAAAATACTTATTTATCAAATTACATCACTTCTTGATTGATTTTCTTCCAACTTGCCATAATAGATAGTAAATATGCTCTTATTAGAGTCCCAGCACATAGACTTTGGAGAACACTTTCCTTAAGTTACATCAATTCTTGTTTTATATTCTCTAACTTGCCACAATTGATGGTAAATATGCTCTTATTAGAGTCCCAGCATACAGACTTTGGAAAAAACTTTCCTTACAAACACCATGATTGCAATTTTTAATTGTAATCAAAGGATAATCACAGGTATATTGCACATTAAATAAATAATCAAAGTCATGAGCAGAGTAAGCCTAACATCAAACGCTCTTCCTCAAAGACACTATCATCGCAAGTTGGACTTGGCACCGATGACAGTTATATTACTCAACAAACACAAAGTCAATTCAATAGTAAAATTGGTAACATTTTAAGTTTGAAATTGGCATAGGATACACAGGCGGACAAATTATTTTCACCCTCGATGAGTTTCAGTACAAATGGTTTAGAAGCTTGATAATTGGACTGCGGATTATGTACAGTTGTTGTTTTTTTCACCCTCACTGTGTTGATGTGTGTCTCAAGACACGAGAAAGGTGACTGAGGGCCAGCCCGTTCAGAATACATTCCTGTTCTTCTACCTCCTTTCGCAACTGCTGAATTATCTTGTTGTTCTGTTCCACACTTGCCTTCAGCTTTGCAAACCTTGCAGCATCCTTTATCACAGAAGAAAGAACAGTAAACTAGTGCCTTTACTTGTGTTGAATTTCTCACATTCAGTTGGCTCAAAACTCACCATTTTAAAAATTCTTTTGTTACTGTTGAATAGAAGTGTTTTAGCAATCATATTGCTTGAGGTCCGGTTTAACTCCTGAAATTCAAATTCAAAGCTAGAAACTTCTGCTGACAGGGCAACATTAGGCAACATAACCTGGCTTTAGGCCACGGTTATTGAAAGGTCACAAAGCAATCAACGATGGAAATCAGGTAAACAGAATTATCTGAAGTCACAAAGGAACGAAATACTAACCGATAGTTTTAGGAGATGCACAAATGAAAAACGAAGTACTCCGGTGATTTAGGCTTTTGTTTACGAGCCGTGTAACGTTTTGATTTCAACTCAAATTTCATAAAAACCAAGCAGGGGCGCCAATTTTAAGCGTTGCCGCAAGCTTTAATGTTTCCAGAACCAAAATTAACAAATGTTTAACTCAGCAACAAGCATAGAAAACACGGAGTGACAGCGTCAGGCAGCGTCCTACAGACTCCTGACAGATCAGACTACTGGTCGGCCATTTTGATCCCAGTATGGCAAATTGCGCGTAGCGAACAGACAAGTATGAGAAGACTTCACAGTACGTTTTCGGAGTATCCTTTTCTCTCACACTGGTAGGACTCTAGGTCATGTCTTCGCTTGACGTCGGTACGTTCCTCGCGGGATCATGGTTGATTTTTTCATGCCCTGTGCACCTCGGAAGCAGTATCTTTGCAATAGTTAATGACTCGTGTCGGAGCAAACAAGTGACTTTAGCTAACATGAGAAAGAGCTCGGTCGTGTGTTTTAATTGAAAGTACACTGTAAACCCAACTGTGGGAATAGTTCTTAGCAAATATATGGCATAGTTAAGAAACTCGTTAAATTTAAATTTTTCACGTAGGGCATTTATGCGTTCCCTTTGTTTATGTCCGCGAACCAGATGTCCAAACAATACTGTCGGAGGCCCTGCCGAGACTGCCCCAACTGCGCAGGATTTCTTTGAGCTGCCCTGCAACCACTACATTGCTGGATACCCTGGCATCGGGAAATCTGCCACATCTCCGTGAGCTGCACGTGGTTTTGGCAGGCTGTGTGCACGAATTTATCCACCAGCAAAATGTGAGTGCAGATAACTGACAGTATTATTTTGCTCTAATGCAGGCGGCATAACTCCCTGGGGTTGCGTTTACAAAGTACGTCAGTACAGTTGAGTGAATTTTGACAAACTTAAGCGGTTCCCAGGATCAATTGTGGTCTAGCCTTTCAAGTCAAGTCAAGGCGAAGGTGGAGCGCCTCATGGGTAGGCAGCAACTTGTTAGCCATGCATGAGTGCTTTGCGGGATGGCCTACCCTGAAGTTCGCAGGCGCTTATACTTGCGTTTGTTCAAGTTCATCACTCTCTTCCCAGAAATGTGACGTATCGTGTCACGTTCGTTTGAGTACTATGTCACATTCGATCGCTCATACGCCTTGTCGCATTATATGCACTTGAACATTGTCAACATATTACATGGTGCTGTAATATGTGACAGCTCTGCCCTTATGTTCTGTCAAGGAGTGCGGGGGGGGGGGGACACAAAAATCATTCCGTAATATGTGGACGGCTCCTTATGTTTTCGTATCGCTTGGCTTAGAGAGGGTGACTTAAGGGTTCTCTTTTAAAAGAAAATATAAACATGTAACATGTTTTGTTTTTGTCCTAGGTCCAGACAGTCATGGAAAGTAAAAAAAGACTGCACATGATAAGCAGGGAAAACAATCCTTGCTACCTCAGTAGCCCATGTGCTGCTTGCAGGTAAAATTAATCTTCACTTTACATTTCTCGGGTATTGCAATCACTGTGCATTGGTATGACTTTATGCCATCTAAGGGACAGCATCCATGCACTTTTTGGCCTGCCTTGGGCTTCCCAAGGGGAAGTGGTTGTTGGAACGCACATTGTGAGGTGCCAAGATTAACTCAACCACTCAAACAATCGCATTTCCCATTTCCAGGCTTAAACAGGCCATTAAGGCCGGTGCTCCCTGTTTTCACCTCATCTTTTTAATCGCCCCTTCCGTTTTCTAATAGATCCGGTTGCCATGAGGCGGTAACAGACCCAGACAAAGGCCCAAACGTGGGTCTTTTTACCCATGGCGAGCGAGAAGCCTGTGACGTCAGTTTGCATTGCCGGCACCAGAGCGCTTGCACGTGGGTGCACTTGTAACACGAGGTAATACACTGCTCCAGTGCACGACTACTTTTCTTAGTAGTGGCTTCCCTCTTGCTAATGTCTCCTCTTTTGTTTTGTTTCAACAGAGCTGCTTTAATCAAACCTGAGCACAGTAACTCTCATCGTATATTTTCGTTTTTTTTTTATAGGTAATTTTGAATTTTATGTGAATAATGAGAGCAGTCAGCTTTTTCCTTGAATTTTTGTCCAGATGTCATTGATTATCGCATGTGTGGACTTGTGCAATAGATGCAGCAAAGTAAACTTTGTTACGCAACTGATGCCAGTTTTTATTTTGTTGTTGTTGTTGTGGTTGCTGTTAGAATTGTGTTTGGGTTTTTAACTGATTTGTATTCTTATTACGTAGATTGTACTGGCCTTTTAAAAAATGCATAGCTGAAAGAGTTTTAGCAGTTAATTGTTTTCAACAAGTTATTTTTGGCAGCAATTTGTTTGAGTCCTTTTGACACCAGCCCTGTCCTTATTAAGATACCGAGGGAGGGTTTTAATTATCATGTCATGCAGTTTAATAACGCAAAGGACATTGCATTTAAATCGTTGTAAATTTGATCTCGAACAAGAAATGCTTAGTTCAATAACTGTCAGCAAAACATGTTATACTTCAAAATTGTAGACACTGAACTTTTTCTTAATTTAATGTGGCCATTAGCCACAGTTGTCAATCCCTTTATTGATATAAATTGAATAAAGATATGAAAAGTAAGTCAGAGCTATAATAAGCACTTGACTGCTATTGAACTAGGATTATCGCTCAAAGAGCCTGTTTCTTTCGTATGTCTTTCATTATTGTGTCTCTGAACTTGTGCAATAGATACAATACAATGTATCTTCCTGAGTAGAGCCTGTAAAACGTACTCTGTTACCTTACTGATACTAGTTTTCATTTTGTCGTTGTTGTGGTTGCTGATTAGAATTAGGTTTGGGATGTAAACTGATTTGTATTCAAACGCAAGTATTTGTTTATGAAAGAGATTGTAACAGTCTTTTATTTATGTGATCACCTGTGTATCTTTTTATACAGTTCATTCCAAACCCTTCAAACAGTGTCAGAATCATATAACATTAAAAAGTATGAATAAATGAGTAATTTAGAATGAGTGTTATATTCATTTGTTTCGAGTGGATGCAACTTGCAGAGGTTCCTCACCAAGAATAAAAATATTTTTTTCTCTTTCAATTGTGCCGCCTCGGCGTCGCGAGGCAAAGGGCGCAGGGTGCCGGACCGCGGGCGTTAAACAAAAGAGCATCGGAGATTAATGTCAGCAGCGCGCTGTGACAATGGCCACCGCCCCTCCACTTCGCGAGTCACTTCGGCTTTGTCCGCCTCGGTCAGCGCTAGATTTCCGGTGACGAACGCCCCTCCCGGTCGTTCCGCGAAAAGCACGTCTCAGACACACACACGCACACACACATACGCACACGCCCGTAACATCACGCCACGCTCACGCACGTATGGAGAGCAAGAAAAAAAAACAGCTTGAGGACTTGCGATTGCCCAGGTAGTGGGCCGGCCAGGCAAGTCCGATTTGAAATGCGCGTCCACCACGCCAACGTGGGTCCAAATGAAACAGTTAAAAGACAAGTTGATGATTGATGAGGTCATTGTAGGAGCACCTCTACAACCAACTCATCGACTCACCGTTCATCATTTTTCACTTTGAATTTTGAGTACTTTTGAATGAACATTCCCAAAGATTGAATATAGTTGCTTAAAGTATGGTAAGCCCATGCACTAAAGGAAGATGTACAGAAGCAAATAAACATCACTATGCGTCTATAAGTTAAACAGTTTGGCAGGTAGCTGTAACAGCGTGACCACTAAAACAAGCCAAATTAGAAGTAACTGCTGTTACAGCTACCTGCTATACTGTTTAACTTATAGACGCATAGTGATGTTTCTTAGCTTCTGTACATCTTCCTTTAGTGCATGGGCTTACCATACTTTCTATTATCAGAAGTGTATGGTTTGTTCTTTATCTGTTAAGTGTCATGCAGTTATGCATTATCAGTTATCAGGTAAAACATTATCGGTTAACAAAACGTCCGCCTTTTTGGCCAAAAAATTTTGGCCAAAAAGAGTTCAGCTTTACGGATCGAGCTATAGATAGCCAAAATCATAAAAATCGATCTCAAAAGAAAATTCACACTAAATCAGTGAAAAGCAGCTACAAAATGACACAAAATAGCTAAATAAATAAAATTAGACTCCAAAAATCACCTAATTCCCATTCCCTTCACACGCTTATGCGTTCAAGACTCAATAATACCAACTTCTGTGGTGGTTCAAATTCATAGCTGTTAAAAATCTTAAACAACTTGTCCGTCTTTATCGTTTGAGACCCACTAGACAATTTGAACCACCACGGTTGACTTTTGGCAGCGCTCCATACATGCCCCAGAATACAATTCTGTAGCGTTTCCTTCCAAGTTTGGGGTGTCAAATCTGGCAAGCCTTGGTGGTTCAAATTAATGGGTGCCCAAAATCTTAAACAACTTGTCCGTCTTTATCGTTTGAGACCCACCAGACAATTTGAACCACCACGGTTGACTGTTAGCAGCGCTCCAAACATGCCCCAGTGAACGGTTTTGTACCGTTTTCTTCCAAGTTTGCGGTGTCAAATCTGGCCAGCCTTGGTGGATCAAATTCATGGGTGCTAAAAATGTCCAACAACTTGTCCGTCTGTATCGTTTGAGACCCACCAGACAATGAAAACCACCACGGTTGACTGTTAGCACTCCAAACATACCCCAGTGAACGAGTGTGTAGCGTTTTCTTCCAAGTTTGGGGTGTCAAATCTGGCCAGCCTTGGTGGTTCGAATTCATAGGGGCTCAAAATCTTGAACAACTTGTCCGTCTTTATCGTTTGAGACCCACCAGACAATTTGAACCACCACGGTAGACTGTAAGCAGCGCTCCAAACATGCCCAAGTGAACGGTTTTGTAGCGTTTTCTTCCAAGTTTGCGGTGTCAAATCTGGCCAGCCTTGGTGGTTCAAATTCATAGGGGTTCAAAATCTTAAACAACTTGTTCGTCATTATCGTTTGAGACCCACCACACAATTTGAACCACCACGGTTGACTGTTAGCAGCGCTCCAAACATGCCCCAGTGAACGAGTGTGTAGCGTTTTCTTCCAAGTTTGGGGTGTCAAATCTGGCCAGCCTTGGTGGTTCAAATTCATGGGTGCTCAAAATCTTAAACAACTTGTCCGTCTTTATCGTTTGAGACCCACCAGACAATTTGAACCACCACGGTTGGCTTTTGGCAGCGCTTCAAACATGTCCCAGAATATGATTCTGTAGCGTTTTCTGCCAAGTTTGGGGAGTCAAATCTGGCCAGCCTTGGTGGTTCAAATTCATGGGTGCCCCAAATCTTAAGCAACTTGTCCGTCTGTATCGTTTGAGACCCACCAGACAATTTGAACCACCACGGATGACTGTTAGCAGCGCTCCAAACATGCCCCAGTGAACGAGTGTGTAGCGTTTTCTTCCAAGTTTGCGGTGTCAAATCTGGCCAGCCTTGGTGGTTCAAATTCATAGGGGCTCAAAATCTTGAACAACTTGTCCGTCATCATCGTTTGAGACCCACCAGACAATTTGAACCACGACGGTTGACTGTTAGCAGCGCTCCAAACATGCCCCAGTGAACGAGTGTGTAGCGTTTTCTGCCAAGTTTGGGGTGTCAAATCTGGCCAGCCTTGGTGGTTCAAATTCATAGGGGCTCAAAATCTTAAACAACTTGTCCGTCTTTATCGTTTGAGACCCACCAGACAATTTGAACCACCACGGTTGACTTTTGGCAGCGCTCCAAACATGTCTACGAATACGATTCTGTAGCGTTTTCTGCCAAGATTGGGGAGTCAAATCTGGCCAGCCTTGGTGGTTCAAATTCATAGGTGCCCCAAATCTTAAGCAACTTGTCCGTCTGTATCGTTTGAGACCCACCAGACAATTTGAACCACCACGGATGACTGTTAGCAGCGCTCCAAACATGCCCCAGTGAACGAGTGTGTAGCGTTTTCTGCCAAGTTTGGGGTGTCAAATCTGGCCAGCCTTGGTGGTTCAAATTCATAGGGGCTCAAAATCTTAAACAACTTGTCTGTCTTTATCGTTTGAGACCCACCAGACAATTTGAACCACCACGGTTGACTCAAAGAGTATGTTAAGCGGGCAGTAGCGCCATCGCCTTTTTTTTTTGTCAAATTTTAACGAAGTTTCTCCTATTGCTAAATTTTTTCTGTTAATCGAGGAGAAAATCACAAGTTACCATTAAAAAGAGGGTTCTTTAAGGATTATTTTAAAAAAAATTGGTTAAGTTATGGTCATTTTTGTGGGGTGTGGGAGGGGCAGAAGACAACACAACATATTTGCCTAATAATTACAAAATATCACTGCGCGCAGAGCTACTCAGTACCCGCTTAAAATTTTCCATCCAAATTTTAACCACTTGTTTTAAATACGTAGGCTCTAAAAATGACCCTCTAGCTTTGAGAAATAATATCAGGAAGTATTTCAAAACTCAAGTTTTTGAAAACGTTAAAAAACATGTTAAAATTTGACATTATAATGTTTTCTAAAAAAAGCTTTTAAATGCTTCAATCCTGAAACCCAAGGGTCAGTTTGAAGGATCTCACTAGTACTAACACCCGCTAAATGTTCAGGGCGATATCTCAAACCGTTTTCTGAAAATCCTGCGCGCAAGCTCCAAAAATCTACAATTTAGAAAAACAGCCTAAAAGATTGAACGTGCCTAACCTAACCTGTGTCAATAAATTTATTAAAACGACTCTGGAGCCTAAACGATAACGTATTTCGGCAAAATCTTGTCAGATTCTTGAAGAGGGTTGCCAACAGATAAAGTCTGGTTAAAAAACGAAAAATCGATTTTTTGAAAATTGATGGCGCTACTGCCCCCTTAAGGCAGTTGGGAAATTTTTGGAGGAGGAATAACCAAACTGCAACAGCAAAAACTAATTTCACCACAACCAAAAACAACCCATGGAAATTGCCCAAACAAACCGATGATGTGAACTGCGGCGGTATGCAGAGGCCGTGCTGAAAAACGAATTGACAGTCGGTCACTTTGATGTAGAGGAATATAGAGTTTTTTTAGCTCAAAGACTATTAGCTGATCTGAAATCTCAGCATGACAACTCTGCAGCACTACATGGCGATAGGGTTCTATTTGAAAGATTTGAAAACGGCCTGTTGGACTATGTAGATTATTACTGCACGACCTACAAATTTGAACCTCCCGAAACTCAAGACAGGGTGGTAGCTGATTATGGCCTCGGATTTTGTCCCATTGAGGCAAGCCAGTTCAGGAACTTGAACGGTGGGGAGTGGCTCTCCAACTTCGTCATCGATGTGACAATAAATGCTGCCATTTCAAGCAAAATGAGGTCGACTTATGTATGCAAGGACACAGCTTGCATAATTAACTCGGACTCATGGCGATCTGTTTTGTTGTCGTACGTGTCTCTCCATAATAGGACATTAATAATGCCATTTTTATTGCGTGGCAATCACTGGTGCCTCATCTGGGTCAACTTGAAAACAAAAACTTATCGTTTTTTCGACCCTCTAAATTTGACTAATGCAGGTGGCTACTTTCAAAAAATTAACGAATACCTTAAATTCTACAACGATTTCTTTGGCGCAGCTATTGACTTGGAAGGCTGGACCATAATGCAAATGAGTGCACCTCTTCCACAACAATCTGATAATTCAAACTGCGGTGTGTATATCATATTCTACACGTTTTACATGCTCCAATTAGAAAAAAATTGCATTTTGGACCTCACAGCCTTCCGAAAGAAAGTTGCTCGTTTCATATTAAAGAACGCGCCAAACATGCGCCATCTGTGCGGGATTTGCGGCAGGGACGAATTCTGGAGACCAATTGAGCTGTTTCAGAAAGACCAAGCAGATAAAGAAAATAGAAAGACACCAACAGCTTTGTTAAGAATGATTCGTTGCGAAAAATGCAGGCGATGGGTTCATCACTGTTGTGACAGGATCATTAAAATGCTTCCCTTCGCAGAAATCTGTATCGAGACTTATGAATATCATTGCGAAGTATGCAGAGATTACGTAGGTCAGGAGGTGCCTAGCTAAATGGCTAACTAGTTTGTTGTGTGTGATGCTTACCTGCATGTTAAACCACGTGCAGATTCACTTGTGTTATGTTGTGATGATAATTGTAACTTCAATCACAAAAAGTAGCACGTCGTTTGCCGTCATATGTGTTGTTGTTACTATAATATATTACAAACATATTTATGTTGTGTAGTCCTATGGTTTTTAACATGTTTAAGTTGGAAAAAATAAAGTTTAGTTTTGTTACATTTCCTTCTATTCCTAAACGGCTCAGCCGCTACAACTTAAATTTTGCTGAGTTGGTACGAATGACTTCGGCCCACCACGAGGGGTAGCCGACTCGTGTATTACTTCGTACCCGGCCGTGTATTAAATTGTATTACCTTGAATTAACTGTATTATCTGTATTACCATATATTACGTGTATTATTGTGTATTACGTGTATTATTGTGTATTACACCTGTAATATTGTTTGTTACACGTGTCATATTGTGTATTACACGTGTAAAATTGTATTACCATGGATTTCTTGTATTACTTTGTATCACTTCTATTACTAATATTATTTATATTCCGTGTATTACATGTATACCTTTTAAAAAGGAGTATATTTTGCGTGAAATTGACAAATTTCAACCAAAAATTTATGTGGTTCACCTTTATGGCTCATTAACTGTTCGCGACGCGACGTAACTAGAATGCGTAGTGTCTTCAAGTCCAATTTAACGTTCCCGCTACCACGATCGGATGATCGGGACTTGTCGGGGCGCTTCGGGCAGCTGCGGCCTAGACGTTTTCGAGTGTCGTGAATCTAATAATAAATAAAAGTTATTTTTCTTGTCCCATTTTTTTTTTTAAATCCAGGAAACCCTCTAAGGGTGGCTTTGTTGTCTGCTAATCGTCTCTTTCAAAATAAAGGCAAGCAGCTGAAATTTTTGCACTTTTGTTCATTGCCAGGTGCCTCTCTTTCTTCTATCGGGTAGGAAAAACACAACTATCCACTATGATATTTACATTTGATATTTAAATTGATATTGCAATTTGATACGCTTTTCCGAAGCTGCAACCGTCCGTCCGTCATCGGGCCAGTAGCGCCAGTTAGGTAGGCCACCAAGCTGTCCTGCAACACACCATTGTGTCACGGGACGGTTACATGGTCTACCTTGCAGGCGCCACGTTTGTTTGTTTATCAGGTTTGAGGAGAGTCATGCCCAGCAACTGGTTTAGTGAGCAAGAATGCAGAGGGTCCAACCATGTCGAAAGTAGATCTGACGGAATGATACTTCTATTCGTCACGGGAGTACCCCGTTGTAGGCCGTAATACACTGTGATGCTCTTGTATTCATTAATAATATTACATAGTATTATCTATAATACTCTATATTATATGTATTCTTGACAATCTTCTGTAATACTGTATATAGTATTTATATTACCTGTATTACGTTGTATTAATTTGTATTACCAATAATACTTCTGTATTACTCGTATTACTTGTATTAATTATATTTCTTGTATTCTATGGTAATACATATAATACCTGTATTATACTTCTCCGTCCCCGGCCCAGGCGAGTCGGCTACCCCTTAGCCCACCATACGCCAAACTTCAGGTAGCCGGCGTACTGCCCTTAGAAACAGGCCAACGGCCGTCCGGTCTGGGCCGCCTTGCGCAGGTGCCCCCGGCTGAACCTGTCAATGCTCACACACGACCGTCAACCGCTATCGCAGTGCGCATTCTGTCTAGAGCACGGCTGCCACCACTTCTCTAGCGACGGGGGGCGACACAGCAACATAGGATACTTCTGTCCCTTGTCTTTATAGAAAACATGACCTAGCAGAACAAATACGGTTATTTCTTCCCAAACCCTTAATTTCCCCGTACCCTAAATAAAGGTTTAACCTTGTACTCTGTCGAAGATTTTCAGCCCCTATGAATTTGATCCACCAAGGCTGGCCAGATTTGACACCCCAAACTTGGCGAAAAACGCAACAAAATCGTCTTCTGGGGCATGTTTGGCGCGCTGCCAAAAGTCAACCGTGGTGGTTCAAATTGTCTGGTGGGTCTCAAACGATGATGACGGACAAGTTGTTGAAGATTTTGAGCCCCTATGAATTTGAACCACCAAGGCTGGCCAGATTTGACACCCCAAACTTGGCAGAAAACGCTACACACTCGTTCACTGGGGCATGTTTGGAGCGCTGCTAACAGTCAACCGTGTTGGAGTCCGTGATCGTAGAAGCACGTGGGTTTTCGAGTAAATAGACACAACACAGTGATTTGGAGTACTGTAGAGAATGCGGCTTTTTTTGAGCAGTTGTCAGGTTTAAATAGGATACAGGGAAGCACAACAAGAAGAAGAAGCAGCAGTCGATATCTCGAACGGTGGTCCATGGTGGTCAGATTAGATCGACATTGCTCACTAACATACTCCCTCAATGGCGTTATCCTTTATGAAGATACTCCCTCAAAGAGGTGTCCTGTTTTCATAACAGAGAGCTTTTCTGAATTGTTCAAATTTCTTTTTCTTTAGGGGTTTAGTAAATATGTCCGATACTTGATCCTTGGTTGGGACGTACTGTAGTCTGAAGAGACCTTCATCATAGGCTTCACTGATGTAGTAGTATTTGACATTAATATGTTTGCTCTTTCTATTCATTTGCCCTGACTTGATGCGTTTGATCGCGCTTTGGTTGTCTGCCTCCAGATCGATGTGAGGCGTCGAGCCAGTTAGTTCAGTGAACAAAGAACTTAAATACTGTAACTCTTTACAACATTCAGCTGCCGATATGTACTCCGCTTCAGTAGTGGATGTTGCCACTAAGCTCTGTTTGCGTGAGCACCAGTACACTGGTCCACCTGCATATTTTATTACATACCCAGATGTACTTTTCATTTTTCCTCTTGGTCCTGACCCAGCAAAGTCTGAATCACAGTAACTGATTATATCTTCTCCTGTTGTAAACTTTATGCCTATGTTCTGTGTTCCTTTGAGATACTTCAGTATCCTTTTAACATTATTTATGTCAGTTTGGGTTGGATTTTCCACAAACCTGTTGGCATAGTTTACAGAGTATGCTAGGTCGGGGCGAGTTTTACACGAAAGGTATTGTAGACTACCTACTGCCTCGCGGTATGGAAATCTTGTCTTTCTTTGTTTATGATTTACTTCACTCTGTTTTTCCATAGGTGTGCTTACGGGTCTACAATTTTGCATTCTGAATTTTTGCAATACCTTCTTGGCATAGTTGCTTTGCGTTAGTAAGATTCCATCCTGTGTCTGTGTTATCTCCATTCCAAGGTATGTTTTTGGGTTTTCGTTTACTGTGACTTCGAATGCTTTCTTCAGTTTATTTATTACTTTTTCCATCTGCTCAGGGTCTTTTCCCATGATGATCCCATCATCTACATGGATTGCAATTAAGATTGAGTTGTCTGGAGTTTTAAATATACATCTGTCACTTTTTAGTTGTATGATATTTTCTTCTTTTAGAAATGTAGTTAGTTTCTTGAACCATCTTAGTGGTGCTTGTTTTAAGCCATACAGTGCCTTTTTTAATAGACATACCTTCCCTTATCCTTCAAACCCTTGAGGTACTCTCATGAATATTGGTTCCTCTAAGGTGCCGTTTAGGAAAGCGGTTTTTACATCAAATGTTTCTATTTTCATTTTTAGTTTGGCTGCTAGCCTGAACATCAGTCTCAGATTGGTTGTGTCCACAACTGGACTGTATTTTTCACTGTAGTCCATTTTGCCTTTTTGTTCACATCCTTTTGCTACTAATCTGGCTTTGTATCTACCATCTTCTTTTATCTTTAGAATCCACATATTATTTATTACTTGTTTTCCTTCTGCTAATTTTGCGTCTACCATTTCCCATACCTGTTTTTTTAATAGAGCTTGTCTCTCGTCCTCAATAGGTTCTTTCCACCTGGGATCCGAGTGACAGTTATCATATGAGAGTGTTTCATCTTCTCCGTGACACAAGTACAGTTCATAGTCTTCGTACCACTTGGGGTGAGTTATTGTATTCCTGTTTCTTAGTTGGTATCTTTCATTTGCCTGATTATTTTGATTGTCATTATCATTGTTATTGTTTTCATTGTCATCATTTTCTTGGTTTTCTTGTTCAGAGTCTTCTGCTTCATCCTCTGTCTCAGATTCACTTTCGTTCTGTTCTAGGTTTATATTTTCAAGTCGGTCAATTTTCCTTTGGATACCTTCGTCATTTATTTCTGATCTGCTTTGGATTGTGATCCTTATAGGATCTTTTGTTTCTGTAAATAAAGAGTGGCCTGGTAGATTTGTGAATGTTACATCTCTTGAAATGACTGGTCTCTTTTTGATTGGGTCCCATAGTCTGTACCCATTTGAGCAGAAGCCTATAAATACTGTTTCGGCTGCTCTATTTTCTAGTTTTTTTTTAAGTAGGTGTTTATCTTAGAGTAGGCTATGGTTCCAAACAATTGGATATTTGACATATCTGGTTTCTTTCCAGTCCACATCTCTATTTGGGAGTTTTTGTACTGTGGTTGATGGCCTTCTGTTAATTAGGTATGTGGCTGTCAGTACAGCTTCTCCCCACATGTACTTGGGTATCTCTGAGTCATTTAATAGTGCTCGTGACCTTTGCATTATAGTTTTGTTCATTCTTTCCGCCTTACCGTTCAACTGAGGGCAGTAAGGGACAGTATAGTCTAAGATCACTCCTTTTTCCTTGCACCAGTTCTTTAAATCATGGCTTTGAAATTCTCCTCCATTGTCGCATCTGATCTTTCCCACTCTCAATCCAAGCTGGGTTTCGGATTCTGTTAAATGCTGTTTTATGTAATCAGCGCTTTCACTTTTGTTTGACATCAGGAAGAGTTTGGCTAGGTGTGTGTAGTCATCTAGGATCAATAGATAATAGCTTTTCTTGTCGTGTGTTTCAGGTGATATCAGTCCTCCCACATCGACATGAACAAGCTCCAATGGTCTTTTTGCCCTATCTCTTACTTTGCTGTGAGGAAGTTTCTGAGCATTGGCTTCTATACACACCGTGCATGTGATTTGTAAATCCTTGACAGGTATATTAAATTTTATTCCATTTGACATGTTTTGTAGTTTGTGTAGGTTCTTTATTCCTAGGTGTCCCATCTTGCGATGCCAGGTTATATATTCATTAAATTGAACTTCGGTGTTTAGAGCAATTTTATTTTTATTCATAGTTGCAGGGGAGCCTTTAAAATTAACAAAAAATAGATCGGCATGTTTTATGCCTTGAAACAAAATGTTCTCTTCTCGGATCTTCACTTGGTCCTTGCAAAAATAGACATCTTCTCCTTGGAAGATGACGCTGACTCCCTGCGTAGTTGCTCTGCCCACCGAGAGCAGGTTCTTGCTCAATCCTGGAACAAAGTTCACATTGGTTAGGTTACAGTTACTCAGTTCAATATCGCCGCACACTTGAGAGGCCAATGTGGCTCCCTTCTGTGCGGTTTGAATATTCACACTGCTGTTCCTAAGGTTGGTTAGTACATTGAGTTCATTAGTCATGTGCCCTGAAGCACCGCTATCCACAACAAACGTCACATCACTTACTTGTGAGTCAGGTGAGGAATTTCCTCTCTTGTTGTATGCCATTATGCATACTTTATTTTCAGTTCTTTCGGTACTTTCAGTCCTGTTGGTTCTATCCTCTCTCTCTTCACTGTTCAATGCTTGTGCCTGTTCTAGTTCTCGTTCTCTATTCTGTTGTCTCCTATTTCTGAAACGACATTCTTTTGCCTCATGGTTCCACTTCTTACATATGGTACAGACTTTCTTATTCTTATGGCGACATTCCTCATCCGTGTGATTAGTCCTTTTACAATGCTTGCAGGGTTTAAAACCTTTTTGTCTACAGTCCTTGGCAATGTGCCCCCTCTTCTTACATTTATAGCAGGAGAGTCTAGTTTTCACATTAGATTGCTGAGCATGAAAGGCAGAGGTCTGTGCCTCCTCCTTACCAACATCCATTTTCCCTTCCTCTATTTGAAGTCGTGCACACAAGTTATCTAGAGTCTTCTCCGCTTGGGGCATAGAGTCCCAGGCAGTGCATAGCGCACCAAATTCCTTAGGCAGGATGCTACTGATCTTCGTTATGATAGCAGTGTCGTTCATGACATGCTTCAGACCATTTAATTGATAAGCAATTTGCTGTACTGAGCTGATATTCTCTAGTACACTCATAGCCTTTGACCATTTGTAAGCGTAAAACTCTTGAAGCAAGTGGTTCTTTTGATATTCTGAATCTTTTTCGTAAATGTTCTTGAGTTTGTCGAACATTTCCTTTGCCGTTTTGCATGTCATCAGATGTTGCTTCACTGATTTGTCCGTAGTATTTATAATATATAATTGAGCTTTAGCATCAAGGTTGTGCCACAACTCTACTGACTCAGGAGCAACATCCTCAAGCGGCATTGTTCCATCGATAAATTTACTCAGCTCATTGGCTCTGAACAGAATCCTAATCTGGAATGCCCACATGCCATAGGTGCTGGCATTCTTTAAAGCAGTCATATTGCTCAGTTCAGGCAGTGAGTGTTTATCCGTCATTTTGACAAGCTAGTATCAGCTTAGAAAAGATAATCTTAGAACACACTTCAGAGGACACACTTCAGAGTACACACGAGAACTTTTCACCACTATGAATGAGGACTTTTCACTTCAGAGAACACGCTTCAGAGAACAGGACAGAGCACACTTCTTACAGACCTTCCTCCTGGACCCATAACCTGTTGGAGTCCGTGATCGTAGAAGCACGTGGGTTTTCGAGTAAATAGACACAACACAGTGATTTGGAGTACTGTACAGAATGGGGCTTTATTTGAGCAGTTGTCAGGTTTATATAGGATACAAGGAAGCACAACAAGAAGAAGAAGCAGCAGTCGATATCTCGAACGGTGGTCCATGGTGGTCAGATTAGATCGACATTGCTCACTAACAAACCGTCGTGGTTCAAATTGTCTGGTAGGTCTCAACCGATAATGACGGACAAGGTGTTGAAGATTTTAAACACCCATGAATTTGAACCACCAAGGCTGGCCAGATTTGACACCCCAAACTTGGAAGAAAACGCTACAAAACCGTTCACTGGGGCATGTTTGGAGCGCTGCTAACAGTCAACCGTGGTGGTTCAAATTGTCTGGTGGGTCTCATACGATAATGACAGACAAGGTGTTGGAGATTTTGAGCACCCATAAATTTGAACCACCAAGGCTGGCCAGATTTGACACCCCAAACTTGGAAGAAAACGCTACAAAACCGTTCACTGGGGCATGTTTGGAGCGCTGCTAACAGTCAACCGTGGTGGTTCAAATTGTCTGGTGGGTCTCAAACGATACAGACGGACAAGTTGTTAAAGATTTTGAGCACCCATGAATTTGAACCACCAAGGCTGGCCAGATTTGACACCCCAAACTTGGAAGAAAACGCTACAAAACCGTTCACTGGGGCATGTTTGGAGCGCTGCTAACAGTCAACCGTGGTGGTTCAAATTGTCTGGTGGGTCTCAAACGAAACAGACGGACAAGTTGTTCAAGATTTTGAGCCCGTATGGATTTGAACCACCAAGGCTAGCCAGATTTGACACCGCAAACTTGGAAGAAAACGCTACAAAACCGTTCACTGGGGCACGTTTGGAGCGCTGCTAACAGTCAACCGTGGTGGTTCAAATTGTCTGGTGGGTCTCAAACGATAAAGACGGACAAGTTGTTTAAGATTCTGAGCCCCTTTGAATTTGAACTACCAAGGCTGGCCAGATTTAACTCCCCAAACTTGGCAAAAAACGCTACAAAATCGTATTCTGGGACATGTTTGGCGCGCTGCCAAAAGTCAACCGGGGTGGTTCAAATTGTCTAGTGGATCTCAAACGAGAAGGGCGGACAAGTTGTTCAAGATTTTGAGCCCCTATGAATTTGAACCACCAAGGCTAGCCAGATTTGACACCGCAAACTTGGAAGAAAACGCTACAAAACCGTTCACTGGGGCATGTTTGGAGCGCTGCTAACAGTCAACCGTGGTGGTTCAAATTGTCTGGTGGGTCTCAAACGATAAAGACGGACAAGTTGTTTAAGATTCTGAGCCCCTTTGAATTTGAACTACCAAGGCTGGCCAGATTTAACTCACCAAACTTGGCAAAAAACGCTACAAAACCGTTCACTGGGGCATGTTTGGAGTGCTGCTAACAGTCAACCGTGGTAGTTCAAATTGTCTAGTGGGTCTCAAACGATAAAGAAGGACAAGTTGTTTAAGATTTGGGGCACCCATGAATTTGAACCACCGAGGCTGGCCAGATTTGACTCCCCAAACTTGGCAGAAAACGCTACAGAATCGTATTCTGGGACATGTTTGGAGCGCTGCCAAAAGTCAACCGTCGTGGTTCAAATTGTCTGGTGGGTTTCAAACGATACAGACGGACAAGTTGTTGACGATGTTGAGCACTCATGAACTTGAACCACCAAGGCTGGCCAGATATGACACCCTAAACTTGGCGAAAAACGCAACAAAATGGTATTCTGGGGAATGTTTGGCGCCCTGCCAAAAGTCAACCGTGGTGGTTCAAATTGTCTAGTGGGTCTTAAACAATAAAGACGGACAAGTTGTTGAAGATTTTGAGCCCCTATGAATTTGAACCACGAAGGCTGGCCAGATTTGACACCCCAAACTTGGAAGAAAACGCTACACACTCGTTCACTGGGGCATGTTTGGAGTGCTGCTAACAGTGAACCGTCGTGGTTCAAATTGTCTGGTGGGTCTCAAACGATACACACGGACAAGTTGTTTCAGATTTTGGGCACCCATGAATTTGAACCACCAAGGCTGGCCAGATATAACACCCCAAACTTGGCAGAAAACGCTACAGAATCGTATTCTGGGACATGTTTGGTGCGCTGCCAAAAGTCAACCGTGGTGGTTCAAATTGTCTAGTGGGTCTTAAACGAGAAGGGTGGACAAGTTGTTCAAGATTTTGAGCCCCTATGAATTTGAACTACCAAGGCTGGCCAGATTTAACACCGCAAACTTGGAAGAAAACGCTACAAAACCGTTCACTGGGGCATGTTTGGAGTGCTGCTAACAGTCAACCGTGGTCGTTCAAATTGTCTAGTGGGTCTCAAACGATAAAGAAGGACAAGTTGTTTAAGATTTGGGGCACCCATGAATTTGAACCACCAAGGCTGGCCAGATATGATTCCCCAAACTTGGCAGAAAACGCTACAGAATCGTATTCTGCACTGCAAAAATTTTTTTGGTGAATTTTCGACCAATGGGCGCGTAAACGCCTGAGTGTCCGACATGGCAGTGAAATGTGCCTATCCATGAGTGGTAGAAAATTAGACGTCCATGTTGGCGAAATTTTACCCAACATGCACTGGTAAAATTACCCATCCATGAGGGTAAAATTACCCATCCATTGGGGTAAAATTGTCAACGTCAATTTTAGCTGCTTCGTGTGCCCACTTGTGTTGTGTTGCACCAAAGTAACATTTTACGATATTACTGTCTTTCTAAAGATGATAGACAGTTTTGGATATCGGTTATGAATGATTGAAACCAAGTCCGATCCAAATCTGCCTTCGGTTTTTTGCTAGCACCCGGCGTTCTCAAGATAGCAGAAAACAAGTGTCGGAATTGGATCAAATAAAAATGGCCTTGGTCAATTCCTGTGTACATGCCACATACCAAATTTGAAGTAAAAATTCCTAAAACTGAACGTTTTATGGGTATTTCATTTCTGTGACCCATAGGATAATTTTACCCTACTGGAGCTATTCGGATGAATTCTATCAACATTGGTGAAATTTTACACTAATGGATGCTTTGGGAAGTCCAAATTTGTCAGTGAGAATTTTACCCTAATGGAGGGATAAAATTCACCAAGCATAGACGGGCAAATTTGCATGTAAAAAGAGCAACTTCGGATTTTACTATCCATGTTGAGGTACATGTCCATTGTGATACATTTCACCAAACATGGATGGTGAAAATCCACCCTAATTTTTTACAGTGTGGGACATGTTTGGTGCGCTGCCAAAAGTCAACCGTGGTGGTTCAAATTGTCTAGTGGGTCTTAAACGAGAAGGGTAGACAAGTTGTTCAAGATTTTGAGCCCCTTTGAATTTGAACTACCAAGGCTGGCCAGATTTGACACCGCAAACTTGGAAGAAAACGCTACAAAACCGTTCACTGGGGCATGTTTGGAGTGCTGCTAACAGTCAACCGTGGTCGTTCAAATTGTCAAGTGGGTCTCAAACGATAAAGAAGGACAAGTTGTTTAAGATTTGGGGCACCCATGAATTTGAACCACCAAGGCTGGCCAGATTTGACTCCCCAAACTTGGCAGAAAACGCTACAGAATCGTATTCTGGGACATGTTTGGAGCGCTGCCAAAAGTCAACCGTCGTGGTTCAAATTGTCTGGTGGGTTTTAAACGATACAGACGGACAAGTTGTTGACGATTTTGAGCACTCATGAATTTTAACCACCAAGGCTGGCCAGATATGACACCCCAAACTTGGCGAAAAACGCAACAAAATGGTATTCTGGGGAATGTTTGGCGCCCTGCCAAAAGTCAACCGTGGTGGTTCAAATTGTCTAGTGGGTCTCAAACGATCAAGACGGACAAGTTGTTTAAGATTTTGAGCCCCTATGAATTTGAACTACCAAGGCTGGCAAGATTTGACTCCCCAAATTTGGCAGAAAACGCTACAGAATCGTATTCTGGGACATGTTTGGCGCGCTGCCAAAAGTCAACGGTGGTGGTTCAAATTGTCTAGTGGGTCTCAAACGAGAAGGGCGGACAAGTTGTTCAAGATTTTGAGCCCCTATGAATTTGAACCACGAAGGCAGGCCAGATTTGACACCCCAAACTTGGAAGAAAACGCTACACACTCGTTCACTGGGGCATGTTTGGAGTGCTGCTAACAGTGAACCGTCGTGGTTCAAATTGTCTGGTGGGTCTCAAACGATACACACGGACAAGTTGTTTCAGATTTTGAGCCCCTTTGAATTTGAACTACCAAGGCTGGCCAGATTTGACACCGCAAACTTGGAAGAAAACGCTACAAAACCGTTCACTGGGGCATGTTTGGAGTGCTGCTAACAGTCAACCGTGGTAGTTCAAATTGTCTAGTGGGTCTCAAACGATAAAGAAGGACAAGTTGTTTAAGATTTGGGGCACCCATGAATTTGAACCACCAAGGCTGGCCAGATTTGACTCCCCAAACTTGGCAGAAAACGCTACAGAATCGTATTCTGGGACATGTTTGGAGCGCTGCCAAAAGTCAACCGTCGTGGTTCAAATTGTCTGGTGTGTTTCAAACGATACAGACAGACATGTTGTTGACGATTTTGAGCACTCATGAATTTGAACCACCAAGGCTGGCCAGATATGACACCCCAAACTTGGCGAAAAACGCAACAAAATGGTATTCTGGGGAATGTTTGGCGCCCTGCCAAAAGTCAACCGTGGTGGTTCAAATTGTCTGGTGGGTCTTAAACAATAAAGACAGACAAGTTGTTGAAGATTTTGCGCTCCTATGAATTTGAACCACGAAGGCTGGCCAGATTTGACACCCCAAACTTGGAAGAAAACGCTACACACTCGTTCACTGGGGCATGTTTGGAGTGCTGCTAACAGTGAACCGTCGTGGTTCAAATTGTCTGGTGGGTCTCAAACGATACAGACGGACAAGTTGTTGAAGATTTTGAGCACCCATGAATTTGAACCACCAAGGCTGGCCAGATATGACACCCCAAACTTGGCGAAAAACGCAACAAAATCGTATTCTGGGGAATGTTTGGCGCGCTGCCAAAAGTCAACCGTGGTGGTTCAAATTGTCTGGTGGGTCTTAAACAATACAGACGGACAAGTAAGTAAAGATTTTGAGCCCCTATGAATTTGAACCACCAAGGCTGGCCAGATTTGTCACCGCAAACTTGGAAAAAACCGCTACACACTCGTTCACTGGGGCATGTTTGGAGCGCTGTTAATAGTCAACCGTGGTGGTTCAAATTGTCTGGTATGTCTCAAACAATAAAGACGGACAAGTTGTTCAAGATTTTGAGCCCCTATGAATTTGAACCACCAAGGCTGGCCAGATTTGACACCGCAAACTTGGAAGAAAACGCTACACGCTCGTTCACTGGGGCATGTTTGGAGCGCTGCTAACAATCAACCGTGGTGGTTCAAATTGTCTGGTGGGTCTCAAACGATAAAGACGGACAAGGTGATTAAGATTTTGGGCACCCATGAATTTAAACCACCAAGGCTGGCCAGATTTGACACCCCAAACTTGGCAGAAAACGCTACACACTCGTTCACTGGGGCATGTTTGGAGCGCTGTTAATAGTCAACCGTGGTGGTTCAAATTGTCTAGTGGGTCTCAAACGATAAAGACGGACAAGTTGTTTAAGATTTTTAACAGCTATGAATTTGAACCACCACAGAAGTTGGTATTATTGAGCCTTGAACGCATAAGCGTGTGAAGGGAATGGGAATTAGGTGATTTTTGGAGTCTTATTTTATTTATTTAGCTATTTTTTTGTCATTTTGTAGCTGCTTTTCACTGATTTAGTGTGAATTTTCTTTTGAGATCGATTTTTATGATTTTGGCTATCTATAGCTCGATCCGTAAAGCTGAACTCTTTTTGGCCAAAATTTTTTGGCCAAAAAGGCGGACGTGTTAACAAAGTGCTATGAGGTGCTTGTTTGTTATGTTACGGGTCCCTGGTCACAATCGCCAAGCTTGCTAAGTCTGTTTTGAAATTTTCTTCGGCCCCCGGCGGAGCACCCAACACCTGTAGCTGCTAGCTCTTCAAACAAAAAAAATGAAATCTCTTCCAACCCAGAACGCAAACGCCATAATTCGGTTAGTGATTTGGTAAGGTTTGACAGCTGATCAATGCTCATCATTTGGTAATTACTAATCATCCAAGTTTCAATACTCTCACAGGAAGACTGTGACCTCTCTGACGCTGACTCTGAAGACTATGGGTTAGTGGAGGAGTATTTTCAGGAGCATGAGTGGAAGGCAATGACACAGTACATGAAGCAGCGACAAAAAAACATGTTTGAGCTGCATGAGAAACAAGTGGCACTTGGTAAGGAGATTTTTACTTCCAGTTTAGAAAACTGATGGGGAAAATTGTACTAAACCTTTTCCATTTTTTCACAGGATTAACAAAGGCCCCATTCAAGCCTGATGTCATCATACCCTCCCCTGATGCCAGTAAACGATCTCTCAAAAGGCTCAAATAATCGTCACATTCCAATGAGGTGGAAAGCTCTGCTGGAACAGATACGAGACCAAAAGTAAGATCCACTTATTTTTCAAAATTGAATTTTCCTGATTAACTTTCCAAAATATATTTGGCCTAAAGATAAACAAAGTTCATTTATGAGATGTAGTAGCTAACACAAATTTTTTTACATCAATGCAGGGACCAAAGTCAGTTAGAGCAATCCAGGGCCCCGTGAGGACAGAAACTGAAGAGCCAGGACCTTCAGGGGTCAAGTCCAAAACGGATATGGAGAAAATGAAGAAGGATTTACCTATCGTAAGTTCTGCAACCAGTTAAAAAAATTCTTATCTACAAAAAAAATTGCATCTGCCCATACTTAAAAGCACTTCTGATTTGATTGTAGTACGACATACCAAAGATTTTCAGTGAGATAGCGGAAAAAGGGTCAGACCACATCCAAGAAATACGTGAAACTTTAAATGATAAAGGAATATTGACAGGGAAGAGTCGGAGGACATTTATTAGGATCTTAACTCGACACCTTCATTTTGTAATAGCAAGGTAAGAAGCTATTCCATTGCTACAATAAAAAATGATGCTATATAAATTTACCCTCTGTTAATAATTTTTTCATTTATATTCCATGAAGTAGTCCCAGGCATGTGACACCCAATATGAAGATGGGACTTGCCAAGTCCATAGTCCTTCACTACCCCAATTTTCAAGACGCAGATTGCGATGGAAAAACTTCATACCCCTGGGTGAGCTTTGCAACAGCATAACATTAAAAAGACTTACGTATACCTCTAGACACCATGTCGTTCCTCTGTATAATTCACTGTATGATAAGATAAGACGGTGGCTTTTTGTTTTTGTGCAGAAATCACTCGTCGATAGGAGCGGCAATGGCTGGATAGCAAATGCTGCCAGGCCAATCCAGAGAAAGTACAGGACTAAAAAGTCCAAGTCCAGGAGGGCAGCAAAAACAGTGGAACTAGAACAAGAGGAAGAAGACATAGATGATGTAAGTAAAGAACTTAAGTCCGAATCTATTACTTACATACACTACCTTGCTTGGTCTTGGCACCTGTAACTTTTTTACGTTGATTTGGAAAAAATCCTGGCAGGTTGTACAAGCTCTGGCGCTATTAATGCCTGGCAGGGCTGAAAAATCACAAATATTAGATGGGATGAAAACACCTTCCATGTAAGAGAGGAAGACAGACTCAAACAGAAAACCATGGCAGAAATCCTCATGAGATTTCCACACTTAGCTAACTATGAGGGAGAAGTTGTGAGTTTAGCTATATGCAATACACTGTCTTTAGTTCTTGAGTACAATAAGACTGGTTAAATATTTCGTCTTTTCCTATGCTCTTTTGCAGCTGCAAGAAGAGTTTAAGCGATTAAGGCCGAATGGAGCAGATATGGGGCTGAACTTCCAAAAGGTGGTGCCTCAGATTCTGTCACTGCAAAGAAGTGCTGGTGTTGCCCCCCCATTTGAGGATGGTATGTATTCACAAATCACAATTGATTTGTAAGCTGGTAAACATTTCAAGAGTTGATCAGAATACTTGTTGAAACCACTGATGTTTCAATTTTAATGTACTGTTTCTCTTCAGATACTCTGAAGGCTTTGGGCATTATGGCCAAAGTGCTGCCCAAAGATATCAGGAGACGAGGTGACTCGAAACAGCACAGCTGTTCGCCAGACTTTGGCGATATCGTGGAAGTCATACAGGTACTTTTTGTAATCTGCTCCCTTGACGAGATTTCAATTTGATTCAATATCGCAAACAATCATTTTGATGAAGGGTCTTCAAAAGATTAGCCGTACATAGATCATTATTTTACATTGTAACTGAATGTTAGTCTCGTATTCATACTTTACCTTTCTCACATGCTTGTTCTAATGACTTACCCCTTCTATTTTAGCTGGGAGAGGACATTGACACTCACATGGCCAAGAAGATGTTGGCCTCTGATACCAGGATTCAACCATACCTGGTTATGGTGAAGAGTCCTGTGAGGAATTCCATAGTAAGGTGCTTCCTTGTATTAGATCAGAAGCCTGTACAGTTGCCCACCACAACAAGTGTCAAATGTCTCGAGTTCCTCCTGAAATCTTTTTTTGTTTTTAATGTCCAATATCCTTTGGGGTGGAGATCCACATTTCATTGCCTGGCCACCTGTTTTGCCAGAATTTTTGAGAATAGAGGGCCAAGGGGAAAGGCAGATGCCATAACTCCATCAGAAAGAGATTTTCTTAATTTGATTGCCGGCCAGGAAGAAAAATGAAACTTTTTATTATGTTTTTTTGGTTTTTTGGTGCCACATGTTTAATTAAAAAGTAATGGAACTATTAAGTGTTCCTTAGGTGCAACTAAGCTTCTAAGTGTATTCAAGAATTTGTTTATCAGCTATATTGAGTCTTGATACTTGAAAACAGAATTAAGCCTCAATAGATCAAGTATTATTAGTTTTAAGCCTGAATGACTCTTAATTCGATTGCTGGTCAGGAAGAAAAATGAAACTTGTCATTATGTTTTGTTTTTTTTGTGCCACATATTTAATTTAAAAGTAATGGCACTATGAAGTGTTCCCAAGGTGCCACAAAGCTTCTAAGAGTATTAAAGAATTTTGTATCAGCTATATTGAGTCTTGATTCTTGAAAATAGAAGTATACTTTAAAAGACCAAGTATCATTTATTAAGCCTGAATGACTCTACAACAATCAGAGGCATCAGAATTTCAAAACACCTTCTTACAGAAGATTTAGATGTTTCACAATATGCCTCCCATTTTCAAAGTGAGAAAATTCCATAAAACTGACCAGCACTATGATGCTTAACAAAGTGGTCTATGTACAAAGTCTAAGTCATGAAGGTAGTGCAGCTCCCAAACCCATGATGAGTTCCCTGTAAGAAATGTTCTTTAAAGCACTGTATTGTGAAACCACATACCGAAGAGATCAGAACTTTCAAGTTACTTCTAGTACTATATTAAAAGATCTTTATTCAAGCATTGCTAGTGACAGATGGACAGGCCATGGAAGAACACTAACAACTGATGTCATGGTGTACACACTGACATAGAAAGACAGTTGACAGATGCTGTTTTTAAAATGATAAGATTGAAAATTATGTGACACCTGACACCTTCCTTTTTTTAATAAAGCAAATGATACAATTCAAAGTTTTTGATTAAAGTAGACCAAGGCTTAAACAGTACTGTAAGAAAGGATCAAAAGTTGATGTATAAAATCTAGTCAACACAAACAAAATTATAAGATGAAATACTTTTTGGAATGCTATAAAGTAAAATAATTTGTTTTTAACTGAGCAAGCGTGGAAGGAAGTTCAGAAAAAGAGAAGATTATTGACAGTTACTATTGTTTGCATGCGCCACATTATGTGACAAAGCATGTAATGTGGTCGACCCACTTACTTAAAACTGCACCATTTGATAGAGGGGCATCACAAAAAATTGGGAATCTATTAAATATGTCACATACTTTATTTGCTTCCAAGTGATTTCAATTACCGAGTACAAAAACTGTCTGAATGCTTCCCCAAATCCTACAAAGCACATGAACTGATGGTTTTGCTCCTTGATAACTGACTGAGTAGCAATGCCTGCATCAGTGCCAATATAAGGTAAAAAATCAATTATGGGCAGAAGTTGTGACTTAGCTAGACCAGTTAGGTGATTTATGTCAATCTCAGAGGGTGAATACAATCAACATCTATCCATTTGGAACAAAAAGGAATCTGGCTTTCAAACAGCAACGCCACAAATTTGTGGTACCCACAATTGATTACCCAGTCCAGAATTGATTTTTGCGTTATACTCTGCAAAATTAAAACAAAAGATTATATTTTCACACATGATATTGATAAACATAAAGGTATCAAAAGCTATAATTCACTGTGAACAAAACTCACCTCTTGAACAGTTACAACGGGCATTGCCATCAGTAGCCAAGGAACAAGCATTCCTCTGCTCATTGTTGGCATGTCAGTCCTATTGAAGCAAGTTGCGGTGGCTATCAATGGCAGCTTTACGATTTCCCTCCTTACATTCATCTTGCTGCAGCATGCTGGGGTTGTGGTGTATTGCTTTTCTGCACCGATCTGCATGGCTCTGTAGGAGCGCTGTCACTGCACAGAATATTACTGCCAAGAAAAGTCACAGGACCGAAAGTCGCAGGAAAGAAAATTCTCTCCTGTGAGGATTCTTTGCAATGATTTTCTGTACAATGAGGATTCTCGGCAACGACTTTCTGTCCTGCGAGGTTTCTGTGCAATGATTTTCTGTCCTCCAACGATTCTGAGCTATGATTTTCTGTACTGCAAAGGTTCTGGCCAGTGACTTTCTGTTCTAAGAGGATTCTTTGTTGCAAGATTTTGTCCTGCGAAGATTCTGAGCAATGACTTTCGGTTCAACAAGGATTCTGTGCAATGAGTTTCTGTCCTGCGAAGATTCTGTGTGTTAAAGATTCCGCCCTGTGAGGATTCCACACAACAACGATTCTGTCGTGCGAAGATTCTAAACAATGACTTTCAGTTCAACGAGGATTCTATGCAATGATTTTCTTTCCTGCGAGCATTCTGTTCAATAACGATTCTGGCCTGTGAGGATTCCGAGCAACAGCGAATCTGTCCAACAACGATTCTGTGGAATGACTTTCGGTCCAACAAAGTTTCTGTGCAACAATATTCGGTGCTGTGGCGATTCTGTGCTGTAAGTTTCTGAGCAACAAGTATTCTGTGCCGTGATTTTCTGTGGTGCGAAGATTCTGTGCATTGATTGTTCTGTCTTGCAACAATTCTGTGCAATGACTTTCTGTTCTGCGAGGATTCTGTTCAAGAACCAATCTGTTCTACAACGATTCTGTTCTGCGATTTTCTGCGCAACAACTATTCTTTTTCATGAATTTCTGGTCAGTGACTATTCTGTGCATTATCGACGCTGTTGAACAAGGATTCTGTGCTGTGACTTTCTGAGCAACGAACTTTCTGTACAGTGATATAATGTTCTGCGAGGTTTCTGTGCATCAACGATTCTGTCCTGCGACGATTCTGTGCAATGAGTTTCTGTTCTGCAAGTATTCTGTGCAGCAACGATTCTGTCCTGCGAGGAATCTTTTTGGTAACGAATCTGTTCTGCAAGGATTCTTCGCAACAACGATTCTGCCCTGCGATGATTCTGTGCATCAACGATTCTGTCCTGCGACGATTCTGTGCAATGAGTTTCTGTTCTGCAAGTATTCTGTGCAGCAACGATTCTGTCCTGCGAGGAATCTTTTTGGTAACGATTCTGTTCTGCAAGGATTTTTCACAACAACGATTCTGCCCTGCGACGATTCTGTGCATCAACGATTCTGTCCTGCGACGATTCTGTTCAGTAACAGTTCTGTTCTGCGAGGATTCTGAGCAAAGTTTTTCTGTTTTGTGGGAGTTCTGTACAAGAAGTAGTATTTTAAAGGGTAGGAATATTCCCGGGGAAAGGGGGAATTCCCGGGAACGTTCCTGGGCACAATAAGACCCCAAAACAAGAATTTTTTCGGGAATTAAAAGAAAAGAAATGTTTAAAATTGACTTTAAAAATGCAAGATACAAAGCTGTAATTATGAAATACTTTCTTTTTTTTTTTCATGCAGAGAACAAAACAAAAGGTTATGTGTGAAAAACCATTTTGAAAACGGTACTTAAATTGCTACATCTAAACTGCTAAAGTTGCTTTATCAAATGTCATGAGGGTCAGGCCAGGCGCGGATCTAGACGTCCTTCCGGGAGGGGGGGGGGGGGATGGCAAACCCAGCGGGTTGCCTACTAGCATACTTTTGCAAGTGACCTCTCTGATTTTGACCAAATTTTGTGCGCTTGTTGGCTATGGTCTGAAGCCGTTAAAAAACAATTTTCAGCGAAATTTTTTTTTTTTGCAAAAAGTAATGGCTTCCGTTAGATTTGAACATTTTCGTTTGCAGACCCTTTCTGCAAATGCTGCAGGTAAAATGAAGGTACAGAGCTCGTTCTGGGCTCATACGAAGGGTGTTCAGTTCGTCTTTAAGTGAAACGTAACAGCGTTTGAACCATTTCCAAATTTTAACAAAATTGAACAAATTCCAAATTTTGAACGCATCTTTCACAAAAGTAGTTTTTTTTTTGTTGTAATTTTTTCTTTTGTGATGTCGTAGTCCATAACTATTGCCTACTCTGCAAACTTAACAGTATACTCAGTACACTGTCTTTAGCGTGTACTCATGAGTACACTCTCAGGAGTGTCCTCAGATGAGTACACACCTACAGCGGCATATAATGCCAGGCGTGCTTAAGTGTGTACTCATATGAGAACACTCTCACCAGAGTGTAGTCATCTGAGCACTCTCTCATCAGAGTGTACTCATCTGAGCACTCTCTCATCAGAGTATACTCACCTGAGCACTCTCTCATCAGAGTGTACTCATCTGAGCACTCTCTCATCAGAGTGTACTCATCTGAGAGTGTGCTTGTGAGTACACGCTGAACAGAGTGTACTGAGTTCACAGTTTAGTTTGCAGATTAGCAGCCCTCAAAATTTGGTTACGCAATTCCATCAAATAAGAAAAAAATCGATTCTGTGTGTTCCATTTCGGCTTATTTTCTATATTTGGAGGAGTAAAGACCACGGTGATAGGCATTTTACAGATATCAAGAGGTCTTGGATCCTGCACCTGCGGTTCGAGCACTAAGAGTTCGAGAGGACGGAGAACCGGAAAATGAAGTTCTTTTTCGATTTTGAATAACCCAGGGGCGGACCAAGGGGGGTGAATTTTTCAAAATTACAGATTTTTGAATGTCGTATGTCAATTCCTATGTTACTAAGGGCGTAGATAACAAATCATGAATTTTTCGTTCGATGAGATCAGAGCTCAATTGAATCTGACTTCAATTTTGAGAAAAAATATACTTTTAAGCCAACAAATCTTTTTTTTTTTTTTTTCAAATTTGTATGCTTGTAAGCAATGCTGGCCACGGCGCTATTTACGAAACCACGAACAGCAGGACCAGTTGCCTCGGTCGCGTTACGAATGCTGGAATAAGTCAAAAGCCTTTCGGCTCGAGCCTCAACCAGGCATAGGAAAGCGCTTGTCCAGGGACCTCCAGTCACGGCTGTGCATGAGAAGGATGATCTAAATTTTTGATGTATGTGCCCTGGGGTGCTTTTGTAACTTGTTGTCATCTACAATATTCATTACTTTTGCTTAAGTTTCCCATATTAACAGTTTATTTTACCCTTAAAAAAGTGCCAAAATGGAGTTGTCCCCTTCGTCCGCTTCCTGGATCAACTGTTCCTGCTCCGAAATAAATATAACATGTGCGAAACTACTATCAAACGAATGAAACTTCCCCTAAAAGGTAGGCGTACGCCAGACCGTGTCCTATCGTAACACGCTTCGCGATGCTGAGCCACTTTCGATAGTCCCCGTCTGGCGTATGCATCGAAAAGTGGTTTATCATCGAGAAGCGTGTTACGGTAGGACACGGTCTGGCGTACGCCTGTCTTGTTTGGAAAGATTCATTCCTTTTAAAACCAGTTTTGCATACATGTTAAATATGTTATATTAGTTCCGGAGCAGTAACGGTTATGTGATACAAGCCCATGCATATTGACCGACGTTGACTTTTAGCGGGAGGGCTTCTGCACACAAGCGGTTTCATTATCTCCTGTCTTCTTTTACTTCCGCCATAGGGATTCCTTTCAGTCGTGGATTGCTTTAGGCAGTGTTACTGTGGTAAACGCTTCATGAAAAAATGAACTCAGTTTTTAGCGGCCATCATGACAGACATTTAACTATAATCTCATCCCTATGTCGAGTTTTTATCAACATCCGCCAAAATTTGCGTCTTTTTGCCGCTGCCAGCCGCCTGATGGGTAGGCAACCCAAGGCGCGCCGCAGCGCCCGAAATGGACGCGTCCGGGGCCAGGGTTTCAAAATTTCGCGCAGAAAATTGCACAACTGATGGCAAAATTGTTTTCAAAATTCGGGTGATGACTGAAACCAACGCACCGCGTCAGTGACACGTCGGCGACGTGCCGGAGCGCGTAGGGTTGCCTACCCATGAGGCGGCTGGCAGCGGCGGCCCGGCGCGGCGCTCCAGCAGGGGCTCAACTTTGGAAGCGCCTGCAGCCGCACGGGTTTGTCGGAGGGGGTTGCGCTTTGGGGGCGCGTTAGAAGATGGATGCGCCTTCCTCCCCGACGTGGTCCCGTATTTTTAAGGCTACGGGTTACGTAGGGACAGGGGCGCAAACTTGGGGGTTGAAATGGAACGAAAATTTGGTGTTTTCGATGTCAGGTGACAAGGAATTGTGCGATTGACATCAAAATTGGTCAGGAGTTGTCTCAAAGGCCCTATCGTCGAGGCGTGACCACGCCGACCCGCCGCCATAACGCCAACCCCCTCCCAACGGGGTGGTAATGGTTAGGGGTAGCAACCCCCAGTAAAAGCTTTTTTAACAGTTCACATGCGGATTTTTCGACCGGGCTCGATCGAATCAACAATTCCCTAACGTTTCGTTCCATTTTCGACGATAATCGGGTCCTTTTTGAGGAAAATGGCGGTAATTCAAAATTAGGGATGGCATTTTGACGGGGGTAGGCGGTCTCACAGGGGTCACTGCAATTCAAAGGGTGAGACGTCTCACCCATTTTCGGTGATACAAAAAGTCTCACCGAAAAAAAGGCATACACGAATGTATCACCGAAAAAAAGGTCGTACACAAATGTATCACCGAAAAATGGTCAGACATCAGTGAGATGGGCCCTTGTTTTCCTGAGGAAGTATCACTCTTTTTCGGTGATACATTTGAGTACGACCTTTTTTCGGTGATACACTTTAGTATCACCCTTTTTCGGTGAGACAGATCTGTCTCACCCCTCAGATGGTGACATGTATCACCATTTGATTTCCAGTGGTGCTAGCGACTTGGAAACAGTTTTATTGTGACCGGGGAGGCAAGCGCTACAACCCTCAACCTTCGGAATTTTTTTAAAAAAATTTACCCCCCCGGGGGGTGGTTTTTACTGTAGCGCCCGAAAAAATGGGGGTAGGGGGTTGATTCTTAACGCGTTCGAAAGAGGAGCTCAAAATGAACCAGCTGACAAAATTTGAACCCCCCACGACCCCCGGAACGACCTTTTAATCAAGGGGAAAGGGCCGAAATTGACAGGGTTTTACGCGGAGGGTGGAAAATGCAGAAAGGGGGTGGGTCCGGGTCTCGCTGCTTAAGGGGTGTGTGTACAACCCCTTGAGGTACCTCCCTACCAAATTAGAAGCCCCTACCTTAATTTCCGTTGAAATGGCGAAGAAAAGTTGAAGTGTAACGCTAATTTTGACGCCCAGTGTAATGTCAGAAACCAACTCACCGGCCTTTAAAACCCCCGCACACCAAATTTGAGTCCGATATGCAAAACCGTTCGACTGCAGCGCTGCCCGATCTGGCCAAACTTCCGCACGCGCGTTCTCTGCAAGGGTCTCTTTCACTGGTTCTCGCGGGTTGTTATGAAATTTTATGACAAATCCGCGTAGTGCGCTCGATAGGGAACACTTCAAGCTTCAATTTGGTTCAAAAATCGCGGTGCTTTATGGTGCTTTTCAGGTTTCCCAGCGTATTTTGTAACAGTGATTTCTTAGAAAAATGATATTTTGCATTCAGTTATGTATTTCGCTCTGTCGCCGAAACTATTTAAGATAACGAAGTTCTGCTGGCACTAATGGATAGGGAAGGTTTAAAACTACGGATTCAAGAGGTTAAATAATTTCTGGACCTCCCTCTGTTCCGACAGCACAAGGAGAAACTAGATTTCTCCGACACGCATCGCTTTGCGCCCAGCGATTGAAATAGCGGAGACGGAAGAGCTCAGCCTGCCGATATCGTGCGGTGTCGGGACAGAATAAAATCGGCGTCTGGCGCACTAGACATTCCTCTGTGACATACAGCAATCAGTTTTTCCAAATTCATACGTTTACAAAATGCCTTTTTGCACAGCTTTTTTGGATTCTGACCCACTGTGCGCCCGCTCCAGCGCCCGCGGGTATTCAAATCCTCGCAGCCCCATGGCAATGGAACACGGGCTGGCGGCAACCTCACAGGGCGCGTCGTGTTAGCCCTTACGCAGGGGAACAGGACGGTGAAGACTTGACAACGGTATCTCTTTAGCTGCCCAAGCCAACGCGCCTTAGAGGGGGCAAAACTTTTTTTTTGCAGATGATACATTTATGTACAGAGCTATACGCAAAAGTAGAAATAGAAATTAAAATTATAAGTGTGTCATAATGCTTGTACTCTCGTGTCGTGCGGGGAGAGCCAGCGGCTGGATGGCTAGGCCAGAAGATAGTACGGGCAGCTGTGGGGGCTTGGAACAGCCCGCGCGCCAAGGCCGCGTGCCCCGCATGGTGCCCCGGCGCGGCGGTGAGGACCAGCAGCGCAGCACCCTAGTCTTATTTGGTATCATTTTTCTCGTCGGAACGTGAGGATGCAGAATCCGGCATCCTTTCAACTCTTTAACTGATACCCGCAAAAGTTCGCATTGGTACTAGGGCGGAACGGATGCGCGGCGTCCGTTTACAAGTGGCGCAGAGTGATAAGAGGAAGGTCTCCGCGGCGCGGTCGAGTGGACGCTAGGGCCCAGCCGGGGCGCGTCTGGGGCGGCGTCTGGTTTCTGTCGGGCCTTCGCACCGCACCGATGGCCGGCCTAGTACTGAAAACCAATTGGACGGGTTTTGAGTATTCACGTGATTGGCCTACATATTGTGCATCCTCGCGTTGAAACAAAGAAAATGATCCCCAACACAAGTGGTATTGGGGATATCAGTGTACTACCATCGACATTTTGAACATGTTAACAGAACACAATGTCACATTCAGATATCTGTCGTGACTCCGGGGTGATGCAGGGCAAGGGCGACACAATACACAGGCTTATCCAGCGGTAGGTCCACCCCGAGAGACACAGAGTACGAGACTTCCCCGAGAGAAGGGCCGCGGGGTGTTATATACCCGCCGCGGCCGGGGATGTTGGGGCAAACATTCATGCGTTGCACCAACAGTTCCGGCCGAGGCGTCGCGCCCGGTAGGGAGGCCAGGGCTATCGCCGTGGACTATGTACCGGCGCGACACGCCCCTCCCCCCAGGTTTGAAACTGTGTGTCCCTTGAGATGGGAATTTATTTAGATCAAATCAAAAACAACTGGCAACGGTTGGGGTGTGGGAGAGTCGACCGGTGGCGGACAGGGGGCCTCGTCAGCACTCTCGCCGGTCGCCGCGCTGTCGCTGCAGTTTGGGTTGCTGGCTGTCGACGACGGTGTAGGGACGCCGAGCCCGGCTGAGCAGGCGGCCCCAGCAGTCAGCGCCGTCGCGCCCGTGCCGGAGGCCGCGTCGTCGGTGTCGGAGTCCGCCTCGCCGTTCACATCGGTGTCCGCGTCGGACTGTTCGCTGGAGATGCTACCCTCGCAGGGCTTGAGGTCCTCTGCCGGCAGCGTGAAGACAGGAACCGGAGACGAAGGGTCGTGGAACTCGAAGACGTTGTCCGCGAGGACTGCTTGAACACGGAGAGGGCCACGCCACCGGGGAGCCAGACCTCCCGCAAAGCGTGCCGTGCCGTCGGACTGGGGCCGGTCGCGAACCCAGACCTGCTGACCCGCGGTGTACAATGGCGCCGCGCGTCGTGCCACGTTCTTCTGTGCCACGTACTTCTCGCCCTGGGTGGCGGACCGTTCGGTGGCGTCTTTCCGCAGCTGCTGCACCGCCTCCCAGTGACTCTCGAACCAGGCCGAAGCGTCCCCTTCGTCCCTCTGGTCCAGGCGGAAGTCGTCCTGCGCGGGGCCGCGTAGGTCCTGGCCGAACACCAGCTTGGACGGGCTTACCCCGATGGACTTGTTGATCCTGCTGTTGAGGAAAAAGCGGATGCTGCTGACCCAGTCGTCCCACTTGGAGTGCTTAGGCTGATCCAGGAGGGCGAGGCGAAGCTGGTTCTTGATCTCCTTGTTCCGGCGCTCCGCTGGATTCTGGCGCGGGGTGTACACACTCGTTTTCCAGGGTGACGCGCCCCATCTAGTCCTCACGATGTCGTCCCAGGCTTTGCGGAACGCAGGCCCGTTGTCCGAGAGAACGTGTCTGGGATAACCGAAGCGCCGAAAGACCTCGTCCTCCAGGACCCTGGCTGTCCTCTCGGTGGATGCGTCGGGTACGGCGAAGAGCTCCACCATGCGGCTGAAAAGGCAGGTGACCACCAGCAGGTAGCGGTTCCGTCGAGGATGGGTCGTCGGGTAGGGCCCCATGTGGTCGACGGCCATTGTCTTGAAGATCTCGGTCTCGATGCGCGCGCGCATGTGCCCCGGCGGCGCCTGATTGGCTGGCTTGACCCGGGCACACGAGGTGCAGCGGCGCACACGCAGCTCTACTGCCGCGCGCATCCCTGGGAAGAAGCAATGGCGGCGGGCAAAACCCAAGGTCTCCTTGACGCCGGGGTGGCCTTGCTGGTCGTGGCAGAAGTCCAGGACCGCCTCCTCGCAGACCTGGGGCACGCGCAGCACCCATGCGCCCTTCTTGTCGTTGGCGGCTTTGTAGTAGAGGGCGCCTTCATGCAGGCGGTATTCCTTGCTGGCTTGCTGGCGGATCTTGACTGCGTAGCGGGCGTCGGAGGGCAGCATTCCGTCCCGCAGGAAGGTGATGAGGGCGGCGACCTGGGCGTCCTCGGCCTGCGCTGCCTTGATGCGTTGGAAGAGGGCCGGGGCAGCTTCGGCGGTGAGGCAGACGTCCAGGATTTCTGATGCTGAGGGCTCATCCTCTGCCAGTGGCCGTGGATCCCTACTCAGGGCGTCAGCCACCACGGTCTTGTTGGGCTTGACGTACTTCACGGAGATGGGGAAGTCGCTCAGTATAGACAGAAGGCGGTTGACCCTGGGGGAATCCGACTGGTAGTTCATGAATCCCTCGAGGCCTCGGTGGTCCGTCAGCAGGCGTATCTCGTGCCCGTACAGCAGGTGGCGCTCCTGCTGGCAGGCTAGTGCGGCGGCGAGGAGCTCCAGGATGTTGGCCGGCTGCTTCTTCTCGGCCCCGCAGAGGGCCTTGGAGCCATAGGCCACTACCGCGAGGGTGCCGTCCTGCTGCTCCTGGGCGATGGTCCAGCCCAGGCCGTCCTTGCAGGCGTCCGTGGTCAGCTGAACCGGCACGCCTTGTCGAAAGGGCTGCAGTATGGGCCTTGTTGTCAGAATGCGACGGAGCTCCAGCACCTCGGCCTCCGCCTCCGGAGTGAGGAAAGGGCGCCGAGCCTTGGCGTCCGCCTTCAGCAGGGCGACCATGTGTCTGGTTTTGGCGACAAAACCGGCAATGTGCCGCTTGAAGAACAGGAATTTGCCGTAGGCGCGCTTGAGCTGCGGCTGCGTCCTGGGGAGGTCCATGTCCCGGATGGCTGCGACCTTGTTGGCGCAGGGGCGCCTACCGGGGAGCAGGAAATCGTACCCCAGCAGGTTCAGGCCGGCCGTGGCTGAGATCTGCACCTTGTCCGCTGAGATGCGGAGGCCTGCTTCCTTGAGGCGGCGCAGCACCTCGCCGACCAGGTCCTTGTGCTCCGCGGGATCCTCGGACAGGACGAACAAATCGTCGCAGTAGAAGACGACTCGGGGCCGCAGGTCCCCAAGGTGCCGGTCCAGCAGGCGGCCGAGGCTCGGTGACGAGTTGGAGAGGCCCATTGGCGTGCGCTGGTACACGTAGGTCCCGCAGATCCGGCGCGTGCGTACTGCGAAACCGGTGTACTGCTGCGACGCCGGGTCCAGAGGGATGGAGTGGAAGGCCTCCTTCAAGTCGAGGGTGCTGACTCGGGTTGCGGCGGACAGGGCGTCCACTACCTCGTGCATGGGGGTCAGCGGGAACGGGTCCTTCTCGATCTGCTTGGACAGGCCGGAGAAGTCCGTCACAAAGCGCCAGTCCCCGCCCCGCTTCGGCACCACGAAGCAGCGCGCGCTGTAGCCTGTCTGGGCGGGCTTGATGATGCCAGCTCGTTCCATAGCGAAGATCTTCTCTTCCATGGCCTCCTCTTGCCGGGGCGCCATCTTGATGGGCCGAACCCGGATGGGCTTGGAGCCAGGGAGGAGCTTGATGGTGTAGTGGAAATCCTTTGCTGCTGGGAGCGGATCGCCGGGTCTGTGGAAAACCTCCTTGTGGTCAAGGAATAGCTTCCTGTAGTCCGCGCGTTCCTGCTCCGTGAGGTTTGCGCCGAAACGCACCCCCTCCAAGTGCGCGGTGTCGGTCTGGATGTTCATGACGGCTGCCCGTGCTGGTCTCTTCCGGGGCCTGCCGTGCTGGGGTGTTCTGGCGGCGGCGTGCGAGCGTGCACTGGCGGCGGCGTGCGGGCGTGCGCTGGCGGCGGCGTGCGGGCGTGCGCTGGCGGCGGCGTGCGGGCGTGCGCTGGCGGCGGCGCGCGGGTGTGCGCTGGCGGCGGCGTGCGGGCGTGCGCTGGCGGCGGCGTGCGGGTGTGCGCTGGCGGCGGCGTGCGGGCGTGCGCTGGCGGCGGCGTGCGGGCGTGCGCAGGCGGCTGCGTGCGGGCGTGCGCTGGCGGCGGCCACGGATGCGTAACTCTTGATGGTGGCGACCGGGGCGGCCTTCTCTGAGTCCGAAAAGGTGACTGCCGAGAGGCCACCCGCGTCCGGAGCTTTTATCGCTGGTGGGGCGGGAGCGCATGAGCTCTGGCGCACTGGGTTGTTTGGTGCATCTCGGCGTGCGGGGCTCGGCCTTGATGACGCCGCGGGTCCGTGTCTCTGTTTGCCCCTGTTGCCAGGGCGCGCCGTAGAGCGAGGCGGACGCGGGGGGCCGGTGTTGTTGTTTTCCGGGGGGGCGTCGGGCGTTCGTGGCGGGGCCGGGGCTGCTGCCTGGCCTTGAGGAGGTGCTGCGTCGACGTCTGCTAGCGCTGATCTGGTGGCTTGCAGAGTGGCGCGGCGGGCCGTTGCCAAAACCATTCCGGCGGGGATGGTTCTTGGAGTGTGGGCTCGGTTCAACAAGAAAATTTCCTGCACCGGGCCCTGTAAGTAGCCTGCTGGCATGAACAGGGACTTTCCTCCCAACTTTGCTGACGGCGAAACCAAGTAGTCGCCGGCGGCCAAAGGGCTGTGCAGCGGCACGCGCGCCGCCCCGCATGGGGCAAGACGCGTCTCGGCTTTTGCTGACAGCTGCAACTCCTCGGCCTTTGCTTGCACCGTCGCGGCTAGACAGACCCCGAAAACTTCGGAGGGCATTGGCCACTGCACGCGGCCCTGGGCGCCTTGGAACGAAATTGTTCCGTTGCTGAACCGGACGTCCATGAGTTCCTTGCGCATGAAAGCCAGGCTGAGCAGAAAGTCCGGCTTCAGGTTCTTTACCACCAGGCATGGCACTTGAAGCTGCTCCCCTTGCAAAGCCACGCGGTAGGTGCCGTGCCCCAGGACCTCCAAGTTCTGGCCGTTGGCCGTGTGCACTTCGTAGTCCAGGTCGCCCGGCTTCCAGGTTCTCACCTTTCGCTCGCTCAGTAAGTTCACAGTCGCCCCGGTGTCGATAGTGGCCTTGAGCGACCTGTTCCCTTGCTCGGGCAGGTGGCAGTCCACTCGGAGCAAGGCTGAGGCGTAGTTGATGATGACGAGGGTCTTCACTCTCGGGGGGGCCGCGTCCTCGTCGCAGCCCCCCTGACCTAGTTTCCCGCCTCGGTGACCTTGAACTTGGGGCAAACGTTCGCCCGGTGGCCTATCTCAGCACAAAGCTGGCATTTTGGTAAGAACCTGCTCTGCCGCTGCTGTTGCGGCGGGGAAGGCTGCTGACTCTGCTGGTTTCCTGCTGACAGCTGTGGGCAGCAGTCCGCGCGGTGACCGAGCTCCGAGCATAGCTGACACTTCGGAGTGAAGCGGTTCGGGCGCTGCCGGTTGTCCTGCTGGTCCCGCGAGTCCGCCTTTCCGACCTCCGGGGCCGTTCCCTGGTGCGAGGCGATGACCTGGTGAACCTCCGCCATGATGGTCTGCCGCAGGTGGTCTTCGAATGGCCTCGCCCGCGCGGCGAGCTCCGCCTCTTCGCCGGAGATCTCCGCGGTGTGGGCGGTGGCCTGTTTCCCGCCCCGCATGCGTTCTAGTTCCTCGTGGGTCGTGAGGACCTGGAGGAGCTGCATGGGGGTGCGGGTGTCGATCAGGTGGGTCACCGCCATGGCCATGTCCCGGTCCAGGCCTGCGATGATGTGCTTGTTGCATTTCCGCGGGTCGGTGATGCCCAGCTGCGCCAGGATGCGCTGCTTGTCCACGAAGTACTTGAGCACCGTCTCGCGGGGCTGCTTGCGGCGGTCGCGGAGCTGCTGCTTCAGGCCGTCCCTGGTGCCACTTTCGCTGAAGTACAGCCTCAGGTACTTCTTGCCGTCTTCCAGGGTGGGCGACGGCGTCGTCGTGGCCAGGATGTCCAAGGCTGCCCGTGCCGCCCCTCCTGTGTTGTTGTAGAGGAACACGTACTTCTGCTCCGGGCTCGCGGCGTAGCCCATCAGGGCCATGTCCAGGTTCCTGAGGAATCTGGCCAGGTCGTCGTCGGGCTCCCCGCTGTACGTTGTCACTACTGACGGCTGCAGCAGTGGCATTTGGAGGACGGACGAGGGGGCGGGTCCCGGGACAGCAGCCGGAACAGCTGTGGGCAGGGGCGCAGGGAACATTTTGGACAGTTCCTCCTGTTTCCTGCGGACCGCCTCCAGCCGCGCCTCTAGAAAAGCCGCTGGGTAGGGCTCCTCGTCGGATGAACTGCTGGACAGCCTGCCCCGGGGCCTGGCGCCTGGGCCCTTGGGTCGAGCCGTTTCTGCAGCTGAGGGCGCCCCGGAGAGTGGTCCTTGGGGCCGGTGCTGCGTTGCGAAGGCGGCGTTGTTGCCCTGGTGAGTGACTGCGGAGGACGTCTGGCCCCCTCGGGCCGGGTTAGCCTGTTCCAGGTTGGTCGGGGGCGCCGACGCCGGCGCAGTGGCCGGGGCTGACGCTCCGGGCTGGGTCAGTGGGTCACCCTGGAAGTGCCAGTTTGACGAGGTGGGCCAGTCGTCTTCGTAGAACATACCGCTCGCTGTCTGGGCCCACCGGGTCGCAGGGTAGGTTCGGCCCGTGTCGGCCGTGTCCTGCCGCGGCCCGGCTGTGGTTGTCTCGGCGGGGAGCGGGTGCTCGCCTGGAAGGGGGAAAGCCAGGGGCTTTCGGGCCGTCTCGGAGTGGCGCAGGTTCACCCCCAACTCGCGGGCCAGCTCCTCCTCGTCAAATTCCTTGAACACCCTTGAAATGGGTGACAAGGCGTTTGCTTCGGGTGGTCCCCGCGGGCCGGGGCCTGTTGCGCCGTTAGCCCCGTTGTACGCCCAACGGAAGGACCCCAGGTCCGTGGTTGTGGCCGCCGGGGTCGCGGGCTCGCTGACGTCGAAGGCCAGGCGGAGGGGGTCCGTCCGCGCCGTGTTGGAGTCCGGTCCCGCCTGCCAGTCAGCAAAACGTAGGCGGGGCTGCGACGGCCGGTGCAGGGACGAGACGCGCTGGGGGGCGGGAGGCACTCGGCGGACGGTGGCCGTCCGGCCGGTCGACGTGGGGGTGTTCGAGGGGGCCGGCAGCCCGTCCTGATGTGGCGTCTGGTTCGCTGGCTCCAGCGTGAGAGGCGCCGCTGGGATTGCGTCCCTCGGCGGAGCTGCCCCCAGCAGGGACGGTTCGTCGGCCGACGATGCGGATAGGGCGGAGGGTGGGCGGGCGGACGCGGCCGCCGCCGCGGGCAGGGTCTCCTGCAGGGCGCCGAGGAAGGCGTCCGCGTCCCCGTTTCCGTAGAGAAGCGTCAGGTGGTCGAAGTCCACAGCGAGGTCTCCCGGCCGCAACGTCTTCTCGTCCACGAACAGGGACACCCAGATGTCGCTGTCCTGGACTGGCCCGTGGCTGCCGGTGACGAGCCTTACCGCCTCCTGGAGTTTCTTGCCGACGATCTGGCTGCCGCTGCGGAGGCGCGTGGCCGCCCTGGTCTTCGTTGACAGCGCTTCGAGGCAGACGCGGACCTGGGCGATGACGAGGGCGACGTTCTCCCGCCTGATGCCACTGACGTTCCTGATGACGATCGTAGGGTTGGTGCCGACAAAGCCCGTCCGGGAAGCGAGGCCGTTGACAAAAGCTGTCAGGAGGCCGCGGCGCGGTGAGGCCATGCCGGGGTCGCGGAGCGCGGCGCGGGTGAGCGTGGGGCGTAGCTACGTGGCGGGAGCGCGTAGGTGGAAAGTCCGCACCTCCACCATATGTCGTGACTCCGGGGTGATGCAGGGCAAGGGCGACACAATACACAGGCTTATCCAGCGGTAGGTCCACCCCGAGAGACACAGAGTACGAGACTTCCCCGAGAGAAGGGCCGCGGGGTGTTATATACCCGCCGCGGCCGGGGATGTTGGGGCAAACATTCATGCGTTGCACCAACAGTTCCGGCCGAGGCGTCGCGCCCGGTAGGGAGGCCAGGGCTATCGCCGTGGACTATGTACCGGCGCGACATATCTAAAAGTTATATCAAAATTAACATTTTTTTTTTCTCGTCGGAACGTAAGGATGCAGAATTTGGCATCCATTCAACTATTTAACTGATACCCGCAAAAGTTCGCATTGGTAGTAGGGCGGAACGGATGCGCGGCGTCTGGTTACAAGTGGCGCGGAGTGCTGCGCTGCGCTGCGCCGCGCTGCTCTTGTTTGTTTATGGTGGAGTGTCGACTGACGAAGATCGGCTGCTTATCGTGACCGGACGCTGCGCCGAGGCTGGAGTGTCAAGTGCAGGACGCTGCGGCGATGCCGCGCTAGTACAGAAAACAACTTTTACGGGTATTGAGTATTCATGTGATTGGCCATCATATTGTGCATCATCGCGTTGAAACAAAGAGAATGATACCCAACACAAGTGGTATTAGGCATATCATTGTGGACACACATGCGTAGACATAAATACATCAAACAAAATTAGAAAATTAAAAATAAATTGTTTTCCTTAATTAAATGATGAACAAACATACATTGAAATAAACATTAGTATCATCTGCTTTCACGTTAGGGTTAGCGTTAACGTTTTTTTTTTCCCAAATCTCATGACAGTTATGGTGTCTTTTGTGTCATTTGGCGAGACTTTTTTTTGTTTTGATCAGACAACGGGAAAAGGTCCCACAAGGGCACTTAAATTTTCAAATTTTATTCATAAACAATTGTTTTTAAAAATTTGTTTTTCTTCCCAAGAAGCAGATTAATTACTACGTTAACTGGACAAAAAAGCGATACCTCCCTGCAAGAGTTAGCTATCTGCGCGTGGCTGAAAAAGAAGCCGCTATCTACATGAGGTCGTTTCATAAGCCGCTAACCAGCTTTCCGTATAGGTCAGGGTTGACGTAAACATAGCAAATTACTCATTACCGTTCGGACAATGTTTCTGGGCCCTGGCAAAGGTCCTCTGACAAACTTAAGTGACAAACAGATGAAGGCTTAATGGCAGTACCTGTATTGGTTCAAAGATTATCAAGTCAGTCGCAAGGTGGGAAAAGCAGATAGCGGCTTATGTGTTGGTCGCACGCACATGGCGGCTATTGAATCGTTCGCACCAGGGGGCAGCAACAGCAATAGGGTATTTCCGCGAATCTTGAAACGGAAGTAAGAAGAACACAAGTAAGTGCACAACTTCCGTCCCCTCGCCCGTAGAGGGGATAGAGATGGCTGCCCCTTCTACCCTCTCCTCAGGCGAGGGGACGGAAGTTGTGCACTTACTTGTGTTCTTCTTACTTCCGTTTCAAGATTCGCGGAAATACCCTATGGCTAGGCGGGGGGCTATGCGTGAGACCGGTACCTTGTCAATTTGGAGGCCTTAACTCTCGCAACCCGTTACGCGTAATTCCGATTTCTCAAAGCAAACCCAAATTGAAGGTATTTTTCGGTGTATTTAGGCTACGTAAGTTCATCATGAGACTTCTAATGTCACAGAAAAAGCCCATAGCTAAAACTCTTCAGCTCAAATTTTAAAATGGCGGGAAAACTTCTGAAAATTGCCTACTTTCACCACTTACTATTGATAAACGGTGCAACCAATCGGTGTGCCATATGGCCATATAGACAGAATTAAACTTTCTTCTTCTTTCTAAAACCGCAAACCGGGAGATTAGAGAAAAGCTACCGTCAATGAGCATGAGAGCCCCCCATTTCAATCTTTTGCGTGGTCTCGCGCATGGCCTCCACTCTGGCCATTGGCGTTTCAGCCCCCTGTTCGCACGCAGATGGCGGCTTCTGAATCGGCCTCGCGCATATAGTAGACTCTTGGCGGGGGGTGTCAAAGATGTTTGGAGATGAATTCACGCCCCCTTTCCATCATTTTTTTTGCAGTATTTTGACCTTTTTTCACTCTTTTTACCTCATTTGAACTGCCAGGAAACTCCGAAAAAATACGGAAATTTAACGGAGACTGTCCGTTACTGTAGTTCAGAGATCTCCGCTCAGTTGATTTATCGCATTTCTCCTTAAAAATCTGGAACTAACCGCTAACATTGATTTGGAGCCCTCAAACATCATAGAGAACAGAACGCTTAGGGGCCCTGTTAACACCTGTTTACAGTTCTAGACCAGAGAGCATGATTTCCCTGTTCAGTAAGGATTTCTGATGTCATGAATAGTCGTAGAACGATTTCGCCGACCTTAGTGTGGTCATAAGGTGGGGTCAGAGATCGATGGACTGCCGCCGGATGCAGTTCCGATATGAAAGGCTCGTGATAAAAACAGCAATCCGTGAAAACGCGCTCAACTTTCCGTAAAAATATGCAGAATCTACGGAGAAATACCCTCCATAAAAATATGGAGAATTCATGGAGAGACACATTCCGTAAAGAAATGGAAAATGTACAGAGTCTCCATTCCCAAAAATTACAGTATAACTTTGACTGTAAATTTATGGAGTAAATTTTTGACAGTGTGCAGCCAAAAGACCGCAACTAAGTCAATTTACTTCGAAATTAATGAAGAAGTGGCGTGAATTTATCTCAAAACCTCTTTATTGTCCAGTTAACGTTGTAATAAATGCTTTTTTGGAAAGAAATTGAATTAAAAAAAAATATTCTTATAAAGTTTGAAAAGTTTAGTGCCTTAGGGAACCTTTTCCCGTTGTCTGATCAAAATAAAAAAACTACCAACAATTTTTTTTCACCAAATGACACAAAAGTAACCGTAGCCGTCATCAGATTTTGAAAAAAAACAAAAAAAAAAAAAAACATGGCACCCTTTAACGCGCTTTGCCTTACCGTGGCCTCGGAACGGAGCGTCAACGCAACTGCGACCGACTAGTTAAGATTCCGTGATATGATTTTCTGTCCTACGAGGATTCTATTTAGTAGCGATTCTTTTCTGCGAGGATTCTGAGCAGTAACGATTCTGTCTTGCGAGAATTCTCTGCAACAAAGATTCTGCTGCGCCACGATTCTTTGCAATAACGGTTCTGTCCAGCGAAGATTCTGCGCAACAACGATTCTGCCCTGCGACGATTCTGGGCAGCAATGAATCTATTCTGGGATGATTCTATTCAGTAAAGGTTCCGTTCGACAAGTAGTCTGTGCTATAATTTTCTGTGCAGTGAGGGTTCTCAGCAACAACGATTCTGTCCAACAAGGTTTCTTTGCAATAATGATTCTCTTTAGCGAGGTTTCTTCGCAATAAGGATTCTGTCCAACGAGGATTCTGAGCAACAACGGTTCCTTTCTGCGAGGATTCTGTGCTATGATTTTCTGTGCAGTGAGGGTTCTGAGCAACAACCATTCTGTCCAACAAGGTTTCTTTGCAATAATGATTCTCTTTAGCCAGGTTTCTTTGCAATAAGGATTCTGTCCAACGAGGATTCTGAGCAACAACGGTTCTTTTCTGCGAGAATTCTGTGCAATGACTTTCGGTCCTGCGATGTTTATGTGCAACAACTATTCTTTCCGACTAGGATTCTGTACTATGACTTTCTAGGCAATAAATATTCGGTGCTATAATTTTCGGTCCTGCAAGTATTCTTTGTAAAGACAATTCGGTGCTACGAGGAGTCTGTGCTGTGATTTTCTAAGCTCCCTAGTAGCACAGAACCATCGCCTGACCGTCGCCATCGACGCGCCGCGGCGACTCACTACCTTGGCCTGTTCGACAATCCCACTTCAACTCACTAGTAAATGTTGACCGGTCGTCACCATGGCGCGGCTGTTATCCGTACTCGCGAATGCCTCTTCGGCCAAGATGTCAAAGCGTCGGCGCCGCGGCGACTGCCGCCTCGGCGGAGACGCTCCGATACCTTGGCGACTCCGTACTCAAACTCGCGAATGCCACCCGGGCCGGTTTGTCGTGGCGTCGGCGCCGCGGCGACTGCCGCCTCGGCGGGGACGCTCCGATACTTTGGCGACTCCGCACTCAAACTCGCGAATGCCACCCGGGCCGGTTTGTCGTGGCGTCGGCGCCGCGGCGACTGCTGCCTCGGCGGGGACGCTCCGATACTTTGGCGACTCCGCACTCAAACTCGCGAATGCCACCCGGGCCGGGCCGGTTTGTCGTGGCGTCGGCGCCGCGGCGACTGCTGCCTCGGCGGTGACGCCTTGACACCCTGGCGACCTTCTTCCCGAGTGCGCAGGACTCTGTTGGTACAAAGATACTGCGGCGGAAGCGGGCTAGCGGCCCTCACCCAGGCGGTCACTAATTCACCACCAAGCATGTGGACAGGTCCCGGGTCAAAGGTCTTCATCGTGGCTCGGTAGGTCCGGGGTAGCGTGCGCGCTCTCGGATCTACCAGCCTGAGTTCAACTCCCGCCGTCCCGAGAAGCATTTCCGTATCGTCCTATGTCGCCATGCAAACAATTGCTTTTTCATATTCTTAAAATATTGGCGGTTTGGAAGCGTGGAACCATCGCCGTGGCGACTGCCGCCCAGCGAGCGCCGCGGCGCTTGTCGCCCGGCGATGCTTGGGCGAGGGCTGCACACACGAGGCGTAAGCGACCGTCGCCGCCAAGCCACGCGGGTGAGCGCCGTGCGGCGGCACCATGCTCCTGGGGTGGACGGCGCTAACGCCTCGGTGACGCCGGCGGCCGCTGGGCGATTCCTGCCGGCCGCTAGCGGGGCGCGTATGTCCGTGTGCCATTCCAGGTGTCGAGCGGCGCCTGGTGGCGAGGACGCCTCGAGCCTGAGACGCGCCGCGGAGGCCGTCGGGCGACTCTCGGGCGACGGTTTGGTGCTGCTAGGTTAGGTTAGTAATGATTTTCTGCGCGCCGAGGATTCTGCGCAACAACTATTCTGTCCTGCAAAGACTCTGTGCAATTATTTTCTGCGCTGTAAACTTTCTGTGCTATGACGTTTCTGTCCAACAAGGATTTTGTGCTGTGAGTTTCTGAGCAACGAATATTATGTGCAATGATTTTCTGTTCTACGAAGATTCTGCGCAACGACTTTCTGTCCTGCAATGATTCTGTGCAATAAATTTCTGTCCTGCGAGGATTCTCGGCCACAACCTTTCTGTCCTCTGATGATTCTGAGCAACAACGATTGTGTCCTGCGAAGATTCTGAGCAATGACTTTCGGTTCAACGAGGATTCTGTGGAACGATTTTCTGTCCTACGAGCATTCTGTTCAATAACAGTTCTGGCCTGTGAGGATTCCGAGCAGCAACGATTCTGTTCAACGAATATTCTGTGCATCAACTTTAAATCCAACGAGGATTCTGTCCAATGATTTTCGGTCCTGCGAGGATTCTTTCCGGTGACTTTCTGTTCCGCGAGGATTCTGAGCAATGAACTTCTGTCCTGCAACGATTCTGTGCAATGATTTTCTGTCCTGCGAGGATTCCGAGCAACAAGTTTCTGTCCTGTGAGGATTCTGCGCAATGATTTTCTGTTCTGCGAGGATTCTTTTTAGTGTATTTCGGAGTAATGAACAAATTCAGCGACGTTTCTAAGCAATGAGGATTCTGTCCAACGAGGATTCTGAGCAATGACTATTCTGTGTTGTGATTTTCTGTGCATCAACGTCCCACGCGGCAGCCGACCTGATGTCTCCTCTTAAGAACAACTAATGACAAGTTGAATAAAAAAGATCTTAATTCTGTTGCTTTCCAATAGATTAATTTTTCCACACTTTGAGGACGCCCCTGAGAAAATGTGGGGGTTGAAGGTTTTTAATGCTAAGAGATACTTATTTGCTTTGGCTGTGGACTGAAAATGCTTTCTCCTAATGTCCTTGTCAAACCACAACTCCAACATAGAACGCATTACACCTAAATAAATACAATGCATCGAATTAATGGCCGTACATTCATATAAACAGGAACCATATTTGATAAAATAGAGGGCCCCTTAATCCCCCAACAAAGGTCTTCGAGTCTGTGGTTTAACTTTTTCTGAAGTACCTCTTTATTTACCACAGCATTTTTTTTGTGCTCCGCATATTGAACCATATTTCTAAGGGGAATATTTTCTTGATAAGGGAAAACAACCGTGTCGTGAGATTGCCCTTTGATGAGACACACGGGACAAGAATAAAATCCAGAGTGCAATTTCATATTCATGAAAAAAGCACTCGCAGGAGCGTCACAGGTTCCACATGTAATTCTCACACGTACTCTTTGAGGCTTGTCTTCCCCATATACTTCAACATCAACACCATCCATCAAAGATTTTATTTCCTTGTAAATAGGAAGCAGGAAGGGGTATGAGCGAGGCTTGTGCAAGCTACCCCAAGGACCAGCAACCACAAGATTTCCACTAAGAAATCTTTTTTCAGGGGGTAGCTCATTAACAACCAGAAAAAAAGGCCAAAGTGAATAATTGTTGGTTTTGAAAATTTGAAGTCCGTCAGCGTTCCAAGTGAAAGTGACATCATACTTTGACAGAGAGAAATACTCATTGACTTTTCTGTACACTTCAGCATCATACAATTCCTCTATACAGTCTGTATTTTTCCTTGTCCTTGTATTTTTATATTTAAGCTGCTCAACAAATTCAGATCTTTTGAACATTTTGGACAGTTGTGAAGTTACAGAGAATGTCATGAAAAAGTTAACAGACCTATTTTCATCTGTACATTTATCACAAAGGTCGCTAGGAACCTCCGTGAAGATGGCCCTACCCGTACGCGCACAACTATTAGGACCATGATCAAAAAACTGTGCTCTAACTGTGCTCTCAGAATATCACAATGCTTTTAATTGTGCTCGTACTGAGCAGGTTTATTTAAGAAAAGCAGGGTCTTACAATGACCCTCTTGGATTTCGCTGATTTTCTGGTGGTTAGTAGTCCTCCCAGGTGGGAGTTCAGGGCCAAAATTTCAGAGCCCATAAAAATTTATTTTGGAAGATATAGAGATCTTAAGTTTTCTTGGGACTTTTTGCATTGAATTTGGGATTTTCTTATAGCTTCGCGACTTTTGGTCAGATTAGCTTCAAATTTGGGTCCTAGCATCAAAATTGAATGAGGAACACGGTCGTGCCCTCAGATTCGACCTGCGACGTTTTTTTGACAGTTATTTTTCACTTTTTCTCGTAAAAATGACCAAAAAGGTCCCAAATCTTGGGATTTTGGACTCATAATTTTTAAAATGTTTTAAAACCAGCCTTATCCGATGGAGAAAGATCCGCTGAATCCAAAAAACTCAACCCCAGATTTTTATCACTAACCGTTCCAGGGATATGCCCCTCCAAAGTCAGGCAATATATTTAAGGTCCTAATTTCTGTGAGATTTTCCCGAGCTGCTCACTCCCATGTATTGGGCGGTCAGTTCTAGCGACGCAGGCCTTTTGCACTGGTTGGTTGTCTCCAGCGTGTCTTTCTAGCGCCTGCGCCGGCACAGTTGGGCCAGAATACAGGTAGAGGTGGTCAAAATCCCGGACGCGATTTGAGCTCCTTCACTGCCAGAAAAAATCTCGGATTTCAAACGGAGAAAAGTACCGCTAATTATTTTTCGGCCACTGGCGTTATAATTGCGATTTAGGAACGGTCTAAAAAGAGAAACGGTGAGGTCAAAGAGAAGGCACGGTGAAAATTGTAAACCAGAACAGTGAAAAGGAATCATCATATCATAACCAGGGCGTGGAAATGGCCAAGGAGATCGTCAAGCGATGCTTGCGCCTTCGGTGCAGGGGTTACGGACTTCTGCGAGATTATGAAAACCAGGCCCTTGTTTTCAAAACGCTTTGCACAGATGGAAAGAGCATGAAATGAAGGGTGCATTAGGCTTATTGCCTTCCTCGATACTTCCTATTTTACCCATAATAGATTGAAGTGTTTTTACTAAAAAACACGAAAACTCGGAAATTTAGGAAAAATCTTGGCCACGCCATCCCAATGTAAAAGTTGCCTGCTTAGTGTGGGCTAAATTGAGGGGACGCCGGCAGGCCACTTGGCCTAATGCACCCTAAACTTCATGCTCTTTTGATCTGTGCAAAGCGTTTTGCAAACACCGGCCTAGGTTCCATAATCTCGAACAAGTGCGTAACCGCTGCGACTCGCTCGAGCATAGCTTCACGCGCTTCATTCGCCGTTGCCACCCCGTCATAACGGAAATCTTAGACCGGCAGAATGTAAACACCACCGTGCCTTCTGACCTCACCGTACCTTTTTTAGACCGTTCCCAAAACCCACGGCTGAACCGTTGTTTTTACAATATATTTCCATGATTTAAGTTATGGAGAAGTCAGATCTGTTGATACGGAAAGACCTTTGCAGTCAATAACGTCAATCTTCCGCTAATGCAAAACTGTTTATTGAGACGGATTCATTTTTTATCCCCACTCTAAAAAAAGTTATGAAATTTAATATCGAAAAAAGTATTACTTTTCATAAACACGTTCTAAAAGTCAACTTTCATAACATTCTTCTAAAACTTAAGATCTGGTAATCAAATTTAAGATTTCGGCTATAAAATTTTAGAAATACGGTTATAAAAGTTTAGAACGAGTTACATTCAGAACAGAAGTTATGAAAATTGAGATTGTCGCTCTTATATTTCAAAACGGTAGCTTAATTCATAAACCAATTCTAAATTTTAAGAATGGGGTGACAGCACCTGAAGACAGGCCGATTTTTTGGGTTGGGTGAGGGTTCCAAACTTAGTGGGTTGACAGGGCATCCTTGGACGTATTTACCCAAAAATTACCAAAATAGTGTGTGATTCAGATCATTGCTCTCTAAAAAAATATAATCACATTTCCACTGTACCTTTGTATGGTAAAAGTGCCAACTTCGGTATGAGAAACGAAAATTCCGTGGGTGATTCTAAAAACAAAACGCAATCTGTGAACAATCCACATATGGTCAGAAAAACAGCCGCCCGAGTCAGGTTTCACAGATCTGCCGCTAGGTGGCGCTTGGAGCGCCGTGACCGTTCTTCAATTAGTCTTTGCAATTTATGTCGTTAAAGCAAGTAATTTTCGCAAATCATACCATCTATTGCCGTCGTAGATATCAGCTCTAGCCTTTAGCTATAAGTTTTGAACGAAATATCACACTGAAGTCGAGAAAAACGCATTTCCATGTTGCCACTCCCTGGCGTCTTCGGTCGGCCATTAGGTTGGGTGCACGCATGATCCACCCGACAATTGTGTCCGGTCTGAGCACTCTGTGGCAGTAAGGATGCCCACTTTTTCAAGTGACAGGGACGAAGACCTCAAATGGTTTCTCTCCCGTCATAATTTTCTAGTTTGCTGTTCTACAGGCAAGGTTACCTTGGGTAAGGGAATTCAATCCAAAAATTAATAAAACATTTATGATGATTCATTATATGTGACATGAAGAATCAGAATGGGATATGAGTTTCCATAACCAGTTAGTTATGAAAACTTATAAAAAGTTTATGAGATTTAATAAACTGCTTCTGATATTTCATAACGAATGTTTATGAAATTTCAGAGCTAAAATGTTATAAAATTTAAGATCCATAGTTATACAATTTTCTTCAAGTCCAGGTTATGAAATTTAAGAGGCATTTTTTTTAGAGTGCTTTTCTCCATATCATTCCTGAATTGTTGTTTTAAATTTGGTGAGTGGTAAGTTTACAAGATTGGGCTAGGCAATTTTCAAGGTCATGAAATTTGGACGAAATCTTCTAGCATTTTGAGAGCAGATGGCGAGCAAGCAAAAAAGGGATAGCAGAAATGGATCGGACTCGGTTTCGTTTCAACAGAGGGTAATACTACGCTTTAGTTTTACCAGTGCACAGTGGGCCAGAAGACCGCGCAGGGGGCCGAAACTCTCGACGCGTGTCGGTTTCCTGAGTCGCTAAATGGTACTCGAACCGAACGTCTGACCCGACCCTTGGATGCTTTCGGAACGAGGAATCCATTAGTAGGGTCACACGCTCGGTTCGAGTCAAATTTAGCGACTCAGGAGCTCAAATCGCGTCCGGGATTTTGACCGCCTCCACCTGTTTTCTGGCCCAACTGTGCCGGCGCAGGCGCTAGAAAGGCACGCTGGAGACAACCAACCAGTGCAAAAGGCCTGCGTCGCTGGAACTGACCGCCCAATACATGGGAGTGAGCAGCTCGGGAAAATCTCACAGAAATTAGGACCTAAAATATATTGCCTGACTTTGGAAGGGCATATCTCCGGAACGGTTAGTGATAAAAATCTGGGGTTGAGTTTTTTGGATTCAACGGATCTTTCTCCATCGGATAAGGCTGGTTTTAAAACATTTTAAAAGTTATGAGTCCAAAATCCCAAGATTTGGGACCTTTTTGGTCATTTTTTCGAGAAAAAGTAAAAAATAACTGTCAAAAAAAACGTCGCAGGTCGAATCTGAGGGCACGACCGTGTTCCTCATTCAATTTCGATGCTAGGACCCAAATTTGAAGCTAATCGGACCAAAAGTCGCGAAGCTATAAGAAAATCCCAAATTCAATGCAAAAAGTCCCAAGAAAACCTAAGATCTCTATATCTTCCAAAATAAATTTTTTTGGGCTCTGAAATTTTGGCCCTGAACTCCCATCTGGGAGGACTACTAACCACCAAAAAATCAGCGAAATCCAAGAGGGTCATTGTAAGACCCTGCTTTTCTTAAATAAACCTGCTCACTGTGAATGCACAGGCAGACACTAAGTTTTGGGCCAGGCTCAAATAACGCTGCCCTCACCCAGCTAAGCACAATTGATCAAACCATGTTCAAAAAACTGAGCTCTAATTGTGCTCTCGATTGCGCCTAAAGACGATAACTGTGCTTAAATAGGAAACCAGTAAACATAGGTGAGGCTCATTTCACACTCACCTCACCCATGTACAAATTAACCTCCAAAACAACATTTTCCCGTCCAAAATTAATTGTGCTCCAAGTAAACCCTCCAAAATAACGGTGCTCTAATAGAGACGCTGCTATAGTAACTTTGAAATCAAAAGAATTTTTGTTGTACCGTCTATCGATTCCCCATCTAACAACACTCAGGCGCGGGTACAGTGGGTGGGAGGGTGGGTAGGGGGTGTTTGCCATCCCCCCCCCCATAGCACCTAGGTAGCCGCCTAAAAGGTAGGCAAAAAGTGCTACTTTGCCCCTGTAGGAGGCAAGAAGTGCTGCTTGACCCCCCCCCCCCCCCTCAAGGCCGCCTATGGAACCGCCACTGACAACACTCAGCAGAAAGAGTTAAAACACCGCTACAAAACTGTGCTCGAATTGTGCTCTTGAATGCGTCTATCAGAAGGGATCAGGTCCGAGGTACAAGCTGGAAATTTTAGGAAAAGCGCGTGGCGCGGCCTGCACACTCCAGACCGTCCAATGCGCACGGATAACAGGAACACCGCCAAAACAACTGTGCTCGAATTGTGCTGTCCAACGCACTTATCAGATGTGATCTGGTCCACCGAAAAGGCTGGGAAATTCCGGAAAAGCGCGTGGCGCGGCCCTGCACACTCCAGACCGTCCCATGCGCACGGATAACAGGAACACCGCCAAAAAACTGTGCTCTAATTGTGCTGTCGAACGCACTTATCAGATGTGATATGGTCCACCGAAAAAGCTGGGAAATTCCGGAAAAGCGCGTGGCGCGGCCTGCACACTCCAGACCGTCCCATGCGCACGGATAACAGGAACACCGCCAAAAAACTCTGCTCGAATTGTGCCCTCGGATGCACTTATCAGATGTGATCTGATCCGCCAAAAAAGCTGGAAAATTCCGGAAAAGCGTAGGTGACGCCATCTACACTGAAAAAACTTCGTTCGAGCAAAAATTTTCTGACCACCGCCAAAATACTGTGCTCAAATTGTGCTCTCGAATGCACCTAGCAGATGTGATTTCGTGCGCCGTGGAACCTGGAAAATTCCGGAAAAGCGTCGAGTACGCCTCTACACCAAAAAACTCCATTAGAGCACAAATTTTCCGACCACCGCTAAAAAAACTGTGCTTAAATAGTGCTCTCGAATCCACCCATCAGATGTGACCAGGTCCGCCGTGGTAGCTGGAAAACTCCGGAAAAGCGGGGGTGACGCCTCTACAGGCGCGTAATTAGGGGGGGTGGTGAGAGGGGCGACCCCCCCCCCCCCCTTCGACCCCGAAGGGGGCCAAAAGCATATGTATTGCAGGTGCGGATTTGCCCGGCCGGCTTCCCGGAAATCAGAAATCGTCACTCAGAAATGCCCCAAAAAAATCACATTTGGCTTCTAGCTCGCTTCGCTCGCTTCAAACAGCCTACTGAGGCTCTTTTCACTAGCAAATAAGCGAGATAAAAGTTGAACTTTTGACATATGAAGTGCCTTTTTAAGTCCTTAAAATCTATTCCAGGCTCAGAAGAAATTCGTTGTATGGGTTTGCAAAGCTATGTTTTGGAACCATTTGTTTTGATTGGCCAACACAAAAAAAATGCACCTTATATTTGCTCAAAATACTCTCTGAAGTTTTTTATGTGGTCTTCGTGGAACCGTTCGAACCCCAGCAAAAGGGATTTTAAGCTGAACAAGGCTAACGTTTATAGCTCGCTTCGCTCGCATTAAAAAGGCCGCTTTATGTCTCCAAATTTCGATTCTGTGGAAATTGGAAAAAACAAAAAACGAGAGTGTGCTTGCCTGCCCTTCGGCATCTGCCTTCCCCTGAACCCGACAGTGTCACCATTGACCAATAGACCACGAAACATAAGGTTTGCGGCACAGTTACCCAATTCAAATTACTTGTTTTAATTGCAGTCCAAACAAATATAGAACAACTTGGAGTTGCGTGAAACCCTCTCTTTTTTATATTATGTGTCTACTTGCCCCGCAGTAAGATATACTTGTCACTTTTCGGCGTTGTCATGTAAACGATAAAGTACCTCGTCGAAAGCTTCAAGCTCGCTACGCTCGCATTTCATCAAACGCACCACATGTTATGCGACACCATTCTTCGAGTTTTGATCATGCCCCCCCCCCCCCAATTCACATGGGAAACCACGTCTGTCGCTAAATACACCCAGAAAACTGTCTTCTAGTTTCTTGATCTTTTCAAGAATATATTCTTGATTCGACACATTTTTTCTTGGACCCAGAAAAAATGTGTCGAATCAAGAATATATTCTTGAAAAGATCAAGAAACTAGAAGACAGTTTTCTGGGTGTACAAGGCAACCAGACACGCTCCCTAAAAGTAGGCAACTTTTCATACATCGCCCCCCCCCCCTTTCGACCCGCCTAATAACGCCCCTGCGCCTCTACACCAAAAAGCCCCCTTGGAGCACAAATTTTCCCACCACCGCCAAAAGAAACTGTGCTCGAATTGTGCTCTCGAATGCACCTATCAGATGTGATCTGGTCCACCGTGGAAGCTGGAAAATTCTGGAAAAGCGTACGTGACGCATCTTTTCTTAAAAAACTTCGTTCAAGCACAAATTTTCTGACCACCGCAAGAAAACTGTGCTCGAATTGTGCTCTCGAATGGACCCATCAGATGTGATCTGGTCCGCCGTGGAAGGTGGAAAACTCCGAAAGCGTAGGTGACGCCTCTACACCAAAATATATATGCACGTGCTTTTAGCCTTTTTGTTGTAATCCTACACAGTTTTAGCACGATGTTCAACATAACTTTTAAACAATATGCTAAAGTCACAAGCTTCGAGAAGCTCAAACACAAAGGCCAGTTTCGCATTGATTTAAGCCGAAAGGCACTTGTTTATGCCTAGCATCGTGATCCCGCACAGTTTGGGCTCCATGCTGGACTGTGAATTCAAACATAATTCGAACGTCACCAGACTCAAGTGCCATCAACAGAAAGGCGAATTTTTGCATAAAAGATAGCCGAAATGCGTGTCTTTAAGCCTAGCATTTCGATCCTGCATAGTTGTCGCTCGATTTGTGTAAGGCACCATTGAGGATGATTCTTGTCACAAGTTATAAGTGCCTTCCACAAAAAAAAAACGCATTTTCACACGAAAATAAGCAGAAAAGCGTTCTTTAAGGCTTTTCGTTGTAATCCTACACAGTTTCAGCTCGATGAAGCAACATAACTTTAAACAATATGCTCAAGTCACAAGCTTCGAGAAGCTCAAACACAAAGGCCAGTTTCGCATTGATTAAGGCAGAAAAGCATTTATTTATGCCTAGCACCGTGATCTTGCACAGTTTAAGCTCCATACTTGAAAGTGAATTCAAACATAATTCGGAAACCACAAGACTCAAGTGCCATCAACAGAAAGGCGAATTTTTGCATAAAAGATAGCCGAAATGCGTGCTTTTAAGCCTTGCCTTTCGATCCTGCATAGTTCTAGCTCGATTTGTGTTAGAGACTTATGAGGATGATTCTTGTCACAAGCTAGAAGGGCTTTTAACAAAAAATCGCACTTTTACACTATACAAGCAGAAAAGCGTGCTTTAAGGCTTTTCGTTGAAATGCTACACAGTTTTAGCAGGATGATTTACCATAACTTTAAACCATTATTTTCAAGTCACGTCCTACGCGAAGCTCAAACACAAAGGCCAGTTTCTCGTTGATTTAAGCCGAAAAGCATTTGTTTTTGCTTAGTATCGTGATCCCCCACAGTTAAAGCTCAATGCTTTACAGTGAATTCAAACATAATTCGGAAGTCACAAGATTCAAGTGCCATCAACAGAAAGGCGCATTTTTGCATAAAAGATAGCCAAAATACGTGTCTTTAAGCCTTGCCTTTCGATCCTGCATAGTTTTAGCTCGAATTGTGTTAGAAACTTATAAGGATGATGCTTGTCACAAGCTACAGGGCCTTTCAACAAAAATCGCACTTTCACACGAATATAAGCAGAAAAGCGTGCTTTTAGGATTTTCGTTGTAATCCTCCACAGTTTCAGCTCGATGAATTACCATAACTTCAAAACATTGTTCTTAAGTCAGCCCTACGACAAGCTCTAACAAAAAGGCCAGTTTCGCCTTGATTTAAGCCGAAAGGCACTTGTTTATGCCTAGCATCGTGATCCCGCACAGTTTTAGCTCCATGCTTGATAGTGAATTCAAACATAATTCGGAAGTCACAAGACTCAAGTGCCATCAACAGAAAGGCGCGATTTTGCATTAAAAATAGCCGTAATGCGTGTCTTTCAGCCTAGCTTTTCAATCCTGCAGAGTTTAAGCTCGATTTGTGTTAGGCACCTATGAGGATGATTCTTGTCACAAGCTACGAGGGCTTTCAACAAAAAATCGCACTTTTACACGATTATAAGCAGAAAAGCGTGCTTATAGGCTTTTCGTTGTAATCCTACACAGTTTTAGCCCGTTGAATCAACATTACTTTAAATCATTATTTTCAAGTCACGGCCTACGAGAAGCTCAAACACAAAGGCCAGTTTCTTGTTGATTTAAGCCGAAAAGCATTTGGTTTTGCTTAGTATCGTGATCCCCCACAGTTTAAGCTCAATGCTTTACAGTAAATTCAAACATAATTCAGTAGTCACAAGACTCAAGTGCCATCAACAGAAAGGCGCATTTTTGCATAAAAGATAGCCGAAATGCGTGTTTTTAAGCCTTGCCTTTCGATCCTACATAGTTGTAGCTCGACTTGTGTTAGGCACCTTTGAGGATGATTCTTGTCACAAGTTATGAGTGCCTTCCACAAAAAGTCGCATTTTCACACGAAAACAAGCAGAAAAGCGTCCTTTTAGGCTTTTCGTTGTAATCCTTCTCAATTTCAGCTCGATGATACACCATAACTTTGAAACATTGTTTTTAAGTCACAAGCTTCGAGAATAGTTTTTGCTCAAATAGTGACAGATACTTATTAGGATGACTTTTGTCACAAGTTACAAGGGCCTTAAAAAAAAAAAACTCGCTTTTTAACACAAAAATTAGCAAAAAAAAAGTGCTTTTGGCCTTTTCGTTGTAATCGTACACAGTTTTAGCTCGATGAATCACCATAACTTTAAAACTTTGTTTTCAAGTCTCAAGCTTCGAGAATCTCAATTACAAAGGCCAGTTTCCCATTGAGTTAAGCTGAAAACCATTTGTTTATGCCTAGCATCGTGATGCCGCACAGTTAAAGCGCCGTGCTTGACAGTGACTTTCAAACATAATTCGGAAGTCAGAGACCCTAGTGATTTCTCCAAAAAGTCTTATTTTTGCATAAAAGTAAGCCGAAATGCGTGTGTTTAAGCCTTGCCTTTCGATCCTGCATAGTTTTAGCTCTACTCTTGACAGTGACTTTCAAACAAAATTCGTTAGTCACAAGACTCAAGTGCTTTCAACAGAAAGTCGCATTTTTGCCTAAATGTAAGCCAAAATGCGTGAGTTTACGCCTGGAGTTTCGATCCTGCATAGTTTTAGCACGATTGGTGACAGTGACTTATAAAGATGACTCTTATCACAAGTTTCAAGTGTCTTCAACAAAAATCGCATTTTCACACGGTTATAAGCAATAAAGCGTGCTTTTAGGCTTTTCGTTGTAATCCTCCACAGTTTCAGCTCGATGAATTAACATAACTTTAAAACATTGTTCTTAAGTCAGGCCTACGACAAGCTTGAATGAAGATGATTCTTTTCACAAGCTACGAGGGCTTTCAACTAAAAATCGCTCTTTTACACGATTATTAGCAGAAAAGCGTACTTTTAGGCTTTTCGTTGTAATCCTACACAGTTTCAGCTCGATGAATTAACATAACTTTAAAACAATGTGCTCGAGTCACAAGCCAAAAGTAGCTCTGACACAAAGGCCAGTTTCTCGTTGATTTAAGCCGAAAGGCATTTGTTTATGCCTAGCATCGTGATCCCGCACAGTTTTAGCTCCATGCTTGAAAATGAATTCAAACATAATTCGGAAGTCACAAGACTCAAGTGCCATCAACAGAAAGGAGAATTTTTGCTTAAAAGATAGCCGAAATGCGTGTTTTTAAGCCTGGCCTTTTGATCTTGCATAGTTCTCGCTCAATTAGTGACAGATACTTATGCGGATGACTTTTGTCACAAGTTACAAGGGCCTTCAAAAAAAAAAAAAATCGCTTTTTAACACGAAAAAAACAACAAAAAAAACGTGATTTTAGTCTTTTTGTTGTAATCCTACACAATTTTAGCTCGATGATTCACTATAACTTTAAAACATTGTTTTTAAGTCACAAGCTTCGCGAATCTCAAACACAAAGGCCAGTCTCTCATTGATTTAAGCTGAAAAGCCTTTGGTTGTGCCTAGCATCGTGATCCTGCACAGTTTTAGCCAAAATGCGTGTGTTTAAGCCTGGCGTTTCGATCCTGCATAGTTTAAGCACGATTGGTGACAGTGACTTATAAAGATGACTCTTATCACAAGTTTCAAGTGCCTTCAACAAAAATCGCATTTTCACACGGTTATAAGCAATAAAGCGTGCTTTAAGCTTTTCGTTTTAATCCTCCACAGTTTCAGCTCGATGAATTAACATAACTTTAAATCATTGTTCTTAAGTCAGGCCTACGACAAGCACCAACAAAAAGCCCAGTTTCGCATTGATTTAAACCGAAAGGCACTTGTTTATGCCTGGCATCGTGATCCCGCATAGTTTTAGCTCCATGCTTGAAAGTAAATTCAAACATAATTCGAAAGTCACAAGACTCAAGTGCCATCAACAGAAAGGCGCAATTTTGCATTAAAGATAGCCGAAATGCGTGTCTTTTAGCCTAGCCTTTCGATCCTGCATAGTTTTAGCTCTACTCTTGACAGTGACTTTCAAACAAAATTCGTTAGTCACGAGACTCAAGTGCCTTCAACAGAAAGTCACATTTTTGCATAAAAGGAAGCCCAAATGCGTGTGTTTAACCCTGGCCTTTCGATCCTGCATAGTTTTAGCACGATTGGTGACAGTGACTTATAAAGATGACTCTTGTCACAAGTTTCAAGTGCCTTCAACAAAAAATCGCATTGTCAAGAAAAAAAACGTGCTTTTATGCTTTTTGTTGTATTCATACCCGGTTTCAGCTCGATGAATCATCATAACTGTAAGACATTATTCTCAAGTCAGCCCTACGAGAATCTCAAACACAAAGGCCAGTTTCCCATTGATTTAAGCTGAAAAGCGTTTGGTTATTCCTAGCATCGTGATCCTGCACAGTTTTAGCTCCATGCTTGACACTGACTTTCAAACATAATTCGGAAGTCAGAGAATCTAGTGCCTTCTGCAAAAAGTCTTATTTTTGCATAAAACCAATCCGAAGTGCGTGTGTATAAGCCAGGCCTTTCGATCCTGCATAGTTTTAGCACGATTGGTGACAGTGACTTATAAAGATGACTCTTATTACAAGTTTCAAGTGCCTTCAACAAAAATCGCATTTTCACACGGTTATAAGCAATAAAGCGTGCTTTTATGCTTTTCGTTTTAATCCTCCACAGTTTCAGCTCGATGAATTAACAAAACTTTAAAACATTGTTCTTAAGTCAGGCCTACGACAAGCTCCAACAAAAAGGCCAGTTTCTCGTTGATTTGAGCCGAAGAGCATTTGTTTTTGCTTAGTATCGTGATCCCAAACAGTTTAAGCTCAATGCTATACAGTGAATTCAAACATTATTCGGAAGTCACAAGACTCAAGTGCCATCAACAGAGAGGCGCATTTTTGCTTAAAAGATAGCCGCAATACGTGTCTTTAAGCCTAGCATTTCGATCCTGCATAGTTGCAGCTCGACTTGTGTTATGCACTTTTAAGGATAATTCTTGTAACAAGTTATGAGTGCCTTCCACAAAAAGTCGCATTTTCACACGAAAATAAGCAGAAAAGCGTCCTTTGAGGCTTTTCGTTGTAATCCTACACAGTTTTAGCCCGTTGAATCAACATTACTTTAAATCATTATTTTCAAGTCACGGCCTACGAGAAGCTCAAACACAAAGGCCAGTTTCTCGTTGATTTAAGCCGAAAAGCATTTGGTTTTGCTTAGTATCGTGATCCCCCACAGTTTAAGCTCAATGCTTTACAGTGAATTCAAACATAATTCAGTAGTCACAAGACTCAAGAGCCATCAACAGAAAGGCGCATTTTAACATAAAAGATAGCCGAAATGCGTGTTTTTAAGCCTTGCCTTTCGATCTTGCTTAGTTTTCGCTCAATTGGAGACAGATACTTATGAGGATAACTTTTGTGTCAAGTTACAAGTGCCTTAAAAAAAATCGTATCTTTACACAAAAATAAGCAAAAAAACGTGCTTTTACTCTTTTTGTTATAATCCTACACACTTTTAGCTCGATGATTCACCATAACTTTAGAACATTGTTTTCAAGTCACAAGCTTCGAGCATCTCAAACACAAAGGCCAGTCTGTCATTGATTTAAGCTGAAAAGCCTTCAGTTATGCCTAGCATCGTGATCCTGCATAGTTTTAGCTTCATGCTTGACAGTGACTTTTAAACATAATTCGGAAGTCAGAGACTTTAGTGCCTTCAGCAAAAAGTCTTATTTTTGCATAAAATAAATCCGAAATGCGTGTTTTTAAGCCTTGCTTTTCGATCCTGCATAGTTTTAGCTCTACTCTTGACAGTGACTTTCAAACAAAATTCGTTAGTTACAAGACTCAAGTGCCTTTAACAGAAAGTCGCATTTTTGCATAAAAGGAAGCCCAAATGCGTGTGTTTAACCCTGGCCTTTCGATCCTGCTTAGTTTTAGCACGATTGGTGACAGTGACTTAAAAAGATGACTCTTGTCACAAGTTTCAAGTGCCTTCAACAAAAAATCGCATTGTCAAGGAAAAAAACGTGCTTTTATGCTTTTTGTTGTATTCTACCCGGTTTCAGCTCGATGAATCATCATAACTTTAAGACATTATTCTCAAGTCAGCCCTACGAGAAGCTCAAACAAAAAGGCCAGTTTCGCATTGATTTAATCCGAAAAGCATTTGTTTATGCCCAGCGTCGTGATTCCGCAGAGTTTTAGCTCCATGCTTGACAGTGACTTTCAAACATAATTCGGAAGTCACAAGACTCAAGTGCCTTCAACAGAAAGTCTCATTTTTGCATTAAAGTAAGCCGAAATGCGTGTTTTTAAGCCTTGCCTTTCGATCTTGCTTAGTTTTCGCTCAATTGGAGACACATACTTATGAGGATAACTTTTGTGTCAAGTTACAAGTGCCTTAAAAAAAAAATCGTATCTTTACACAAAAATAAGCAAAAAAACGTGCTTTTAGCCTTTTTGTTATAATCCTACACACTTTTAGCTCGATGATTCACCATAACTTTAAAACATTGTTTTCAAGTCACAAGCTTCGAGCATCTCAAACACAAAGGCCAGTCTGTCATTGATTTAAGCTGAAAAGCCTTCAGTTATGCCTAGCATCGTGATCCTGCACAGTTTTAGCTCCATGCTTGACAGTGACTTTTAAACATAATTCGGAAGTCAGAGACCCTAGTGCCTTCTGCAAAAAGTCTTATTTTTGCATAAAATTAATCCGAAATGCGTGTGTTTAAGCCTTGCCTTTCGATCCTGCATAGTTTCTAGCAACGATCGGTGACAGTGACTTATGAAGATGTCTCTTGTCACAAGTTTCAAGTGCCTTCAACAAAAAATCGCATTTTCACACGGTTACAAGCAGTAAAGCGTGCTTTTAGGCTTTTCGTTGAAATCCTCCACAGTTTCAGCTCGATGAATTAACATAACTTTAAAACATTGTTCTTAAGTCAGGCCTACGACAAGCTCCAACAAAAAGGCTAGTTTCGCCTTGATTTAAGCCGAAAGGCACTTGTTTATGCCTAGCATTGTGATCCCGAACAGTTTTAGCTCTATGCTTGAAAATGAATTCGAACATAATTCGGAAGTCACAAGACTCAAGTGCCATCAACAGAAAGGCGCGATTTTGCATTAAAAAAAGCCGTAATGCGTGTCTTTTAGCCTAGCCTTTCAATCCTGCATAGTTAAAGCTCGATTTGTGTTAGGCACCTATGAGGATGATTATTGTCACAAGCTACGAGGGCTTTCAACAAAGAATCGCACTTTTACACGATTATAAGCAGAAAAGCGTGCTTTAGGCTTTTCGTTGTAATCCTACACAGTTTTAGCCCGTTGAATCAACATTACTTTAAATCATTATTTTCAAGTCACGGCCTACGAGAAGCTCAAACACAAAGGCCAGTCACAAAGTCGAAGGCAAGTCACAAGTCACAAGACTCAAGTGCCATCAACAGAGAGGCGCATTTTTGCTTAAAAGATAGCCGCAATACGTGTCTTTAAGCCTAGCATTTCGATCCTGCATAGTTGTAGCTCGACTTGTGTTATGCACCTTCAAGGATGATTCTTGTCACAAGTTATGAGTGCCTTTTACAAAAAGTCGCATTTTCACACAAAAATAAGCAGAAAAGCGTCCTTTGAGGCTTTTCGTTGTAATCCTACTCAGTTTCAGCTCGATGATTCACTATAACTTTAAAACATTGTTTTCAAGTCACAAGCTTCGAGCATCTCAAACACAAAGGCCAGTCTCTCATTGATTTAAGCTAAAAAGCCTTTAGTTATGCCTAGCATCGTGATCCTGAACAGCTTTAGCTCCATGCTTGACAGTGACTTTTAAACATAATTCGGAAGTCAGAGACTCCAGTGCCTTCGGCAAAAAGTCTTATTTTTGCATAAAATTAATCAGAAATGCGTGTGTTTAAGCCTTGCCTTTCGATCCTGCATAGTTTTAGCACGATCGGTGACAGTGACTTATAAAGATGTCTCTTGTCACAAGTTTCAAGTGCCTTCAACAAAAATCGCATTTTCACACGGTTATAAGCAATAAAGCGTGCTTTTATGCTTTTCGTTTTAATCCTCCACAGTTTCAGCTCGATGAATTAACAAAACTTGAATACATTGTTCTTAAGTCAGGCCTACGACAAGCTCCAACAAAAAGGCTAGTTTCGCCTTGATTTAAGCCGAAAGGCACTTGTTTATGCCTAGCATTGTGATCCCGCACAGTTTAAGCTCTATGCTTGAAAGTGAATTCAAACATAATTCGGAAGTCACAAGACTCAAGGGGGTTACCTCACCAGGTATACAGTCCCACTAGGTATAATCCCACCAGGTATAATCCCATCAGGTATAATTCCCACCAAGTATAATTCCCATCAGATATACACAATTTTATTTTTATTTAATTTACGCGCATTCCCAACAAGTATAAATCTCTCCAGGTATACACATATTTTACATATTTATTGTACATTTTATTTGTGCGGTGCGCGCGGTCTATCGGTTCGCGCTGCTCCTCTCCCACCAACGCCCCCTCTGCGAAACAGGAACTGCGCATTGACAGTGATTTGAATGTGCTGCGTTCTCCCTCTTCTTTCTTCTGATGAAATGACCTACGGTTTGAACGCCGAAACCACGTGCGTGACACTTGGATGGTAAAATTCGGCACTGAACTTGATTGTTTATCGTTCCAAGCACAGAACAAACAACTTTTCTGATTCTAGCAAAAAGGCTCTTCACTGTCCTACACTTGGATTTGCAGAGCATCTTTTATCACAGTTCTTAAAGAAACTTTTCCAAGTTATACCAAAGTTTAGGAATGATTTTTAACATTTTTATTTCACAAAATTTTATACAACTTTTACCAAGCAATACGTTGTCTTAAAAAAAAATTTATACCTAGTGGGAATTATACCTGTTGGGATGTATACTTGGTGGGAATTATATCTGCTGACACACGTAAATAAAATTTATAAATAGGTGTATATCTGGTGGGATTTATATTTGGTGGGAATCTGCGTAAACAAAATTAAAATAAAATAGTGTATATCTGATGGGAATTATACCTGGTGGGATTATACCTGGTGGGACTGTATACCTGGTGACATCACCTCGACTCAAGTGCCATCAACAGAAAGGAGCAATTTTGCATTAAAGATAGCCGAAATGCGTGTCTTTTAGCCTAGCCTTTCAATCCTGCATAGTTTTACCTCGATTTGTGTTAGGCACCTATGAAGATGATTCTTGTCACAAGTTATGAGTGCCTTCCACCAAAAGTCGCATTTTCACATGAAAATAAGCAGAAAAGTGTCCTTTGAGGCTTTTCGTTGTAATCCTACTCAGTTTCAGCTCGATGATTCACCGTAACTTTAAAACAATGTTTTTTAGTCACAAGCTTCGAGAATCTCAAAGACAAAGGCCAGTTTCCCATTGATTTAAGCTGAAAAGCGTTTGGTTATTCCTAGCATCGTGATCCTGCACAGTTCAAGCTCCATGCTTGACACTGACTTTTAAACATAATTCGGAAGTCAGAGACTGTAGTGCCCGTGTAAAACGGATATATATGGAACATGTTTACCTTTTATATACGCCCTTATTTAAATTATATTAATTGTAAGTATAAGCAGGCAAATTTAGGGATTAATATAAACGTTATTTAAGACATAGGAGCTCTTAATTTAGGCATGTACACAAATAGGCCTAAATATATTTTATATTTATTCCTTCATGAAATATATTAAAAATATATTTAGGCAAATATAAAATAAATTGAATTTCTTTGTGTATATTTAGCAATTAATTTAGATGCAAATTAAGGTTAAACAACTGTTAATTAGGCTTAAATGTGTAATCACTTCCACGTCCAAATATATATGTGTATATAAATCATGGGCATTTTTATTTAAGTATATTAAGCTCTTAAATTTGTTAATTTGTGTAAATAAGTGCAATAAAATTAGTGTCCAAATTTGAGTAAATATGAGTTATATTAATAGGGTTAAGTGATATACCAGTGACAGAAAGTTCAGTCATGTGTTTATTGCACATAAAGGAAGGAAACTTAAAATAAAAAATGAAAGAGGTCAGTCTTGCACCTAAGAGAGCGCGGAATTATCATAACCTATTGCAATACAAAAGAGAGTCTTGCACTTAGATTTATCTTTGGAATACTCAAAACTTATTGCAATACAAAATAAGAGAGACTTGCGCTAAGATTTAACTTAAGAATATTCAGCAGAATATTCTAAGTATCAATGTACACAACTAAAAGTATCAACTAAACAAAAAATAGAAATAATGCCCAGAAGACTTATCATAAAAATATTCATCACAATATTAATGAAAACTGAAGCACAAGTACTTGGCCTGAGTCACAAGATTAACTTATATCAAAGAGAATATTTTTAAGAATCTACACTTTACAAAAAAAAAAAAGTTAAAAACTTATAAAAAGGAACTGATGTAGAAGATTCAATAGTCAGAACATTAAAAAAAATTGAATTAGGGATACTTCTAATCCTCCACAGATGATGATGATGAGCTGCTTGATGAACTAGAACTAGACGAGGAGGAGCTGCTTGAGGAGGAGGATGATGATGAAGAAGCATCTTCTTCTACGTACTTCCGCTTGAGAGATGAACACTTCACCCTCAAAGCAGTTGTTAGCTCCTCTTGAGTTTTCTTGGGCCTCCACATCTTGTTTGTCTCTTGAACTGCCATGGCTTGAGCTGCAAATAAATACATAAGAAGATAAGATACAATTAAAGTTAATTTAGATTAAGTTCAAAACTGGTTTACTAAACAAAGTGTTGAGACAAGAAAGAAGTACCTATCAGTGCATTCAGTCCGTCTTGATGCAACATGGGGCTGGATGTTGTTCCCTTATAGGTATCCCTTCCCTTGCCCCTTGGCGGGAAGCCTTTGGGAGTGGTAGCTTTCAGTGCCTCTCTGGTGTATATTTTCTCAATCATTTTAGTCACAAAGGCCTTGGCACTTTGAGACGCACAAATGGTATCATAGTCAACTTTGGGCACATACACTTCATAATTTGGATGAATTTTAACAACCTGAAACAAAGAAATGGACATCAGACAAAAGCAGTCTAACAGATAATAATAAAGATAAAAGAGAAGGAATACATACATCAGATGATGATGACGAGTAATTATAATTCACACCACTGTAGGTTTGTTCGTTCCTTGTGCCACCCTTACCCCTGCGCTTCTTTGACTTCTTTAAAGCTGCCTTCTTGGCTTTCTTGGCTTTCTTGGCTTGCTTGGCCTTCTTGGCCTTCTTCCCCTTTTTGGCTTTCTTAGACTTTTTAGTCTTCTTGGCTTTCTTCTTAGCGGGCTTTGATGAGCATTCAGAATCGTCACTGCTGTCACGCTTTCTTTTCGTATGACTGCAGTCTTCACCTCCTGATGAGGCCGCCACTGTGTCATCATCACTTTCATCAGAAGTTATTTTGCTTCTTTTCATATTGGACAAATCAGATTCATACTCATCCGGTTCTTCCTCAACATCTTTCATTCCAGTATCATGATGGAATTCAGAGCTAATCTTTACAACATCCTCATCTAAATCTACCAATTTCCTGATATCATCATGCATGTGCTTAGTCTGAAATAATAAATGAGTAGTTAAATTCACACTTTACTTCACATACATGATTGCCGAAGAAGTATTTACCATCATCTTGGTAGATGAGACGATTTCACTGGAGGAGCCAGAGCCCGAGGTACTTTCAGAATCAGTACTAACCTACATATTTAAAAACAAAGAAACAACTGTAAGCTTTGCACACAATATGATATACCACAAAGAAAATAAACAAACCTCATGTTTTGGAGCCACCAAAGCCAAAGAGGACTCTGTTGCTGACTTGGCAATGGATCGATTAACTTTCTTTGATTTCAATAAAGATTGAGAATCCTGAAACAAAACACACAATGTCACAGTAAACACACGTTGTGAAGAATAAAAACAAGCCACACATCCACTCCATATCACTCACATCCTTTCCTGAGATCTTAATCTTAGAAGCCGGTTTGACTCCTTTGATGGAAGCATCTGCTTTAACGGCAGCCTTCCGCTTTGAATTCTCATCAAAGCTGCTTTCGCGCTTCTTTTTTTTCTTAGCTGCCTTCAATTGATCTTCAATTTCATCCTCATCAGCTAAAAATGTTTGAAAGTTACATAAGAACACGGATAAAACATAGAAGAAGTGCTAGACAGCCTACATTGAGAAATATTGTAAAATGAATCAAGGGTTTAAAAAGTCACTTGAGGGGTGATACTGCAACTGTCATTCAGAATTATATAGAACATAAAAGGTAGATTTGTGGAAGTTGTTCTACAAAAGGGTAATGAGATTGCTGTGCTGATGCAACCCCCACCCAAACCCCAGGGGGAATGCCATAACCAGAACTTGGTCAGAATCTAATCAAAAGTTCATCGGAAGAAAAAAGGTCGACTCAGTCTTTGGGAGCGATTTAGTAACTTGCTTATTAAATTTAAGACGAAAATATTTTGTTCAAGTTCAAATACGGTTTGCAAGCTATGTCAAAGTTGGATTCCTAACCTCTACTTTGGGCTCTAGGCTAGCCTTAGCTAGCCGACCATGCTTCGACACTACGTTTTAAGATGCGCCGAGAATCATCTAAGCATAGCAAAAAGAGGATAAGACAATCTCAAACATTACCTGAAACAAAGAGCACCGTCCCTGACATCGTGCTCTTGCCGAAACGAAAGCGAAGCTGATCGCCAGCCTTTGCGTCACAAGTTGGCGCTATCAATAAGTCTGCTCTTTTCAACGTGTACAAGTACCCATCGGCTTCAACTAAATACAGTAAGAGGGGCTCCACTTCAGGAGAGTTTGCCGCCGCCATTGTAACACACAAAGAAGTCCTACACTTTCCAGTAATGCTTTTCCTTGACCGGCTCGCTCGCACTCACACCTTCTTCAAAGCCAAGCCCAAGCCAAACGCAACCGACCGCACCAACCAACGGCTCTAGAACGTTCTTGGGTGGAGGGGGAACTTTTGTTCTTCTTGCGATGTTGGCTGTGGGAGTACATGCTTCCGTTGGTCGGGGGGATGGGGGAAAGGCGAAAGGGGAAGGGGCAGGGGGCAGGGGGGCAGGGGGCAGTGGCAGGGAGAGGGAAAAGGCGAGGTGGGATGGTTGTTTGTTTACAGACAGACCAGACGATCAAAGACGATAACTCCTGAAGTGTTACATGTCACATGCCGGAAAATGGACTCTCATTTCATTTTCAACGATTACTAAATTATTCTATGTTGGGCGGCTATTTAATTATGGTATGTTTGCCTATTTGATGTTAACCTTAGGATGCAACTACAACCAATTCATCGACTCATCGTTCATCATTTTTCACTTTGAATTTTGAGTACTTTTGAATGAACATTACCAAAGATCGAATGTAGTTGCTTTAAGTATGGTAAGTCCATGCACTAAAGGAAGATGTACAGAAGCAAAGAAACATCACTATGCGTCTATAAGTTAAACAGTATGGCAGGTAGCTGTAACAGCAGTTAGTTCTAATTTGGCTTGTTTTAGTGGTCACGCTGTTACAGCTACCTGCCATACTGTTTAACTTATAGACGCATAGTGATGTCCATGCACTAAAGGAAGATGTACAGAAGCAAAGAAACATCACTATGCGTCTATAAGTTAAACAGTATGGCAGGTAGCTGTAACAGCAGTTAGTTCTAATTTGGCTTGTTTTAGTGGTCACGCTGTTACAGCTACCTGCCATACTGTTTAACTTATAGACGCATAGTGATGTCCATGCACTAAAGGAAGATGTACAGAAGCAAAGAAACATCACTATGCGTCTATAAGTTAAACAGTATGGCAGGTAGCTGTAACAGCAGTTAGTTCTAATTTGGCTTGTTTTAGTGGTCACGCTGTTACAGCTACCTGCCATACTGTTTAACTTATAGACGCATAGTGATGTCCATGCACTAAAGGAAGATGTACAGAAGCAAAGAAACATCACTATGCGTCTATAAGTTAAACAGTATGGCAGGTAGCTGTAACAGCAGTTAGTTCTAATTTGGCTTGTTTTAGTGGTCACGCTGTTACAGCTACCTGCCATACTGTTTAACTTATAGACGCATAGTGATGTTTCTTTGCTTCTGTACATCTTCCTTTAGTGCATGGGCTTACCACACTTTAAGCAACTATATTCAATCTTTGGTGATGTTCATTCAAAAGTACTCAAAATTCAAAGTGAAAAATGATGAACGATGAGTCGATGATTTGGTTGTAGTAGCATCCTAAAAGTGCTACACTAGAGCTCCTCAGACTCCTAACTCACCTTTCACTTCGTGCTCAAGTTGTTGTATCGTCTGTCTGCAGTGACACGAGCGAACTGCCCATATTGCTGCTTTTTGTAATCCAAATGTGATACACGCTTGTAGGCAGCAACATTCCTAACGCCAAGGACAAATTTTAACCTTTCACTTTAGTTGTCTTTCTATCTTTACATCTTTACTCTACCTTGGCATTAGGAATGTTGCGGCCTACATGAGTTATCACATTGGGATTACAAAAATGCATCAATGTAGGTAGACATTTTGCTCGTGTCACTGCAGAATGACGATATAACAACAGAAGCACGAAGTGAAAGAGGGGTGTTTGATGAGTTTGCACCTTAACTTTACAAGTGTTTTTGTGATGTTAAAATTTATTCAATTATGGCTGATTATAATGTTGTTTTTTTTGTTTTTTTTTTCAGGTAGACATGTCACATTAGTTAACTTCCAATGTATCAAAATAGTTTGAGAAGGATGTCACCTATCTTTGTCCTTGTCTGTTTGGTAATAAGGGCATACTTATAATGAATAAGAATTTTTCTAAATTGAGCAGCCACTAACACTTCTTAACATATTTATTTTTTCAGATCATAATGTCTTCAAGTTCGTCATCTAGCCAGCTGAGTCCCCGTACCTCACCCAGATCTGAAAGTCCACCAACTTCGCTATTACAATCTGAACCTCCATCCTCGCCACTGAATCCGATATCCTCCCATCTTTCTGAAGATGAAAACTCTACCTCATCCTCCAACGAGTCTCCGCCACTCAAGAGGCGAAAGACTTATGAGTTTAGTGAATTGATGGTATTTATATGATGACTGTATCAAACCATCCTTTCTTTACGATTCTTTTTGCCAAACATTAATGTTATTTTTATAATACTTTTTCCAGGTTCCACAAGATCCTATGTTTTGGCCACATGGCGAGACTAGGAATGATGATGAAAGAAGCAGAAGTCAGACAGAATCAGTTGTTGAAACTTCTGGTATTGGTGAGACCAGCAAAAATGGTGAACGAAGTAGTAACGAAACAGATCCAGGTGTTGAAATTTCTGATGTTGATGAGATCAGGAATGATGATGAAAGAAGCAAAAGCGAAGCAGAACTAGCTGTCCAAATTTCTGTTATTACTGAGACTGTTGATGAAGATTGTGATACTGGTTTCACAAACAATGATTCTATTACCAATATGGACCCAGAAGATAAGCATCCCAGTCTGCATGAAGATCATGTTGTTTTAAGTGATTTATCAGATATCAGTAGTGAGAGTGAAGCAAGTGATATGGAACAAGACAGTGATGACAACAATTTTTGTGATGAAAAAGAACAAAATGAAAGAGATTCCCAGTCATCCTCATCACAGCCTGAATCTCAAAACGAGGATGAACAAACAGAACAAGATGATGATGGCGAAGAAAGAGAGGACAGTGACTTGGACAGTGATTCTTCTATAAGTGATGTGAAAATTTATCCTGATAATGACATGTCAATAAGTGAAGGGGTTCTAGTGCTAATGGACTTATTTCTAAAAAACAAACTTACAAAGACTGCAATGGGTGAAATTACTGTAGCTTTGCAAAAGTTTTTGCCAAAAGGAAACTATATGCCTAGAACTAAGCATCAACTGTTCAAGTTTATCACAGACAGGTCTCCCCCAGTGCCAGTGACAACCCACTATTATTGTAAAGAATGCCTCTTTTATCTTGGGAAAGAAGAAAAAAACTGTACTTTGTGTAACAATAGTAGTAAGAAATTTTATCAATTATGTCTTGAAAGTCAAATCAGAAACCTGTTTGAACATCATAATTTAGCTGACCTTCTTGATAAATATGCTGAGAAGCGGAGGAGCAGATCACAGTCTGGTTATTCGGATTTCTGTGATGGTGAGGAATATAAAAGGGCTCATCGTCCTGGTAAATATAATCTCACATTTTTAGGCCATTCAGATGGAATTTCAATTTCTGATAGCTCAGAGGTTTCACTGTGGCCCCTGGAGTGGGGCGTTCTTGAGATATCACATTATGATAGATTTAAGTATCTCATTATTTCAGGAGTCTGGGTGGATGATAGTCACCCATACATGAATTGCTTTTTGAGACCATTTGTAGATGAATTAAAAGAATTATATGTTAACGGAGTAAAGTGGACTCATCCAAAAACCAAGAATGTAGAAACAACTTATGTGGTGGCACCTGTGTTCTGTGGAGATGGCCCTGTCAGAGCTGACATCCAAAACATTTTGTACCATGGAGGTAGACACTGCTGTCATGTGTGTGAGCAGAAAATGGCCCTACTTGATGCAGAACCCATTCCTCCAGGAGAAACTAAACCTCCACGAAGAAGGCGGGCCTTTCAGTTTTTGGAAACTCCAAGTCGGCTTCGGACTGCTGCAAGGATGGATGCTCAAGGTAGAATGACGCTAAAGTCACTTCAAGCAAATCCTAAAGCAAAACCAGTGAAAGGTGTCAAGGGCCTTAGTGTCATTTCTGAGCTGCCTAATTGTGATAGAAGTACAGTTGTTTATCCAGAGTATATGCATTTACTAATAGGCATCGTCAAACTGTTTATGAAACTTTGGTTCGAGGGAGATGCTGAATCACCGATGTCATTAAAACGACACCTCAATAGAATCAATCAGTTTTTGAAAGATGTAAGAGTTCCTGATTTTGTAACAAGAACGCCTCGTTCTATAAATTGCTATTCTAGTTGGAAAGCCAATGAACTTAGGACCTTTGTTCTGTATTTGTCATTAATTATTTTTTCAGAGGTCATGACAGAGGAATATCTACAGCATTGGATGCTGTTTGTTAGTGCTATGAATATCTTCTTGCAAGAAACCATTCCAGAATCTGATGTCACCAAGGGTGAAATAATGATAAAAATGTTTCTGAGAGACTTCCCAAGATTGTACGGTAAAAAGAATTTTACCTATAATTTGCATGAACTCTCACATCTTGCACATGTAACCAGGCTGTGGGGCCCAGCATACTTAAACTCTGCATTTTGGTTTGAAGGCTTTAATGGAACTCTCGCAAACTACATTCACGGCACCAAAGAACAGGGACAAGAGTTGATCAATACTGTTCAGTTAGTTCAAGGCGTGCAAACATTGAAAGCTCGCTGTAATCCTCAGAATAATAAAAGTTCCAAAAATGTATTTGAATTTATGAGTGAAGCCCATCAATACAAATTAAATTCTCAACAAAAGCAGAAATTGAAAAAAGCTGGATTTGTGAAACCGATTTATAAATACTACAGAGCTTCTCGTAATGGTGAAGACTTCACATCCAGTACTTATTGTCGGCAAGAGAAAAGAAATAATTTCACAATATGTTTCAGGAACTCAGCAAGAAAACATGAGTATGGAGAGATTGCTTTATTTGTTTGCAATGGAGATGATAATGATGCAAGTAGAAAACAAATGGTATTAGTTAATCCCTTTATTATTGAACACATGAGAACATTCACTCACAAAGCCAGTAAATATGTTGTGCCACACATTATCCCTGTAAAAGAGAGTGATGATGTCATTCTTCTCCCTGTAGAAGATATTTTGTTTAAAGTTGTTAGAGTTGGGGACTTTGTTTGTTTGAGGCCAAACAAAGTTGAGGGCAACTTGTGAAGTAGTGCTTAGGTTTGGTCTTTAATATTGTATGTATTAATGCATGTATTATGTGTAATGTATTAATAATTGCAAATAAAATCCATTTAACTGCCAACTAATTTTTCTTCCAAACCCCAGTCGAATTTTAGAACGAAACGACTTTGATTAAGATTTTACCTAACGATCAACCAGCTTTCAGGTCCAATTTTGGGCCAAAGGGTTTGGTGAGGGTAAATAGGGGGAGGGGAATGCAGGGGCAGGGTGCGCGTAGGAGAACATGATAACCCCTCCATCTCCTTGTAGAAGGGAAGGGCGGCGCGTCCAGCCCGCGGGCGACTAGCACCTCGTCTACGTCGTTCTGCGGCACAGGCTTATTTTTTTTTTGCTTTGACGGACTTACGGCGTCGTCGGCCGGTTGCTCTGGAGCTGCCGGTGGCGGCAGTGGTGCGTTTTGGCTTAGCCAGCGTAGAGGGGATGACTGGTTTCAAAGCACCGCGGCGCGCAGGCTCCGGTGGTGGCAGACGCGTTGTCGTTGGCCCCCGGCTTGTTGACGGGCAGCGGAGAGCCCCGCTTGGGAACTGGGGACCCTCCTCCGGCGTCGCCGGGAACCTCGACGGTGTTGGCGACCGCCTGCCAGCTTCTCCTAAATCAGGTATTGCGGGTAAAGCTAAACCACAACCACCGCGATATGGAAGATTCACTCTGAGGAAACGACTCACTTGCAGCGTCGCGCGCCAGCGTTAACATAGACTCCCAAAGTGCCACCTCTTCTCTTGCTTGCTGGAGGCGCTCCTGTGTTACAAGTGACGGAGGACTAGTCCATTGAGCTCAATGTCAGCTAAAAAAAAAAAAAAAAACAACAACCAGAAATAGACAGCAGTATCCAAGCGTTGCTGTACTTACCAAGATGCACGCCTCGCAACCTGCCACCGACAGAGGCATTGGAGGCGGCGGGGTGAAGCTTATCGGAGTCCTCGGAGTGCTCATGGCCGCGGTTGTCAGCAAGTGTTCCTGCGTTCGGCCTGGTTCCCCGCAGTTCCTACGGTTCCCATGCCAACCAAAACAACCTGTTTGCTAAACACTGTGCCAATGCCCTGCCAAGTGTTGCATGACTACTTCGTATCGTTGAACCGTGGCAGCGCGCCTGCGAGCGTAGGGTAGGCAAGCCCGCAAGGCACCCATGCGTGCATTGGCCTACCCCGCCGGCGCCGTCGTCTGCCGTTCCGCCCCTTTCCCTCTCAGTCTTAGTTGGCCGTGTCAAGCCGATCACAAGCTCCTCGGCGGCAACCATTCGCATCACCCCTTTTATTGCACGACAAAATAAGGCGTCCCAGGTGGACCGAGGCCGCGGACGCGCGACGCGCCCAGCGAGGGGCCTCAGGACTGTAGTCCGATTCCGAGGCACGCACTCGTCACTCTCTCTCTCGCACTCATGGCGAGTGCCGTAGGGGAGCGAGAGAGACAGCGACGAGTGCGTGCCTCGGACGGACTGCAGAGGGCTTTCCGAGCAGCGCGCTCTCTCTCTCTCTCGCACTCATGGCGAGTGCCGTAGGGGAGCGAGAGAGACAGCGACGAGTGCGTGCCTCGGACGGACTGCAGAGGGCTTTCCGAGCAGCGCTCTCTCTCTCTCGCACTCATTGCGAGTGCCGTAGGGGAGCGAGAGAGACAGCGACGAGTGCGTGCCTCGGACGGACTGCAGAGGGCTTTCCGAGCAGCGCGCTCTCTCTCTCTCTCGCACTCATGGCGAGTGCCGTAGGGGAGCGAGAGAGACAGCGACGAGTGCGTGCCTCGGACGGACTGCAGAGGGCTTTCCGAGCAGCGCTCTCTCTCTCTCGCACTCATTGCGAGTGCCGTAGGGGAGCGAGAGAGACAGCGACGAGTGCGTGCCTCGGACGGACTGCAGAGGGCTTTCCGAGCAGCGCGCTCTCTCTCTCTCTCGCACTCATCGCGAGTGCCGTAGGGGAGCGAGAGAGACAGCAGATGCCCTGGTACGCGGTCATCACGACCTTAGAGGAAGGGCGGGGAAGGCGGCGCGTGCGCGTGACGCGGAGGCAGAGGGCAGCCGGTGGGGTTGGGGGGAGTCCTAAAAATGGTGCTTTTTCAATGCTTGTTTTTTTTTTTTTTTTTTTTTAATCACGTTTGAAGGTCCGTGGGTGGCTCATCTTTAAGTTCTTCATAAGAATGGTACCTCCTGGCGGCTAAATTGACTCAAAAATTTCAAAATACCAAGTATTTTGGTCGATTTGTGTCGTCTGCGTCTGAAGCCCCCGGACCCGCCAATTTGCTTTGCACTTACTGGCTATCGCGGTCACGTGACGTCTGGGCAGCACTCGTCATCACTTCATTGAATTTTCACCGATCAAAAGTAAGTTTTCATCTCTTCTTTTAAGAATACCCAGAATCCTTAGATCTTAAATATATGTTGAGGATTCAAACCTGTTGTTCTCTGCTTCTTTAAATTTTATAAATGAACTGTACACATGGAACTTATGAGAATCAGCAGTTCTGATGGAGTTGAAGCCTAGCCCATGGTTATGTTCCTTATCAAAATAATCAATTTTATCTTATTATCCTATACAGTGTCACTTGTAAACATTATTGGAATATTTCTGGAAGATGGTGCTGTCTGCACGTACTACAACTTTCCACTTAATGGCAAGTCCTTTGAAAGTGGTGACATATTGGAGTTACCACGCAATAGCAAAACAACCACAGTAGTTATTCTAGGTGTTCATGGTATGATCTGATTATTCTTGTTTATAGTGTTGTACAGAGTGTCTACTGGTATATTCTTGTAAACAAACAATTGTTACAGAGAACCTGGCTCAGGCTGCTGCGGCAGCAAAGGAGTACTTCCAACGGCTGTGCAGGTGGGACAATGTGCACATTAGCTCTGTTAAATTGTTCGGACATGAGTTGGTTCCGATTGAAGAAGAAGTGTCCCAGATTGGGTACTTCGCAACACAGGGAACTGCAGGTATGCCTACTCCCTTAACAATTGAGTCAATATTAAGGGTTCTTAACTAACTTTTTGCAAACCAGAAATAATGTTAACTTATCCCTTATCAACATTTTCACTTCTCACTCAGGTTGTTGTTTATTTTGTCTTGAGTGATATCATTGTCGAGGACTGGTTGACTTCATGGTTGCTCTCTATAATCAGAATCGTGATACAGTCTTCTTGAGAAGAACATTCCCTTTGCCTTAGAGACTATCTTTAGTCTTTTTGTTGTGACACATAATTACATCTCAAAAATAAAATTGTTAATTCAATTTAATTCACAATTCTATGGTGTTGCTATGAAACAATCTTAAAGAATAGTAATCCTACAGTGCTATTCCTTTGCGGAGAAAGCCCATGGAACATATAGATTAAGTTGGCCTGCATTTTTAAGGTTTTGTAGTTTTTTGCCTCATTTATGTGGAATATTTAAAATTGCTTCTATTTTCCCAGGACCGCAGCTGCTTACAACTAATGTCTTTGATTTGATGGAGGAAGCACAAGATTCGGATTAGCAAAACATATTTATTATTATTTATGTTTGACTTTAAACAATTATGCTAAAGCTTCATGAAAAAAATTGTATTTTTATCTAATCCAATAATATATAGAATAATGGATCATCAAATGTATCAATACTTTGCAGACAAATTAGTAAGTAACCAACAGAATGGGCATGACAATCTCTACAAATTACTAACACAATTTTAATCAACAAAAATTCACAATCCATTCAGATAAAGCAATAGACAATTTAGACATATTGTAACCACATTTCCATTCAACTACAGCAAAAGATTAACATAATTTTGGTGTAAGAAAAGTATGTACACATGTAGAATGGGAAAACAATTCTTATTGTTTCTTTGGGAAATATTATCAATGTTAAGCAATCAATAAAAAATTACAGGTTTAGAACTGCTTTTGATTTACTTCTATGCAAATCAATGTTTATCATGATAGTCCGAATAAACAATGACAAACCAATTAAATTTTTTTAATCCACGACAACTTTAAACGAATAAAGTACATGGCAGTTTGAAGTTTTAAGATGCAACTGCATTGGAAACTACTTTGGTGACCGATGGTATGCTCTTGACATAATCCGAGAAAAGAGTACATCTGGAAAGGAATGGGAAACTACAGTGAAAGTATACAGGCGAAGGCTAGCAATATTTTAGAATAACAGGGCAACTGTGGGCAATAAACATAACAAGACGAAATGATCCTAAACAAAGGACGTGCCAATCTAGAAATAAATTACTGTGTAACAGCATGCAAACCTATGAAATTACCAACACTTACTAAATCCAAAGGAGACTCCAATAGAAGCAGTCCGATGGCTGGGTATGGCAGCGTATTCTGAGAGTACACCACAGGTTCAGCCTTGAAACACATCACCGGACAGTGGATCTGTAAAGAAGCATAGTAACGTTAAGGAAATATTTTGAAAATAAGCTAAGTCTACTGACTATCACATAGCAAACACAAATTCAGAAACGAAGAAGTCTGTTGCAATCAGACATAGCAAATCCACAAACAAAGAAAAACAACACACTTATGGAAAGTCCTCAAGGGTAAGTTAGAACTTAGAACTAATTATGTCTGTGTACTCACTTCATACAGAAATTTTGGAGTTGTAGAGCAACAAATTTAAGTTCTTAATTTGGTAGTAGTAGAGACGCTTTCGAAACAACTTATGGAACACTGGTCCATGACTTAACTGTTTGAACTGCAAGGAGCGGTGATTTTTGAAGGTTAATTATGACCAATAAGAGTTTTTAATTGAACTTGTCTCAAAGACTACCTTTGGAGAGGTCGAAGATAATTCACCACATTATCAAACACATGTCCATACACAATCCTTTTGCATGTTCGAAATCTGATTTCGAAAGTGAAGGTGCGATGGTAAACAGTCAACTCCAAAAACTTCATGCTAGATAACTCGATTTCGATACTTCTCAAAAATGGAATCGACTATCGATGGCAGGACAGCGAGAGACGAGAACGGCGGCTCAGGCCCGAGTTCAAAAGTTCAACCAGCATAATAAGGTTTATACATAGGGTCAATATATAAATAAATTTAGTCAAATTCAGCGATTTATTTGAACCTAACCCTATATTTGATCCATATTTACACTAAATATAAAGCCAAATTTGATCAAATATAAGGTTTTATTAGGCCCAAACCATTTATTTGATTCATATATACACTAAATATAAAGCCAAATTTGATCAAATGTAAGGTTTTATTAGGCCCAAACCATTTATTTGATTCATATTTACACTAAATATACACCCAAATTGAATCAAATATGAGGGTTTATTAGGCCGAAACCATTTATTTGATTCATATTTAGACTAAATATTCAACCTAATTGAATCAAATATAATGTTTTATATGGGCCAAACCATGTATCTGATCCATATTTAGACCAAATATACAAACAAATTTAGTCACAGATAAGACTTTATTTGGAGAAAAATATATATTTAGTGTATATTTGAACCACATAAAGAACCACATTAACTTAAATATAAGACTTTATTTGCCGCCATAAGTAAATTTAGTACATATTTAAACAAATATGTAGCTACATTTAGATTTATTAATGTATATTTATGGCTTATATTTATTTAAATTTGCAGAAATTAATTTTTAATTACCATAAATAACTATATATACGACGTATATATGTTTTTATATGTTTTATATATATCCGTTTTACACGGGTGCCTTCTGCAAAAAGTCTCATTTTTGCATAAAATCAATCCGAAATGCGTGTGTTTATGCCTGGCCTTTCGGTCCTGCATTCTTTTAGCACGATTGGTGTCAGTGACTTATAAAGATGACTCTTGTCACAAGTTTCAAGTGCCTTCAACAAAAAATCGCATTTTCACACGGTTATAAGAAGTAAAGCGTGCTCTTAGGCTTTTCGTTGTAATCCTCCACAGTTTCAGCTCGATGAATTAACATAACTTTAAAACATTGTTCTTAAGTCAGGCCTACGACAAGCTCTAACAAAAAGGCCAGTTTCGCCTTGATTTAAGCCGAAAGGCACTTGTTTATGCCTGGCATCGTGATCCCAAACAGTTTAAGCTCAATGCTATACAGTGAATTCAAACATAATTCGGAAGTCACAAGACTCAAGTGCCATCAACAGAGAGGCGCATTTTTGCTTAAAAGATAGCCGCAATACGTGTCTTTAAGCCTAGCATTTCGATCCTGCATAGTTGTAGCTCGACTTGTGTTATGCACCTTTAAGGATGATTCTTGTCACAAGTTATGAGTGCCTTTTACAAAAAGTCGCATTTTCACACAAAAATAAGCAGAAAAGCGACCTTTGATGCTTTTCGTTGTAATCCTACTCAGTTTTAGCTCGATGATTCACCATAACTTTAAAACATTGTTTTCAAGTCACAAGCTTCGAGCATCTCAAACACAAAGGCCAGTCTGACATTGATTTAAGCTGAAAAGCCTTCAGTTATGCCTAGCATCGTGATCCTGCACAGTTTTAGCTCCATGCTTGACAGTGACTTTTAAACATAATTCGGAAGTCAGAGACCCTAGTGCCTTCTGCAAAAAGTCTTATTTTTGCATAAAATTAATCCGAAATGCGTGTGTTTAAGCCTTGCCTTTCGATCCTGCATAGTTTTAGCACGATTGGTGACAGTGACTTATAAAGATGTCTCTTGTCACAAGTTTCAAGTGCCTTCAACAAAAATCGCATTTTCACACGGTTACAAGCAGTAAAGCGTGCTTTTAGGATTTTCGTTGAAATCCTCCACAGATTCAGCTCGATGAATTAACATAACTTTAAAACATTGTTCTTAAGTCAGGCCTACGACAAGCTCCAACAAAAAGGCTAGTTTCGCCTTGATTTAAGCCAAAAGGCACTTGTTTATGCCTAGCATTGTGATCCCGAACAGTTTTAGCTCCATGCTTGAAAATGAATTCAAACATAATTCGGAAGTCACAAGACTCAAGTGCCATCAACAGAAAGGCGCGATTTTGCATTAAAAAAAGCCGTAATGCGTGTCTTTTAGCCTAGCCTTTCAATCCTGCATAGTTAAAGCTCGATTTGTGTTAGGCACCTATGAGGATGATTCTTGTCACAAGCTACGAGGGCTTTCAACAAAAAATCGCACTTTTACACGATTATAAGCAGAAAAGCGTGCTTATAGGCTTTTTGTTGTAATCCTACACAGTTTTAGCCCGTTGAATCAACATTACTTTAAATCATTATTTTCAAGTCACGGCCTACGAGAAGCTCAAACACAAAGGCCAGTTTCTCGTTGATTTAAGCCGAAAAGCATTTGGTTTTGCTTAGTATCGTGATCCCCCACAGTTTAAGCTCAATGCTTTACAGTGAATTCAAACATAATTCGGAAGTCACAAGACTCAAGTGCCATCAACAGAGAGGCGCATTTTTGCTTAAAAGATAGCCGCAATACGTGTCTTTAAGCCTAGCATTTCGATCCTGCATAGTTGTAGCTCGACTTGTGTTATGCACCTTTAAGGATGATTCTTGTCACAAGTTATGAGTGCCTTTTACAAAAAGTCGCATTTTCACACAAAAATAAGCAGAAAAGCGTCCTTTGAGGCTTTTCGTTGTAATCCTACTCAGTTTCAGCTCGATGATTCACTATAACTTTAAAACATTGTTTTCAAGTCACAAGCTTCGAGCATCTCAAACACAAAGGCCAGTCTCTCATTGATTTAAGCTAAAAAGCCTTTAGTTATGCCTAGCATCGTGATCCTGCACAGCTTTAGCTCCATGCTTTACAGTGACTTTTAAACATAATTCGGAAGTCAGAGACTCCAGTGCCTTCGGCAAAAAGTCTTATTTTTGCATAAAATTAATCCGAAATGCGTGTGTTTAAGCCTTGCCTTTCGATCCTGCATAGTTTTAGCACGATCGGTGACAGTGACTTATAAAGATGTCTCTTGTCACAAGTTTCAAGTGCCTTCAACAAAAATCGCATTTTCACACGGTTATAAGCAATAAAGCGTGCTTTTATGCTTTTCGTTTTAATCCTCCACAGTTTCAGCTCGATGAATTAACATAACTTTAAAACATTGTTCTTAAGTCAGGCCTACGACAAGCTCCAACAAAAAGGCCAGTTTCGCATTGATTTAAGCCGAAAGGCATTTGTTTATGCCTAGCATCGTGATCCCGCACAGTTTAAGCTCTATGCTTGAAAGTGAATTCAAACATAATTTGGAAGTCACAAGACGACACCTCCCAGGAAGACTCGACTATCTTCGCGCGCCCGATAGAGACTCGACTATCTCTGCGGCGCCGATGGAGACTCGACTATCTCCACGAGTCGAATAGACACTCGACTATCTCCGCGAGCCCGATGGAGACTCGACTATCTTTGCAAGTCCGATAGACACTCGACTAACTCATAAAAGGGTGTTTTGAGAAAACAGCAAGAGAATCTTTCAAACCTTTAGACAAATCAGAATATCATGTATGTTCACGTCTTAGGCATTGACTGTAACGTTTTATCTTTTCTGAACACTGCAGTATAAGTTTCATCCGGCTATGTCAATGATAACTTACAATAATACTGATTTGAATATGGAGACACAGAATGGATTACCATTATTTCTCAGTAAAACATAATGCACGACATTATTATATAGAAATTGGTTTGACCTTCAATTTTTAATTGGTTTTAAAATTTAATTTTAATAGTAATGTCTTTGTATTAAACTGTATTTTGGTTCAAAGGATCAGTGGAACAGTAACCCTTACCTATTTTGTCGGCAGATTGGAGAGTACTGCAAATGTCACACAAGTTGTGTTGATAACACAAAGACAATTTTTCTGTAATGTCATTTATTTACTCATTTATGTTTACTTTAATGTGAGCGAACATGCCGCAAATGCTGATAAAGGTAACTTCAATAATATTACACAATAAAAATTATATTAAAAAATATAAAACAAGCTAGGGCCCGCCCTTCCGTCGAACCGAGTTGCCAGCTCCGCTTCGCTGCGCCGGCAACTCGGTTCGACAGGGGGCCGGCCCAGCTTGGCCTGCCGGCGGCCTTTCCTCGGGCCTTCGGCCCTCGCATCAGACCCAACTTGGCCAGTCGAAGGCCCGGGCCTTCGGCCCGCTCTCATCAAACACCCCGTGAGCGGGTAAGGCAAAGTTATCGATGTACCATCGTGACTTAGGCCCGCCCTTCTATTCACAATATGCAAAAGTCCTTACACTTTTTACTCCAACTGTCCTTAGAATATGCCCATTTCATTTGTCTCTTAGCCCTCATTCCGAAAATACTCATATTTGCCATGCTACTGCAACTCCTTGCAATGGAGGCACAGCAGGAGCGCAAAACGAGCCCGTCGCACTTTTTCACATAACTCATGAAGGCGGGCTCCTGGACCCCCCTTCCGACCCCTCGTTGAAGAGGTCTTGCCAAGACCTATCGAAAACTTAAGTAAAAATTTTCAGTCGGTCAAGCTCCAACAAAAAGGCCAGTTTCGCATTGATTTAAACCGAAAGGCACTTGTTTATGCCTGGCATCGTGATCCCGCATAGTTTTAGCTCCATGCTTGAAAGTAAATTCAATCATAATTCGAAAGTCACAAGACTCAAGTGCCATCAACAGAAAGGCTCGATTTTGCATTAAAGATCGACGAAATGCGTGTCTTTTAGCCTAGCCTTTCAATCCTGCATAGTTTAAGCTCAATTGGAGACAGATACTTATGAGGATAACTTTTGTGTCAAGTTACAAGTGCCTTCAAATAACAAATCGTATGTTTACACAAAAATAAGCAAAAAAACGTGCTTTTAGCCTTTTTGTTATAATCCTACACAGTTTTAGCTCGATGATTCACCATAACTTTAAAACATTGTTTTCAAGTCACAAGCTTCGAGCATCTCAAACACAAAGGCCAGTCTGTCATTGATTTAAGCTGAAAAGCCTTCAGTTATGCCTAGCATCGTGATCCTGCACAGTTTTAGCTCCATGCTTGACAGTGACTTTTAAACATAATTCGGAAGTCAGAGACCCTAGTGCCTTCTGCAAAAAGTCTTATTTTTGCATAAAATTAATCCGAAATGCGTGTGTTTAAGCCTTGCCTTGCGATCCTGCATTGTTTTAGCTCGATTTGTGTTAGAAACTTATGAGGATGATTCTTGTCACAAGCTACAGGGCCTTTCAACAAAAATCGCACTTTCTCACGAATATAAGCAGAAAAGCGTGCTTTTAGGATTTTCGTTGTAATCCTCTACAGTTTCAGCTCGATAGATTAACATAACTTCAAAACATTGTTCTTAAGTCAGCCCTACGACAAGCTCTAACAAAAAGGCCAGTTTCGCCTTGATTTAAGCCGAAAGGCACTTGTTTATGCCTAGCATCGTGATCCCGCACAGTTTTGGCTCTATGCTTGATAGTGAATTCAAACATAATTCGGAAGTCACAAGACTCAAGTGCCATCAACAGAAAGGAGAATTTTTGCTTAAAAGATAGCCGAAATGCGTGTTTTTAAGCCTGGCCATTTGATCTTGCATAGTTCTCGCTCAATTAGTGACAGATGGATGACTTTTGTCACAAGTTACAAGGGCCTTCAAAAAAAAAAAAAAATCGCTTTTTAACACGAAAAAAAAACAAAAAAAACGTGATTTTAGTGTTTTTGTTGTAATCCTACACAATTTTAGCTCGATGATTCTCCATAACTTTAAAACATTGTTTTTAAGTCACAAGCTTCGCGAATCTCAAACACAAAGGCCAGTCTCTCATTGATTTAAGCTGAAAAGCCTTTGGTTGTGCCTAGCATCGTGATCCTGCACAGTTTTAGCTCCATGCTTGACAATGACTTTCAAACAAAGTTCGTTAGTCACAAGACTCAAGTGCCTTCAACAGAAAGTCACATTTTTACCTAAATGTAAGCCAAAATGCGTGTCTTTTAGCCTAGCCTTTCAATCCTGCATAGTTTAAGCTCGATTTGTGTTAGGCACCTATGAGGAAGATTCTTGTCACAAGCTACGAGGGCTTTCAACAGAAAATGGCACTTTTATACGATTATATGCAGAAAAGCGTGCTTATGAGACATTCCATGCCGGTTCGCCCAGGCCCTGAAGGTGACCATTGACGATTTTCACGCCGCTTTGGTACTTTTTTGTACTCGTCGAGACGGGGCGATTGCCAAATTTTTAGGTCCCTGGGTCCATTTTTGAGGCCAGGGTGTCGGTTTTTAGATTTCTCTGAACTTTCTTGTTGTTTTTGTTGAAATTGCATCTGTTACTCCCTTTCTTGGCTCTCTACGGCACAGCTTTAACGCCAGCACAATGATTTTGTGCTTAAAAGACGCGTATTGAGTAGAGGAAGAGATTTCAGTGGTCAAATTTCACTTTTGAACCCGTCTTTACGGTGATCTGAGCGATTTAGTAAATTAAAACCATGTCAAAATAGGTTAATTTTCGCTAACTTTGGGGAGGGATCTTTTGGTGAAGGGAAACGAATTTTTAACTTTTTTGACGGATTTTTGAAGGTCTTGGGGAGGTATTTCGAGGGACGGTGCCAAAAAGTATGGGTGTACCCCTAGTTTAGCCGCTACAGCCCTCCAAAGTTTCAAAAAATTCGCAAATTTGCACTAAATGGTACAAAGAGTAGACATAGGCTTCCCGGCCCACGCCAATCGCCATGCGCGGCCTAGGCCATACTGACCCGACAATAACTGGCGTCTGCAATCATGTTTACTTGACCCCCAAGCCCCTTGGTCACCCACTGGTCGGAGGAAGGGGAGGGAAATCACGAGAATTTTCACAAAATGTTGCACTTTTACCTGTGTCGTCCCAGTCCCTCCCCAGTGGTGATAATGGACCTCAGACTGGATAAGCTGGACAGAAATTGACCTTCCCCCACGGGTAGAAGCGCCGGGGAACGCCTGTGATCAAGAAGGATAGGCAGCCCGTGCAGCACGTGTGCCGACAGGTGTCCTACCCTGCAGGCGGTGGCCTCGGCAACGCTTTATCTCATAGTTGCGTCATTAGTGGACGAAAATTCCTAATCTCACATCAGTGTATGAACTGCCTACCCCGACCTGCCTACATGTGCCATCAACAGAAAGGCGCATTTTTGCATAAAAGATAGCCGAAATACGTGTCTTTAAGCCTAGCATTTCGATCCTGCACAGTTGTAGCTCGACTTGCGTTAAGCACCTTTGAGGATGATTCTTGTCACAAATTATGAGTGCCTTCCACAAAAAGTCGCATTTTCACACGAAAATAAGCAGAAAAGCGTCCTTTGAGGCTTTTCGTTGTAATCCTACTCAGTTTCAGCTCGATGATTCACCATAACTTTAAAAAATTGTTTTTAAGTCACAAGCTTCGAGAATCTCAAACACGAAGGCCAGTTTCTCGTTGATTTCAGCTGAAAAGCCTTTAGTTATGCCTAGCATCGTGATCCTGCACAGTTTTAGCTCCATGCTTGACAGTGACTTTTAAACATAATTCGGAAGTCACAAGACTCAAGTGCCATCAACAGAAAGTCTCATTTTTGCATTAAAGTAAGCCGAAATGCGTGTTTTAAAGCCTTGCCTTTCGATCCTGCATAGTTTTAGCTCGAATTGTGTTAGAAACTTATAAGGATGATTCTTGTCACAAGCTACTGGGCCTTTCAACAAAAATCGCACTTTCACACGAATATAAGCAGAAAAGCGTGCTTTTAGAATTTTCGTTGTATTCCTACACAGCTTTAGCGCGATGAATCACCATAACTTTAAAACATTGTTCTTAAGTCAGGTCTACGACAAGCTCCAACAAAAAGGCCAGTTTCGCATTGATTTAAGCCGAAAGGCATTTGTTTATGCCTAGCATCGTGATCCCGCACAGTTTTAGCTCCATGCTTGAAAGTGAATTCAAACATAATTCGGAAGTCACAAGACTCAAGTGCCATCAACAGAAAGGAGCAATTTTGCATTAAAGATAGCCGAAATGCGTGTCTTTTAGCCTAGCCTTTCAATCCTGCATAGTTTTAGCTCGATTTGTGTTAGGCACCTATGAAGATGATTCTTGTCACAAGTTATGAGTGCCTTCCACCAAAGGTCGCATTTTCACATGAAAATCAGCAGAAAAGTGTCCTTTGAGGCTTTTCGTTGTAATCCTACTCAGTTTCAGCTCGATGATTCACCATAACTTTAAAACAATGTTTTTAAGTCACAAGCTTCGAGAATCTCAAAGAAAAAGGCTAGTTTCCCATTGATTTAAGCTGAAAAGCGTTTGGTTATTCCTAGCATCCTGATCCTGCACAGTTTTAGCTCCATGCTTGACACTGACTTTCAAACATAATTCGGAAGTCAGAGACTCTAGTGCCTTCTGCAAAAAGTCTTATTTTTGCATAAAATCAATCCGAAATGCGTGTGTTTAAGCCTGGCCTTTCGGTCCTGCATAGTTTTAGCACGATTGGTGACAGTGACTTATAAAGATGACTCTTGTCACAAGTTTCAAGTGCCTTCAACAAAAAATCGCATTTTCACACGGTTATAAGCAGTAAAGCGTGCTCTTAGGCTTTTCGTTTTAATCCTCCACAGTTTCAGCTCGATGAATTAACATAACTTTAAAACATTGTTCTTAAGTCAGGCCTACGACAAGCTCTAACAAAAAGGCCAGTTGTGCCTTGATTTAAGCCGAAAGGCACTTGTTTATGCCTGGCATCGTGATCCCGCACAGTTTTAGCTCCATGCTTGAAAGTGAATTCAAACATAATTCGGAAGTCACAAGACTCAAGTGCCATCAACAGAAAGGCTCGATTTTGCATTAAAAATAGCCGAAATGCGTGTCTTTTAGCCTAGCCTTTCAATCCTGCATAGTTTAAGCTCGATTTGTGTTAGGCACCTATGAGGAAGATTCTTGTCACAAGCTACGAGGGCTTTCAACAGAAAATCGCACTTTTACACGATTAAATGCAGAAAAGCGTGCTTATAAGCTTTTCGTTGTAATCCTACACAGTTTAAGCCCGTTGAATCAACATTACTTTAAACCATTATTTTCAAGTCACGGCCTACGAGAAGCTCAAACACAAAGGCCATTTTCTCGTTGATTTAAGCCGAAAAGCATTTGGTTTTGCTTAGTATCGTGATCCCCTACAGTTTAAGCTCAATGCTTTACAGTGAAATCAAAACATAATTCAGTAGTCACAAGACTCAAGTGCCATCAACAGAAAGGCGCATTTTTGCATAAAAGATAGCCGAAATGCGTGTTTTTAAGCCTTGCCTTTCGATCTTGCTTAGTTTTCGCTCAATTGGAGACAGATACTTATGAGGATAACTTTTGTGTCAAGTTACAAGTGCCTTAAAAAAAATCGTATCTTTACACAAAAATAAGCAAAAAAACGTGCTTTTAGCCTTTTTGTTATAATCCTAGGCACTTTAAGCTCGATGATTCACCATAACTTTAAAACATTGTTTTCAAGTCACAAGCTTCGAGCATCTCAAACACAAAGGCCAGTCTGTCATTGATTTAAGCTGAAAAGCCTTCAGTTATGCCTAGCATCGTGATCCTGCACAGTTTTAGCTTCATGCTTGACAGTGACTTTTAAACATAATTCGGAAGTCAGAGACTGTAGTGCCTTCTGCAAAAAGTCTAATTTTTGCATAAAATTAATCCGAAATGCGTGTGTTTAAGCCTTGCCTTTCGATCCTGCATAGTTTTAGCACGATCGGTGACAGTGACTTATAAAGATGTCCCTTGTCACAAGTTTCAAGTGCCTTCAACAAAAAATCGCATTGTCACACGGTTACAAGCAGTAAAGTGTGCTTTTAGGCTTTTCGTTGTAATCTTTCACAGTTTCAGCTCGATGAATTAACATAACTTTAAAACATTGTTCTTAAGTCAGGCCTACGACAAGCTCCAACAAAAAGGCTAGTTTCGCCTTGATTTAAGCCGAAAGGCACTTGTTTATGCCTAGCATCGTGATCCCGCACAGTTTTAGCTCCATGCTTGAAAGTGAATTCAAACATAATTCGGAAGTCACAAGACTCAAGTGCCGTCAACAGAAAGGCACGATTTTGCATTAAAGATAGCCGAAATGCGTGTCTTTTAGCCTAGCCTTTTAATCCTGCATAGTTAAAGCTCGATTTGTGTTAGGCACCTATGAGGATGATTCTTGTCACAAGCTACGAGGGCTTTCAACAAAAAATCGCACTTTTACACGATTATAAGCAGAAAAGCGTGCTTATGAGACATTCCATGCCGGTTCGCCCAGGCCCTGAAGGTGACCATTGACGATTTTCACGCCGCTTTGGTACTTTTTTGTACTCGTCGAGACGGGGCGATTGCCAAATTTTTAGGTCCCTGGGTCCATTTTTGAGGCCAGGGTGTCGGTTTTTAGATTTCTCTGAACTTTCTTGTTGTTTTTGTTGAAATTGCATCTGTTACTCCCTTTCTTGGCTCTCTACGGCACAGCTTTAACGCCAGCACAATGATTTTGTGCTTAAAAGACGCGTATTGAGTAGAGGAAGAGATTTCAGTGGTCAAATTTCACTTTTGAACCCGTCTTTACGGTGATCTGAGCGATTTAGTAAATTAAAACCATGTCAAAATAGGTTAATTTTCGCTAACTTTGGGGAGGGATCTTTTGGTGAAGGGAAACGAATTTTTAACTTTTTTGACGGATTTTTGAAGGTCTTGGGGAGGTATTTCGAGGGACGGTGCCAAAAAGTATGGGTGTACCCCTAGTTTAGCCGCTACAGCCCTCCAAAGTTTCAAAAAATTCGCAAATTTGCACTAAATGGTACAAAGAGTAGACATAGGCTTCCCGGCCCACGCCAATCGCCATGCGCGGCCTAGGCCATACTGACCCGACAATAACTGGCGTCTGCAATCATGTTTACTTGACCCCCAAGCCCTTTGGTCACCCACTGGTCGGAGGAAGGGGAGGGAAATCACGAGAATTTTCACAAAATGTTGCACTTTTACCTGTGTCGTCCCAGTCCCTCCCCAGTGGTGATAATGGACCTCAGACTGGATAAGCTGGACAGAAATTGACCTTCCCCCACGGGTAGAAGCGCCGGGGAACGCCTGTGATCAAGAAGGATAGGCAGCCCGTGCAGCACGTGTGCCGACAGGTGTCCTACCCTGCAGGCGGTGGCCTCGGCAACGCTTTATCTCATAGTTGCGTCATTAGTGGACGAAAATTCCTAATCTCACATCAGTGTATGAACTGCCTACCCCGACCTGCCTACATGTGCCATCAACAGAAAGGCGCATTTTTGCATAAAAGATAGCCGAAATACGTGTCTTCAAGCCTAGCATTTCGATCCTGCACAGTTGTAGCTCGACTTGCGTTAAGCACCTTTGAGGATGATTCTTGTCACAAATTATGAGTGCCTTCCACAAAAAGTCGCATTTTCACACGAAAATAAGCAGAAAAGCGTCCTTTGAGGCTTTTCGTTGTAATCCTACTCAGTTTCAGCTCGATGATTCACCATAACTTTAAAAAATTGTTTTTAAGTCACAAGCTTCGAGAATCTCAAACACGAAGGCCAGTTTCTCGTTGATTTCAGCTGAAAAGCCTTTAGTTATGCCTAGCATCGTGATCCTGCACAGTTTTAGCTCCATGCTTGACAGTGACTTTTAAACATAATTCGGAAGTCACAAGACTCAAGTGCCATCAACAGAAAGTCTCATTTTTGCATTAAAGTAAGCCGAAATGCGTGTTTTAAAGCCTTGCCTTTCGATCCTGCATAGTTTTAGCTCGAATTGTGTTAGAAACTTATAAGGATGATTCTTGTCACAAGCTACTGGGCCTTTCAACAAAAATCGCACTTTCACACGAATATAAGCAGAAAAGCGTGCTTTTAGAATTTTCGTTGTATTCCTACACAGCTTTAGCGCGATGAATCACCATAACTTTAAAACATTGTTCTTAAGTCAGGTCTACGACAAGCTCCAACAAAAAGGCCAGTTTCGCATTGATTTAAGCCGAAAGGCATTTGTTTATGCCTAGCATCGTGATCCCGCACAGTTTTAGCTCCATGCTTGAAAGTGAATTCAAACATAATTCGGAAGTCACAAGACTCAAGTGCCATCAACAGAAAGGAGCAATTTTGCATTAAAGATAGCCGAAATGCGTGTCTTTTAGCCTAGCCTTTCAATCCTGCATAGTTTTAGCTCGATTTGTGTTAGGCACCTATGAAGATGATTCTTGTCACAAGTTATGAGTGCCTTCCACCAAAGGTCGCATTTTCACATGAAAATCAGCAGAAAAGTGTCCTTTGAGGCTTTTCGTTGTAATCCTACTCAGTTACAGCTCGATGATTCACCATAACTTTAAAACAATGTTTTTAAGTCACAAGCTTCGAGAATCTCAAAGAAAAAGGCTAGTTTCCCATTGATTTAAGCTGAAAAGCGTTTGGTTATTCCTAGCATCCTGATCCTGCACAGTTTTAGCTCCATGCTTGACACTGACTTTCAAACATAATTCGGAAGTCAGAGACTCTAGTGCCTTCTGCAAAAAGTCTTATTTTTGCATAAAATCAATCCGAAATGCGTGTGTTTAAGCCTGGCCTTTCGGTCCTGCATAGTTTTAGCACGATTGGTGACAGTGACTTATAAAGATGACTCTTGTCACAAGTTTCAAGTGCCTTCAACAAAAAATCGCATTTTCACACGGTTATAAGCAGTAAAGCGTGCTCTTAGGCTTTTCGTTGTAATCCTCCACAGTTTCAGCTCGATGAATTAACATAACTTTAAAACATTGTTCTTAAGTCAGGCCTACGACAAGCTCTAACAAAAAGGCCAGTTGTGCCTTGATTTAAGCCGAAAGGCACTTGTTTATGCCTGGCATCGTGATCCCGCACAGTTTTAGCTCCATGCTTGAAAGTGAATTCAAACATAATTCGGAAGTCACAAGACTCAAGTGCCATCAACAGAAAGGCTCGATTTTGCATTAAAAATAGCCGAAATGCGTGTCTTTTAGCCTAGCCTTTCAATCCTGCATAGTTTAAGCTCGATTTGTGTTAGGCACCTATGAGGAAGATTCTTGTCACAAGCTACGAGGGCTTTCAACAGAAAATCGCACTTTTACACGATTAAATGCAGAAAAGCGTGCTTATAAGCTTTTCGTTGTAATCCTACACAGTTTAAGCCCGTTGAATCAACATTACTTTTAAACCATTATTTTCAAGTCACGGCCTACGAGAAGCTCAAACACAAAGGCCATTTTCTCGTTGATTTAAGCCGAAAAGCATTTGGTTTTGCTTAGTATCGTGATCCCCTACAGTTTAAGCTCAATGCTTTACAGTGAAATCAAAACATAATTCAGTAGTCACAAGACTCAAGTGCCATCAACAGAAAGGCGCATTTTTGCATAAAAGATAGCCGAAATGCGTGTTTTTAAGCCTTGCCTTTCGATCTTGCTTAGTTTTCGCTCAATTGGAGACAGATACTTATGAGGATAACTTTTGTGTCAAGTTACAAGTGCCTTAAAAAAAATCGTATCTTTACACAAAAATAAGCAAAAAAACGTGCTTTTAGCCTTTTTGTTATAATCCTAGGCACTTTAAGCTCGATGATTCACCATAACTTTAAAACATTGTTTTCAAGTCACAAGCTTCGAGCATCTCAAACACAAAGGCCAGTCTGTCATTGATTTAAGCTGAAAAGCCTTCAGTTATGCCTAGCATCGTGATCCTGCACAGTTTTAGCTTCATGCTTGACAGTGACTTTTAAACATAATTCGGAAGTCAGAGACTGTAGTGCCTTCTGCAAAAAGTCTAATTTTTGCATAAAATTAATCCGAAATGCGTGTGTTTAAGCCTTGCCTTTCGATCCTGCATAGTTTTAGCACGATCGGTGACAGTGACTTATAAAGATGTCCCTTGTCACAAGTTTCAAGTGCCTTCAACAAAAAATCGCATTGTCACACGGTTACAAGCAGTAAAGTGTGCTTTTAGGCTTTTCGTTGTAATCTTTCACAGTTTCAGCTCGATGAATTAACATAACTTTAAAACATTGTTCTTAAGTCAGGCCTACGACAAGCTCCAACAAAAAGGCTAGTTTCGCCTTGATTTAAGCCGAAAGGCACTTGTTTATGCCTAGCATCGTGATCCCGCACAGTTTTAGCTCCATGCTTGAAAGTGAATTCAAACATAATTCGGAAGTCACAAGACTCAAGTGCCGTCAACAGAAAGGCACGATTTTGCATTAAAGATAGCCGAAATGCGTGTCTTTTAGCCTAGCCTTTTAATCCTGCATAGTTAAAGCTCGATTTGTGTTAGGCACCTATGAGGATGATTCTTGTCACAAGCTACGAGGGCTTTCAACAAAAAATCGCACTTTTACACGATTATAAGCAGAAAAGCGTGCTTATGAGACATTCCATGCCGGTTCGCCCAGGCCCTGAAGGTGACCATTGACGATTTTCACGCCGCTTTGGTACTTTTTTGTACTCGTCGAGACGGGGCGATTGCCAAATTTTTAGGTCCCTGGGTCCATTTTTGAGGCCAGGGTGTCGGTTTTTAGATTTCTCTGAACTTTCTTGTTGTTTTTGTTGAAATTGCATCTGTTACTCCCTTTCTTGGCTCTCTACGGCACAGCTTTAACGCCAGCACAATGATTTTGTGCTTAAAAGACGCGTATTGAGTAGAGGAAGAGATTTCAGTGGTCAAATTTCACTTTTGAACCCGTCTTTACGGTGATCTGAGCGATTTAGTAAATTAAAACCATGTCAAAATAGGTTAATTTTCGCTAACTTTGGGGAGGGATCTTTTGGTGAAGGGAAACGAATTTTTAACTTTTTTGACGGATTTTTGAAGGTCTTGGGGAGGTATTTCGAGGGACGGTGCCAAAAAGTATGGGTGTACCCCTAGTTTAGCCGCTACAGCCCTCCAAAGTTTCAAAAAATTCGCAAATTTGCACTAAATGGTACAAAGAGTAGACATAGGCTTCCCGGCCCACGCCAATCGCCATGCGCGGCCTAGGCCATACTGACCCGACAATAACTGGCGTCTGCAATCATGTTTACTTGACCCCCAAGCCCCTTGGTCACCCACTGGTCGGAGGAAGGGGAGGGAAATCACGAGAATTTTCACAAAATGTTGCACTTTTACCTGTGTCGTCCCAGTCCCTCCCCAGTGGTGATAATGGACCTCAGACTGGATAAGCTGGACAGAAATTGACCTTCCCCCACGGTAGAAGCGCCGGGGAACGCCTGTGATCAAGAAGGATAGGCAGCCCGTGCAGCACGTGTGCCGACAGGTGTCCTACCCTGCAGGCGGTGGCCTCGGCAACGCTTTATCTCATAGTTGCGTCATTAGTGGACGAAAATTCCTAATCTCACATCAGTGTATGAACTGCCTACCCCGACCTGCCTACATGTGCCATCAACAGAAAGGCGCATTTTTGCATAAAAGATAGCGGAAATGCGTGTCTTTAAGCCTAGCCTTTCGATCCTGCATCGTTGTAGCTCGACTTGTGTTAGGCACCTTTGAGGATAATTCTTGTAACAAGTTATGAGTGCCTTCCACAAAAAGTCGCATTTTCACACGAAAATAAGCAGAAAAGCGTCCTTTTAGGCTTTTCGTTGTAATCCTATTTAGTTTCAGCTCGATGATTCACCATAACTTTAAAACACTGTTTTTGAGTCACAAGCTTCGAGAATCTCAAACACAAAGGCCAGTTTCCCATTGATTTAAGCTAAAAAGCCTTTGGTTATGCCTAGCATCGTGATCCTGCACAGTTTTAGCTCCATGCTTGACAGTGACTTTCAAACATAATTCGGAAGTCAGAAGACTCAAGTGCCTTCAACAGAAAGTCTCATTTTTGCATTAAAGTAAGCCGAAATGCGTGTTTTAAAGCCTTGCCTTTCGATCCTGCATAGTTTTAGCTCGAATTGTGTTAGAAACTTATAAGGATGATTCTTGTCACAAGCTACTGGGCCTTTCAACAAAAATCGCACTTTCACACGAATATAAGCAGAAAAGCGTGCTTTTAGAATTTTCGTTGTATTCCTACACAGCTTTAGCTCGATGAATCACCATAACTTTAAAACATTGTTCTTAAGTCAGGTCTACGACAAGCTCCAACAAAAAGGCCAGTTTCGCATTGATTTAAGCCGAAAGGCATTTGTTTATGCCTAGCATCGTGATCCCGCACAGTTTTAGCTCCATGCTTGAAAGTGAATTCAAACATAATTCGGAAGTCACAAGACTCAAGTGCCATCAACAGAAAGGAGCAATTTTGCATTAAAGATAGCCGAAATGCGTGTCTTTTAGCCTAGCCTTTCAATCCTGCATAGTTTTAGCTCGATTTGTGTTAGGCACCTATGAAGATGATTCTTGTCACAAGTTATGAGTGCCTTCCACCAAAGGTCGCATTTTCACATGAAAATCAGCAGAAAAGTGTCCTTTGAGGCTTTTCGTTGTAATCCTACTCAGTTTCAGCTCGATGATTCACCATAACTTTAAAACAATGTTTTTAAGTCACAAGCTTCGAGAATCTCAAAGAAAAAGGCTAGTTTCCCATTGATTTAAGCTGAAAAGCGTTTGGTTATTCCTAGCATCCTGATCCTGCACAGTTTTAGCTCCATGCTTGACACTGACTTTCAAACATAATTCGGAAGTCAGAGACTCTAGTGCCTTCTGCAAAAAGTCTTATTTTTGCATAAAATCAATCCGAAATGCGTGTGTTTAAGCCTGGCCTTTCGGTCCTGCATAGTTTTAGCACGATTGGTGACAGTGACTTATAAAGATGACTCTTGTCACAAGTTTCAAGTGCCTTCAACAAAAAATCGCATTTTCACACGGTTATAAGCAGTAAAGCGTGCTCTTAGGCTTTTCGTTGTAATCCTCCACAGTTTCAGCTCGATGAATTAACATAACTTTAAAACATTGTTCTTAAGTCAGGCCTACGACAAGCTCTAACAAAAAGGCCAGTTGTGCCTTGATTTAAGCCGAAAGGCACTTGTTTATGCCTGGCATCGTGATCCCGCACAGTTTTAGCTCCATGCTTGAAAGTGAATTCAAACATAATTCGGAAGTCACAAGACTCAAGTGCCATCAACAGAAAGGCTCGATTTTGCATTAAAAATAGCCGAAATGCGTGTCTTTTAGCCTAGCCTTTCAATCCTGCATAGTTTAAGCTCGATTTGTGTTAGGCACCTATGAGGAAGATTCTTGTCACAAGCTACGAGGGCTTTCAACAGAAAATCGCACTTTTACACGATTATATGCAGAAAAGCGTGCTTTTAAGCTTTTCGTTGTAATCCTACACAGTTTTGGCCCGTTGAATCAACATTACTTTAAATCATTATTTTCAAGTCACGGCCTACGAGAAGCTCAAACACAAAGGCCATTTTCTCGTTGATTTAAGCCGAAAAGCATTTGGTTTTGCTTAGTATCGTGATCCCCTACAGTTTAAGCTCAATGCTTTACAGTGAAATCAAAACATAATTCAGTAGTCACAAGACTCAAGTGCCATCAACAGAAAGGCGCATTTTTGCATAAAAGATAGCCGAAATGCGTGTTTTTAAGCCTTGCCTTTCGATCTTGCTTAGTTTTCGCTCAATTGGAAACAGATACTTATGAGGATAACTTTTGTGTCAAGTTACAAGTGCCTTAAAAAAAATCGTATCTTTACACAAAAATAAGCAAAAAAACGTGCTTTAAGCCTTTTTGTTATAATCCTAGGCACTTTTAGCTCGATGATTCACCATAACTTTAAAACATTGTTTTCAAGTCACAAGCTTCGAGCATCTCAAACACAAAGGCCAGTCTGTCATTGATTTAAGCTGAAAAGCCTTCAGTTATGCCTAGCATCGTGATCCTGCACAGTTTTAGCTTCATGCTTGACAGTGACTTTTAAACATAATTCGGAAGTCAGAGACTGTAGTGCCTTCTGCAAAAAGTCTAATTTTTGCATAAAATTAATCCGAAATGCGTGTGTTTAAGCCTTGCCTTTCGATCCTGCATAGTTTTAGCACGATCGGTGACAGTGACTTATAAAGATGTCCCTTGTCACAAGTTTCAAGTGCCTTCAACAAAAAATCGCATTGTCACACGGTTACAAGCAGTAAAGTGTGCTTTTAGGCTTTTCGTTGTAATCTTTCACAGTTTCAGCTCGATGAATTAACATAACTTTAAAACATTGTTCTTAAGTCAGGCCTACGACAAGCTCCAACAAAAAGGCTAGTTTCGCCTTGATTTAAGCCGAAAGGCACTTGTTTATGCCTAGCATCGTGATCCCGCACAGTTTTAGCTCCATGCTTGAAAGTGAATTCAAACATAATTCGGAAGTCACAAGACTCAAGTGCCGTCAACAGAAAGGCGCGATTTTGCATTAAAAATAGCTGAAATGCGTGTCTTTTAGCCTAGCCTTTTAATCCTGCATAGTTAAAGCTCGATTTGTGTTAGGCACCTATGAGGATGATTCTTGTCACAAGCTACGAGGGCTTTCAACAAAAAATCGCACTTTTACACGATTATAAGCAGAAAAGCGTGCTTATGAGACATTCCATGCCGGTTCGCCCAGGCCCTGAAGGTGACCATTGACGATTTTCACGCCGCTTTGGTACTTTTTTGTACTCGTCGAGACGGGGCGATTGCCAAATTTTTAGGTCCCTGGGTCCATTTTTGAGGCCAGGGTGTCAGTTTTTAGATTTCTCTGAACTTTCTTGTTGTTTTTGTTGAAATTGCATCTGTTACTCCCTTTCTTGGCTCTCTACGGCACAGCTTTAACGCCAGCACAATGATTTTGTGCTTAAAAGACGCGTATTGAGTAGAGGAAGAGATTTCAGTGGTCAAATTTCACTTTTGAACCCGTCTTTACGGTGATCTGAGCGATTTAGTAAATTAAAACCATGTCAAAATAGGTTAATTTTCGCCAACTTTGGGGAGGGATCTTTTGGTGAAGGGAAACGAATTTTAAACTTTTTTGACGGATTTTTGAAGGTCTCGGGGAGGTATTTCGAGGGACGGTGCCAAAAAGTATGGGTGTACCCCTAGTTTAGCCGCTACAGCCCTCCAAAGTTTCAAAAAATTCGCAAATTTGCACTAAATGGTACAAAGAGTAGACATAGGCTTCCCGGCCCACGCCAATCGCCATGCGCGGCCTAGGCCATACTTGGCCACACTTGGCCATACTAGGCCATACACCCGACAATAACTGGCGTCTGCAATCATGTTTACTTGACCCCCAAGCCCCTGGGTCTCCCACTGGTCGGAGGAAGGGGAGGGAAATCACGAGAATTTTCACAAAATGTTGCACTTTTACCTGTGTCGTCCCAGTCCCTCCCCAGTGGTGATAATGGACCTCAGACCGGATGAGCTGGACAGAAATTGACCTTCCCCTTTCTTCTCTCTCTCTCTCTCTCTCTCTCTCTCTCTCTCTCTCTCTCTCTCTCTCTCTCTCTCTCTCTCTCTCTCTCTCTCTCTCTCTCTCTCTCTCTCTCTCTCTCTCTCTCTCTTTCTCTCTCTCTCACTCTCTCTCTCTCTCTCTCGTTTTTTTTCCACACACACACACACCCTTTCCCCTTACGGGTAGAAGCGCAGCATTGGCGTTTTTCGGGGAACGCCTGTGATCAAAAAGGGTAGGCAGACCGTGCAGCACGCGTGCCGACCGGTGGCCTACCCCGCAGGCGGTGCGGTGGCCTCGGCAGCGCTTTATCTCAAAGTTTCAACATAAATGGACGAAAATTCCTAGTGTATGAACAGTGTATGAACTGCCTACCTCGACCTTCCTAATAGGGGAAAGAACAGCCCGCAGAATAGAAAAGAGCAGTCACAACAAAAAGGGAATGCAATCCACATTTTACAACAACCAACCAGCGAGACCAGCACACACTTAAAACCTTACGAAGTATTTTGAGCGTACATAATACAAACTAATTTACTTTTAATACCAAGAAATAGTACGTTAAATACGAAGTAACTTACTTTCTTTGTAAGCTTATACAGGCTATAAATAGTTTGTTATAACAAGCTGCTTATCTTTGTAAGGCCTGAAACAGTTTATAAGGTTTTCTCAGTGCAGTGTTGCAACAAAAGAAAGCGAAACTTTCCGCGATTACAGCAATGCAAACAGGGTGGCCAGTCCTAGAGTACTTTAGACAGGCCTTTCACGCCAGGAAAGCCGGGAACAAGTGAGCCATGAGGCGGAAGAAGGGGATAACTTAGTTTTCATCATTTTTCAGGAGAAACAAAAAACTGTTTGCAGAAAAAACTTTAACTGAACAAATGAATTATGCAAATGGAAATTATTTAAAGCATAAGTAATACCACTGAAAATTTTCAAAAGTGTTAGATCACTCCGTAGATGGTTTCTGTGATTGGAATCTTTACGTGACTACGGAGCCATGTTCACTTAGTTATCCCAAACAAGGTGAAATTTGGAGGTAATTCAAGTGGAGCTGAGATCTGGTGAGAGCCTGTATTGCTCTGGTACATTTTAGGAGTTACCTTTTTGTTCCAACTACTGTTCTTAAAGGGCGGGGAGTTATGTTGAATTGACTCTATTTACATCGGACTCATTAAAATACAAGTAGAGTTATCTCCTTCTACTATTTTGTCGAACGGAGTCATGTAGACTTTGGTTCAGTTATCTCCATTTTCCGATGAAATTTAGACCGTAAAAGGGGTTAAGTAAGGGGTTAAGATTTTCTCCTGAACTGCTAGGAATTGGGTCAAATGATTTGGTATAATGATGCAAACCATCCTAAGGAACAAAAATAAAACAAAAACTCAATTTGGAAATAAGTTAAGTTATTTCTTTCTTCCGCTTCCTGGATCAAGTCTATAAGGCAGGTCGGGGTAGGCAATTCATACACTGATGTGAGATTAGGAATTTTCGTCCACTAATGACGCAACTATGAGATAAAGCGTTGCCGAGGCCACCGCCTGCAGGGTAGGACACCTGTCGGCACACGTGCTGCACGGGCTGCCTACCCTTCTTGATCACAGGCGTTCCCCGGCGCTTCTACCCGTGGGGGAAGGTCAATTTCTGTCCAGCTTATCCAGTCTGAGGTCCATTATCACCACTGGGGAGGGACTGGGACGACACAGGTAAAAGTGCAACATTTTGTGAAAATTCTCGTGATTTCCCTCCCCTTCCTCCGACCAGTGGGTGACCCAGGGGCTTGGCGGTCAAAAAAACATGATTGCAGACGCCAGTTATTGTCGGGTCAGTATGGCCTAGGCCGCGCATGGCGATTGGCGTGGGCCGGGAAGCCTATGTCTACTCTTTGTACCATTTAGTGCAAATTTGCGAATTTTTTGAAACTTTGGAGGGCTGTAGCGGCTAAACTAGGGGTACACCCATACTTTTTGGCACCGTCCCTCGAAATACCTCCCCGAGACCTTCAAGAATCCATCAAAAAAAGTTAAAAATTCGTTTCCCTTCACCAAAAGATCCCTCCCCAAAGTTGGCGAAAATTAACCTATTTTGACATGGTTTTAATTTACTAAATCGCTCAGATCACCGTAAAGGCGGGTTCAAAAGTGAAATTTGATCACTGAAATCTCTTCCTCTACTCAATACGCGTCTTTTAAGCACAAAATCATTGTGCTGGCGTTAAAGCTGTGCCGTAGAGAGCCAAGAAAGGGAGTAACAGATGCAATTTCAACAAAAACAACAAAGAAAGTTCAGAGAAATCTAAAAACTGACACCCTGGCCTCAAAAATGGACCCAGGGACCTAAAAATTTGGCAATCGCCCCGTCTCGACGAGTACAAAAAAGTACCAAAGCGGCGTGGAAATGGTCAATGGTCACCTTCAGGGCCTGGCCGAACCGGCATGGAATGTCTCTTATAGGCTTTTCGTTGTAATCCTACACAGTTTTAGCCCGTTGAATCAACATTAGCCCGTTGAATCAACATCAACATGAATCAACATCACCATTATTTTCAAGTCACGGCCTACGAGAAGCTTAAACACAAAGGCCAGTTTCTCGTTGATTTAAGCCGAAAAGCATTTGTTTTTGCTTAGTATCGTGATCCCCCACAGTTTAAGCTGAATGCTTTACAGTGAATTCAAACATAATTCAGCCTTTAGTTATGCCTAGCATCGTGATCCTGCACAGTTTTAGCTCCATGCTTGACAGTGACTTTTAAACATAATTCGGAAGTCAGAGACCCTAGTGCCCTCTGCAAAAAGTCTTTTTTTTTGCATAAAATTAATCCAAAATGCCTGTTTTTAAGCCGTCCCTTTCGATCCTGCATAGTTTGAGCTCTACTCTTGACAGTGACTTTCAAACAAAATTCGTTAGTCACAAGACTCAAGTGCCTTCAACAGAAAGTCGCATTTTTGCATGAAAGGAAGCCCAAATGCGTGTGTTTAACCCTGGCCTTTCGATCCTGCATAGTTTTAGCACGATTGGTGACAGTGACTTATAAAGATGACTCTTGTTACAAGTTTCAAGTGCCTTCAACAAAAAATCGCATTGTCACATGAAACAAAGGAAAAAAACGTGCTTTTATGCTTTTTGTTGTATTCATACCCGGTTTCAGCTCGATGAATCATCATAACTCTAAGACATTATTCTCAAGTCAGCCCTACTAGAAGCTCAAACAAAAAGGCCATTTTCGCATTGATTTAATCCGAAAAGCATTTGTTTATGCCCAGCGTCGTGATTCCGCAGAGTTTTAGCCCCATGCTTGACACTGACTTTCAAACATAATTCGGAAGTCAGAGACTCTAGTGCCTTCAACAGAAAGTCTCATTTTTGCATTAAAGTAAGCCGAAATGCGTGTTTTAAAGCCTTGCCTTTCGATCCTGCATAGTTTTAGCACGATTGGTGACAGTGACTTATAAAGATGACTCTTGTCACAAGTTTCAAGTGCCTTCAACAAAAAATCGCATTTTCACACGGTTATAAGCAGTAAAGCGTGCTTTTAGGCTTTTCGTTGTAATCCTCCACAGTTTCAGCTCGATGAATTAACATAACTTTAAAACATTGTTCTTAAGTCAGGCCTACGACAAGCTCTAACAAAAAGGCCAGTTGTGCCTTGATTTAAGCCGAAAGGCACTTGTTTATGCCTGGCATCGTGATCCCGCACAGTTTTAGCTCCATGCTTGAAAGTGAATTCAAACATAATTCGGAAGTCACAAGACTCAAGTGCCATCAACAGAAAGGCTCGATTTTGCATTAAAAATAGCCGAAATGCGTGTCTTTTAGCCTAGCCTTTCAATCCTGCATAGTTTAAGCTCGATTTGTGTTAGGCACCTATGAGGAAGATTCTTGTCCCAAGCTACGAGGGCTTTCAACAGAAAATCGCACTTTTACACGATTATATGCAGAAAAGCGTGCTTATAAGCTTTTCGTTGTAATCCTTCCTACACAGTTTAAGCCCGTTGAATCAACATTACTTTAAACCATTATTTTCAAGTCACGGCCTACGAGAAGCTCAAACACAAAGGCCAGTTTCTCGTTGATTTGAGCCGAAGAGCATTTGTTTTTGCTTAGTATCGTGATCCCAAACAGTTAAAGCTCAATGCTATACAGTGAATTCAAACATAATTCGGAAGTCACAAGACTCAAGTGCCATCAACAGAAAGGCGCGATTTTGCATAAAAGATAGCCGCAATACGTGTCTTTAAGCCTAGCGTTTCGATCCTGCATAATTGTAGCTCGACTTGTGTCAAGCACCTTTGAGGATGATTCTTGTCACAAGTTATGAGTGCCTTCCACAAAAAGTCGCATTTTCACACGAAAATAAGCAGAAAAGCGTCCTTTGAGGCTTTTCGTTGTAATCCTCCACAGTTTCAGCTCGATGAATTAACATAACTTTAAAACATTGTTTTTAAGTCACAAGCTTCGAGCATCTCAAAGAAAAAGGCCAGTTTCCCATTGATTTAAGCAGATTAGCCTTTGGTTATGCCTAGCATCGTGATCCTGCACAGTTTTAGCTCCATGCTTGACAGTGACTTTCAAACATAATTCGGAAGTCAGAGAATCTAGTGCCTTCTGCAAAAAGTCTAATTTTTAAATAAAATTAATCCGAAATGCGTGTGTTTAAGCCTGGCCTTTCGATCATGCTTAGTTTTAGCACGATTGGTGACAGTGACTTATAAAGATGACTCTTGTCACAAGTTTCAAGTGCCTTCAACAAAAAATCGCATTTTTACACGGTTATAAGCAGTAAAGCGTGCTTTTAGGCTTTTCGTCGCAATTCTCCACAGTTTCAGCTCGATGAATTAACATAACTTTAAAACATTGTTCTTAAGTCAGGCCTACGACAAGCTCTAACAAAAAGGCCAGTTTCGCCTTGATTTAAGCCGAAAGGCACTTGTTTATGCCAAGCATCGTGATCCCGCACTGTTTTAGCTCTATGCTTGAAAGTGAATTCAAACATAATTCGGGAGTCACAAGACCCAAGTGCTATCAACAGAAAAGAGCAATTTTGCATGAAAGATAGCCGAAATGCGTGTCTTTTAGCCTAGCCTTTCAATCCTGCATAGTTCTAGCTCGATTTGTCGCACCTATGAAGATGATTCTTGGCACAAGGTACGAGGGCTTTCAACTAAAAACAGCACTTTTACAAGATTATTAGCAGAAAAGCGTACTTTTAGGCTTTTCGTTGTAATCCTACACAGTTTCAGCTCGATGAATTAACATAACTTTAAAACAATATGCTCGAGTCACAAGCCAAAAGAAGCTCAAACACAAAGGCCAGTTTCTCGTTGATTTAAGCCGAAATGCATTTGTATTTGCTTAGTATCGTGATCCCCACAGTTTTACGCTCAATGCTTTACAGTGAATTCAAACATAATTCGGAAGTCACAAGACTCAAGTGCCATCGACAGAAAGAAGAACTTTTGCTTAAAAGATAGCCGAAATGCGTGTTTTTCCTGGCCTGGCCTGGATCTTGCATAGTTCTCGCTCAATTTGTGACAGATACTTATGCGGATGACTTTTGTCACAAGTTACAAGTGCCTTAAAAAAAAAACTGCTTTTTAACACGAAAATAAAAAAAAAAAAAGTGATTTTAGTCTTTTTGTTGCAATCCTACACAGTTTCAGCTCGATGATTCACCATAACTTTAAAACATCGTTCTTAAGTCAGGCCTACGACAAGCTCCAACAAAAAGGCCAGTTTCGCATTGATTCAAGCCAAAAGGCACTTGTTTATGCCTGGCATCCCGCACAGTTTTAGCTCCATGCTTGAAAGTGAATTCAAACATAATTCGGAAGTCACAAGACTCAAGTGCCATCAACAGAAAGGCTCGATTTTGCATTAAAAATAACCGAAATGCGTGTCTTTTAGCCTAGCCTTTCAATTCTGCATAGTTTAAGCTCGATTTGTGTTAGGCACCTATGAGGAAGATTCTTGTCACAAGCTACGAGAGCTTTCAACAGAAAATCGCACTGTTACACGATTATATGCAGAAAAGCGTGCTTATAGGCTTTTCGTTGTAATCCTACACAGTTTTAGCCCGTTGAATCAACATTACTTTAAACCATTATTTTCAAGTCACGGCCTACGAGAAGCTTAAACACAAAGGCCAGTTTCTCGTTGATTTAAGCCGAAAAGCATTTGTTTTTGCTTAGTATCGTGATCGCAAACAGTTTAAGCTCAATGCTTTACAGTGATTTCAAACATAATTCAGTAGTCACAAGACTCAAATGCCTGCAACAGAAAATCGCATTTTTGCATGAAAGGAAGACCAAATGCGTGTGTTTAACCCTGGCCTTTCGATCCTGCATAGTTTTATCACGATTGGTGACAGTGACTTATAAAGATGACTCTTATCACAAGTTTCAAGTGCCTTCAACAAAAATCGCATTTTCACACGGTTATAAGCAATAAAGCGTGCTTTTAGGCTTTTCGTTGTAATCCTACACAGTTTTGGCCCGTTGTATCAACATTACTTTAAACTATTATTTTCAAGTCACGGCCTACGAGAAGCTTAAACACAAAGGCCAGTTTCTCGTTGATTTAAGCCAAAGAAGCATTTGTTTTTGCTTAGTATCGTGATCCCGCACAGTTTAAGCTCAATGCTTTACAGTGAATTCAAACATAAAACACTTGAAACTTGTGATAAGAGTCATCTTTATAAGTCACTGTCACCAATCGTGCTAAAACTATGCAGGATCGAAACGCCAGGCTTAAACACACGCATTTTGGGTTACATTTAGGCAAAAATGCGCCTTTCTGTTGAAGGCACTTGAGTCTTGTAACTAACGAATTTTGTTTGAAAGTCACTGTAAAGCATGGAGCTAAAACTGTGCAGGATCACGATGCTAGGCACAACCAAAGGCTTTTCAGCTTAAATCAATGAGAGACTGGCCTTTGTGTTTGAGATTCTCGAAGCTTGTGACTTAAAAACAATGTTTTAAAGTTATGGTGAATCATCGAGCTGAAACTGTGTAGGATTGCAACAAAAAGACTAAAATCACTTTTTTTTTGTTTATTTTCGTGTTAAAAAGCAGTTTTGTTTTGAAGGCACTTGCATGGTGCTACCGTATTCACCAACAATAGAGCCACTGAAAGAAGCTCAAGCTGATGAGGTATATTTTACCAATAATTTTTCCCTCCTGCTTATCACTTCCAGTTTTTGATTTGTTCATTATTTTTAACAATTTTTTCGCCTTGATTTTCCTGTTGTTTAGATTCAGAATATATTGGATTCGGCCTCACATATCATTCTGAAATTAGAAGAGGTGACCTACCTTTTATTTTCAATCTCTGCTTGACTCAACTAATAGTTGTGTATTGGTAATTAATTCTTCATATCAGAGCTTTTTTTGTCTTGGTGTTCTCTGTTCATTATTCACCGTGTCTCTTCTATTTTTTTTCAGGATTTGCAAACATCTTCTAGTACCAACTTTCTCCTCAACCATGGCTGTTCTTTTAGTATTAGGACTGCTGTCTGTCATCCACACCGCAGGCAAACTGTTAAGTTCAGAGGCATCACTTCAAAATTTTCAGTCTATTTTGAGTTTCAGTAATGAACCTCCTGTGTTCATTCTTTTTTTCCATGCCCAATTTTATATTTGTTGTATGTTTCATAATTTAAATCTTAAAAAGTGTGACAATGTTACATCTTATCCTAGGATAGAAGCTAATACCTTGTACAATTAAGGATTTTTCTTTTCATATTTATACATTCACAACAGTTACATAATTACTTTGTTTATTGTCTTTATCCTTGTAGGTAAGGTGTCAGGCTGCTAGTCCTTTTGTAAGTTCCTATAATCTTATCTTATGTATCTATTAGATATTGTTAGTCTGATTAGCTATTCAGTTAATTCCACTTCTCCTACTGCTAGTCCTATGTTATGTTTTTCTGTACAGCTAACAATTTTATTCCTCTTGTTTTGCTGTCCCTTTTGTACAAATAATTTTCCTGTCCAGACTAGTCAGTGTTAGTTTTGTATCCATTTCCTTTGGTTCTTTCTCTTTTGTATTATATTTTTCTGACCTAAACGAGTTATGAAAAGTTATACGGATGATCCAGCGTCATCCTTTAAATGTAAGTTCTGTGTTCAAACCTTCGGAACTAGGAAGAAGTGCGTGCATCATGAGAAGACTTGTGACAAATTCATTGTCATTCCTCAATCTTCCACATCCTCTGCACCTCCTCCAAGAGAACATGTTGAAGCAGTTCCGGGGAAGATCACCTGCCAATATTGCTGTAAACAGTTCACTTTGAAGAAAAACTGTTTGAGACATGAAGGCACTTGTGGAAAGAATCTATCCTCTTCTATAACCTTTACATGTGAGCTCTGTGGGTCCACAAGCAAAAGTCAAATGCTTTTCAGCTTAAATCAACAGGAAATTGGCCTTTGTGTTTGAGCTTCTCGAAGCTTGTGACTTGAGAACAATGTTTTGAAGTTATGAAGATTCATCCAGCTAAAACTGTGTAGGATTACAACGAAAAGCCTAAAAGCACACTTTTCTCCTTATATTCGTGTAAAAGTGCGATCTTTTGTTGAAGGCCCTTGTAACTTGTGACAAGAATCATCCTCATGAGTATCTTACACAATTCGAGCTTAGACTATGCAGGATCGAAAGGCCAGGCTGAAAAACACGCATTCGGCTATCCTTTGTGCAAAAATGCGACTTTCTGTTGAAGGCACTTGAGTCCTGTGACTTACGAATTATGTTTGAAAGTCACTGTCAAGCATGGAGCTAAATTTGTGCGGGATGACGATGCGAAGCATAAACAAATGCTTTTCGGCTTAAATCAATGCGGAAGTGGCCTTTTGTTTGAGCTTCTCGTAGGCCTGACTTGAGAATAATGTTTTTAGGTATGTTGATTCATCGGGCCGAAACTGTGTAGGATTACAACAAAAAGCCGAAAAGCACGCTTTTCTGCTTATTTTCGTGTAAAAGTGCGATTTTTTGTTGCAAGCCCTTGTAGCTTGTGACCAGAATCATCCTCATGAGTGCCTTACAGAAATCGAGCTAAAACTATGCACGATCGAAAGGCCAGGCTTAAAACCACGCATTTCAGCTATCTTTTATCCAAAAATGCGACGTCCTGTTGAAGGCAATTGAGTCTTGTGACTAACGAATTATGTTTGAAAGTCACTGCAAAGCATGAAGCTAGATTTCTGCGGGATGACGATGCGAAGCATAAACAAATGCTTTTCGGCTTAAATCAATGCGAAACTGGCCTTTCTGCTTGAGCTTCTCGTAAGCCGGACTTGAGAATAATGTTTTAAGTTATGTTGATTCATCGTGCCGAAACTCTGTAGGATTACAACAAAAAGCCGAAAAGCACGCTTTTCTGCTTTTTTTCGTGTAATAGTGCGATTTTTTGTTGCAAGCCCTTGTAGCTTGTGACAAGAATCATCCTCATGAGTACCTTACAGAAATCGAGCTAAAACTACGCAGGATCAAAAGGCCAGGCTTAATAACACGCATTTCGGCCCACTTTTGTGCAAAAATGCTTCTTTCTGTTGCAGGCACTTGAGTGTTCTGACTACCGAATTATGTTTGAAAGACACTGTCACGCATGGAGCTAAAACTGTGCGGGACTACGATTCACGGCATAAACAAATGCTTTTCAGAACGGGAAACTGGCCTTTGTGTTTGAGCTTCTCGAAGCTTATGACTTGAGAACGATGTTTTAATGGTATGGCACGCTTTTCTGCTTACTTTCGTGTGAAAATGCGATTTCTTTTTTGAAGGCACTTGTAACTTGTGACAAGAATTATCCTCATTAGTGCCTTACACAACTCGAACTAAAACAACGCAGGATCGAAAGGCCAGGCTTAAAAACACGCATATCAGCTCACTTTTATGCAAAAAAAAAGACTTTCCGTTGAAGGCACTTGAGTCTTCTGACCCGAATTATGTTTGAATTCACTGTCAAGCATGGAGCTAAAACTGTGCAGGATCACGATGCTAGGCATAAACAAATGCTTTTCGGCTTAAATTAATGTGAAACTGGCCTTTTTGTTTTCAGCTTCGTGTAGGCCTGACTTAAGAGTAATGTTATAAGGTATGTTGATTCATCGTGCCGAAACTGTGTAGGATTACAACCAAAACCCGAAAAGCACGCTTTTCTGCTTATTTTCGTGTGGAAATGCGATTTTTGTTGCAAGCCCTTGTAGCTTGTGGCAAGAATCATCCTCATAAGCAACTGTCACCAATTGAGCTAAAACTATGCAGGATCAAAAAGCAAGGCTTAAAAACACGCATTCGGCTATCTTTTATGCAAAAATGCTTCTTTCTGTTGATGGCGCTTAAGTCATGTGACTTCCGAGTTGTGTTTGAATTCACTGTCGAGCATGGAGCTAAAACTGTATGGGATAACGATGCTAGGCATAAACAAATGGTTGCTGCCACCACTATAACTCCCAATGCGGGCTCTCCACAATTCCACAGAAATGCCCATGATGGATATCTAAAGGCGAAGGAAAAACGTGTAAACATTACAAAGTTGCCACAAATCTTAACGTTGTCCTTCAGAAAAAAAATACAAACATCTTCTAGCCTTACCAAGGAAGGGAAAAAACAAGATACTATCAGAAATAAATAATACCCTACACAAACACGATAGCTATGCAGAAGAAAGGGTAAAATTAATGATAAATAAAGAGATAACCAACAGATTCAAGAGAAAAAGCTAGATGGAATAAAATTCCGATAGCACAAAACCACGCGACCAAGCGCCACAAGCGACTACAGACTCAACGAGGTGCAGGAAGCTGGTCCGACCGTGTTTTGTTCCGCCTTCGCTCGCGTCCCCGTCGCGACCAATCGGATGAAGGGGGGCGTTTATGGTATGGTACACAATAGTGGTACATCATCTTCCATGGCTGAAGACTGAACAAAGAAAGTGACAATTAGTACAGAATTCAGTCATATTGAAATTAAATTCTACCTGAGATGCACCTACATCAATAATGGTCCACAAAGATTCTGAATTTTCCTTAAATCTCTGCATGAGAAGGATAAGTAGCCCAATCATTTCTGCATTGTATTCTGGCAATGTTTCCTTGTATTGTTTCACTTTCTTGTTAATTTTTCTAGGGGAGGGCGTTCCATTTTTGTCATTTGTCTCAATCAAGAATTGGAGGATTTTTGGCAAAGAGTTTGATAAAAATTCCATAAACATTTTGGCCATATCGGTTTCTGTAAGTTTGTTGAAATGAACTATCACGCCTCTCGGCTGAAAGAGGAATTGCCACTTATCCCTTATCTGTTCTGTAGTTAGTGGAGTGACCTCTGGCTCCTCCTCTTCTTCATCTTCTTCAGCCTGTTCTCCTGTTTTATCATTCTTTGTTCTCTTCTTCTTGTTTGCTATTTTTGCAAGTTCAATCAACTGTTCTGCTTGTTTATTAATGTCAGCTCTCTGTTCTCTGAATGTTCTCTCCATTTCAGCATCTATATATTCCCAATCCCACACTGAGGGCCTTGTAGTTTCAAAATAGTTAGCAAGGTCCATCTGCGCCTCTTGAAGACTTTCTTGAGTTTCTTCCACAGGAATGGATGGTACCAGGGCGTGGAAATGGCCAAGGAGATCGTGAAGCGATGCTCGCGCCTTCGGTGCAGGGGTTACGCACTTCTTCGAGATTATGAAAACCAGGCCTTTGTTTTCAAAACGCTTTGCACAGATGGAAAGAGCATGAAATGAAGGGTGCATTAGGCTAATTGCCTTCCTCGATACTTCCTGTTTTAACCATAATAAATTGAAGGGTTTTCACCGAAAAACACGAAAACTCGAAAATTTAGGAAAAATCTTGGCCGCGCCATCCCAATGTAAAAATTGCCTCCCTTGTGTGGGCTAAATTGAGGGGACTCAGGCAGGCCACTAGGCCTAATGCACCCTAAATTTCATGCTCTTTTGATCTGTGCAAAGCGTTTTGCCATCACCGACCTAGTTTTCATAATCTCAAACAAGTGCGTAACCGCTGCACCCCGCTCGAGCATAGCTTCACGCGCTTCCTTCGCCGTTGCTACCCCCTGATAGACTGGTCCAGCAGATACCTTTTTTTTGATATTGAATGCGTTCGTGGTGTCAGACTGACGGGTCTGGTGAGAAAACTCATGGGCCGAAGTCGTTTCGCCGTGCGATGTACCACGGCCGTGCCCCAAGGGCCTAAGTGCAGGAAATTCAAAATTGAGATTTTTGACCCGGGTAAAAGCGGTTCCATGCTAATTCGATGATTCTAGAGCATAATTATGCGAAAATTTCGTCCGTTTTGCCGTATCTCTTACCGTTTCCGAGCTATAGCCCGGGCGGCTGCGCCATTTCGCGGCCGCGGGGCTCCGGCGCGGCAGCACACCTGCTGGCAGCACGCGCTCGCAGCTCGCCGCTGTGCTACCGCGTCGTTTTAATCCTTTTTCTCGCCTCCACGAAGAGCTTGTCAACGGGGAAACGATTTGGTAAGTAAAACACAGACTCGTGCTATAACTTTTTTTATTTATCTGTAATAATTACTTTGTATAGCTAAATCACAGGCAAAAAGAAACTGGCATTTTTATTTCTGTTTGACTAGCCACGTTTTGACTACACGTTCTCTACGGACTAAATTTTTTCACAATCATTTCTTTGGTTTTCTGGGGGAGAGACTTTCTCATGTCACTTACACCAATAAGCAAGTTTTGGAAATTGTCTTCCTTCTTTGTTGACACCTGGTTATAGTCTTTCATTAAAGCAACGGCTCTCTCAGCAGTGTCATTTACACTTCTTAGGTGAGTTACAATTTCCCTACTCTCCTGGTAGTCGTTTCTAGCAGCCCATTGTGCGGGGGGTATACTTAAAAACTCAGTTTTTAGATCTAAAATGCTGAAAAATCTACGGGTGTTGCCGGAAACAAAATCAAGTATTTCCAGTTGGGGGATTTCTTTCATGGAAATACGTTTGTCTACTTTTTTGGAAGGCTCTCTTTCAGTAACCGTACTGGCCAGCATTTTTTGAACAATTTCCCCCCTGACTTCATAAGGTATCTCCTCGTCAAACACAGAAAACCCAACATTTACCTCAGTCAAGTACCAGGTATGAAAAAGGAAACGTTCAAGGGCGGCGAGGGCTACTTTCTTGTTAACCTTTTCGTAATCTTTCAGGTCCCTAAGGAATTGAAGGTCTAGTCGAGGAGCGGCGACGGAGTCCGGTGCACTAAACCAAGCCCTCACGTATAACTTGATTATGAAAACAGCAATCCGTATGAGTCCGTTCGCCTCAGTTGGGGTCAATTCCGGCAACAACTGCTTTCTGAAGAGGCATAACTTGAGGCAGTACAGGGCCTTGGCCATCCACCGCGCGCTGCTCATTGCTCCTGGCTGCTTGAACTTCACCTCCCCGGAGTGAGGGACGCCGCCGAGGAAAATCACAGTAAGTTCAAGGAGCTCACGGTAATCACCCCGTGCAAAAGAGCCCTGCAGGAATTTTTTTTTTAAATATAACAAAAAATAGGTGTGCTGTATTACAAAGGAATTTACGTCCACGCTGTGTACCTGAAGCTTGCTGTTCGCGTACTGGATGATGGAGTCTGCGCAGTCATCGAGGTGTTTTCTGGATTCAGCGTAATCAGTATACTTGATGTACTTTTCCTTATCAATGGCATTCCACTTCGCCGCTAGCAACTTGAAATATTTTGAGTCCGGGCCAGTTGACGGTCCCATCACCTCGTGAAAGACGGCCTCCAGAACCCTTTCGAAAATGTGATGACGACAGGGGAGCCAAATAAGTTCACGACCAAGTCTACTGGCAATCAACACAGCAGCGCCTCCAATATGGCCTGGAAGGGAAGAGAAAAATAATTAGAGCAAGAAGAAACACGTTGAGGAAAGGTAAGTGTGAGTGAGTTTGATAAAATACCTGAATTAACAGATGTTGTGTCAAAAGAGGCAGCTTTGACATTTTCTTTCAGATTCCAGGCTTCCAGGCACTCTACGACAGCAGTGGCGATTTCGGCGGCACTGCCGTCCTTCACACACTTGCAGCCCAGAACTTGGTTGGTTGTCACACCTGTTACAACGATGGCCTCTCGCCCCTGGCGCACCTCGCCGTCAAGAGAGTCGAGCTCTTTCCCGTCCCAGTGAACAGTTAGAACACGATCTGGCACTAATTCTTCTTTTATTTTCATAACAGTGTAGATGCGGCCCTCCTCTCGCCGACGCATTGCCGATTGATGGCTAATGTTCAACTGATCAACAGGAACGCCGAGTGCAGCTGCAACTGCCGCGACAACAACAGTCGCATTTCTCTGGCTGAGTTTGGCTGCATCGACGGCCTGGACTACTTCTGGAGTCCAAACGTTTTTTACATTGTGCTGATTACTCGTCCGCGACCGCGGTCGTTTTGGTGGTGAGTTCGGTTCATTATCTTCATCACAGTGAGTATGGTCATCAGAATCACTTTCAAGTTCTACTTTAACGCCTGCGGAAAATTTTAACTGTAAGCACGTTGCAAATGTAACAAAAACCGAAATAAAAAAATAAAAACATTACTCACCGTATTGCAGTTTCTCTTCCCTTAATTTAGCAGCCTCCTCTAGATTTCTTTCTTCTCTCTTCCGCAGCTTTTCTTTTCTCTTCTCTTCCTCTCTTGCTCGCTTGAGCGTGTGTGCCTTCAACTTCCGGTCGGTGTCACCGATGTATCGTTGACGGGGCCCTTTCTGATCTTCCAAAAATAGAACGTCTTCTTGAAGAGCAAACTTTTCCGTCTCAGTTTTTAAAACAGCTATTTGCTTTTGCATTGTTTCCTCAGCATCTTTCTTACTGATATCGAAAAGTTTGTCTAAGTGCACTTGGAAAGCATCAACACGCCCCTGACCCTCTTCTGTCACACGGCGGTCCTTCTTGTGTTTTTCACAACCTCTCCACACTTTATATGTTCCCTCAATCTTTTCGATGCCACGGATCTCTTGCACTGTAGGTATTGTCGTGGTGAGCCATAGTGGCCGTACCTTTCTCATTGTGCGCCGGGCAGCTTCGCGCACGTTGTGACATGCGCGCAGCTCGAAGAAGAATACACACATCACTTCCCTCGTTGTTGGTAGTTGAACACCCGCAAAATCTTCTTTCTCGGATCCGATCCCGTCGATTTTACAATCACTCCGAAGTTTAGAAAGAGCCATTTTGTCATTATATCACACAAAAACGCAGTTTGAATTGTCTACAAAACTTCTTTTGTTTACAAGCGCACGCCGCAGCTTGCCACTAGCGTAGCGCGGGGAGAGGTGGGGGAGGGGAGGGGGCGGGGAGCGACGAGTCCCGACGAGTCAACACGGGTGGCGAGGGAGTACCAGTGAGCGGCGACGGGTGGCGCTACTGAGCAGCGTCGCCAGGCGCTGGCGCGCGCCGCGCGCCGCGCCGGGGCCCCGCTGGCCCCGCGGGCCCGGGCCATAGCTCGGAAACGGTAAGAGATACGGCAAAACGGACAAAATTTTCGCATAATTATGCTCTAGAATCATCGAATTAGCATGGAACCGCTTTTACCCGGGTCACAAATCTCAATTTTGAATTTCCTGCACTTAGGCCCTTGGGGCACGGCCGTGGTACATCGCACGGCGAAACGACTTCGGCCCATGAGTTTTCTCACCAGACCCGTCAGTCTGACACCACGAACGCATTCAATATCAAAAAAAAGGTATCTGCTGGACCAGTCTAACCCCCTGATGGTACCCGCCAGTTTTTGCATCCGTATGCTGCTTTTATTGCAGGGGCCTGTTGCTCCATCCTGGTGCGCCTAGGAGGCCTTCTGTCATTATCAAATTTTGTTTGCATTCTATGGCAAAGGCTCTTCTTATCTAGTTTGCCTTTTGCCAATTCACTGCCAAAGGATACAGGGTATTTCTTTTTCATCGCTTTCATAATTTGCCTGAAGATATCCCTCTTTGCGTGAGGCACCCTGCTTCTTACTTGATTCACAATGCGCTTCACAATTTCTTTCTTTTGAATTCTACGCAGCTTCTTTCCATTTATCAGTCTGTCCTTCATCTTGTCGTGGCTATTGTACAAATCATTCCAGTCTATTTGACAATCATACTTGTCGTTGGAAGCCAAGCTCTGCTCCCTTGCTTCTGTTGGCTGTTGTGCTGGTGTTTCTGTAATGCATTTTGAATGGAATTCCAGACCACTCGCAATGATTTCATTTTGACAGTGTTGCTATTGCTTACCTTTCGACTTATTCTTCCAGGTTTGAAGAAGCCGACGGGTCCTGAAAACTCCCAAAAAGTTGGACACGTCGTCCTCCGCGATCAGTGCCAGATCATCTGAAGTCCGGAGCCCCAGATCATCAACCAAATGGTTAACAGCCGCACTGGCATCTTCCTGCTTGACCTCAGGCAGAACTTTCAGGATTTCTGCAACCACAATACTTTTGAAGTCTTCCATTTTCCGATGTCACTGATAATCCGCGGCTTCGCCGATTTTTCCGTTCCCGCCACAGGTACGAGGTACGTTAGCTCAAATTCAGAATCAAAAGCAGTAGAAGAGGAGGTGAAAAGTGATGCCAACATAACAAAATGTCAATTACCAAGCCCTTTTAATGTCATACTACTTGTAGAGATCAAAAATATCAGCAATTACGACCAGATCAATATTTATCCATATTTAAAACTAATTTCATTCTTTAAATTATTTTTTTTTGCTCGAGTGTTAATAGTTGCATGGAGTTAACTCCATGATAGTTGGTAGCCTTTATTGGGAGATCAGCGGTAGTCAAATGAAAGCTATCTTTTCTACTTCTCGTGTACTTTATAAACGAATTATTTTATTCTCATATTTTATTTTAAAAGCAATGAAATTATCGATTGCTTAAAACTCTATGACGCTCGTCTTGTGGAGGCACGATAAGATTTTTTTTATGGTAGCCCGCCCCCTTCCCTTCATCCGATTGGTCGCGACGGGGACGCGAGCGAAGGGTGGTACGAAAGTTGCTAAAACTGGTGTTCGCTGATGACCATTCTGGTTCCTGGCAGCAGAGGTCTCTGACTCAGTGGTGGACTCCTTACCCTTCTGTGGTATATCAAAATCTTGCTGATCATCGATCCCTCTCCTGGAAGCTTTGTTCTCTGACTCAGTTTCTTGGTCATGATCTCCGCTTTCAACAGCTGACCCTGGAAAGAAAGCCAAAAATACATTTTTTACACATTTGTGCAAAAGAACTGGATTCGTTCCTCATCAATAGCGCTTACCTTTAGTCAGAGTTGCTAAAGCTGGTGTTCGCTGATGACCATTCTGGTTCCTGGCAGCAGAGGTCTCTGACTCAGTGGTGGACTCCTTACCCTTCTGTGGTATATCAAAATGTAGTCTCCTGGTGACTTGACTAGATTTCTTCTTTAGTGTTCTTGGACTTTAGGCCGGAATCCTATAAAAATTTGGTTTGAATAAAGCAAGGTGCATCGTAGCATAAGGTGAGCAAAGATGATAGAGGCCAAGCAGGCAAGCAGCATGCTGGAAGTGATTTTAGAAAACATAGAAAGTATAAGAATTTTTTCTGACAGTCAGTGCTTAAGTCTCCATCTCCAGTTTTTTGGTTTCCCTGCAAACATCGAAAATTCATTTGTCACCGTAAGTTTTTCTAAATATGTAGCAAAATGACCAGTGAATCATTATTGTTCTTAATATAATGGAGTTAGAGGGACAGAAATTCAAGACACAATAAAAGCCAAGGAACCCTTCAAAATTATTGCCCGCAAGAATCGCTCATAAAACACCGCAATGCATTATCATACAAAAGCAACGAACACAGTCACTAACAGTTCTTTACTCACAATTAAAAATTCCATTTAGGTAATTGTAAACAAAAATGACTTTTTAAGAAAGGCCTGTAAAGTTTATCAACAACGTTCATTGCAGACCTTACAGCTGACCGAAGTTTCATTTGACACAAAAGAATGATAGTCATGTTTTAGTATTAACATAATTCCATGCATACCTTGCTGAGTGGAGTCTTTGGGTGGCCCTGTTCTTTTCGTCTCTTTGGCTTTCCCCGTTTGAATCCTTCGTTCTGAAAAATGAGCCAAACAAAACTTTAGTCACCACTGTAGTATAAGTTTGTAACCATGAAATTGTTACATTTCTAGGCACAGCTACATCAGCGGCTACAAAGCAGCAGGAATTCAATTGTAAATTAACTAAAGCTACACACTTACAAACTCCATGCTACGCACGTACGCTCCAAAGTGCGTATTTGCCAAGTCCGCACTTGGAATTGTGTACTTGGCCAAGTATGCACTTGAAAGTGTTAACTTGCAGGTATGCCTTTGTGTGCAATAAAGACACACTTAGGTTTGTAGTGTACTAAGCATACATTTAATTTTGTACCTAATGTAAGTGATCAAGTTTTATCTTGGACCTATCCCCCACATCTCGGACAGACTTGCCGCTGTTAGCCTCGCAGGCTGTGTCAAGGACTACTGCCCGGTGATGAGACAACGAGTGGGTTTGCCAGCGCTCGAACATTGCAACAGAGGCTGCTCGCGAGAAATGCGTGGCTGACAAGTTGACTTCAAAGCAAACAGTTCATAAAAATTTGTCATTGTGGCTTAGAAAAACTTGGCGTTTTTGTTCTACAGTTCAGCCAAAAATAAGAATCGTGACATGCGGTTTTACGTTGAAATCGACTTGTTTCGGTGTCAGCGGCAATGCAGTCTATTGAATGGGAAAATTTTGAATGCTTGATGACTCTGTTCAATGTTCGAACTTCGAGCTGGCTAAGTTCCCCGTTACAACCCGGCTAGCGGTCATCCGCGGGTGATGCCTTGAGCTGTGGTGCCTTCCCTGCACCGAGACGTACTCTGTCATCACGTACGTGCACCCTGCCGCAGATGGTGGTGGGGCGCCCAGAACAAGAGCATAGGCGGACGCGGTCGCTTGACTCAGCGCCGGGCAGAGGCACGGTGAGCCCTCTAACGCTCTGACGCCTTGTGGAACAGCGGCTAGACCTGCATTATGATACGCTGCTCGTGAGTTGACAGTCGAACCAGTCCCTAGTCCTCCCCACGACCCCAACCCAGGACGCTGCCGGCAGCACCGAAGGTAACGAGGCCACCCCCGCAGCCGCCTACTCAGAAACCGTGGAAGCTGATCCTGGTCGCCGCAGAGTGCGGTTTACTCTCCCCGTTCCGGACCAGCGCATGGACTTCAGTCCTTACCACCGTGAAGCCGTCCGGATGATCCACGAGGAGCAGGAGAAGCAGGTCCAGCGCAGCAGCGGTAGCAGCGAGCGCAGTGCCAGCAGTGACCGCAGGTGACGCGCGAACAGGTGAGTGTCAAAGGCTGCGACAGCACCCTGGGCCGGCGAATTCCTGGGATACTGCAGAGGAATATTTCAATGTCCTAAAATAATTGTGATGGGATGCTTATTTGGTGGTTAAAACTCTTTCACTACTGCGGTTTGTATCATTCCCTAAATGAGATGCTCCATCTCTTACTCCAGCTGAGTTCTGGCGGCTTATGAAAACATTCAGTCGTTTCTCCCAATTTCTCCTCAAGTCAAAGAAACAGGTACCCAGTAATTGGATTCTGGCAATTTAATCTTTAAGATGTAAGTAAAAGAAAACGTTGCCAAATTTTGAAATTTCTAGAAGTATTGGGGCATGCATAGGCTGTAAAAGCAATCATACTAAGCTTGCTCTTATTTTCCTTTAAAATATACAGATTTTCATTTAGGTCTTAATATTTTTTGTTTTCTCTTTTCATGACAACCATGACCTTACATGCAACACTGATTTTACCTATGACAGAAGAGGTTCAATTTTTATAATTTGAAATGGAAGCACTAGTTCCTTTGTCGCGAGAAAAATTTGGAAGAATCAACTTCCAGTTTATCTCACCACATACTCTAAAACTAACAAGAGGAATCCCTCTCTTTGGGAATCAGTACATGCAATTTGAAAAAATCATGCCCATGTAGTGAGAATTCTTACTCAAGTATCAACTATAAGGTTAAATGATCTCTGTATTTGTAACTTCACAATTACCTTAACCGAATTCTTAACAGCTCGAGTGTTGCCAGCCCGCGCCACGAGTGCTGAAGTTCACACGGAGCATGGGGCGCCGCGCCGTGACAAGGCCTGCCGGGGAAAACGGCACTCCGGGAGAAGACTCCTAAATCAGGAGTGAAGAGGAACAAGCAGTCCGAAGTTCTGTTACCTGGACAGAGAAAGGAAAACATGACATTAGAAAATTAGGCTCAGTGTAAAGATAGATTTCAAAGTGTTCCTGCAAACCGATTTAAAGTTAAAAACAAATTTGGAAACCTGTAGGCTGAGCTCGGAAAAGCAGAGGGCATCCAATTTGAGAGTTATTCGATTGACATAATGGGAAATGTTTTTAAAAAGATCTCAAGTTAAGCAGTTAATCAAATAATGAACTATTCATGTCGGAATAATGAACTATCAATGTGGGAACAAAATTTATAGGTACGTAGTGTGTTCTTGAGAACTTTCGGTGAAAATTGCTTGTGGTTAGTAAAATGTTATAAGCCAAGTTAAATATTAGAAAATATGAATGCAAAAAACTGTTTCACACTGCTACTGCAAGAGCATGAACAGGGCACTGCTTATCTAACTTGGTTTTCGAAAGACGGCAGACTGTTACACCCTGTGGCTTAGGAAAAAGTTAAGCATCTAAAGTTCTACGAAGCATCTTCTATCAAGGCAATTCTTGTTGCGAAGTGTGATTAAATTAATACATCAGCAACATAAAATGGATGTGCTTCCATTGGAATATGACTCTGCTAACAAAAGGTAGTGGCCATAGCCATGGCAAGAATTGAAAGAAACAGTTAAGTGGAGACAGCCCCATCGCAACAAGGGAAAACTATGATTTGAGCTAAAAGGTCATTAAAGAAAACAAAATCTCATCAGCATTTCTCATGATGGTCCTCAGTAAGTGATGCAGCGTAAGTCACACAAAGCAATTAAGGCCCAGAGTCAGACAAAAAAAAAATCCTAAATGAAGCCTTTTAAAAGGAGACATATCGTGAAGTTAATCATCAAAGTGTGTGTGTGCAGCTCGCAAGGCTTCCCACTTCCGTGCAGTATCCACTTAATAAGATCCCCATTTCAATACCTCTCGCTATAAACTAAATAACTCTTTCACTCCTCTTGTCTGTACTACAAAGAGGGTGGATAGAGGGAGAGGATTATCAACTGTGGTGTCGCAGAGAGTTATCTCAGCATACAATTTTTTTCCATCCAGTTAAAAACATCTACGAATAGTTAGTATAGGAAGGTTAAGATAGATCCAGATTAGAGAAATCAACAACACAGGTAACTCACCAGTCCCTGACTTCCCTCGGCTGGTCCGTTCAGAAATCGTCAACATAGTTGCATGTACATAACCTTCAGCTAGGCTTTAAATGAAACTTCCTTTTGATTGTAACCTAAATAAAACCATGGAGACACAAGGAAAGTAAATGATTGAAAACAAATAAATAATTCCTGAAGATGGATGTTAATTACCACTTGTACGGCATCCAGGGAATTGATGCGAGTTGAGAATGCCATACAGCAATCAATTTGAATCCGTGGAGTGAAGGTGACAGGGTTCCGAACCACTAGCCGTCTACTTAAATTGGGGCTCCGCTTTGAAGCCATCGCAGTTGCCTGACAACAGACAATAAATTTAACGACAGTGGAAACTTTCTGTCAACAACTGATTTGCAGCAGGGGGGTTGGAGGAAGAGGAAAATTCGCCTACTCATCGCGGCTAAAGGTCCTGCCCGGAGGCAGGTCCACCTCTCAGTAACTGACAGCAGGGTTGCACCGCAGCGAGATCTGGCTTGGGGTCATGTTGCACAACCTTGAAGGAACTTCCTCTCAAGTACCAACAGAGGACCTTTGTCGGCAAACCCGGGCGTTGGCACGCACACTAAATGCCATCCCTTGTGTTAACAGAGAGTGCGGACGCTCGGCTGGGAGACTAGGAGAGGAATGGTTTGAAAACAGATTCTTGGGATGAGATAGATTTTCACTTAACTTTCAAGGAAGAAGCAGCGAAAACGGGCAATCGATTCAACAGGTCGCTTCCACAATGAGCTGTGACACAAACAAACACAAACAAGTCGATCAGAACGGTCGTCTGAAGATTAGGGTGCCCCGGGCAATGACAAGAGGCCCAAGCACATATTTAACACGAACTTGAACCCTAAAGCAATACTCACTTGGCTCCGCAAGGTTTACTCAAAGTTAGAAAAAGCATGGAGAAATATCCAACCCGCTCACAGAGACAGGCTTCAGGCGTACAGGCTTCAGGCGGGGCAGCGGTGACGGAACAACGGATTTGCGGCCGAACCCTTCAACGTGAGAGAGCGTTGCACATGTGAAGTCCCAGTGAGCAGAGAGTAACAAATTTGCGCGAAGATTCATCTCACTTCAGACATAAAAGTCATATCGGAGCATCTACTTTGCCTCTGGCGTGCTTCCAAGATGCTTCTGCTCCAATTAAAAAATGGCCGTTGCGGTCGGACAGGATCCAGCTTGCACAGCACGGCTGCCTAGAGTCCTAGTTGACGTCGCAGTTGATCTATGGTTGATCGTTCATTATGATTTTTTTTATTAAAGAAGACAACTTCAAGGCGAGATTTACGTGCGGGGTAGTTAATTGTTGTTCTGGGGACATAGACAAGCAGCCTGTCTGTCGTCTGTCTATGCTGGGGATGAATAGTTCCATCTCTGCCCGCGGCCTGGCCTGTGCCGTATATCTGCCCGATGCCCGACCTTGTGAGGTGTCGGCAGGCAGTTGTTTTTTGTTTCTCTCAACACAAGACAGAGATTTGCCGTTTGCAAAGAAAAGAAAAGCGTCTTGTTATAACAAAGCGTTTTGAGCATACATAAGCTTACAAAGAAAATACTTTGTAACTTACGAACTATTTTTTTTTTTTGTATAACAAAGCAAATTAGTTTGTGCTGTGTATGCTCAAAATACTTTGTAAGGTTTTCAGCGTGCACAGTTTGTAGGTGCACACAGAAAGCAGACAGGGTTTCAGAAAGAGTTGGTGGAGCTTTTCCTTTTGTAACAATACCATTTGTTTCTTGGTTTTCAGGAGCATCAAGATCTGCTGCAGCGGCTTCACGCTATGGGCGGCTTTTGGAAAGAAGTGATTCACTTAATAAAGAGTTGATGTTTTAAATTAGACTTAAGTTCTTAGTCCTTTCCTCACTCTACAAAAACTTCAAACACCATAACACCATCCCCACAAGTTAAAAAACATATCCAATTTTGATGTGTGTAAGTCTAATTAATGAGGGAACATAATATGCTTAACACTACTAAAATCACCACAGTACCAGTGGCACAGAAACACCAACTACATATGACAGAGCTATGATGAGTGACATGAATAATGGTACTTTTAATAATACAAATTTCAGCCATATTGAAACATTTTATTTAACATGCACAGTACACCTAAAACATTGTTACCAATGAGATGAAACCGACACAAGACCAATCACCAGTTCAATATTGTTGATTTTCTGTTGAACCGACACAGAGCATGACCCCATTAACCACAACTGATGCAGAGGAGGACACTTGGTGAATGAATGAATGTAGTCGTGAACACAGACACTAGGGTGCGTCGTCCAGAGGCGACTTTCGATGTCAGAGTTTGAAGACCCCTAGAAAGTTTCGTTTTTTTGTGCTGATTTCGGGACTGACCTCGGTTTTTCGATTGGAGGTAATCTTCTTGGTCCTACCGGCCAAAATGTACCAAAAAGCGGCAGTTTCTAAAAAAAATGACCAAAAAGGCGATTTTTCAGGCTCAATTCTGTCTTAAAACGTCCCGGAGTAATTCTGATGGTTGTTGTCGGTGTCAACGGGTATACACAACACAAAAAAAATATGAGTGCGAACTGGAACCCACCGAGCGGAAATGCCGGGGCCTGAAAGACAAAAGAATCGTGAAAAAACTCCAAGAAACGAACATTTTTGGCCCTCAAAGACCCCCCAGCGTCCGATTTTTGGTGCCCTATGCGGTCCAAGTGTTGGGTACTATCAAAGACAAGAACGTAAGTTGGGCGGCGGAGGGCTCGGACGCATCTCAGCTGTCGCGCAGCAGCGGGAAACGTTTTTAAGAAAAACTGGAAAAAACACCAAAATGCGCCTTTAGGAACTTTTTCGGTTTTTCGCCGGCCCAAAACCCATACTGGTGTTCCTTTTAGATGACATTCGCCAAAAGCAACAATATACAAACGAAATTTAAACTGAGGATCAGGTGCAAGCGCTGCCTACACCTCAAAAAATATGCAACTTTTTCTTAAAAAAAAAAAAAAAATGTTGCTTTTGTGGGCAGTTAGCCCGAGTTGTGCTGGTCTTAGCTCGGCAAGCGTTACGCTATGCCTACCCGGGACTCACCACGAGGAGGTGCCTGCACGCTGAGTCCCGCCCACCCGCGGGTGCTATTCAGACTTTACTTTGTGTTGAAGTACTTCTTGCTGCCAAATTTACACACTAAATTGCCATGTAGTTTTTTGTGCATAGCTTTGAACAAAATTGAGCATACGTTTGGAAATGCACGAATTCGTGCGTAGATTAGCATGAAAATGTGCATTGTTATGCAGCATCACGTGCGTTGTTGCGCACAAATCTGTGCATTTCACGCGCAGTCCCGCCCACCCGCGGGTGCTATTCAGACTTTACTTTGTGTTGAAGTCCTTCTTGCTGCCAAATTTAGGCATGGCTTTCCTGGCCGATGTCTTGGTACTTACTAGGCCGTCCCTCCTCTCCTCGCCGACAGTCTTCTGCGCCGCCTGCGTCACTTCGTGGACGAATCGCTCGACTGCCTGGGAGTGGCAGGGCAGGGGCAACACGTCCAGCGTGCCGGCTGGAATGAAGTCACGGAGCTGGTCGTCGGTCAGACCACGAAGCAGCGGCAGCGGGGTGACGACCACAATGTCCCAGTCAACAAGCTCGCTGTAGTCCTCTGCTGCAAAGTTGATGTCCGGAACAGAGAACCGGCGAACTTGTTGGTGTTGCTTGGCGTCCTCCCGCGCCTGCAGGATACGAGCCGATTCTCTGTTCCGGACATTAACTTTGCAGCAGAGGACTACAGCGAGCTTGGTGACTGGGACATTGTGGTCGTCACCCCGCCGCCGCTGCTTCGTGGTCTGACCGACGACCAGCTCCGTGACTTCATTCCAGCCGGCACGCTGGACGTGTTGCCCCTGCCCTGACACACCCGGGCAGGAGAGGGACGGCCTAGTAAGTACCAAGACATCGGCCAGGAAAGCCATGCCTAAATTTGGCAGCAAGAAGGACTTCAACACAAAGTAAAGTCTGAATAGCATCCGCGGGTGGGCGGGACTCGGCGTGCAGGCAACTCCTCGTGGTGAGTCCCGGGTAGGCATAGCGTAACGCTTGCCGAGCTAAGACCAGCACAACTCGGGCTAACTGCCCACAAAAGCAACATTTTTTTTTTTTTTAAGAAAAAGTTGCATATTATTTGAGGTGTAGGCAGCGTTTGCACCTGATCCTCAGTTTAAATTTCGTTTGTATATTGTTGCTTTTGGCGAATGTCATCTAAAAGGAACACAAGTATGGGTTTTGGGCCGGCGAAAAACCGAAAAAGTTCCTAAAGGCGCATTTTCGTTTTTTTTCCCAGTTTTTCTTAAAAACGTTTCCCGCTGCTGCGCGACAGCTGTGATGCGTCCCAGCCCTCCGCCGCCCAACTTGCGTTCTTGTCTTTGATAGTACCCAACACTTGGACCGCATAGGGCACCAAAAATCGGACGCTGGGGGGTCTTTGAGGGCCAAAAATGTTCGTTTCTTGGAGTTTTTTCACGATTTTTTTGTCTTTCAGGCCCCGGCATTTCCGCTCGGTGGGTTCCAGTTCGCACTCATATTTTTTTTTTGTGTTGTGTATACCCATTGGCACCGACAACAACCAGCAGAATTACTCCGGGACGTTTTAAGACAGAATTGAGCCTGAAAAATCGCCCTTTTGGTCATTTTTTTTTTTAGAAACTGCCGCTTTTTGGTACATTTTGGCCGGTAGGACTAAGAAGATTACCTCCAATCGAAAAACCGAGGTCAGTTCCGAAATCAGCACAAAAAAACGAAACTTTGTAGGGGTCTTCAAACTCTGATACCGAAAGTCGCCTCTGGACGACGCACCCTAACAGACACCTGCAACACAACAAGTGTATGAGATTCTCACTTTTACTCACAATAGCCATTCAGCAACGGCAGCAAATCTTAATGGTGATTTTCTGACTGTTTCCGTATCCAGTAGTGGGTGATGGACCTGAAACAAGATTACAGTGGTCGATTTAAAATGGCAACATGTGACATGGTAGGACAGGCTTCAAAGGAAAGAGGAACCAAGTTACGATTGAGATTATTCTTACCTTTTTTCATTGCCTTCGCTTCAGCACACAATCAGAAGTAAACTTTGACAGGCGCCCATAACCAAAAACCGTTGTAAGAAATGTTCCATCGTAAGCAGTTCCGGGAACAGGACGATCGGAATCTGGAACACAGTGCCACATAATTAGCCTCCCTACCTACGAAGGCAGACCAGATAATCCAGCGACATAAGCAAAATGACGTAAACCACACTCTCACCAACTTTCGATTACTGCACTGTACTGGAGGACACCTGCTCACGCTGCCACGCTCCGCCCGACACTGCCTCCTCGTTGCCAACTGTGCACAAGGCATGCAGTGTAGCCGACAAGACCTGTGGAATCCCTACGAATTTGATGGCAGGTTATGATAAGTGGAGATAAGTGAGAAGTGGCTATAAGGAAGTCGAACGCGACACATGTTTTTCATTTCTATGACGTACTTAAGCCGGGCAACTTCAATTCTTCATGTTGGCAGCAGTTTAATGACGAAGTCGTCTGCTACTGAATGGCCATGAAACGATCTGTTCGATGGAGGTAAGAAATTAGCCCATTTTTAATGATTTTCGATTTGATTGCCAGTTAATCATGGTGGCTGGCATGTTGTTTAAACCAGGCCATTGGGATTCGTAAACTTTTCTTCCGAAATTAAGTAAAACTTCAGTTTGTTATTGATGTACCAAAATGGCAGTTTCTACCTATTTTGGTTAACATTTTATTCTTACACATAAGAACATACAAATGGGACCGAAAAGGGCACCAGGGCATCCCTGGCTTTACCATGCACCGATTCATACCCTTCAGCACGTTTTCATTTGACGGCCTCCCTTACTTTTCGCGCAAGACCATAGAACCGTTTCGTGCCCTTGTTCAGTTTCAGGCAGTAATACTTGTCCCAGATTGCAAGAACTCCATTCAAATCGATGACAAAATCGTGCGGAGGAGGCGGGTCAAAAGCCGACGGAACTTTTTTAGGAAAAGAAAATATTGGTATACAGTGAAACCAGTGGGATCGTTTCTGGGCTGGCCTTCAGACGCAGAAAGGGCCAGTGAATTTCATGGTTTCACGAAAGACAGCATTAATCATTCTCAACTACGTATGCACCAGACCTTAGCCTATTCCATGTCTGATGGCGACGATTTAGTTAGTTACCCAACTACAGTGACATCCATTTCATTGCGTTCTGATGGATATGTTTCAACTTTGAAGGTTAGTGGTTACTCGTGGAATTTGGTTGTTCAAGCACAAACGTAATGGAACCTAAAATGTTTTCAGGTTGTGCCATTGAAAAGGAAGGTAATGACTGTTTTGTCACTGTTCGATGGCATCAGTGGAGCATACTATGTTATCCACGACAGGCTGAGGATTTCAACAAAATACTTTGCAAGTGAAGTAGATCCTCTCGCTATGAAAGTCTCACAAGAACGATATCCAGGCAGCATTGTACAATTGGGGGATGTGCGTTTCATTACAAAGGACACACTTGCTGCGATTGGCCACATAGATTTGCTGATCGGAGGCTCGCCATGTAACGGTAAGAAAGACAAAGTTGTTGGAGCAATGGTGGCAACAACAGCTCCAACTAGTTGAACGTGATTGCAGAATTCAGCCTCGTAAATCCCAATCGCAAGGAATTTGAACCTCACTCGTCGGGGCACCTTCTGTTCAGTTTTGTCAAGATCCGTGACATTCTATTGAAGCAGGCTGGACAGGAAGGCAGACCATTCTTTTTCTGCTACGAGAATACAGCTCATTGTAGGAAGCCGGTCAAAGACCGAATGACAAAAGAATTGGGTGTAGAAGCAGCAGTTATATGTCAGAGTTCGCTCACTCCAACAAGGTAAGGAACTGATTGTTGTAAAATGCATATCATTACTTATTTACAACTTGTGCACATTCATCTTAATCAGGCGGCGGCGCAATTATTTTTCCAATATCCCTGAAAATCATGAGCTGGCTACTAAGTTGTCCATGACACAAACAGACAAGACTCTCCAACACTTTGTCGGGCCGTACCACCTGGCAACCAGGAACATTGCCAAGACAATAACTTCAAATGCGTCAAATCAACAGCGTCCTCTGATGTGTATCAAAGATAAAAAAAATGGTTAATCCATCAGTCAGAAATTTGGAGATGTGGCAGGGATTGCCTCCAGGATACACAGACTGTGGTATTACAAACTGCCAAAGGAAAAAATTGTTATCAAAGGGCTTTGCCATTGATGTACTTGTGGAAATTTTGAAACCGCTCACAGAGATGTATCAATGTTGTAATGACTGAATTTGAGGCACTTGGTTATAATACTGTGCAGGTGCATTTCAGAAATACATCTGCAAAGAATAACATTGCTAAGAATATCACCAGGAATTCTCATTTGTGAAATGCACTTAATTCTCCGCGTGAAAAGACAGTACCTGCTAACTGATGGTTCAATGTATCTATCATATTGTTTAAGTCACATAAAGTTTGGTGTAAGTATTGTCAAAAACTCTACGTTGCACTTCAAAGGAAAGCTAATAAATCAATGTTTGTTTAAACATTCCCATCGTATGAGATTTACAATTGTGTACAGCTGTATAAATGAATACCTGTCAATCATGAACAAAAATTATACAGCCCACAATAGAGTTTAACTCTTTGAAAATTCTATGAAGACAACACAAATAGATATCTCCATTTGTATTAATTATGTCATTTTGCTATGTTCGCTGGAATAAATACAGTAACAAAATGTGCTGGTGATCCTCTTTATTTTTTTGAAATGTTTCTCGGCTGCTCAGTGACTCTTAAGGGAATTATCAAAAGAACATACTGTCTGCATCAGGTATGCTTTTAAATGTCAAAGACTACAAGCAGATTACGTTTTCAGTGGAGCAGCTGACAAGATGGAAAACAAGGCAAAAATGTCACACATTTCAAAGGAAAGTGAAAATTGAAAGATCAAGGGAAATGGTACTTACAAAATAACGATTATATTAGCAATATGTTTGTCAAAGCCAGACATGGATTTAGAAACATGTGCAACATATCCAAAGTTTTACAAAGTTGTGGTCAGAATTTAACAGCACATCAGTTACAAATTATCATGTCCATTAACGCATATGCTGATGCTGGCGGTTGACCAAATAAACAAACAAGCACACAGTGCGAACATAAATGCACACCAGTACAGAATTAAAAATCCAAATAAGACAGACAACACATGATATAAAGGCCGAACAGACCACCAAAATGACTTTGCACTTATCACAACTTCAAACTGAAGTGAACAACCAACGTGTTAAAGAGAAATATCATTTGGCAAACGCAAAAAAATGAAGAAACATGACTCATTAACAAAATAAAAGCCAAACTTCCTCAAATGACTTTGCACTATCACAATATAATCAACAAATATTCAACATGCTTCAATACAACAAATGTAAAACTAAACATTGTCAAAGATCCTCCACGCACCCATGACAAGAGACAGGACAACTGAACGCTTGTGATGTGATCCTGGAACAGAGGATAATCGCCAGTCAGAAACCAACATGATTCGAAGTAGGTTTCAAAACGTGAACTTACACCACTACTAGAACCGACTGAACTCACCTATGGCTAGGGTAGATCATGCTCCAAATTCATCACATGGAAGCCACCCAGATAGCACTCTTGTTCTTCCTGGTCCTTGCCGTCCCAGAGCGAATGGAGCAGGGTTTCCACATCCTCCGGAGAGTAAGTTGGGTATTCCGCTGCGAAGCGCTCCCGGTGCTTGTCGAAAAATACTTCTCGATTCTCACGAATTCGCTCTTCCCTCAGCTTCTTGCGGCTTTTCCTTCGCTGAAACAAAGAAACAAAATGTCACCGAAGGTGCAAGGAGGAAAACATAACCCAACTTAACCGGCCACCTGACACAACCTTTTTAACGGGAAAGGATGATGCCACATTCAATTTTGGCAGGTTGACGCGGCACTGGTACAGGGCAGTCACACTAGACCACATGCGTACAGTGAGGCGCTCCAACCGCACCGAGCAATCCATTATTATCGCAGGTACTAGGCACAGCCACGAGCCACGGCCTAGGTTGTCAAGCAACCACCCCCACCGCGGACGCGCAGGACGACGCGGCAAAAAGTACAAATTCAATGTGTAAGGATGGAACGCACTTAACACAGTTCGTTATCAAATCGGAGAACAGCGACTCGAATTTGAACAGCTGATCTTGTGTTGTTGTATGCGCTGCGTTGCACCGCCACCAGATGGCAGCACGCACAGGTCTGCGGCTCAGTTGAGCTACACTCCGCAAGGCGGCAGCACTGCGCTGCTACCCACAACGCGACGTGAAGCCGAAAGACGGCGAGAGGGAGCAGCAGCGCGAGGTCCCGTGAGACTGTCTCCCTTACGTCACGATGGAACACCCCATGAGTGCGAGAGAGACCCCTCTAAGCCTGCACCTCGTGACCGGAGGCATTCCCTGCGAACGTGCACACATCCACGCACCGCGTACATGCTCGCTCGACCACGCATGCACGTGCTACGTGAACGCACGAACCACACAGGATGAGTCGTACTGCTCGCCGCGACTTACTTCCATGGCTCACGTGATTTAGAAAAACACGCTTGCTGGACGTGACCATGTGATGCACGAACGCAGGAGTGTGACACGTGCAAGCGCGCACTGATTGCACCCAAATGCACGCCGCTGATGCACCTGGCGGGTAGGCAACTACATCGACATCAATGCCCCTGGTGCTGCCTACGCGCCGGGCGCTACGGCGGGCGCCGCCACAGACGAGAACTTGCGAGATTACGTAAACAACAGGGCGTAACGAAGCCGGTAAAATAGACTCTCCGAAAGTGGTCCGAACGCGCCCGTGACCGAGACGTGTCTGCCCACACTGGCCAGGACACGTGCCCACAGACACGTACAAAGGACAAGCTCGCGCTGGTCCTTCCCGCACGCGAGCACGCCAACACGCGGCAGGGACGAGGCTGGGACGGCCGCCGATCGACCATCCAAGCACGTACTTCCAGGCATTACAAATGCACGTACCATCAGCGCACCGCGTGGTAGTGCCCAGGAGCGTGCCCGCAGACACGCTGCAAACACGTACCAACAGAACCCCTTCTAGAACAACCCGAGAACGTCCCAGCAGGAACGCTGAATGGACGTGCGTGCAGCACGCCACGGACCCCCGCCGGGGGACGTTCATTTCTCCTACCTAAATATTCGCCTACCTGTCTGATTCGCCTACCTAAAATTCGCCTACCTAATAAAAATATTGAATAAAAAAAATTGAATAAAAATATTGCCATATTTCGCCTTCCTAAAATTCGCCAACCTAATAAAAATATTGAATAAAAAAAATTGAATGAAAATACTGCCATATTCCGCCTACCTAAAATTCGCCTACCTAATAAAAATATTGAATATAAAAATTAATTTAAAAAATGGGCACATTTCGCCTACCTAAACTCCGCCTACCTAATAAAAATATTGAATAAAAAAATTAATTTAAAAAATGGGCACATTTCGCCTACCTTTTTTTCGCCTACCTATGTAAATCGGAAAAAATGTTCGCCTACCTCGTTTTTCGCACACCTAATAAAAATATTCAATTAAAAAATTGAATAAAAATGTGCGCACGTTTCGCCTGCCTGCGAAAAATTTCTCATTAACTGTTTTGTCGCTATGGTGGCCCCAGTTGCACGACCCTCCTCCCCGCCGCGCTGCGCCTCGCGAGGTGGCAAAGCAAGGCCGTGCGAGAGGAGAGGCGTCGTCGGGGACCCGCGACGGCCTTCCTCCTGCCCCGCCGCGCTGCGCCACGCCAGGTGGCCAAGGCCGTGCGAGAGGAGAGGCGTCGTCGTGGGGACCCGCGACTGCCTTCCTCCTGCCCCGCCGCGCTGCACCACGCCAGGTGGCCAAGGCCGTGCGAGAGGAGAGGCGTCGTCGGGGACCCGCGACGGCCTTCCTCCTGCCCCGCCGCGCTGCGCCACGCCAGGTGGCCAAGGCCGTGCGAAAGGAGAGGCGTCGTCGGGGACCCGCGACGGCCTTCCTCCTGCCCCGCCGCGCTGCGCCACGCCAGGTGGCCAAGGCCGTGCGAGAGGAGAGGCGTCGTCGGGGACCCGCGACTGCCTTCCTCCTGCCCCGCCGCGCTGCGCCACGCCAGGTGGCGAAGGCCGTGCGAGAGGAGAGGCGTCGTCGGGGACCCGCGACGGGGCCTTCCTCCTGCCCCGCCGCGCTGCGCCACGCCAGGTGGCCAAGGCCGTGCGAGAGGAGAGGCGTCGTCGGGGACCCCACTGCAGGAACGCGCATGCCACGGTTGGCGAGGCGGCTAAAGAGGGGCTGTATTTGCTGTAAGCAAGCGACGCCTTGAGCCTACGGGCTGCATCTCGCGTCACTCAGAGGCTATGACCGAATCTGTTCACCGGATAGTGAGAGGAGCGTCATCGGGCACTTCTTGTGACTGTGTAACTACGCGTCGGCCACGCTTGAATTGGAGACTGCGACGGCCTGCGTTGTCAAGTTAGTGATTAACTGTGCCTCTCCTTGTTTTCCTCCGTAGTGTATTCCTTTAGGGGGTGAATAAGGGAGGTGCAGGTGAGTACGACACACATAAACAGCAGCGGGTCTAGCGTCTCATCTTTATCGCCGAAATAAACGATACCGCAATGCGATGTCGTTGTTTGTTGTTGTGCTCTCCTTACCCGAGTACTGAGTTCGAGGTCCTCGAGGTAGGCCGGCCTGTCGATCAGACCTCGTCGACGGTTTGCCTGCGATGCGGGGAGCCGCAGGTGAGTGCGGTACGCACCGATATCCCCCGCATGTAGCTGTCAAGCATGCGGCTTCGCTTCAGACCACCCACAACACCCGACCCAGTTGCGTCAAAGCGAAACCGTGATTAACCATTTGCTTGTTCCTCTGCGTCTCATACTATCACCACGTTTACGACTGCAATCGTTAAGATTTGTGGGGCGCATACTCTAAAGCAAAAACGCACTCGTTGGTCCTGCGTGGTGCGTGCAACGACGGGCATGCAGCTAGGGGTCATGGGGGAAGTCCGGCGGAGAGAGTAACAGCTTCTCTCTGAGGACGGCCTTGAAACCGCGGATTGTAAAATGTTGCAGATCCGAGTTCAAATGCCGCTTACCGTAGATAGGTGGAGAAGCAGTTTTACTTTCCTCCTTCGGACGCCGCCCATGGCGTTTATAGTGCACAGCGTGTTCGTCCCTCACTCGTGGCCTATTTCTGAGGTTCTTTTCACAATCTGTCACTGTTTCAGGGGTGGCTGTAGATTCAGCTGGTCACCATCAGATTTTCATCGAGTCGTGGCAGCAAGGCAGAAGAGGCGCTCATGTTTGGCCCGAGCAGAGCACTCCACCCACCCTTCGTTTTGCTGCGCCATCCCGAGGAACGAGTAATCAATTCACCAACAACTCGCAGGATGGGATTGCCGTCAGCGAGCTGTCGGGGAACTTCCTCCGGCCTGGTCCTTCGGATTTCAGGTAGGTGATGTAGAGGGCACCCATAAAGTACAGCAGGGGTGTGCCAGAAGACCGTTGAGGCGGCCAAAATTCTAGACGCGTTTTGAGCTTCAGAGTCACTAAATAGGACTCGAATCGAACGTGTGACCCCACTAATGGATTGCTCTCCGGACAAGGACTCCATTGGTGGGGTCACACGTTCGATTCGAGTCCTATTTAGTGACTCTGAAGCTCAAAACGCGTCTAGAATTTTGGCCGCCTCAACGGTCTTCTGGCACACCCCTGCTGTACTTTATGGGTGCCCTCTACATCACCTACCTGAAATCCGAAGGACCAGGCCGGAGGAAGTTCCCCGACAGCTCGCTGACGGCAATCCCATCCTGCGAGTTGTTGGTGAATTGATTACTCGTTCCTCGGGATGGCGCAGCAAAACGAAGGGTGGGTGGAGTGCTCTGCTCGGGCCAAACATGAGCGCCTCTTCTGCCTTGCTGCCACGACTCGATGAAAATCCGATGGTGACCAGCTGAATCTACAGCCACCCCTGAAACAGTGACAGATTGTGAAAAGAACCTCAGAAATAGGCCACGAGTGAGGGACGAACACGCTGTGCACTATAAACGCCATGGGCGGCGTCCGAAGGAGGAAAGTAAAACTGCTTCTCCACCTATCTACGGTAAGCGGCATTTGAACTCGGATCTGCAACATTTTACAATCCGCGGTTTCAAGGCCGTCCTCAGAGAGAAGCTGTTACTCTCTCCGCCGGACTTCCCCCATGACCCCTAGCTGCATGCCCGTCGTTGCACGCACCACGCAGGACCAACGAGTGCGTTTTTGCTTTAGAGTATGCGCCCCACAAATCTTAACGATTGCAGTCGTAAACGTGGTGATAGTATGAGACGCAGAGGAACAAGCAAATGGTTAATCACGGTTTCGCTTTGACGCAACTGGGTCGGTTGTTGTGGGTGGTCTGAAGCGAAGCCGCATGCTTGAAAGCTACATGCGGGGGATATCGGTGCGTACCGCACTCACCTGCGGCTCCCCGCATCGCAGGTAAACCGTCGACGAGGTCTGATCGACAGGCCGGCCTACCTCGAGGACCTCGAACTCAGTACTCGGGTAAGGAGAGCACAACAACAAACAACGACATCGCATTGCGGTATCGTTTATTTCGGCGATAAAGATGAGATTATTTTGGGTATGAGAGTTGTGATACTTTTGATCAAATTGCTTGAGTAGGCCAACCAAGGGCCAACGAAGCAACATAGAAAAAAATGTCTTATACTATTTTGACTTGTTTTAATATGACGAGAAAGAAGAAACACAAGACAGGAATGTGCAAACAATTTTAACCATTAAAAAAAAATTAAAGTGAACTTTTCTCACTAACTTGTTTAGATTTTGAAAAATGTAAATATCTCAGGTAATATTTGAGCTAGCCAACTTTCCTTTTAGGGTTGAAAGGTCCTAGTGGTACCAATTGAACCCACAAAGTTTGAACCGTATCCGTGACCCAATCCCAGATTTCGGTCCACCTTGGCCTGGAGTTACTCTTCTGCGCTATCCACGGCCCACATCGGCGTAGCTGCTCCAACCGCTTGCGCAAGCCAGCGCTACGCGGTCTACGCCGCACTAACCGCCCTCAAGGAAAGGCGCGCGCCAGCCTACGTACCGCGCTTGAGCACCTCCGCCAGTACGTAAATGCCGTACTGATTCTGTTGCGCCAGGGCGCTTCAGAGCTTTATCGCCGCGACATTCACGACTGAGGTGCACCTCGAGTCGGCGGACCACGGAACTGCGAGAAGCCAAACGCCGAGGGCATACACGTGTGGTGCGATGCAGTAAGACATAGCACCTTGCGTGCAATGTAGACTACCCTTGGCAAATCCATAGGACTTCACGTTCCTGGCTGGGCCCGCATTTTGTTTCGTGTCGTGTGGCCTTCCCAGATCCCCCCTCCCCCGCCTCCGTTCGCTGAATTCTGTGGACCGGCCCGACGGCATCCGCCGAGCATCTTCGGGACCCAGTCTCCCCCCGCATCTGATGCTCCACCACGTCGCAGGAGCCGAATCTGCACTGAACGCAGTCCAGTGCACCCCGAACCGGTCCAACGGACGCTCCCTGGCGCGGGGCCCCGTCCGGAGGGGCCGATGCCAGGTGGCGACCCGGGCTAGGGGTATGGGTGCCGGACCATCTTACCTGTGAAAAGGTGGATACCTGTAACATAGCACAATTTTCAGGGAAAAAGCCTTCGACTTGGAATGCAAAATAATGTGTTACAGCACGTGGTGCTTACCAATCGCCAGACACGTTCACGTCCACACTTTGACATTGCTGTACGCATGGAAGGTCCCACATCCCACTCTGAGGTGGTGCCGCGACACTACCGGGAACCTCCGTCAGTAAAACCACTTCAGTCGACAAAGCCCAGAATGGCTCACAATGGCACGGAAAGAAATCCGCAATCCCTGTAAACAAAAGATGCATTCAATGAAGCAAAACAAACATTTAAACAGATCAATCTGAGGCCTGCCGGATTTTAGTCTCGTCCGCAGCGGGCTGACGGCAAAAATACTCCGTTACTGAGTCTTCCTAGGCCCGCTGCGTCCAAAGTATTAAAGGAACAAGGCTAGTTTATAGCTCAAAAGAAAGCCTTTGAAACGCTCAACACGCACGTCACATACTAAGTTCGTCGATAAAGAGATGTGGAGAGCACACTAAATGTTTACGTAGAATTTTGTACGTGGTGATGCATAATATTAAACCTGCGTGACGTACTTTGTCTTCCCTAGTAGCACAGATCAGTCGAAAAATTGTCGATCGATTGTCGGCACCTCGGCTTAAAATTGTCGGTCGACCGTCGGTCCCGACGTTTTTAAATCATCGGAATGGCACACTTTCCGAGATCGTACGACAATCGGCGCCGATGATTTCTCGACATCAGAATGCGATATCACCTCGCTATCCGGTGGTCGATAAATTTTCGGCAGATCGCGGGATAAAAATTGTTTTCCTTAATCGATTTTTGTTAGGTGCCTTCTATCTGTCCGTTCTAACATGCTGACCATTCTCGCCTCCCCGCCGAACGACGCCTCGCCTCCCCGCCGAATGACGCTTGCGCGCCCGCGGCCGGGAGGAGTTGAACCCCGGTCCTGTAGCTTCGTAGCGCGGACGCTTACCCCGAGACTACCGGACTTGTTGGGGGTGAATGCCGCGCGGCTCCGAGCACATGGCCCGGGCGGGCCGCAGCGAGCTGCTGCGTGCGGGGGTGGGGGTAGGTGGGAAGCGCGCGGCTGCGGCGCGCGGTGGAGGGGGGTGCGGAGCGGCCCGCCAAGGCAACCCACGCTAACATCGGGACTTAGAATTTTTGTGCGTCTTGAGAGCGTGTGAACCCTATTGGCGCCGGCTAGTGAGGTTTCCTTCACTTTCCTGGTTTGCGCTCAGCTGGCCGGCTTCACCAGAGATAGTCTGCAGCCCACTTGCATTTGCCCGACGCGCCGCGGACCACTCACAAAGGCCCCGAGAAGCGTCCTAGTACCTCCGTCTCTTAGAGCAGAGAGGATAATCAACTCCCTCACTGCTCGGGGGCGGCCGCGTCGCCTTCCTAGCGCATCGTCGGGCGTGCCACAAATGCTCTCAGGAACTGACCGCCCGGACAACGGCCGATCGTCATCGAGTCATTATCGTAGCGTTGCCGGGAGCACGACCATCGGAGTTTCCTCAAAGTTTCCCCGTTGAGCCAACATCGAGTTCGACAGCTTCTCGACATCGGTCAGTCGCCATCGAGTCGTTATCGCTGCGTTGTCGGGAGCGCGACTTTCGAAATTCCCGCATCGCACCAACATCGGTCCCGATAACTCCTCGACAACGGCCGGTCATCATCGACTGACTATCGCAGCGTTGTCGGAAGCGCGTTATCGGCCAACCGATAGAATGGCGACAACGAGAAATCATCGGCCGCCAAATGTCGACCGCGCGACGATGCGTCGACAGTCGCTCAACAAACGAAATTTAGTTATCGGCTATCGACGTGCCGATACTATTTCGACTGTCGAGCGACAAGTCGGTGTTACTAGGGTTGGAGCAAATATTTCAAAGAACAGAAAAAGCAAACCTCTTGCATCCTCATAATGAATTTTTTTGGTTGTTATTGACTTGCAAAGGATTATGTTAAACGAAAGCATAAAAAGGTTTTTGAACGTCACTCTTGGCAATCTTGTATATTTCATTGAAAACGAATTGACTACTTCCAGCTTCAGTCCAGCTTGAGGAAAATCTTCATTCAAAAAAGTGGACAATATTGTACAGAGTGACTGTCAAAAACCTCTTCACAATATTGTGACTACGATTTTCCGAAGTGTACTCACCACATCATTCTCTAGGATGACGGCGGCCTCCTGTAGGAGGAGGAGACCTGCTTGCGGGGGGAGGGGGGCTGCCTGCTCGCCGCCGACTCCCTGCGCCACGTCCACGGGCGGCGGGCTCGGACTCAGGGCGATAGACTGTAAATTAAGTAAAAATGTCATTAATTTTTATTGTCGCTTAAGTTTGAAAAAGGTGCCAAGTAATAACTTACAAAATCTTACTTGGGGCCCCACACCGCTCGGACCTGGCTGGTCCACCGCGCCCATCTGTCGCTGAAGGGCCTCATATCGGGACTTCCAGCTGGTAGGGGCACCCCCGCCCCTTCTTGGACGCCCAGGACCGCGCCTCGGACTCGGTTGGGACTCTTGGCCCTGAGGGGGATCATCTGGGTCCGCTTCTCCTTCCTCCCCGTCGTCACTGTCCAAGGCCTCGCGGCGGCTGCGGCGAGGTGGAGGGAGTTGAGATTCGTCTTCTGAATCGTCCCTGGGCCGCCGCTGGGCCAGCCGCACAGCTGGTGGGGGTCCGGGAATCTCCTGCAGCAAGGCGGCGGTGGTCTCGAGGGCCCGGTGCACTCGGTCCAGGGCTGAAATCAGCCTGTCCACACTGCAACAGATCGCCCAAGGGACAAATTAGACGTGCGTTGAGTGCCTGCCAAGCGACTCCGAGGAGTCGTTTCGTTTGCTCTGTCTCTCTCGCACCCCTACGAGGCGCCCCATGAGTGCGACAGAGACGGAGCCACGAAAAGGCTATTCGGAATCGCTATACAGGACCTTCCCCCTCGCCCTTGATCGAGCCTCTGATCAACCAGCATAAGATTCCAGGGGCAGACGACATTCGCCCCATGGGAACAACCTCGTCGCATCCACGTCGCATCTACATAAGATAGGTGGATTAGGGGGATGGATTTTGTCCACCTTAAATCCACCTCCCCGGAACCTCGATTCTTGATCGATGGTTAAATCACCTTAAATTCAACGTTGATACTAGGTTGAGCATAAAGTGAGCTCAGTCCACGTAAAATCCACGCTGATAAAAGGTGGTGTGTGTGTGTCATGCTTGAAATACTAGGTATCAACCGCGACAGAACGTGGAACAGGCGACTTCTGGTGTCAACCTCTCATCGACAGAGAAACTATGTGGCAAACGGTGTCTCCGACTTGTAAAGGTCTGTGAAGGTGGCCTGACCCATCAGTACCGCCCAAGTCGGACCGTATGTTTTTGATTGTTTTTGGTTTGTTTATGTTTGTTTAGCGTTTGTTTTGCTTCTGGATTGTATCCCGACCCACATTTCAAGGACCCCCAAATGGCCGAAGAAGTTGGCCCGACCCACTTAAACCTTAGTCATAACTTGACGCTGATTTGTTATTTCGACTCAAAATCGTTAGTTTACGTTTGTTTTGCCAAAATGATTTGCTCTACGACAGACCATTATGGTCACAGATGCGTAAGCCCTCAAGTAATAAATTGGTGGGTCGGTCCAGATACCCAACGTGTGGTTATCATCAAATGCTACGTACCACACGTTGAATTCAGGTTAAAAGCGACCTGTTTCGTTAAGTTCTGCCCAAAGATGCACAACTTTTACGTTCAAAGTGCATTTCTCCCTTATTTAAAATTTGTGGGTCGGGCCACGTTACCCAATTGAAGTTACAATCAAGTGCGAAGTACCAACCCTCACATTTAGGTTGAGAACGATGAGTTTTGAAAAGTTTTGCCCTAAAATGCACAATTTTCACGTCCAAAGTGATTTCTTTTTAATTTCAAAATCGTGGGTTAAGCCAGGTTACCAACTTGTAGTTATAATCAATCGCGAAGTACCAAAACCTAAATTTAGGTTAAAAACGATAAGTTTTGGTAAGTTTGGCTCTAAGATGCACAACTTTTACGTTCACAGTCATTTTTTGTTTCATTTCCGGGTCGTGGTTTGGGCCAGGTCACCAACATGTAGTTATGATCAATCGCGAAGTACTAAACCGTATATTTAGATTACGAAAGATATGTTTCGATAAGTTTTGCCCTAAGATGCACAACATTTACGTTCACAGTCATTTTTTGTTTCATTTCCAAATCGTAGGTTGGGCCAGATTACCAACATGTAGTCATAATCAATCGCGAAGTACCAAACCTTAAATTGAGGTTACGAACGATAAGTTTCGATAAGTTTTGCCCTAAGATGCACAACTTTTACGTTCGCTGCCAATTTTTTTTTAAATTTCAAAATCGTGGGTTGAGCCAGGTTACTATCTTGTAGTTATAATTAATCGCGAAGTACTAAAACCTAAATTTAGGTTAAAAACGATAAGTTTTGGTAAGTTTGGCCCTAAGATGCACATCATTTACGTTCACAGTCATTTTTTGTTTCATTTCCGAATCGTGGGTTGGGCCAGGTCACCAACATGTAGTTATGATCAATCGCGAAGTACTAAACCTTAAATTGAGGTTACGAACGATAAGTTTCGATACGTTTAGCCCTAAGATGCACAACTTTTGCGTTCGCTGTCAATTTGTTTTTAAATTTCAAAATCGTGGGTTGAGCCAGGTTACTATCTTGTATTTATAATCACAACCGCGAAGTACCAAACCGTAAATTTAGATTACGAACGATAAGTTTCGATACGTTTAGCCCTAAGATGCACAACTTTTACGTTCGCTGTCAATTTTTTGAAAAATTTCAAAATCGTGGGTTGAGCCAGGTTACTATCGTGTAGTTATAATCAATCGCGAAGTACCAAACCGTACATTAAGGTTACGAACGATAAGTATCGATAAGTTTTGCCTTAAGTTGCACAACATTTACGTTCACAGTCATTTTTTGTTTCATTTCCATATCGTGGGTTGGGCCAGGTTACCAACATGTAGACATGATCAATCGGGAAGTACCAAACCTTAAATTGAGGTTACGAACGAAAAGTTTCGATAAGTTTTGCCCTAAGATGCACAACTTTTACGTTCGCTGTCAATTTTTTTTTAAATTTCAAAATCGTGGGTTGAGCCAGGTTTCTATCTTGTAGTTATAATCAATCGCGAAGTACCAAACCGTAAATTTAGGCTACGAACGATAAGTTTCGATAAGTTTTGGCCCAAGATGCACAACATTTACGTTCACAGTCATTTTTTGTTTCATTTACATATCGTGGGTTGGGCCAGGTTACCAACATGTAGTCATAATCAATCGCGAAGTACCAAACCTTAAATTAAGGTTAGGAACGATAAGTTTCGATAAGTTTTGCTCTAAAATGGAGGCGGCCTCGTTTGTCCGAGGTGCGTTTGTCTGACTGCACTGAACTAAGTTAGTAGATAAGTTACTGTGGATTAGATAAGTTATTGCATAAATCACTTAGTTTGTAAGATGTTCACAAGCTACCTATTTCTTTATCTAATCAGACCCTAAAGTTTACAGGACATCCCCAACTGAGCTGTCAACCCGTTAATTTGTGTTTTCCACTACAGTTATTTGCCAAAATTAGTTACAGGGTTATTTGAATGGGTTCCGGTATCCGCGCGACTCCGGAAGCGCGGTGGTGTGCATGGTGCGTGGGGGGTACGACCGTCGGGATTGGAGAGGACTAGAGTCCTCTAGAGAGAACGAAACCCGGGCAGTCGGGAAGTTTTTCCTACATGAAACTAATGGGTTTATAACCTATCCTAACCTAACCTAACGAAGTCGCGACAGATCTGAAGATCTGTAAGTACGCTACTCGTGGTAGATTTTACGCTGTTCGCAGCAGATACCGAATAACGCATAGCAAAAAAATAAAATGCGAGCGGTCTCGAACCCAAGCGTGCAGCGTGTGGGCCGGCAGCGCTACCCTGCTCCCAGTCCGCTGGGTTCGCTGCGCTGCCGCAGTCACGCGGGAACCGAAAGTTATTCAAATAACTTTGTACACCTATTCTTGGAAATAACTTTAGTGAACAAACACAAACTAACGGGATGGCAGCTCACTTGGGAGTGTCTTGTAAACTTTAGGGCCTGTTAACACATAGAAATAGGTCACTTGTGAACGATAAGGAACGATAAGTTTTGATAAGTTTTGCTCTAAAATGGAGGCGGTCTCGTTTGTCCGAGGTGCGTTTGTCCGACTGCACAGAACGAAGTTAGAAGATAAGTTACTTAGAAAAGATAACTTACTGTATAAATTAGTTATTTTGTAAGATGCTAATTTTTTATTATATTTCACAAGTGACCTATTTCTATGTGTAAACAGGCCCTAAAGTTTACAAGACACTCCCAAGTGAGCTGCCATCCCGTTAGTTTGTGTTTGTTCACTAAAGTTATTTCCTAGAATAGGTGTACAAAGTTATTTGAATAACTTTCGGTTCCCGCGTGACTGCGGAAGCACAGCGAACCCAGCGGACAGGGAGCAGGGTAGCGCTGCCAGCCCACACGGTGCACGCTTGGGTTCGAGACCGCTCGCATTTTATTTTTTTGCCATGCGTTATTCGGTATCTGCCGCGAACAGCGTAAAATCTACCACGAGTAGCGTACTTACAGATCTTCCGATCTGTCGCGACTTCGTTAGGTTAGGTTAGGATGGGTTGGAACCCATTAGTTTCATGTAGGAAAAACTTCCCGACTGCCCGGGTTTCTTTCCCTCTAGTCTAGAGGACTCTAGTCCCCTCCAATCCCGACGGTCGTACCCCCCTCGGCGAGGGGGCCCCTCGCACCATGTACACTACCGCGCTTCCGGAGTCCCGCGGGAACCGGAAGCCATTCAAATAACCCTGTAACTAATTTTGGCAAATAACTGTAGTGGAAAACACAAATTAACGGGTTGACAGCTCAGTTGGGGATGTCCTGTAAACTTTAGGGCCTGTTTAGATAAAGAAATAGGTAGCTTGTGAACATCTTACAAACTAAGTGATTTATGCAATAACTTATCTAATCCACAGTAACTTATCTACTAACTTAGTTCAGTGCAGTCAGACAAACGCACCTCGGACAAACGAGGCCGCCTCCATTTTAGAGCAAAACTTATCGAAACTTATCGTTCCTAACCTTAATTTAAGGTTTGGTACTTCGCGATTGATTATGACTACATGTTGGTAACCTGGCCTAACCCACGATTTGGAAATGAAACAAAAAATGACTGTGAACGTAAATGTTGTGCATCTTAGGGCAAAACTTATCGAAACTCATCGTTCGTAACCTAAATTTACGGTTTGGTACTTTGCGATTGATTATAACTACAAGATAGTAACCTGGCTCAACCCACGATTTTGAAATTTAAAAAAAAATTGACAGCGAACGTAAAAGTTGTGCATCTTAGCGCAAAACTTATCGAAACTTTTCGTTCGTAACCTCAATTTAAGGTTTGGTACTTCGCGATTGATTATGACTACACTCTAAAAAAAATCAGTTCAGAATTTTGTAACATGGTTACGCAGCATTTTCAATAATGTATGTTACAAAAATTTGCATCATGATGGATACAATTTTTTTCTTTGTAACTTAGTTACAGAATTTTGTAACAGCTGTTACAGTTGTTATTCTTGCCACACCAAGCTTCAAAATAAAATTTTTGGTCGAACCGAGTCCCCTAGGAACTGATGCTAAATCCTTTTCGCTTCTTACGAGAATCAACTCTCTCAGAAACTCTGAGTGGGCGGGAATCGAACCTCAGATTCTGTCTCAACGACCCGCCACGCTACCAACTGCGCTATGCGGACAACCTAGAGTTACCGGCGCAGGAGGCCAGTGACGTTAGGCGCGCGCGGTAAGGGACGGAGGCCGTGCCTAAGAAGCATACACGAGACTGAACCTTTGATTTAGAGTCGGGGAGAGTCTAATTAGACGAAAACTAATTAATAAACTTGTCTACAGGCACTGCTGTTCAATTTTTGTCCTCAAAACATTTTTGTTTGATCTCTGATACAAAATTTAGTCACCAGATACAATTTTCTGTAACAGAAATGATACAAACATAATTTTGTAACCATCGTGTTACAAATTTCTGTAACGAGCTGCAAATGATACATTTTTCTGTAACCCGCACATATGTTACAAAATTCTGTACCACATATACAAATTTTTGTAACCAACGCAGATAATACAAAATCCTGCATCAAAAATGATACAAAATTCTGTAACTTTTTTTAGAGTGTACATGTTGGTAACCTGGCCCAACCCACGATATGGAAATGAAACAAAAAATGACTGTGAACGTAAATGTTGTGCAACTTAAGGCAAAACTTATCGATACTTATCGTTCGTAACCTTAATGTACGGTTTGGTACTTCGCGATTGATTATAACTACACGATAGTAACCTGGCTCAACCCACGATTTTGAAATTTTTCAAAAAATTGACAGCGAACGTAAAAGTTGTGCATCTTAGGGCTAAACGTATCGAAACTTATCGTTCGTAATCTAAATTTACGGTTTGGTACTTCGCGGTTGATTATAAATACAAGATAGTAACCTGGCTCAACCCACGATTTTGAAATTTAAAACAAATTGACAGCGAACGCAAAAGTTGTGCATCTTAGGGCTAAACGTATCGAAACTTATCGTTCGTAACCTCAATTTAAGGTTTAGTACTTCGCGATTGATCATAACTACATGTTGGTGACCTGGCCCAACCCACGATTCGGAAATGAAACAAAAAATGACTGTGAACGTAAATGATGTGCATCTTAGGGCCAAACTTACCAAAACTTATCGTTTTTAACCTAAATTTAGGTTTTAGTACTTCGCGATTAATTATAACTACAAGATAGTAACCTGGCTCAACCCACGATTTTGAAATTTAAAAAAAAATTGGCAGCGAACGTAAAAGTTGTGCATCTTAGGGCAAAACTTATCGAAACTTATCGTTCGTAACCTCAATTTAAGGTTTGGTACTTCGCGATTGATTATGACTACATGTTGGTAATCTGGCCCAACCCACGATTTGGAAATGAAACAAAAAATGACTGTGAACGTAAATGTTGTGCATCTTAGGGCAAAACTTATCGAAACATATCTTTCGTAATCTAAATATACGGTTCCCCGGTGGACAGCCAGCGCTCCTAGAGCGCTCTAGAAGCGTTTCCGGAGAGGTGCCCCGAATTTGCGCTGTGGCCAGGAGCACAAAAGTCGCAGTAGCCTTCCATAAACTTGCTGACATGAATGCAAAAGTAATCTGAATGTGTCAGATAACAAAATAAACAACATTGCTTTATGACTGTTGGCGTGTCGTTACCCGCCGCTGGTGCTGTCATGTAAACTATTTATTAAAATATTTCATGAATACTTCCCGTCATGTCCGCAAAGAAAGAGGTGAGTACATTTCGTATTATGTTCGGCAGGGTATCAGACAAACAAAGCCAGACTCCACGTCTTCGTCTGCATGTCACTGCTCAGGAGGTTAGGCTCCTTGTGTTCATAATTTATCAAATTATCTATCTTATTAGATTCTTATAGAGTGTTTGTATTTTGCAGGACCTTCCTTGCTTACTTCAGCTATTCCGTGATGATTCTGTCTTCGTTAAGGTGTGGTATTCCGACAAAGTTTATTATTGTACACTGACATTTACCATTCACGTTATTCTCGTTGTTTGTTAACATTGTGTTTCTATGTTTGTATACTTAAAATAAATATTTATTTGAAACCAACATGTATTTACTTTCCTCAGGAAAATTCCTTACATTATAAATACAAAAAGTGATCTAGAAAGGATTTGGGACAGCCCCATTTAGGTGCGAAAAACGCGCCCCTGCGGCGCTTTTCACCAGCGCTGGAAAAGCGCTCATGCAGCGCATGTACACCGCCAAACTGGAGCGCCCCGATTTGCAGTTTAAACGCGTATTTTTCACGCGCCCTGGAAGCGCCGTTTCCAAGCGGGCGCAGCTACGCTCAGAACGCGCTCAGCAGGCGCTCGTCGTCCACCGGGGTTTAGTACTTCGCGATTGATCATAACTATATGTTGGTGACCTGGCCCAAACCACGACCCGGAAATGAAACAAAAAATGACTGTGAACGTAAAAGTTGTGCATCTTAGAGCCAAACTTACCAAAACTTATCGTTTTTAACCTAAATTTAGGTTTTGGTACTTCGCGATTGATTATAACTACAAGTTGGTAACCTGGCTTAACCCACGATTTTGAAATTAAAAAGAAATCACTTTGGACGTGAAAATTGTGCATTTTAGGGCAAAACTTTTCAAAACTCATCGTTCTCAACCTAAATGTGAGGGTTGGTACTTCGCACTTGATTGTAACTTCAATTGGGTAACGTGGCCCGACCCACAAATTTTAAATAAGGGAGAAATGCACTTTGAACGTAAAAGTTGTGCATCTTTGGGCAGAACTTAACGAAACAGGTCGCTTTTAACCTGAATTCAACGTGTGGTACGTAGCATTTGATGATAACCACACGTTGGGTATCTGGACCGACCCACCAATTTATTACTTGAGGGCTTACGCATCTGTGACCATAATGGTCTGTCGTAGAGCAAATCATTTTGGCAAAACAAACGTAAACTAACGATTTTGAGTCGAAATAACAAATCAGCGTCAAGTTATGACTAAGGTTTAAGTGGGTCGGGCCAACTTCTTCGGCCATTTGGGGGTCCTTGAAATGTGGGTCGGGATACAATCCAGAAGCAAAACAAACGCTAAACAAACATAAACAAACCAAAAACAATCAAAAACATACGGTCCGACTTGGGCGGTACTGATGGGTCAGGCCACCTTCACAGACCTTTACAAGTCGGAGACACCGTTTGCCACATAGTTTCTCTGTCGATGAGAGGTTGACACCAGAAGTCGCCTGTTCCACGTTCTGTCGCGGTTGATACCTAGTATTTCAAGCATGACACACACACACCACCTTTTATCAGCGTGGATTTTACGTGGACTGAGCTCACTTTATGCTCAACCTAGTATCAACGTTGAATTTAAGGTGCTTTAACCATCGATCAAGAATCGAGGTTCCGGGGAGGTGGATTTAAGGTGGACAAAATCCATCCCCCTAATCCACCTATCTTATGTAGATGCGACGTGGATGCGACGAGGTTGTTCCCATGGGGCGAATGTCGTCTGCCCCTGGAATCTTATGCTGGTTGATCAGAGGCTCGATCAAGGGCGAGGGGGAAGGTCCTGTATAGCGATTCCGAATAGCCTTTTCGTGGCTCCGTCTCTGTCGCACTCATGGGGCGCCTCGTAGGGGTGCGAGAGAGACAGAGCAAACGAAACGACTCCTCGGAGTCGCTTGGCAGGCACTCAACGCACGTCTAATTTGTCCCTTGGGCGATCTGTTGCAGTGTGGACAGGCTGATTTCAGCCCTGGACCGAGTGCACCGGGCCCTCGAGACCACCGCCGCCTTGCTGCAGGAGATTCCCGGACCCCCACCAGCTGTGCGGCTGGCCCAGCGGCGGCCCAGGGACGATTCAGAAGACGAATCTCAACTCCCTCCACCTCGCCGCAGCCGCCGCGAGGCCTTGGACAGTGACGACGGGGAGGAAGGAGAAGCGGACCCAGATGATCCCCCTCAGGGCCAAGAGTCCCAACCGAGTCCGAGGCGCGGTCCTGGGCGTCCAAGAAGGGGCGGGGGTGCCCCTACCAGCTGGAAGTCCCGATATGAGGCCCTTCAGCGACAGATGGGCGCGGTGGACCAGCCAGGTCCGAGCGGTGTGGGGCCCCAAGTAAGATTTTGTAAGTTATTACTTGGCACCTTTTTCAAACTTAAGCGACAATAAAAATTAATGACATTTTTACTTAATTTACAGTCTATCGCCCTGAGTCCGAGCCCGCCGCCCGTGGACGTGGCGCAGGGAGTCGGCGGCGAGCAGGCAGCCCCCCTCCCACCGCAAGCAGGTCTCCTCCTCCTACAGGAGGCCGCCGTCATCCTAGAGAATAATGTAGTGAGTACACTTCGGAAAATCGTAGTCACAATATTGTGAAGAGGTTTTTGCAGTCACTCTGTACAATATTGTCCACTTTTTTGAATGAAGATTTTCCTCAAGCTGGACTGAAGCTGGAAGTAGTCAATTCGTTTTCAATGAAATATACAAGATTGTCAAGAGTGACGTTCAAAAACCTTTTTATGCTCTCGTTTAACATAATCCTTTGCAAGTCAATAACAACCAAAAAAATTCATTATGAGGATGCAAGAGGTTTGCTTTTTCTGTTCTTTGAAATATGTGCTCCAAGACAAAGTTTGACATTTAGAGAACTCTATTTCTACATCAAAGACTTTATTGTAATTCTAGAAGAAACCTGCAAAAAAACGCCTTTTCTTTCAAGGAGCTTAAATTGTTTTTACTTGAAATTTTAATGAAATTTGTCTCATGCTGTCAACAGTTGGTCCTTTCAAGCGATGAGGAGGATGTTGCTGACGAGGGAGAGGAAGCTGAAGAGGGAGAGGAAGCTGAAGAGGGATCTCAGGCTGCTGAAGAGGGAGTTGCCGGAGAGGAAGGTGTAGGGGAGTGCAGCATTTGTGCAGAGGCTGTGAATTGGCTGAAGCCGCCGGGGGCCCAGTCAGCATAACCCGTGACGTGCACGTCCAGCACCTCCCGGGCACTAGTGCTTGTGCGGCGTACCCCGGCATGTGCTGGGCGGCACGCTGATTTCACGTTCTCTCAGCGTGTGCTTCAGCACGTCCTCGGAATGTACCTCGGGGAATGTGTTGGGCACGTACGATCGGTCCCCTGTATGCCTAAGCACGGCTATGTCACGTCCCTGCGGCGTGATTACGAACACGTGCCAGGGCGGTGGTCCGTGGCGTGCTGCACGCACGTCCATTCAGCGTTCCTGCTGGGACGTTCTCGGGTTGTTCTAGAAGGGGTTCTGTTGGTACGTGTTTGCAGCGTGTCTGCGGGCACGCTCCTGGGCACTACCACGCGGTGCGCTGATGGTACGTGCATTTGTAATGCCTGGAAGTACGTGCTTGGATGGTCGATCGGCGGCCGTCCCAGCCTCGTCCCTGCCGCGTGTTGGCGTGCTCGCGTGCGGGAAGGACCAGCGCGAGCTTGTCCTTTGTACGTGTACTTGTTCATTAGTCTCGTGTTGTATTCATGTCATTGGTAACAATCTGTAAGGTGTACTGTGCATGTTATTTGGTCCATGTTCTGTGTCATGTGAGAATTGTGTATTGAGGTGTGGCAAGGTGTCATTAACTTCAATAAAAATTATGGTAAATAGAGAACATTTTGACTAATCATTAGATGTTTTCGGTACCATCTTCATTCACAACATTTTGACTAATCATTAGATGTTTTAGGTACCATCTTCATTCACATTAATATAAAGGTGCTACCACAATGGTCTCATACTTAAGCCATGCACTGAAAAAGCAAACGTGGTCTAGACCACACCAACTGATGCGGTCAAATGGGTGCCATTTTGGCCGCATCAGTTGGTGTGGTCTTGACCACGTTTGGTTTTTCAGTGTGTCATAGTTAGCATCTCATAGTTGATTTGTTGCATATTCAATGAAAATGGTTAATGGGTCAACAGAAATTATAAAAAGAGATTGAAAGTAGTACACTCACTGTGTATTAGACATGCTCTGGCATTAATTCAGTAACTTAAGACTACAATTATAAATGGCAATTCTAAATGGCTACAGAACTGTCAAGAGAAATTAGAAAAATAGATTATAAGTAGATACAGAAAATCCTTAAAAACACTTCTTAAAATTTTGATTTGTTGCATATTCAGTAAAAATTGTTAATGGGTCAGGAGAAATTATAAAATAGATTGAAAGTAGTACACTCACTGTGTATTAGACATGCTTTGGCATGAATTCAGTAACTTAAGACTACAATTACAATTATAAATGGCAATTCTAAATGGCTACAGGACTGTCAAGAGAAATTAGAAAAATAGATTATAAGTAGATACAAAAAATCCTTAAAAACACTGCTAAAAATTTTGATTTGTTGCATATTCAATAAAAAGTGTTAATGGGTCAGGAGAAATTATAAAAAGAGATTGAAAGTATTGAAAGTATTCTTGTACTGAGCCTTACAGATGCATTAAAAAACAGATATTGTAACAGACACCTATTCTTTCGTTCTTCTTGTTTAACACAAAATCACAAAATCACATCACACCACAAATTCCACTAATGGCACAAAAATCAGGAGTCTAAGCAGCAGCTACACTACTTCTTCTTGAAGGTCAGTTTAATTCCCGATCCTGTGATTTTTATTGACCTGTGGACAGAATAGGGGAGCGTGGGTTAATTGGTAGGCATTCTTTCTCTGAGAATGAAAGAGTCATGATTTTATGACTGAAGGGCAAGGACAGACCATGTACGCACTGTAAAAAATTGTTGTCACTTTATGACAAAATAGTGGATGCCATTTGCACCACTCTTAAAAAATAACAATTTCATCACAAATTGATGACATTTTTACTCATTGCACGGGCATGACAACAGTGTCATTAATTGTTTTGATGACATTCTTGTAAGGAAAGTTAGTCTTGAAATTGTCATCAAGTGACAGCCAAAATATTCAGTGTACGAACGCTGTTATAAATGTTTGTATGATTGTACGGGGAGTTTAAATTTTTTTTGTCCAACATTCGCTGATAATCCTGACTCTTTCATTGTTGTTGTAATGAAGTTGTAATGAAATCAATCATTTCTGAGGGCTGTGAAGCGGAGAGAGGGGTATGAGTGAACAGTCAGCCCAGTTCACAGAAAATGTTTAAAACATTTTCTAGCCGTTTGTTTTAAAATGGTATGACTGCATTAAGCTTACCGATAGATCCCAAGAGAACCCTAGTGACGTAGGAGCTCCATGACTTCACAACTTCTAATTTTACAATTAGAAGCTCAGAGTTCAAGTCTTTGTCCTAGTTATTTTAATAGTTAGCTAATATAACAAATGATCACAAATTATCTCACAGCAATAATTTACTCTTGAAGAGATAACTGTTCGTCATTGGTCACTCAAGGGCCATTTGCTTTATGTCCTTCCGCTTCTCAGCCCAATTTCTTCCGAAATCTTTTCTTGTTCGAGGAAAGACGTGACAGCCACAAATTATCCATATATTATTTGCAACCCAGCTAAATATACGTATTAAGGAATGTGACATCAACAATAATGTCAATTAATTGATTAATTTATTAACTAAAATTTCAATTCCATTCAATGAACTGTTCTCTCACACATGAAATTTTGGAGAATGCACTTGCCTCAAAGAAGGAAAGCTCATGACTGGGAAATGATTGCATTATATTGATTTAATGAATGTTTATGTTGAAAGTACCCTCTGCAGAGATGACATGCAAAACAGTACCTTGCCTCATCCTGTCCACGTTGGTCTTCGGGTAGAATTGCTAGAAATCAGAAATCATGCACAAGTCTACCCCACCACCATCTCTAGTCAATGGGAAATGTACACACTGGCCCCACTGGGACACTGCACATTTATTTAACTGCATAAACTCCAGCCCTGGCTTTGACCTGCAAAAGAGGAGTAGATAAGGCCATATCAAGCAGTTGAATGGACGCTGCAACCGAAATGAATACTTGCTAAACCGAATTATGTTATTTTATCTCTGATACTTGTCAGTTCTTAAATATTCAGTCATTAACAGGTACAGCCAAAAGGTGTCCAACATTCATAACTTAATACAGCCTCATACTTCGGATGTCACATGTTAACCACCTTGTAATTTTTGCTTGATGATTAATCTTTATTTTGTAGGTAACATATTACTCCCAAATATTAGATAAATTTCATGACCTACAATTAAACAATGATGTACTGAAAGGCAAATCATCAAACCATCAAAAAAGAAACCATCAAACAGAAAAATTACATTGGTTCGGCATTAAATGACGCTTAACCCATGCACAGCGTTTACTCACCGCAGTGGTGGAGTTCGAATTGCCAGCCCGACTACTGCCAGCCCCACAAGTGTCTCCAGTATAGGTAATCCTATGAACGGAGAGGTTTACGACATGAACATTCTTGCACATCGGGATTGCATCATGATGTGATTTAGAAACCTTCACCCCTCCCCTTCCTTGGGCACGACATTTAACTTGGATTGGAGTTTTTGGAAGCTCAAGGTTCAAGGTAGGGGTTCCAACACACAGCCTTGGGTTGGCTTCACGTCCGTAACTTTGTTGGGTTGGTGTATTAGGCACTTTTGAGTCAACTTACTGAGTGGTTTCGCCATCGGCGCGGCCGCCCCGCCGTTGCTTTTCTCCTGCTCCATTTCAGAATTCTGATGTCAGTCACTCTGCAAGACGATTGCACAAAGCACCGTCGTTCTGTTACCCCTTGGCGAATTATGTCCTGTTGAAAAATCGGAAATCTGGAGTGTCGGTGCGTACCCTTGTCGTCGGCGGTCACTGTCTCACTGAGGCAGACGGGGACGGGATGGGACGGGCCGGGCGGTATATTCCCCCCCTTGACGGTGGGGGTTGTTTTTGCTTTCACCGTCGTTCTCCCCTCCCCCTCCCCTGCAGTTACGAGTTTCATCCGTTTGTATATTTTTCGCGTCGTGCGTGGCAGTCAACACGCCGCGGCAAGCGACGCTCTCGCAGCGGGGCTGAGCCGTGCATCCCAGGACGCCGGCGGCCCCGCGCCAGCCACCCGGGGTGGCGGCCCTGCCCTCGTGTTCGCCGAGGACGCAAAGGCGGCCGTCGCCATCGTCGAGGCGCTGCGCGAGGCCCCCTCCCGCCCCCCAACCCAGTCACCACTACGCGGCAAGCAATCCTCTCGCGGCGGGGCTGAGCCGTGCGTCCCAGGACGCCGGCGGCCCCGCGCCAGCCACCCGGGGTGGCGGCCCTGCCCTCGTGTTCGCCGAGGACGCAAAGGCGGCCGTCGCCATCGTCGAGGCGCTGCGCGAGGCCCCCTCCCGCCCCCCAACCCAGTCACCACTACGCGGCAAGCAATCCTCTCGCGGCGGGGCTGAGCCGTGCGTCCCAGGACGCCGGCGGCCCCGCGCCAGCCACCCGGGGTCGCGGCCCTGCCCTCGTGTTCGCCGAGGACGCAAAGGCGGCCGTCGCCATCGTCGAGGCGCTGCGCGAGGCCCCCTCCCGCCCCCCAACCCAGTCACCACTACGCGGCAAGCAATCCTCTCGCGGCGGGGCTGAGCCGTGCGTCCCAGGACGCCGGCGGCCCCGCGCCAGCCACCCGGGGTGGCGGCCCTGCCCTCGTGTTCGCCGAGGACGCAAAGGCGGCCGTCGCCATCGTCGAGGCGCTGCGCGAGGCCCCCTCCCGCCCCCCAACCCAGTCACCACTACGCGGCAAGCAATCCTCTCGCGGCGGGGCTGAGCCGTGCGTCCCAGGACGCCGGCGGCCCCGCGCCAGCCACCCGGGGTCGCGGCCCTGCCCTCGTGTTCGCCGAGGACGCAAAGGCGGCCGTCGCCATCGTCGAGGCGCTGCGCGAGGCCCCCTCCCGCCCCCCAACCCAGTCACCACTACGCGGCAAGCAATCCTCTCGCGGCGGGGCTGAGCCGTGCGTCCCAGGACGCCGGCGGCCCCGCGCCAGCCACCCGGGGTGGCGGCCCTGCCCTCGTGTTCGCCGAGGACGCAAAGGCGGCCGTCGCCATCGTCGAGGCGCTGCGCGAGGCCCCCTCCCGCCCCCCAACCCAGTCACCACTACGCGGCAAGCAATCCTCTCGCGGCGGGGCTGAGCCGTGCTCATGGATGTCGCCAGCCAGCGTGCAGTGCAGTGCAGCGCTGCCTCCCCCGCCCCGCCCAATTACACCCTCTCAAGGGTCAAGGTTCCAGCGGGCTGTAAAGCGCCGGGCCGCGTGTCGGACCCCTGCACTGGACCACACCGCTGTGCTTGGGGGCGCGACGCCCTGCGCTAGGTGCGTCGATGTCCCTGTGCTGGACTTGGTGCTGCCCTACACGTCGAGGCTATGCGGTGCGCCGAGTGCGGCGTTCTGGCGGACTCACGGCATGCCTAGTTGGCCAGCGGCAGCAGCGTGGCCGTGCTTTTAAGTTTCCCCTGGCAGCAGCAGACTGATTCAGAGTCCTTTTTGTCGCTCTGTCTTTCTCGCCCTCGCGGAGCAAGGCGCCTGGGCGCCGAGGCCGCGGAGCGTGCCGCCGTAAGCTCGACGCGGCCGCGCAAGGGCACACTTCCAAACACGAGTGCACCGCTCCGCCCCGGCCGGTGCGCCCCGCGCGCTGGAAGTGCCGCGGCGCTGCTGCACGTCGTCGCCGGCGTGAAGGCGTCCGTGCGTCCGTGCGTCGGCGGCGTCCTGGACGCCGCACTGGTGCGGTCAGCCCTTGGCGTGTCGCACAGTGGGCTAGAAGGACGGCGTCGGCGACCAAACTCTGCCCGCGTGGCAAGGTGCGGCGCCGAGCGACGTCAGCTCGAGTCCTTGTCAATGCCTGTACGTCGTGCCCCGCACGGTCTGGGCTCTTTTTGGCTGTGTAGACTGAAGTCCCGTTGGTGTAACACGGGGACTCAAGGAACCCCAAGGAAAGGCCTTGCCGCATCCGTCCTGCAGCCCATCCGCTCCATCTGGCGAGGCGCATACTCAAGGCAATAGTTTCCCCAACAAAAGCTTAGCTGCAGCGACACATGTCACCAGTGCGTGGACAATCACCTTCCAAGGCAGTGCCGCCGTGCCGGCTTTGGCCACGCTGCAAGTTGCCAGACAGACAGACAGACAGACAGACAGACGGACGGTCGGTCGGAAGCTTTGTTTTCAAATCCATGTGCCTCCGACGTGGCACGTCTCTCTCTCTCTCTCTCTCTCTCTCTCTCTCTCTCTCTCTCTCTCTCTCTCTCTCTCTCTCTCTCTCTCTCCAGTTTTTCATGCATGTTTGGTGTCACTTTTCGAATTTTTGCACGTTTTGATTTGGTCGACATTTGGGGAGAAATCCTTTTGCGCATGATTTCTAGTAAAAATATTTTTCCGCATATCCAACCTATTTACTACACCTTTTTATTGCAAATGAGAGAAACACAAAGAAACCGGATTTCTGAAAAATAAAAGTTTGCCGTTGACGCCACGGGCGGCTGGTCCGGCAGCTGGGGCGTCTGGCCGGGCGGCGGCGGCGCGCGCCCCGTCGGCTTCACCGGCACCACCATCACGGCCCCGGCCTCGGTCGCGTCGCGCCGCGTTCGCGCCACTGCCTCCACCACCACAGAGCGGCTAGGCTGCGGCGGCTTCGAGGGCAGCGGCAGTGGCCGCTGGTGGTAGTTCTGGTTGCCGCGGGGGTCGTTCCCGTGGTGCGCCGCCCCCACACCGGCCGGCACGCCGCTGGACGCCATGAGCGACGGCGCGGACGACGTCATCCTCGGCATGGCGCCGGGCCATGCTCACGTCGCCATCGCGTCGCGGCGCGGCGTCGCACTGCAGGGGCAGCGATGCTGTCGTGGCCGGCACGGGGTTACTCCGACCTGCAGACACACAAATTGGGCGCATTAACATAATTGAAGAGCCGCATCGTCACAGTGCCCGGCCGACCGGCCACCAGCCGACCGCGTTACTACATTTAGCTCCACCCCCGAACGAGTAATCTCCTGATTACGTGCCCAGCCCAGCCCGTCCACGAGGCCACGTTGCTGCACCGTCCTGGCCGGCCTCAATCGTGTAGGACGCTGGTCACGCGGTGCCAGGGCGTGGGGGCAGTGGGCGAGGGCGGGTCAGGTGCCCCGCGGTGCAAAAGCGGTAGCCAACTTGTTGCCGCGGTCGCGGGCGAGGCGTTTCGGTCGGTGGTTCGGGGCTCGTCCCCGACGCGCCCCGGGGCTGCTCGCGGCCGCGGCGCAGTTCTAGACCGCGCCGGTCCTCGGGCTAACCTAAAGTCTGCTGTGTTCCAATTACTTTGTCGCTCTAGACGCGTTCTACCTCCAGAGTCACCGAAGAGGACTCATGCGGTCGGGGCGTCGCGACGCCGCGCCGTCGCCCCGTCGCCCCTCTTCACCCCGCCTTGCCTCGCTTTGCCCCGCCCCCGCAAATGAGAGATTACACGAGCGGCATTACTTACCTAGAAGTTTAGTCGGCGGGCTGCAGATGACGCGATGGCATGACAGCGTCTTTGGTGGATACTCTCAAGGTCACCCCAGCTTTCCACACTGAAGGTGCGCAGCAGCTTACGGAATTTTCCCTGATCAATGCCAAGCTTGTACAGGTTCACATTGTCAACGTAGAAGAGTAATCCGTAGTGCTCGGTCGCGTGCTTCAGAACTTCCGTGAAATATGGGTCCTGGAAATATGAATGACCGTTCTGAAGCCGGATGGACAAGGGCACAACCGCTCTCGCACTCACACACACGCGCACACGCACAAACACAACCACAGACTGGCTTACCTCGTCGATCTGTTGGTTTTGTTGTGTTGAGAAAGTGCGGATGCAGCGGCGCACTAATTCGTGCGCCTCGCCTAGTGATGCGCACCTGGCAACCAGCTCACACTCCCCCTTCAGCGGCAATTGAGGTAGCGGTTGAGGTGCTAGAATCATGCGAGTACGCTCCTCGCAGAAGGAGATCTGGACGGACTGTCCGGGCGGCGTGCAGCAGTAAGGTCTCCTCAGTGTGCATTGTGGCGTGACCCACAGCGCCGGTATAGCGTCGGAAAGATTTATGCTCTTGACGATACACCATCCGCACGCCCAGTTTCTAGGAGGTGTAAAATCCATGTCCTGTTACCAGCGCCTTCAGAAGACAAAACTGCAGTGCAGCCACGAGAGGCGGACCTGCAGCTGGTGGGGTGGGGTGTGGTGCGGTGGCGGGCGGGGGCGGGGGCTGCCTGGCCCGAGTGGCGGACCTGCAGGTGGCGGAGTGTGGTGGGGTGTGGTGCGGTGCGGGCGGTTGCGGGGGCTGCCTGCCCGCTGGAGCGCCCCGCCCCGCCCCGCCCTGGCCGCCCCGCACCGCGGCGCTGCTGTGGCCGTGGTGCATGTCGTCGCCGGCGTGAAGTTCTGTTCTGGGCACGGCGATGACGGTGGCCAGGTTCGAGGGCAGGTCATGCGGCGTTTCTCTCGCCCTGCCTTGCACTCATCGAGCGACCCGTGTAGGTGCGAGGGAGAGAGGCAGAAGATAAGCAGACTTCCAGGACGCCGTCTGCGCTGGGCCGCGCCGCGCTGCCGTCCGGAGTGGCGGGCACAGCCGCCGTTGTTGAATTGCTGGCGCTGCGGGGGCCCCGCGGCGCGTCCAATCGAACGTGTCATCCTACCAGGGGATTTTCTTCAAACGAGGAATCCATTGGTGGGGTCACACGTTTGATTCGAGTCCCATTTAGCGACTCTGCAGTTTAAAACGTGACTAGAATTTTGGCCGCCTCAACGGAGTGACCCACTGTGTGCTGGCCAGTTGTTTTCTGCCCTCAGCGCAACTCTGGTTCGATTGTCGTACCTCCCGAGCGAGCGGCGAAAATGACGTCCTCCTGGCGCCTCGCCTCGCCCCGTCATGGCGGACCGAAGGGTGGTCAGCGGGGGGGCCGCGACCTGCACGGACGGCCGCGCGCTGAATGGTCTTGTGTACCTCGCGTGCCTTGGTGGGGAGAAGGCGTGGTGCTGGACGGTGGCCAGTCTCTCGCGGTGATGCCGCACTTTGTTGCTTTGCCAATGGCGGGGTCGCCGGGACTGTGATGGCGCCTGTGCAGGCGGGGTGTCTCTCGTGCTCACGGGAGGGGCCGGCGTCGACGCGGGGCCCCCGCGTGCAAGTCTCTGTCGGCACCCCGACGAGCTGCGCCGCCTAATCAAGCTTTACCAGAAATGGCAACCCTTCCGCCAGAAGCTGCCCTCCCCCCCCCCCAACCAACCGCGGCGGCCACGTCCAGCAGCACGTTCGGTTCGAGTCCCATTTAGCGACTCTGGAGCTCAAAACGCGTCTAGAATTTGGGCCGCCTTCTGGAGCCATTCCGGAGCATCGTGAAGGCGCGTTCTTCCTCTCTCGCACCCGTGCGGAACGCCGCATGAGTGCGACGGAGACAGAGCGACGACACGATCCTCCGGAACGAGGCGGCGAGAGACAAGGCCGGAGCCGTGGCGGGCTTGACAGCTCGGTCACCAAGGCGGGCGTCAATCATCACGTTCGGTTCGAGTCCCATTTAGCGACTCAGGAGCTCAAAACGCGTCTAGAATTTTTGGCCACCTACTCCGGTCTTCTGGCCCACTGTGCTGCGGCCCGACCACACCACCCCCACCCCCACGCCACGCCACCCCACCCCACCCCACCCCACCCGACCCCACCCCCTACCCTAACCCCGGATACAGCAGAAGGCACGTCGATCTTATCGATGCTCTCTGCATGTCTGCATCCAAATCCTAACCAAAACCATTTTTAGTGCAGTTGTTGTGGTTTGATCGGATTGATACTTCCTAATGATGGAGTTTTGTGATGAGGAATTGTCACCGATACCGTGTACTGGCTATTTTCATGTTGGGACAGAACCAGCATTTGAGCCAAGGGTGAGATCATGAAATTACGAACGTTAGTGGAATGGATTTTTGACAACTTTTTAATTTTTTGTAATTATATGTCCCCTCTTAATTCTAGTCATTGTTTCATCATCTCTTGAGGATTAGGAAAGAACATGCGATTGAAAAAGGTTGTGCTCCTGTTGAGGTAGCCACCACATCCGATTTGATTAAGTTAAATTTTGCGAGACCATCCAATCTCCATTATCTGCGCAGGCTGGAGGGTATGTTGGTTTACCTTCCAATTTCATTAAACCAAGTTAATTTTATATGCAAAATTAAAGTATTTATCTTTTTCTGCCAGATGCTGTTGGCTTTAAAGCCAATATTGTAAGTGATGGGGCTTTTTGGGTCTGTGTAGTTGCCAAGTTTTGTGCTGAAAATAGATTGGAACCCAATCTACCACTGTCCACATTGAATAAGAAGAAAAGAAAATTGCCAGAGTGGATGTTTCATCATGCTGACAGGCAGCACAGACATGTCTCGGAAAACATGCCACAAAGAAATACCAGGGCTGCGGTAATAAGGAAAATCAGATCAAACTCTCTGTTCAAACTTTAACTGATGGAATAAATTTCTGATTTGTAAATCATGTTCCTAATTAATTCCCAAACTCAATTAAGTTCAGTACAGTTAATTGAATGCCACAGCCACCAAATTTACAAAGTATGGGAAAACCAACACAAAGAATTTGTTGTTGGTTGTTTACACTTTGTTTCAAAGCGCATGTCATTTTCCGTAGGCTGAACATGCATGAATGAAAATTGATAATTTTAAATATGTGGTCGTCATCTTCCTCAATCCACCTTATATCACGAGAAGAAATTCACAACAGTCGTTGCTCTGATTCATAAATTAGTTAGGATAATGAAACACATGAGTCACTATTCAAATAGGATATTATTATTGTAAATTGCAGTGAACCAAAACAAGCAGATTACATGACATTACATAAATTTACTATCGGTCTGTATTGTCTAAATGAACATCAGTAACAAAAAGTCAAACACTAGAAAGAAACAGTCGAGCCACTCAAAGGAAGAGTGTTCTTATGACTGAGGGTGGAACTCTACGCTTCCTACAGCAATATCTGTCATGTAGTTCCTTTGGGTCGGAAAGGCCTGCCCGGCACCAGGAAAAGACGAGACGCAGTGGCTCTGTCTGTGAGGCCACTACAACCCCGTTGTAAGTCTCCTCATAGCGCAGGAAAAGTCTGCTTCCACTGCGTTGCCTCCAAAATGCAGAAAGCCATGCGTCAGGATCAAATACCTGAAACACAACATGGTTCCACATCAGAAAAAAGACTAGATACTATTATACTATTATGAAACAATAAGAAAATTCACTGGTGCTCACTTGCGACCCGCCACAGCAGGAGCCACGCTTGGGGACCAGTTGGCCACGCTTCGCTCAACATAGCTGCGTTGGTTACAGAATTACCTGATTTAGACTGGGGATTACTTCCTTGGTTGATAAATTGGCACCCTCTATTATTTAAAGTCTTTGAATCGTACTGTTTTTGAGTGCGGGCCCGGAGACCTCAACGCATGTAAGTAACGGATGTTTTCGGACAATTTTTTTTATTCTGGTCGCTGCTGCAGTTTTTCTAGTATTTTTTCAAGTTAATTTCGATAGAAAGTCATTCTGTATCCTTTGGAATACTTTGTAGGTGAGGCCGGTCTTTTTTTAGGATTTTTAAAAAAAATTTCCTTGATGTATAGATCGTTTGTTTAAGCTTGGTCTTTTGTGGCCACAATTTTGTGGCCAACAACACAGCCGTCCTTGCAGGCTTTGCGGTTTAGAGCTCGTTTGAATGCCAAAGACATTATGACACAAACAGGAGACAAACACTTAAATACTAACCGGTTTGGCGTCATTCATTTTGATAAATATAATAATCCAGCCGAAGGTGTAGTAACGGCCACCTGTAAAGAAAAAGATAGGTTAGAATATACAAGTAATAATTGTGGGCTTGCGGTACTCGGTCCATGGACACGGAATATTGAAAACCCAGGGGAAAGATCCCAATTTATTAAAAGATTACTGAACATAAGAAAAAAAGCGAAATACAGGTCGCTTTGGATAAAGGCGGGAAACTTGCAAGCCTAGGCTAGGGGAATCTAGTGAAATGCAAACGTTCACGAACGGACAAAATGGTATGTTGATATTTTCCAAAGCTTTTGCCAAAAAAATCAGTCAAGTTTGACTCGGTTCGAACCAAGGGCAAAACATTTCTTTGTTCGTTTCGAAAGGAAGCCTAACCGCATCACTAACGAGTTAGGCCACAGCGCAAAGAAAGGGAAAGGAAACTAAGACACTAGAAACTTGATGGAATTTAAGTTTGAACGAATGCACGGACATATCTGAGACTAAATTTTGATTAAATCAAACCGAAGATCAATAGAATATTGATAAATACCTGTGCCCGGCCGGCGCGATCTAAACAACTCGTTCGTCACGGAGCGCAGACACGGAATGGCGTCCCGGAAATACTGCTGGGCTGGGCGCTCTAGATAGCCGAAGATGCGTGTTTTTAAGCCTTCCCCTTCGATCCTGCGTAGTTTTAGCTCGATTTGTGTTAGAGACTTATAAAGATGATTCTTGTCACAAGCTACAAGGGCTTTCAACCAAAAATCGCAGTTTCTCACGAAAATCAGCAGAAGAGCGTGCACTTCGGCTTTTCGTTGGAATCCTACACAGTTTTAGCTCGATGTTGCACATAACTTGAAAACAATATGCCTTGTGTTAGAGACTTATAAGGATGGTTCATGTCACAAGCTAAGAGGGCTTTCAACCAAAAATCGCATTTTCTCACGAAAATAAGCAGAAAAGCGTGCACTTCGGCTTTTCGTTGGAATCCTTCACAGTTGTAGCTCAATGTTTAACATAACTTAAAAACAATATGCTCAAGTCACAAGCATCGAGAAGCTGCAACACAAAGGCCAGTTTCGCATTAATTTAAGCCGAAAAGCACTTATTTATGCGTAGCATCGTGATCCTGCACAGTTTAAGCTCCATCCTTTACGGGTGGGGCCGACTACATCCAAAAAAAGTACCTCCAATTCAACGCTGTGATTGTTTTCACATCCAAATTATTACCTCCACAAAATTAGAGGTGTTTAAAGGTGGCTGAGAAAGAACCTCTAAAGTTTGGAGGTACTTACGAGGGTGTTTGGTGTCGTAAATATTACCTCCAAACCCAAAAGTGATACCACCTCCACTCACAGAGGTGCTAAATCACCTCCAAAACATTCACCTCCAAAGTTTGGAGGTAGTTTCAGAACGAGCGGAACGTAAACGAAAAACACCTCCACATTTTAGGGAGCTTCATTGCCTCCAAAGAATTCCCCTCCAAATTTGGAGGTAGTTGCAGAACATGCAAACAGTGCCGTCCTTCTCGGGGAGAGGCGGCGGGCGGTGTCCCAAGGCCCCGAGTGACCGGCGGCCAGCACTTGGCAGCGGGTGGCATGGGCCATGCCGCTGACTAAACGTCTACGCCGAGCAGTGCGACGGCCTAGGAACCTAAGAAAGAAGACCCGGTGCGCACTGATTCGTGCGGGGCAAGTCCGGCGGTGGGCAGCGCGGCTTCGAGGAAGGAGGTGCTTGCCGTCACTCCGGAGGTGGGCAGCGCGCGATAGCGCGGCCTCCAGGACAGTGGCGGATCCAGAGGCAAAGTATCACTTTTTGCCTAACAAGGGCAAAGTATGGGTGTCGTCGAAGTCGCGAAGGTCGACGTGGACCTTGGGCGCCGAAGCAGCGGGCCGCCCCAAGGGCAACGTGGTGACCTATGACGTGCCTTTTAAAAGGCAGTGTCGCGGACATCGGAAGGAAGGACAGTTGTGACACGCTCGAAGCACCCCTTTGAGGACACGCGGGACCGCGCAGCTCCGGGGAAGCAGCGCGCCGTGTCCGGCCAGGTTGGCTGTCATGGCCCGTGAGGGTCGCCGTCGGGGACCCCGAGGCCGGAGAACCGAAGAGGGTGGTCGTCGTACAGCTCTCGAGGGAAGTAAGTCGAGGCCGCCGTCGAGGCCGCCGTCGAGGCCGCCGTCGAGGCCGCCGTCGAGGCCGCCGTCGAGGCCGCCGTCGAGGCCGCCGTCGAGGCCGCCGTCGAGGCCGCCGTCGAGGCCGCCGTCGAGGCCGCCGTCGAGGCCGCCGTCGAGGCCGCCGTCGAGGCCGCCGTCGAGGCCGCCGTCGAGGCCGCCGTCGAGGCCGCCGTCGAGGCCGCCGTGCAGGCCGCCGTGCAGGCCGCCGTCGAGGCCGCCGTCGAGGCCGCGCCTCCAGGCGTCTAGGGGCTCGCTCCGTCCTTCTCTAACCTAGCTCAACGTTGGGCAAGCATGCGTCGACTTGCTCTCTTTGCCTCATAAGGTCCATCGTATCCGGCATCCAAAACAACTTTTGTATCACTTCGACCCACCCAGGTAGAATCGATTTCGCCTCACGCGGGCCTTCACAACAAGTTCCCTAGTGCGGTGCGGCTGGGGGCCGCGGCGGCTTCGTTGTGCACCTTGCGCAGGGCATGACCTCGGCGCGGGCTCCCAGCCTTGCGCGGCAGCGAGGTCGGTTTAGCGTCATCCCCTCCGGAGGTGCTGCGGCACTCTACTGTGGCGCCGTGGCACTCGATCGCGGACAACGGCGCGTCGACGCCTACCCTTGTCGGGGAAGCGTGGCGGCCCTCCTGGTACGCGCTGCTCCGCGCAATGACCACCACGATGACCTATCTGAGGTCGCGCACCGGCAGGGCCTCATCGGGACCCCCCCCCCCTCCCCCCCTCTTCAACGGGAAGGAAGGTGAGGGGTGGTGACACCTCGCTGAAGACGTCAATGGCGTTGTCGCTAAGGCCGCGAGGGAAGTCCACCAGCAGCTGCCTGCTTCCCGAGATGATCTCGACGCAGCCGCGATGCTGGTGCATCGCTAACTCCGTCGGCGGAAATGAAATGCGTCGCTTGGCGTCAGCAGTACACATGGTGCGCGGTACCGTTCTTTCTGAGACAGGTTTTCCACTGCAGCCCTTGTCCTCTCTCGTGTATCTTTGGGGAGGTGAGGCGGCAGGTGAGTGCGATGCGCTCGATGGCATGATGCCGTTGCATCTGCATGTGTCCGCCAGAATCGGCTTGCTTCGGAGTTGCGGCCCGCGCGGTTCGTCCATATCGTCTCGCATGGTCGCAATGAAGGGTATTGAAACGCCCTATCGCTGTTGGGTACTCCTCTCCCCACGCATCCGAGTTCAAACCCCTGAGGCGTAGTCCAGCCCTTCGATGCACCGGAGGGCTGCTTGTGCTTCGGGGCCTCGCGGTGCGTTGGTGAGAGCAGGAGTCCAGGTGAGTTCCGCACTGGTGAAACGTGTATCTCATTCCGCACGCCACGCGGCACTGCAGTTCGGCCCCTACTCGATCCGCTCCTGCGTGGCAGCCAAGGTAAACCGCTTCCGATGTGCTAACTGCTTTCTGCGCTATGTACCTCACGTGGTGCTACATGAGGCATCGAATCTCTCGTCGAGTCTGCATGCGGCATGCACCCCCGGTGCACCCGCGTGGCGGTGGATGCATTTGGGGGCACTGCTGCGGCGGGCCCGAGAGGGAAGCCCGGGGGAAGGGGCAACCGCTAGTCTCTAAGGACGGTCTGTGAACCGCGGACTGTTAAATGTCACTTCTCTGCAGTCCGGGGTTCGATCTCGTGTAAAGAGAAACGGCTTTATTTCACCCCGCTTGCAGCCTCGCTGAGGTTTTTGCACCGCTGTGTCTCCCCCTTGCACACTGCTTGATCGCCCTCGAGGCTTTACCGCGATGCTCTCAGAACGCTTGACTGTTTCAGGGGACGGCGCTCATACTGCGTGGTGGACATGAGCTCGTCAGCGAGGATCGGCCGTAGTGCCCGAAGGGAGGCCCAGAGAGCGACCTCGGAATTCGAGCCAGTCCTTGGTCTTCTCCACGGCGTGGCCCAGCCCGGACCGCCCTTCACTCCGCGACGCCATTTCGAGAAAAGAGGCGAGTACCAGCAACTCGTAGGTAACTCGTTCGGTAACCTTCTTCCAACCCCCCTTGCCTTCCAGGTAGGCAATCAGTGCCGCGCGCCTCGAAGCGCCCGAGAGGTAGGCAATCAGTACCGCGCGCCCGGAAGCGCCCGTGAGGTAGGCGACCACTCCGACTCGGACCCTCGTGAAAATTTCTCATACGTATGCGTTCTTATTGTTCTCGGCCGTTCCTTTGGCTGGGCTCCAACACCGAGCCACAATTTAATTTGTGATTGTGTTCAAGTTAATGTCGCACACGAGTCCACCTTTTTCAAGTGCCGCACCCTTCGAGTAGTACGTTTCCGTCTGTGACGAATATCGCCCCATGGCGTGGTACGCGTGTCCATGAATCCCGTTGCGGAAGGCGCACCCAACCTCTCCTTGCTGTCGTTTCCAGCTTGCCAATTGCATCAGTTTAACCGTTTTTTCTTGTTGCAGGGCCATGATTGCGGTCTCGGGAGTCTGCAGCATGAAGCTGTCTATCTGCTGCTGCCTCGGCGTCCCGCTTCCAGTGGATCCTAACCTCACAGAGATGGCAGGAGTTTTCAACTTTAGGAACCCAGCCGCTGGTCTGGAGTGCAGCTTGTGAGCTGTCACATTTCTCGAGCCGTAATCCTCACTGCCCCAGGATGATTTATGCTTGAAGGTAAATTTTTTAGCTAATTCTCTGCTGTTTTGGCCAGTCATGAGTATTGTCAGTCCAATGATATCATCGTTGACCAATGGTCATGGTTAATGAGCGGAACTGGTGCTGGCCAGCCATAACGATTTCAGAGTGCTGTTTATCTGGCAATTCCCCTGAATTGGATATGAGTGGCTTCAGTATGTCTGATTCCCTTTGTTTTGGACCTGACCTTCCGTTGTCCTTCAAACATCTCTCCTATTCCCGTTTCATCTTTTATTTGCGAAGGACAAGTATCGTTATCTTTCTATTCTAAGCTTGAGTTTGTAGAGTATCGAATCTGGGCTCTGTTTTTATTCAGGCTTTTCTAGTGTGTAAATAATGAAACAAAGAGGATATGTCACATTTTAAAGGCTTGTGTTCATTTTACTCCCGACAAATCTTTTCAGCGATGTCATCAGAAGGCTCGTCCCATCTTTTTCATCGTTAAATATTATCTATTGATGAAGATTTTATGAAAAATAGAAATTAGCACCCCTTTGATGTTCCAGGTTTCCTCTCAATACCTTGGAACTGACTGTGCCTCCAGACTCTGCTTCCCGTAAGAAACATTTAGGCTGTCTCATGTGTAAGTTCCCCCTTCTCCTTTCTATTCAATAGAGTGTTATTTATTGGACTTGATTAATGTTTCACCCACACTCTTGTCCTATTTATCTTTTGCAGTTCAGCTGTGGTCTGCTTTTCGAGGCTTACTCCCTTCGAGCCTCCTTTCGCTGTGGTTTCCTGACCCTTTTCAATGGAAGGAAAAGTAAGGAGGATACTTTTTGAAGAAAACAAACATTTTGGTAAGTAAATCAACCAATTTTTTTTCTTTGCAGGTTGTGTATTACACTAACACATAACTTTCTATCTTCTTTAGGTGGGGACTTGTTTTAAACAATCAAGCATCTCCTTCCCTCCAGATGGCGCTTTTCTTTGTTCTGCAAAGCTCAAAATGAATGACTGCATTACGGAGACGGAGGACAAAGTCACCTCTCATCAAGAAAACGAGAGTCTTTTTGTGCTCTTTGGTATTGTTTTTCTTTGCTCTTTTGGGGTTTGTTTGAGATTCATAGCTCTTTACTTGTTTTATAAATTGTGTATTGCATCATCACACAAAATGTTTTTAAACGCCTGTTAAATGGCATACATTTCACCTGATTTTAAAAATCTCATGTTGTTTTAGTGGTGGTAGAGATATTTAACTTATAAAACTTGTAATTTAGTGTGTTAATGTGTGAGAAGTGTCCGAGTTCCTCTTGATCTCTGTGCATTTAATTTGTTCTTATCTCCTCTCAAAGCAATCTTCAGAATGTTCAGTAAAGTTTTTTCTTTCATTATCTATTTGTATCTGACCCTTGGATATTTTCAGTATTTGTTGTCAACGATAAATTATGGTGAAATTAATCATTTCATTCATCTTTGTCTTTCTGTAAGCTAAATCAGTAATTGAATCTATTCTTAAGGTCCTGTATTTTAATTCCAAGCTCACCTGAAAGATATTGAAAGGCAATCTTAGATTGCACTCAAGCAATGACGTTTTTCACTATCAATCAGCAGCCTTGTCAATTTTGACATTTTTTTCACCATCGGTTAAATGCTATGGCAATCCATAGGTTTTTTGACGCCAATTTTTTTTTGTGCTGGTAGAAACTTTTGTTTGGGGGACATTCATCATGCATCACTCCTGTTATATTTCTTTTCCTTTCACGAGGCACAAAGTTTGGTCATTTTATTGCCACATTGGGAGTTCTTCATGGTCTTGGGTCTCTTCATATGTGAACTGAATTGTTTTGCACTCATGACAGTGCCTACCAGGCCCTGACCCAATTGTTTTCCTTATATGTAAATGGCCTGTTCAAATCTGGTTACTAACAAAAATCATTGAACTAAAATTAACTGTGCATAATAAATAATAATATTTTTTTTAAATCTTGTGATTGCATGATCTCCATGTAGGTGTAAGTGGAATTGTTTAATGGTAAGCAACTAGTGGGGTCGGGAGAGAACCATCCCATCAAAATGATTCATTTCATATTTCCTCCATTTCATTTGCCATACCTTTGTACTATGTCACCGTTATGTATTGCTTTGCACCCAGTCATGTTAAAATATAATTTTGTGTTGTTATTGCCTCTCTCATTGTATCTCCTTGTTTACTTTTTTTTTGTTGTGGTTGTGTTGTTGGAGTACTTGATGTGTCGGCATAAACTAATATCTCAATTCCACCACTGAAGTTGTGAGTATTTATTCCCTGGTTAACACTGGTTCGTCCCATCCACATTTGAAGCATTGCAACTTTGAGTGTGATGAATTTGAGAAGGCGAAGGATAAGAGACATAATTTTTAAAATTATGAAGGACCCAACTTGAGAATTTGGCAAGTCCAGAGAGAAAAGCCCTTTCTAGTATGACAAAGTTCATACAACTGAGCTACCTAATTATTTGATATTTGTATTCATGCTGACATAGGCTAAATTAGTGTCCTCTTTTTTCACCATCTTCTCTCGTGTGGCAAGGAGCTGGTCCTAATTGTCTCTATCATATTAGTACCTGTTTTAAGTTTCCAATTAGAGTAAAAGTAAAAGATGAGCAGGAAAATTAATTGTTCTCAGTATCTTTTAAAACACTAAAAAATTTTTAATTTTTTTTTTCCGCCTGAGTGTGGCGCCCACTTGTCTCACAAATTATTGAAGTAATGACAATCAGCGTATCTGATCTCATAATATGAAATAAGTTCAATGATAGTTGCTCAGGGTAGGTGATGAGAGAAACAGAAGAGTAATCTCTATACACATTTTAATGAAAATCATTTGGTAGTCTAATATACAATAAACACTTTGCTGTCTTGATCAAACACTGTACGTTGAATTCCAACACAGCAGACACCTCAATATTTGGGTGGGCTCGAAGGACCACTTTGGAGAGAAATTGAATTTGGATGCAAATAAACCTACGAAGGAAAACACAGAATGAAAACCAAGGAGAAATTATTAATAAAGCGAATCAAAAAGATGTAATGATACTCACATCAAGAACCAGATTTTGTAGAATGCCCATGCGGCACTAATCCTTCCTCGATTCAGGGTTGAACCAGCGGGTGGAAACTCCTTAGGCGCGGCTGAAACCATGTCCCTGGCGGCTCGCCACGGCCCGGTCGGCCGCACGGCGGGCGGAACAGAGCTGCACCGGCCACTATTATTGCTTGCAAATCAACTAAAAATTTGACTTTTTGAAAAAGCGGCAATGCTAGTACCTAGTTTAAGAACCAAGGAATCGTCTCCATTCATTAGTTTTCACCTACGGACAGAGGTTAAAACAAGAAGTGCCAGGAATGACGTCGGTGGTGGACGGGCTCTCCCGCGCGCTGCGGCCATCTTGTGCATCGTCTCCTTAATCCGCTTGGATCTCGGCAATCCTTCATCGTATTGCAAATCCAAGCACAGATTCGGAATCTGCGAGAAATTTGCCGTGGCGTAGGATGGGTCGTCAGTTTGGTATCAGAAAGCACAGAACGTAATCATAATCGGGAAAATGACGTCGAAAACCGTCCATTTTTTACCTCTTCTTCATTCTTTACCTAAGGAGAAGATTGAGGTGCACCAGGCAACAAGGCAATCAACGTACTGTACTGACGGTCAATCATACAGATCACAAGAGCAGAGCCACGAGTACACTGGCATGGCGATACAATGGAATTCTACAGACAGAACAAGAAAGAAGGCAAAAAAAAAAAAAATGTCCAACACACTCAACTCACTGGCACAACACAGTCAAGGCAAATAAGCAATCAGTTCGAAGCTAAAGAATTAAAGGGCATAAACAATCAAAGGAGAGAACAACAGTAACAGAAAGGCGCGCGTTTTTGTTTTTTTTTTATAAATCAAGACACTGACGATCAATAACTCATACAGTAAAGCCATACAATGGATCACAAAAATTCAGCATCAACTCAAGCACAAGGAAACAGTCAAGGTAACAAATGCAGCCCTCAAAACGATCAAAAGAGCAGACTTACAGATGACACAAGACGAAGAATGAGACAGAACACGCATCAAAGCACACATAAACAAATTTGTTCAGAATGCAATGACAGAGGCAGAACAGACATCCACGCAACAAAATCAAGTTCACAGGAGGGACAGTTTGTGGAAACAGCAGCACAGGCATAACGTTCAGAAACGCAGAGAGCGAGACCCTTTGAGACACAAAGAGCCAAGGCACTTAAATAGGCGGGAAGTTGGAGGGCACAGGCAGAATTAAAGGGGCGATAAAAATGAAACGGCTACTTAGCTTTTAGCAGGTTACGGGGGTGATGTGAGTTTGAAACGGCCGGCAGTAGGGCGAGGCTGAGGAGCTGACCTTCTTAACCTGAAGAGTTGCACAGAAGAACCTTCCCGGTTGCCAATCATCGGACGACACGATTAAATGAGAGAGAACGAACTGAAATCAATCAAAACATACGATTAATCCCTGCGGACAGTCAAAGCTTTAACCGAGAGGTTTTGAAAGTTCGTTGGACATACCTCATTACTATTTCTTCTTGTAGCAGATTAGATCCATGCGACTCGAAACAGAGAGCTCAGAACGTTGTTCTTCAATTCATTTATTCAATTTTGAATTACACAGTTGAGAAAAATTGTTCGGTAAAGTTGTTTTCTGAAGCAGGAATGACGGTTGGACGCTTACGATACGACAAGTTTGAACGAGAAGCCGAACCGTTACGGTGCGCTGCGCGTTGCGCATGCGCGGTATTGCCAACTGTTGTCGATGGAGTTCATCTATGGTCGCGTTTAAAAATGTGTCACTTCAACAACAGAAGTGTAAGTTTTTGTCTAAATAATTAAATTCATTTATCAGAATTCCAAAAGTTAAGTTTTCTAATTTCGCCGTCTTCAATTATTTTCTTTCTCAGGAAGGTGTCAGTTGGTACAGCCGTAGCCATCATGGCGGACGGGGCGGACCAACGACAACAACAACATCGTCTGTTTTGGCCAAAACATTCCGGTGCCTGCTCCTCTGTAATTGCCTCGAAGGTCTAGTTTCACTTTGTCTGCCGTTAGAAAAAGTACATAATACGAAATGCAAATATTTCTTGCAACCTAACCTAACGTAACTTAAAGTCAGACAATTTTGTCGCGTCTTTCGAATCTACTTCTGCCGAGCGTTCTGCAGTGGGCTGGGTGGGTGTCCATTATATTTTATTCGTTTAATTATTTTTTATCTTCTTCGTTTCGGTGTGACGAATGTGCGACGACAATGAGATATTTCTGTACCGCCCGTGCCATTGTGGGCCGCGTCTTCATCGCGTCTTCCAGTTGTTTTCATGTTTCATCTTCGTGGAGGTTATGCAAGTTTCTTAAAGAACTCAGGGTTATGTACTTTTCTCCAAGCCATCACTCATTTATTTTGCTAAAATATGGAATGGTTTTAGATTGGTTTCAGCCTTGTAGGTTTATGTCCAACACCTTGGCGCTAGACTCAATGCTCTGTTCTATTTTAAATATTAGCGGTCTTCTAGTTTTCCTTACTCAATTACAAAGCATGGCTCCTGCTGATTTTTGGATACCCATATTTCGTTTCTACTGCAAAGACACTTAGATATTGTCTGTAGTGGAAAGTTTTAGTTGTTGCCAAGGTAATAACTGTCCGTTTTTGTTCCCTTTTTCAGCCCTTATCCAGCACACACTGTATGATTATCAAGGGGTTGGACGGTGTGGATTGATGCATATTCTCCAGTGCGCTTCATGTGTGAAGCTTTCACGCATGAAGCTTGGCCAAAGAACAGCAAGTGTATCAACATTAGAACCTCTGCGAGAAAAGGTTTTGGCTGCCCAATGGTAAACATTCAGACGAGAATCCATTCTTGCTTCGTTCCATGTAGTGAGGATCGGAGGTATGAGTCTTCATGTTTCTTCATATGTTGGATGATTTTATGGATTTTTTGACTCTGCTATATTCGTATTTTGGTCTTTTCTATTCTATAGGTTGTCTACTGGTCGTATTCAAAATATCATGGACGGAGAGAGAGAGAGACCCAATTGAGGATGGAAGTCATGCGTCCTCGTGCAGTGGTAAGTTGCTGACATACTTGTATCTTCAACGGCTTATGCCACTGTAATGTTTCGTTCTGTTTTTAACATTCTTGTTTGTTCTAGTTTGCGACCGCACTCATTGCTTCTGTGGGGAAGTCAAGAAATGCAACCATGCGGCACAGGATTCCCAGCCAATGTGCTAGTGTCTGTGTGTGTGTGGTGAGTTAGTCTGCTAAGTCCTTAAAAAAAAAACAAAAAAAACAAAAACGAACAAACAACTGTCCTGTACTCATGTTGTACTCTGTTTTATTTTACATAGGATTCAACATGTCTCTTCAACAACTTTGAGGTTGCTCTTTGGATATGACCTTGATCCTATTTCCTGGGTGGACAGCGGTGAAGGCATACCAAATTATATCTGCTCTTGTCTGTGCAGCCCTCTTGGGTGGAACTGGGCATGGAAAGAAACAGGATTTTCCATCCTCACTTGGGTGAGTAGCTAAGTTAATAAGAAATGATCCCAACCCCTTATTTTCGTCTGCTTTTGACCAGCTGACTTTTATCTCTGAAATAACGAATTTCCCTTTTTCTTGATTACTTTAAGAAACTGTGTCAAGTCTCCACGAAATAATTATGGTTGCCAGGACTGGGAGAGTCATTTGGAGCTCATTCTCGGTTTTGATATCCTAAATGTGTTGTAGTGGAGTAAGTGGCCTCAGTTTATAGGTCTAGTTAATTTCTGTAGGGTGCATGACAAGAAAATTATTTTTTTTTGTTTTCGTTTGTGTTTAGAACAATAACAGTCTTCCTTCTTGCCTTCACCTTAAAATGACATTAATAATGGAAGTTTAACTGTTGCAAGATGCCTATTATGCTGTCAAACAGTAAGAATGGAGACCGGTATGTCTCCACCCTTCTCTTAGGAGTCTTATGTATGTGTAAATTTTATTGCTTCTTTATTTTTCACATGTTGTGTTGCCTCTATTCATTTATTCAGTTATTGTTTTCTGTCAGGTGAACTGCTGTTCACTCTCGGTACAATTCTGAAAGGATTAAAGGATGTGGATTGAACAATTCATGCTTGTGTGCAACATGTGTGGATCTATCTGAACCAATTACTTCCTTGGAGTTCTTACAATCCTGTTACGAGGCCAGCTAGAGCGGACAACCAACTTGTTCTGCACTGAGGGTAGAAAGTGCTTAGGCTGTCAAGTGATAAGATTAAGACTTGCATGCAGTCATTGCTTTGTTTTGATCTGTCGTGGGGTTGAAAGGTGACACATACTTCTGTAGTACTTTCATGTGCTCACTGGTTATTTATATTCAGAACAATTTAGTCAACTTTTCACATTTGTTTATTAATTTTGTTTATTTTCAGGTGTGCTACTTGTCCTTACTTATAATCAAGCTGCACTGTCGAGTGGTCCCTCCTTCTCAACTGCAATCACCTGATAGGGTACATTCATCAAAAGCAGGCAAGTGGAGTTATCAGATCTACCTAGTGTCCAGGTGTTATGTGTGACCATAATTTATTTTCTGTGTTTGTCTGGTTCAAGGTTGTACATTTTTCTCATCGTTGTCTCTTCCTCAACTTAACAACAACATTGGAAGTTCAACTGCTAAGAAGGGATCGAGCGTTGTCAAAGAAGGAGAATTAGACTGGAATAAAGTGAAATACACTGCCGTTCAAAATTAGCGGCCCCTTTTTTGCCCACGGCGCTGTTTCTATGTTTTTCGAGCTAGGATGCTGAAATTTGGCAGGTAGGTGCACCCGTTGCTCTTCTTGAGCCCTACCAAGTGTCCAGTCCGTGCGTCTCCCTCAACGGCCTGTGCAACCCCTTCATTGCTTAGGGGTGCAAAAACTGAGAGAAACGTGGCGAAATTTTTGACTTTTAATGATCGGAAACGTGAAATGTGTCGTGTACCGACTCAAATGAGTCTCCCCTTCACAACCGTGCAAGCGGAATCGCAATCGGACAAACCCACCCCTTTCCACAGTCACCCCCACCCCCTCGAGGGGGTTGTTTTCAAAAATGTTTAAAACCGGCAGCAAACGATTCAGTGGCCTCTCTTGTACACGGTGCAAGTTTTTTTTTTCGATTCCGACCACCCCGGGCCGTACCAACCCCTCGGAGGACCCACCCCTTTTTGAATTTGTGTCGTTTGAGTCCCAAAGAGGTTGAATTTTGGCGCTAATTTTCATTGGGACTCACCTTGGGTGAGCAGGAACCCATCCCCGTCAAAAAATCAGGTGCCGCAAATTTTCATCCACCGTTATAGGGGTGGCCACCCCCTATCGCCATCTGCTCGCCCGGGAAGGGAAGGAAAGGCGCTCAAGGGTGGTCTCGGTCGAAAAGACACGGCTGAACCATTCCTGAAATTTTGGAGTCGATCCGGTGCATCGTTCACCCCCCAGGACGTCAAAACTGTCGAAAACAGCAAAAACAGCCCCTAAGTTCATCCCTCGTCAACGCCGAACTCAGGTGGGGTAGCGGCCAAACTCCAAGTGTCCCATCTCGGCACATCCCTTCCGTGCAAGCCCCTTAACTTTCAGACCGCTGCGGCAACGACCGCGCCCATGCGAACGACGCAAAGGCAGTGATGCATTCAGGCCTCTCGCCTTGACAGCGCCACGCGCCGGCGAGTCAGGCAACCCATCACACAGGCCGCGCAGGTGTGCCAACGCACTAGAGTCGTGCTCGCGCGCCAAGTCGGTGTTTTTTCAACGCATGCAGTCCAGCAGCACCGTGCAGATGACGCCTGCGCTCCGCATGCATTTTTGCGGTGCTGCTGGACTGCCTGCGTTGAAAAAACACCGACTTGGCGCGCGAGCACGACTCTAGTGCGTTGGCACACCTGCGCGGCCTGTGTGATGGGTTGCCTGACTCGCCGGCGCGTGGCGCTGTCAAGGCGAGAGGCCTGAATGCATCACTGCCTTTGCGTCGTTCGCATGGGCGCGGTCGTTGCCGCAGCGGTCTGAAAGTTAAGGGGCTTGCACGGAAGGGATGTGCCGAGATGGGACACTTGGAGTTTGGCCGCTACCCCACCTGAGTTCGGCGTTGACGAGGGATGAACTTAGGGGCTGTTTTTGCTGTTTTCGACAGTTTTGACGTCCTGGGGGGTGAACGATGCACCGGATCGACTCCAAAATTTCAGGAATGGTTCAGCCGTGTCTTTTCGACCGAGACCACCCTTGAGCGCCTTTCCTTCCCTTCCCGGGCGAGCAGATGGCGATAGGGGGTGGCCACCCCTATAACGGTGGATGAAAATTTGCGGCAACTGATTTTTTGACGGGGATGGGTTCCTGCTCACCCAAGGTGAGTCCCAATGAAAATTAGCGCCAAAATTCAACCTCTTTGGGACTCAAACGACACAAATTCAAAAAGGGGTGGGTCCTCCGAGGGGTTGGTACGGCCCGGGGTGGTCGGAATCGAAAAAAAAAACTTGCACCGTGTACAAGAGAGGCCACTGAATCGTTTGCTGCCGGTTTTAAACATTTTTGAAAACAACCCCCTCGAGGGGGTGGGGGTGACTGTGGAAAGGGGTGGGTTTGTCCGATTGCGATTCCGCTTGCACGGTTGTGAAGGGGAGACTCATTTGAGTCGGTACACGACACATTTCACGTTTCCGATCATTAAAAGTCAAAAATTTCGCCACGTTTCTCTCAGTTTTTGCACCCCTAAGCAATGAAGGGGTTGCACAGGCCGTTGAGGGAGACGCACGGACTGGACACTTGGTAGGGCTCAAGAAGAGCAACGGGTGCACCTACCTGCCAAATTTCAGCATCCTAGCTCGAAAAACATAGAAACAGCGCCGTGGGCAAAAAAGGGGCCGCTAATTTTGAACGGCAGTGTATTTCTTCCGTCATTTCGTGTATTTCCGGAATAATTTATTCAATGTGTATTCTTTATTTACATTCTTAATATTTCTCATTGCTAGGTATTTGGTTGATCTGCTTCACCAAAAGGTTCATCTGCAGCTGCTCTACGTCAAACAAGAGGTTGTCTCTTGCAATGTACATCTACATTATCTGTACTGTTTTGGAGACTGTCCGAGTCTGTTCACTTTGTGTGTAAGTAAATTTGTCTTTTCTGTAACTTTTATTCTAGAACAAACAACATCTTTGCACTGTTCCTTTTTCCTAGTGGCCTATCCTTACTTTTTCTCTTTAAAAAAAACAAAAAAACATGTTGTTGTTGTGGGGTGCTGGAGTGTACAGTCAGTCTGTCCCAGCATTGTAAAGAGAAGGCTGCAATATCTCTAGCCATAGTTCCACTGTTTCTGGTGTACCTTTGATAGCAAGGAAGGCATCACATTAAATCAATTGATTGGATTCCAACTAATAACTAAATGAGCATTCTGCTGCACAAACTTTGTGGGCTTCACGCTGCCTACCTATGTTGCCTTAAAAATTTGATCCGCTTTTAAATAGTTCTCTCTTTAACAGTACATGTTTACATTCACTGTGTCTGTAGAAGGAAGGGTCTTATTTATTGATTGATTTGAAGATATTAGGTGCTTGTAATTTACCTTGATCCGTCAAGGAGCCACCTAAAATTAAATCATATTTCTCTTTTGTATTAGAAATTTGAACTGCCTTTTCCTGGCTTTTGTATGGAGGGCTTTATATTTATGTTAAAGAGACTTTGTCCCCTGGTGTCTCTGTGGTACCTAACTTCAATTTCAATTTTCAGGGGTCTTGGTGTGCTTTGAGAAGTTTTCATCGAGGTCTCTGAAGTGTCAACATTCGCCTTCTGTCTTGTTGTCGACATTTTGGAGGTGGATTTCTTCATGAAGGAATACGCTCTTCATTCTCTTTCTGTTTTGTTATCAAACAATTGTCTCTTCATTGCATTTTTCTGTTTTTATTTTTTTGCTTTAGAATTTATTAATTTACAAAGACCCAAGGTCGTCAGATTATAATTTGCTTGCATACTAAAAATGTTGTCACTTTTCTTAACTTCACTATGTGTCTCTCCTCAATTTAGCTCAATTTATTATGTGTCTTTGAGTCAGGCACCACCTTCTCGCATTCATGCAAGAACCAATGGGGTACAGGATGTAGATAGCAATGGTCCTTTCAAGTGCTCTGTGAGACTTTGCAGGCCACTTCCCTCCTCATCCCAGTAAATAATAAGATTCTTGTTTTACATGTTTCTTGTTAAAGAATGATGTCTAAACTCACATGGTCACTCATGGCATACTGTCTCACACTCCCCTCTTGTGTGAGTTATAATTCTATCCACCCCCTCCCTCATCATTTGACACACACATTCTCGAAGGAGAATGTGTGTTATGTTAGTTGTGCAGTTCTGTTTGGATGTTTCTCTTATTGCAAATTGGCTGAATTATGTCGAGGTTTTCTTTTTGTCAATTGTTCCAGTTGGTGTATTACTGCAATTGCAGTCGTATGCTCCTTAATCATTGCCTTTCTTGTTACATAATTAAAGGGTGAACTTCTATATATTTTTTTCCAATATAAAACAGCATCTGCTTTCTCAAATTTTGTGTTGGTACATGTGTAGTATGCTTTGCATGTATATTCTAGATCTGAATTAACTGAATTGGGTGTTTTCAGATGTCAAGGTTCTTTATGAAAGCCATTATTGATACTAGTGTTGTTAAATTCTTATTTTGTCTTGGAAACAGAATTTATACGCTTTTTATCAATCCAAACCAAAGCTTTATTTTAATTTTTTTTTTTTATCCTTAGTGTTTTACCTTATTGTAGTTGCACCCTTGATGTAAATGGTTCCTAAAATGTAAATGGGGATAGCCCATGCTTTAGGTGGAAGTGTGTTGATCCCTTGAAAACTTAACTGTAACTGTAGGTGAGAAGGATCGAAGTGCATCCTTATTGTTTGTAACAAAAGAAATAAAAGAAAATCGAGCTACTGGGAGTGTTATCTGTGTACTTTTTTCTTCAAGTTGTCTGTCTCATCACAGTGACACCACAAAGATAGTTTGGGAAGGGAAGTGATGACACACATTCAGAACACAGAACTAATTCACCTCTATATTTTATTGCGGCATTGGACTTAAGACAGATTTAATATTCGGACTCGTCACTGACAGGTGTATAGTGCCTATACTTACACCTCCACTAAAATGATACACACAACTTGACTCCTCTGAGGAGCACCACTGCATGACTTTTAGGTGAACAGATAATACACTGTCTTTTCTTTGGCACATGTTGAAACATTTCAACATTTCAATACAAATTGCTGATAGGATAGTACGTACAATAAAGCAAGTTTCAGACCAACATATGGTTAACTGGCAAACCCTTCTGGTGGAGCACACAACTAGGGGCACACGGAGTCATTGAAGACATTTCTCAAAACTCCTGGTATTAAACTAGAGGTAAACAGAGTCTTGGAAGACATTTCTAAAAAATCCTGGGGCTAGAACTAGTGGTACACAGCGTCATTGAAGACTCTTCTCATAACATCTGAGGCTCTCCTCATATAATTCCATATTGCTTCATCCTGATGTCCCCTTGGATTCATTAGACCCTCTTGGAGACGTCTGAGCCTGTTGTCATTGTTAATTGCAGATGACTTCCGACCGTTTGACACTCTTCGCCCAGCTTCCAAGGCTACTGAGTCTCTGTGAGCACACCTTTCTAAACGAACCAACACAGCTGTAAAATAGACAAAGGAAACCATTTAGTTTCTCCTCTCTTGCTTGCTGGCACAGTTCACGTATCATTTACATGTCAAATCAATGGTTGCCTAGATTTCATCTTTTACTGACCTATGAATTTCCAGATATTGGGGTGCATTCCCATCAAGAGTTTCAAAGTGTTGTTGTGGCTTTCAGATGCATTATTAGTCCTGTGTCTGGACCTAAAAGTGCACATCCATCTGGAACGCACTGGGTGGCGTATCCATCTTCTGTTTAGGTACATAAAAAATGGACGAATTCTTCGGTAAAATGCTCTTCCTTCACCCATGGCTTCCCTTGCTAGTAGAACTAATCCACGTCGCATTAGTCTGTGAGGCAATAGAGATAGGGTACCAGCAAGCCTGATGATGCGTCTGTACTCATAAATATTTCGCAACCACCAGCCTAGTCCCAATGCTCTAGCCTCATCCACATACGCCTATAAACAATTAAGAGAAAATAGTTAATTAAAACAACACAAAGAGAATCCAAAGGAAAAATGTGGATTGGTGGTTGACACAGTTTTGAAAGCAGAGAATGAAGTGAAGGAAAAAATAATACAAAAATGGTAAATGCTAAATAGAGAGATAGTTAAGTATAACCTTCTATTTCATTTTTTCCCCCCATTTTTAAAAACCATTAAAAATTACTGTCTTAACCCCCATCTTAATAAAATTATGCAGCCCTTACTCTCACTAGATGCCAGTAACACCCCTGGGCATGAATATTATCAAACGTGTCAGTCCAAGCATTATGTTGTGCTTGTTCAAAATCTGTTATAATTCTTTCAACAAGAACTTCATCATCACCTATCAGCCTTCGTAACAATTGTAGCACTGCTTCATAAGCTGAATTAGTTTGGGACTCCATGAGGACCCATGATAGTGGAAGTATATGGAAGTTCGAAGTAGTAAGAATTACATAAACCTGCAGAAAGCAAAATCTGAAGTTAACCAGATGTACATGGACACTTGATATTATGAAGAAGTTCTTTGTCACAGAAAACCGTTCCTACCTGCTGTGCAAGAAAATTAGCATGGGCCCCTGTGGGCACTACTTTAACTGTGCCATCCGCATGTAGAATCCGGGATGTTCGTAAGAGTTGTAACATTCTTGCAGATACAAATATGACATGGTGTGACCCATCTGTTGCAGTAACTGATCCTCCATAGATATTATCAGTGGCATCATCTGTTTGAGTGATGACTTCATACCTGTCATCATTGAGAATTCTTGACAACTCTCTCAACGAAGCTGGTAGTGCAGGGTAATTGTGCATTCTGGCATCCCTCATAGAATTACGCATCCGTGCCAGGGTTACTCTGGATGCCACTTCAACACTGAACCTGTCAAAGCACGAACAATAAAAACGTAAAGGTCAGGACATTAAAGACTTTGACATTCTTAAAACAAATAGGGACTTCATACCTTTGACCTTCTTCATCTATAATATCTCGAAATGAAGTGTGTTCCAACGATCGGCACCTTTCGAGTATCCTTCGGCGCAGGGCAACTTCGTCAGCATAGTCAGGATCTGGTTCGTGATCATGACCAGGTGACCTAGCAGTTTCTTGGAGGCCCACATTGGGGACGCACACCGCCCGAGCGCGGCACCCCCTCTCGTACTTGATGCATTTCAGGTAAATTGTGCCGTTTTCACTGGAACTTCGGTGGTAATAATACCCATCATCGTTGTGGTAAAAAAATGAACCATCTCTCACTGATGCTTCTCTAAAAACTTGAGCTAAATACGAAAACAGGAAAAAAGAATGGCACAAAAACGTTTTAGCGAGCGAGAGAACATAGTAAGGTTATCAGGTGCATGTTGATTACTTACCCATTGTAATGGTTGGGAAGTTTTCTAACGTGTTACTTCATATTTCTGGACACCTTAGAAAGTTAAGGAGACGGTTCGAATTGCAAAAAGGGACCGAAAGCGAGAGAGAGAGAGAGTCTCTGCTTAGCGCGGGACCGAAAGAGAAAAAGAATGGCATGAGGCGGGCGGAGAGTTCGTTGTTGTTCTTGATGGCCTTAGACTCAGGCTGTATTGGCTAGGGATTAGTTAGGTGCGCGAAAGTACGACTGCAAGCAGAAGGCTATTGAAAACAGGAGACATTTATAAATTGACAGCATTTTTCGGGCAGATTTTTATTTACAGTTCGTTCCACATGGCTCCCCACCATAGACAACTTAATATACAGTTAATGCAGCATTTTTTTTAACATTGGAAGGCGGTGGGGGGAATGCCACTTTGAAACCCTGGCCGATCAGAATGTCAGCAGCCATCATGCGGTTTCTCTCTCTCTTCGCCGGTCTTTTCCAGTTCCGTGTGTGTGCTTAGTTGGGTTGGTGGTGTGGCTGATTATTCCTCTGAGGACGCCATGGCGGTACGTCTGAAGACAAGCAACTTTAGTAACTTTTTTCCATGGACTACCTGTAGTCCTTCTAAGAGAAGAGTTTACGGGGGAACGGGGTGTTCGTATGGGCTCAGGTTTTATTTTAACCTCCGAGGCCCGAAGCTTCTATGTAGTCCTCTCACCTCGCTGCCATTCACAGCGAAATGCAGTCACATATTTATTCATCCACCAGTCAGCAATTACAGTTATCATTGTTTCTGTGGCCTGTAGGATCAACCGAACTTCAACCGTCCGCACGTGCCAGTGCCTCTCGAGGAGGCCGATTTCTCAAGACCTCCCCCTCCTGTGTCAGCAACCTCGGCAGTGTACGTCATGGTCAACTGCGCTCAACCCAATGTGAGACACTGCACCTTTCATACCAGGGAACGTGCTTATGTTCAGTTCGTTGAATGCTATCTCTGAATGTGAATTCCAACAGAATCCATACATGATGCCTTTGGCTCGAGGGATGCAAACTATGCCCATGATGATGCCTTGGCCAGCTCCACCTGCTCCCCAGCAGGTGCAGCATTATGTACCGATGTTGGGCGGTGCAACGAGTCAATGGAATCAATGGCCCAGGCAACCGCAGCTGCCAATAAATCTGCCTGTATGTGAACTGCCACTAAGTTGAAATATCCGTTTGGACCATGCGTGGTGCACTGAATTGTCCTCTCGAATGTATCATTGTCTTGACAACTCATTATCTAGAATTCCTAATTTCAGTTTCTACCCATCACTGATACGGAGGCTTCTTCAAGAGTGAATATAGTGGAACTGCCTGAAGAGGTGGATCAGCAGCGGGCAGAGGCGCCTGAAAGTCTACAGCGTCAAACAGAGCCTCACCAACCACTTCCTTCTTTGGTACTGTGTCTAGGGCAATTGCGTCACCTCATTACATTAGTTCTTGCAATAATATCATGTCACTTCAATCTATAGGTGCCCTCGGTTATTGTTTTTCCCTATTCGTCAATGGTGTTATCTTTAATATTATTTTATTTTCAGAACCAGATTTTAACCGTACCACCGAGACGAAGCAATAGAAACAAAGCTGCAAGGGCAACCTCCGCAGCATCAGCTGCCGCCTCCTCATCAAAGAATGAAACAAGGGTATCTGAAAGCGAGGGTGAAGACGAAGTAACCAGGAAGAAGAACAGCAATAGAAAGACAGCTTCCAAAGTGTCCTCCAAATCAGGTGCCTCATCAAAGAAGCAGGAATCTGAAAGTGATGAGGAGGAAGTAACCAGGAAGAAGAATAGCACTAAAAAGACAGCTTCCAAAGTGTTCTCCAAAGCTACAGCTGCCTCCTCATCAAAGAAGAAAGCAAGGGAATTATCTGAAAGCGAGGAGGAAGTGACAAGGCAGGAGGCTTCATCCACGACTGGCAGCAGCGAATCAGAACAAGATGCTCTAGGGCGATGGATGGACGGGGTAAGATAGATCTTCACACTACTGCTGGTTCTTTGTTGTACAAATCTTACATGCAAATTATTACAGGAAGATTCATCCGACTTTGAGCCCAAAACTAAACTGTCCAAAGCCAACCAGAAGAAAAAGGTGGCAAAGGTGGAGAGACTCTCAAAATCCAAAAAGGTGTGTGAACAAGGCTCATTGTCAATAAGTTTCCCGTTTTAACTTTGCTGTTTTTAGTGCTACTTCTTTCTTGTTATTTTTTTTTTTCTAGAAGCAGACAGCTATTTCAGAGTCTGACTCTGAGTTTGAAAAAGAAGCACGTGGACAACCAAGTGTACAAACCAATAAAAAGAAGAGCTTGTCCCTTAAGAAGGGAGGGGGACGGAAAAGAAAGCAGGAGGAGCTGGCCTCCTCTGAAAGTGAACCAGAAGCGGCCCCTGTGAAGGGGAAAAAGAAGACCTTGAGATCAGAGCCCAAATTTAGTAAGTTTGTATTGGTCATTTCACATCAAAATATATAAGTTGCATTAGTATTTATCGTGTTAACTGTTCTGTCATCAGCTGCAAGGGCCCCGCCTCGTTCACAAGCGGTGCTGGAACCTGCTGTGCCTCATCCAATCTATGAACCTGAGGCACAGGTAGATCCTGTTGCTCCTGAGGCACAAGTTGAGCCTGTTACTCTAGAGGCACAAATTGAGCCCGTTGCTCTAGAGGCACAAATTGAGCCTGAAGTAGTTGTCATAAGTGATGGCGAGGGCCCTGCGGCTGCTGAGGTAGGCTTGAAAGCCATCGAGTTGCTATCATTGCAACCTGTTACTAAGTTTTTTGTTGTCTTTCAGCCATCCCAGAACGGGGGAAGCGTTCCAGGAGGAAGTAGGTGCAATGGCAATGGCTGCCCTTTTCTTATATTTGACGATACTATGGAGGAAGGTAGGTCCTTTTGTCTTGGTGTAAGTAAAAAGTATTTTGTCCGTTCAAGCATTGAAAATACTTATTGACGTTTCAGACTTCTGCTGCATCTGCTTTGAAACTTTAAAAGATAAATCTTGGGTTGGAATACTTCATCCATGCCACTGCCACAGGTACTGTGCAGTTTGTGCTTTTAAATTGTACTATGTGGATCCCAGCCTTTGTGCCAGATGCAGGATCCCCATAGTGGAAGTAACATCCCAAGCCTTCACAATTGACCTGCTCCATCCTGGATTTCAATCCTTCCACGAACTATGATGCCAGTAGGTGTCCTCCTTCTGTAAATCTCAATACATTTAATCATGACCATATCCTGATATAGTTGGATGATTGTAGTTTGACTACAACTCTCTTTTCTTACTTTGATACTTTTAGTATGTTTAAATTAATCTCTTATTGCATCTCATTTTACATAACTATTCTCTTAATTATTTTTATAAAAATCATAATTTTGTTTGGTTTGTATGGTTAATTGTAACTTGTTTTTTCCTATCTGGAACTTCTGTCACGAGGGCATCAGCAGTCATGCGAACTTGTTTTTTGCCTGTAATTGTTCGATTGTAACTGTCAAACAAGTGCAACTCTCTTTTTTTACTTTGATACTTTTAGTATGTTTAAATTAATCTCTTATTGCATCTCATTTTACATGACTATTCTCTTAATTATTTTTATAAAAATCATAATTTTGTTTGGTTTGTATGGTTAATTGTAACTTGTTTTTTCCTATCTGGAACTTCTGTCACGAGGGCATCAGCAGTCATGCGAACTTGTTTTTTTGCCTGTAATTGTTCGATTGTAACTGTCAAACAAGTGCAACTCTCTTTTTTTACTTTGATACTTTTAGTATGTTTAAATTAATCTCTTATTGCATCTCATTTTACATGACTATTCTCTTAATTATTTTTATAAAAATCCTAGCATCGTGATCCCGCACAGTTTAAGCTCCATCAGAAAGGCGCATTTTTGCATAAAAAATAGCCGAAATGCGTGTTTTTAAGCCTTGCCTTTCGATCCTGCGTAGTTTTAGCTCGATTTGTGTTAGAGACTTATAAAGATGATTCATGTCACAAGCTACGAGAGCTTTTAACTAAAAATCGCAGTTTCTCACGAAAATCAGCAGAAGAGCGTGCACTTCGGCTTTTCGTTGGAATCCTACACAGTTTTAGCTCGATGTTGCACATTACTTGAAAACAATATGCTTTGTGTTAGAGATTTATAAGGATGGTTCATGTCACAAGCTACGAGGGCTTTCAACCAAACATCGCAGTTTCTCACGAAAATCAGCAGAAGGGCGTGCACTTCTGCTTTTCGTTGGAATCCTGCACAGTTTTACCTCGATGTTGCACATGACTTGAAAACAATATGCTCAAGTCACAAGCATCGAGAAGCTGCAACACAAAGGCCAGTTTCGCATTAATTTAAGCCGAAAAGCACTTATTTATGCGTAGCATCGTGATCCAGCACAGTTTAAGCTCCATCCTTTACAGTGAATTTAAATATAATTCGGAAGTCACAAGACTCAAGTGCCATCATAAGAAAGGCGCATTTTTGCATTAAAGATAGCCGAAATGCGGGTCTTTAAGCCTAGCCTTTTGATTCTGCATAGTTTTAGCTCGATTTGTGTTAGGCACTCATGAGGAAGATTCTTGTCGCAAGTTACAAGTGCCTTCATCAAAAAATCGCATTTACACACGAAAAAAAGCAAAACAACGTGCTTTTAGCCTTTTTGTTGTAATTCTACACAGTTTTATCTCGATGAACCAACATAACTTTAAAACATTGTTCTCAATTCAGACCTACATCAAGCTCAAACAAAAAGGCCAGTTTCGCATTGATTTAAGCCGAAAAGCACTTAATTTTGCCTAGCATCGTGATCCCGCACAGTTTAAGCTCCATGCTTGACAGTGAATTCAAATATAATTCGGAAGTCACAAGACTCAAGTGCCATCATCAGAAAGGCGCATTTTTGAATTAAAGGTAGCCGAAATGCGGGTCTTTTTAAGCCTAGCGTTTTGATTCTGCATAGTTTTAGCTCGATTTGTGTTAGGCACGTATAAGGATGATTCTTGTCGCAAGTTACGAGTGCCTTCAACAAAATATCGCATTTTCACACGAAAATAAGCAAAACAACGTGCTTTTAGCTTTTTTGTTGTAATTCTACACAGTTTTATCTAGATGAACCAACGTAACTTTAAAACATTGTTCTCAATTCAGACCTACATCAAGCTCAGACAAAAAGGCCAGTTTCGCATTGATTTAAGCCAAAAGGCACTTATTAATGCCTTGCATCGTGATCCCGCACAATTTAAGCTCAATGCTTGACAGTGAATTCAAATATAATTCGGAAGTCACAAGACTCAAGTGCCATCATCAGAAAGGCGCATTTTTGCATAAAAGATAGCCGAAATGCGTGTTTTTAAGCCTTGCCCTACGATCCTGCGTAGTTTTAGCTCGATTTGTGTTACAGACTTACAAAGATGATTCTTGTCACAAGCTACAAGGGCTTTCAACCAAAAATCGCAGTTTCTCACGAAAATCAGCAGAAGAGCGTGCACTTCGGCTTTTCGTTGGAATCCCACACAGTTTTAGCTCGATGTTGCACATAACTTGAAAACTATATGCCTTGTGTTAGAGACTTATAAGGATAGTTCATGTCACAAGCTACAAGGGCTTTCAACCAAAAATCGCATTTTCTCACGAAAATAAGCAGAAAAGCGTGCACTTTGGCTTTTCGTTGGAATCCTTCACAGTTGTAGTTTAATGTTTAACATGACTTGAAAACAATATGCTCAAGTCACAAGCATCGAGAAGCCGCAACACAAAGGCCAGTTTCGCATTGATTTAAGCCGAAAAGCACGTAATTTTGCCTAGCATCGTGATCCCGCACAGTTTAAGCTCCATGCTTTACAGTGAATTAAAATATAATGCGGAAGTCGCAAGACTCAAGTGGCATCATCAGAAAAGCGCATTTTTGCATTTAAGATAGCCGAAATGCGGGTCTTTAAGCCTAGTCTTTTGATTCTGCATAGTTTTAGCGCGATTTGTGTTAGGCACTTATAAGGATAATTTTTGTCACAAGCTATAAAGCCTTTCAACCAAAAATCGCAGTTTCTCACGAAAATCAGCAGAAGAGCGTGCACTTCGGCTTTTCGTTGGAATCCTACACAGTTTTAGCTCGATGTTGAACATAACTTGAAAACAATATGCTCAAGTCACAAGCTTCGAGAAGCTGAAACACGAAGCCAGTTTCGCATTGATTTAAGCCAAAAAGCACTTATTTATGCCTAGCATCGTGATCCCGCACAGTTTAAGCTCCATGCTTGACAGTGAATTCAAATATAATTCGGATGTCACAAGACTCAAGTGCCATCATCAGAAAGGCGCATTTTTGCATTAAAGATAGCCGAAATGCGGGTCTTTTTAAGCCTAGCCTTTTGATTCTGCATGGTTTTAGCTCGATTTGTGTTAGGCACGTATAAGGATGATTCTTGTCGCAAGTTACAAGTGCCTTCAACAAAAAATCACAGTATCACACGAAAATAAGCAAAACAACGTGCTTTTAGCTTTTTTGTTGTAATTCTACACAGTTTTATCTCGATGAACCAACATAACTTTTAAACATTGTTCTCAATTCAGACCTACATCAAGCTCAGACAAAAAGGCCAGTTTCGCATTGATTTAAGACGAAAAGCACTTAATTTTGCCTAGCATCGTGATCCCGCACAGTTTAAGCTCCATGCTTTACAGTGAATTAAAATATAATCTGGAAGTCACAAGACTCAAGTGCCATCATCAGAAAGGCGCATTTTTGCATAAGAGATAGCCGAAATGGAGGTCTTTAAGCCTAGTCTTTTGATTCTGCATAGTTTTAGGTCGATTTGTGTAAGAGACTTACAAAGATGATTCTTGTCACAAGCTACAAGGGCTTTCAACCAAAAATCGCAGTTTCTCACGAAAATCAGCAGAAGAGCGTGCACTTCGGCTTTTCGTTGGAATCCTACACAGTTTTAGCTCGATGTTGCACATTACTTGAAAACAATATGCTTTGTGTTAGAGATTTATAAGGATGGTTCATGTCACAAGCTACGAGGGCTTTCAACCAAACATCGCAGTTTCTCACGAAAATCAGCAGAAGGGCGTGCACTTCTGCTTTTCGTTGGAATCCTGCACAGTTTTACCTCGATGTTGCACATGACTTGAAAACAATATGCTCAAGTCACAAGCATCGAGAAGCCGCAACACAAAGGCCAGTTTCGCATTAATTTAAGCCGAAAAGCACTTATTTATGCGTAGCATCGTGGTCCAGCACAGTTTAAGCTCCATGCTTTACAGTGAATTCAAATATAATTCGGAAGTCACAAGACTCAAGTGCCATCATAAGAAAGGCGCATTTTTGCATTAAAGATAGCCGAAATGCGGGTCTTTAAGCCTAGCCTTTCGATTCTGCATAGTTTTAGCTCGATTTGTGTTAGGCACTTATGAGGATGATTCTTGTCGCAAGTTACAAGTGCCTTCATCAAAAAATCGCATTTACACACGAAAAAAGCAAAACAACGTGCTTTTAGCCTTTTTGTTGTAATTCTACACAGTTTTATCTCGATGAACCAACATAACTTTAAAACATTGTTCTCAATTCAGACCTACATCAAGCTCAAACAAAAAGGCCAGTTTCGCATTGATTTAAGCCGAAAAGCACTTAATTTTGCCTAGCATCGTGATCCCGCACAGTTTAAGCTCCATGCTTGACAGTGAATTCAAATATAATTCGGAAGTCACAAGACTCAAGTGCCATCATCAGAAAGGCGCATTTTTGAATTAAAGGTAGCCGAAATGCGGGTCTTTTTAAGCCTAGCGTTTTGATTCTGCATAGTTTTAGCTCGATTTGTGTTAGGCACGTATAAGGATGATTCTTGTCGCAAGTTACAAGTGCCTTCAACAAAATATCGCATTTTCACACGAAAATAAGCAAAACAACGTGCTTTTAGCTTTTTTGTTGTAATTCTACACAGTTTTATCTAGATGAACCAACGTAACTTTAAAACATTGTTCTCAATTCAGACCTACATCAAGCTCCAACAAAAAGGCCAGTTTCGCATTGATTTAAGCCAAAAGGCACTTATTTATGCCTTGCATCGTGATCCCGCACAATTTAAGCTCCATGCTTGACAGTGAATTCAAATATAATTCGGAAGTCACAAGACTCAAGTGCCATCATCAGAAAGGCGCATTTTTGCATAAAAGATAGCCGAAATGCGTGTTTTTAAGCCTTGCCCTACGATCCTGCGTAGTTTTAGCTCGATTTGTGTTAGAGACTTACAAAGATGATTCTTGTCACAAGCTACAAGGGCTTTCAACCAAAAATCGCAGTTTCTCACGAAAATCAGCAGAAGAGCGTGCACTTCGGCTTTTCGTTGGAATCCTACACAGTTTTAGCTCGATGTTGCACATAACTTGAAAACAATATGCCTCGTGTTAGAGACTTATAAGGATAGTTCATGTCACAAGCTACAAGGGCTTTCAACCAAAAATCGCATTTTCTCACGAAAATAAGCAGAAAAGCGTGCACTTTGGCTTTTTGTTGGAATCCTTCACAGTTGTAGTTTAATGTTTAACATGACTTGAAAACAATATGCTCAAGTCACAAGCATCGAGAAGCCGCAACACAAAGGCCAGTTTCGCATTGATTTAAGCCGAAAAGCACGTAATTTTGCCTAGCATCGTGATCCCGCACAGTTTAAGCTCCATGCTTTACAGTGAATTAAAATATAATGCGGAAGTCGCAAGACTCAAGTGGCATCATCAGAAAAGCGCATTTTTGCATTTAAGATAGCCGAAATGCGGGTCTTTAAGCCTAGTCTTTTGATTCTGCATAGTTTTAGCGCGATTTGTGTTAGGCACTTATAAGGATAATTTTTGTCACAAGCTATAAAGCCTTTCAACCAAAAATCGCAGTTTCTCACGAAAATCAGCAGAAGAGCGTGCACTTCGGCTTTTCGTTGGAATCCTACACAGTTTTAGCTCGATGTTGAACATAACTTGAAAACAATATGCTCAAGTCACAAGCTTCGAGAAGCTGAAACACGAAGCCAGTTTCGCATTGATTTAAGCCAAAAAGCACTTATTTATGCCTAGCATCGTGATCCCGCACAGTTTAAGCTCCATGCTTGACAGTGAATTCAAATATAATTCGGATGTCACAAGACTCAAGTGCCATCATCAGAAAGGCGCATTTTTGCATTAAAGATAGCCGAAATGCGGGTCTTTTTAAGCCTAGCCTTTTGATTCTGCATGGTTTTAGCTCGATTTGTGTTAGGCACGTATAAGGATGATTCTTGTCGCAAGTTACAAGTGCCTTCAACAAAAAATCACAGTATCACACGAAAATAAGCAAAACAACGTGCTTTTAGCTTTTTTGTTGTAATTCTACACAGTTTTATCTCGATGAACCAACATAACTTTTAAACATTGTTCTCAATTCAGACCTACATCAAGCTCAGACAAAAAGGCCAGTTTCGCATTGATTTAAGACGAAAAGCACTTAATTTTGCCTAGCATCGTGATCCCGCACAGTTTAAGCTCCATGCTTTACAGTGAATTAAAATATAATCTGGAAGTCACAAGACTCAAGTGCCATCATCAGAAAGGCGCATTTTTGCATAAGAGATAGCCGAAATGGAGGTCTTTAAGCCTAGTCTTTTGATTCTGCATAGTTTTAGGTCGATTTGTGTAAGAGACTTAAAAAGAAGATTCTTGTCTTACGAAAATAAGCAGAAAAGCGTGCTTTCTGGGTTTTCGTTGGAATCCTACACAGTTTTAGCTCGATGTTCAACATAAATTGAAAGCAATACCGTCAAGTCCCAAGCTCGAGAAGCTGAAACACAAAGGCCAGTTTCGCATTGATTTAAGCCGAAAAGCACTTATTTATACCTAGCATCGTGATCCCGCACAGTTTAAGCTCCATGCTTGACAGTGAATTCAAATAAATTCGGAAGTCACAAGACTCAAGTGCTATCATCAGAAAGGCGCATTTTTGCATTAAAGATAGCCGAAATGCGGGTCTCTAAGCCTAGTCTTTTGATTCTGCATAGTTTTAGCTCAATTTCTGTTAGGCACTTATAAGGATGATTCTTGGCACAAGTAACAAGTGCCTGCAACAAAAAATCGCATTTTCACACGAAAATAAGCAAAACAACGTGCTTATAGCCTTTTTGTTGTAATCCTGCACGGCTTTTGCTCGATGAATCACTATAACTTTAAAACATTGTTCCCAATTCACGCCTACGACAAGCTGCAACAAAAAGGCAAGTTTCGCATTAATTTAAGCCGAAAGGCATTTGTTAATGCCTAGCATCGTGATCCCGCACAGTTTTAGCTCCATCAGAAAGGCGCATTTATGCATAAAAGATAGCCGAAATGCGTGTTTTTAAGCTTTGCCTTTTGATCCTGCGTAGTTTTAGCTCGATTTGTGTTAGAGACCTTTAAAAATGATTCTTGTCACAAGCTACGAGGGCTTTCAACCAAAAATCGCAGTTTCTCACGAAAATCAGCAGAAGGGCGTGCACTTCGGCTTTTCGTTGGAATCCTACACAGGTTTAGCTCGATGTTGCACATAACTTGAAAACAATATGCTCAAGTCACAAGCTTCGAGAAGCTGAAACACAAAGCCAGTTTCGCATTGATTTAAGCCGAAAAGCACTTATTTATGCCTAGCATCGTGATCCCGCACAGTTTAAGCTCCATGCTTGACAGTGAATTCAAATATAATTCGGAAGTCACAAGACTCAAGTGCCATCATCAGAAAGGCGCATTTTTGCATTAAAGATAGCCGAAATGCGGGTCTTTAAGCCTAGCCTTTTGATTCTGCAAAGTTTTAGCTCGATTTGTGTTAGGCACTAATAAGGATGATTCTTGTCGCAAGTTACAAGTGCCTTCAACAAAAAATCGCAGTATCACACGAAAATAAGCAAAACAACGTGCTTTTAGCTTTTTTGTTGTAATTCTACACAGTTTTATCTCGATGAACCAACATAACTTTAAAACATTGTTCTCAATTCAGACCTACATCAAGCTCAAACAAAAAGGCCAGTTTCGCATTGATTTAAGCCGAAAAGCACTTAATTTTGCCTAGCATCGTTATCCCGCACAGTTTAAGCTCCATGCTCTACAGTGAATTAAAATATAATGCGGAAGTCACAAGACTCAATTGCCATCAACAGAAAGGCGCATTTTTGCATTAAAGATAGCCGAAACCCGTGTTTTTAAGCCTTGCCCTTCAATCCTGCATAGTTTTAGCTCGATTTGTGTTAGGCACTTATGAGGATGATTCTTGGCACAAGTAACAAGTGCCTTCAACCAAAAAATGCATTTTCACACGAAAAAAAGAAAAACAACGTGCTTTTAGCCTTTTTGTTGTGATCCTACACAGCTTTAGCTCGACGAATCACCATAACTTTAAAACATTGTTCCCAATTTAGGCCTATGACAAGCTCCAACAAAAAGGCAAGTTTCGCATTGATTTAAGCCGAAAGGCATTTGTTTATGCCTAGCATCGTGATCCCGCACAGTTTTAGCTCCATCAGAAAGGCGCATTTTTGCATAAAAGATAGCCAAAATGCGTGTTTTTAAGCCTTGCCTTTCGATCCTGCGTAGTTTCAGCTTGATTTGTGTTAGAGACTTATAAAGATGATTCTTGTCACAAGCTACGAGAGCTTTTAACTAAAAATCGCAGTTTCTCACGAAAATCTGCAGAAGAGCGTGCACTTCGGCTTTTCGTTGAAATCCTACACAGTTTTAGCTCGATGTTGCACATAACTTGAAAACAATATTCTTTGTGTTAGAGATTTATAAGGATGGTTCATGTCACAAGCTACGAGGGCTTTTAACCAAAAATCGCAGTTTCTCACGAAAATCAGCAGAAGAGCGTGCACTTTTGCTTTTCGTTGGAATCCTGCACAGTTTTAGCTCGATGTTGCACATTACAAGCATCAAGAAGCCGCAACACAAAGGCCAGTTTCGCATTTATTTAAGCCGAAAAGCACTTATTTATGCGTAGCATCGTGGTCCAGCACAGTTTAAGCTCCATGCTTTACAGTGAATTCAAATATAATTCGGAAGTCACGAGACTCAAGAGCCATCATAAGAAAGGCGCATTTTTGCATTAAAGATAGCCGAAATGCGGGTCTCTATGCCTAGCCTTTTGATCCAGCATAGTTTTAGCATTGTTCTCATCTCAGACCTACATCAACCTCAAACAAAAAGGCCAGTTTCGCATTGGTTTAAGCCGAAAAGCACTTAATTTTGCCTAGCATCGTGATCCCGCTCAGTTTAAGCTCTATGCTCTACAGTGAATTAAAATATAATGCGGAAGTCACAAGACTCAAATGCCATCATCAGAAAGGCGCATTTTTGCATTAAAGATAGCCGAAATGCGGGTCTCTAAGCCTACCCTTTGGTTTTTCATAGTTTTAGCTCAATTTCTCTTAGGCACTTATGAGGATGATTCTTGGCACAAGTAACAAGTGCCTGCAACAAAAAATCGCATTTTCACACGAAAATAAGCAAAACAACGTGCTTATAGCCTTTTTGTTGCAATCCTACACAGCTTTAGCTCGACGAATCACCATAACTTTAAAACATTGTTCCCAATTTAGGCCTATGACAAGCTTCAACAAAAAGGCAAGTTTCGCATTGATTTAAGCCGAAAGGCATTTGTTAATGCCTAGCATCGTGATCCCGCACAGTTTTAGCTCCATCAGAAAGGCGCATTTTTGCATAAAAGATAGCCGAAATGCGTGTTTTTAAGCCTTGCCTTTCGATCCTGCGTAGTTTTAGCTCGATTTGTGTTAGAGACTTATAAAGATGATTCTTGTCACAAGCTACGAGGGCTTTCAACCAAAAATCGCAGTTTCTCACGAAAATCAGCAGAAGAGCGTGCACTTCGGCTTTTCGTTGGAATCCTATACAGTTTTAGCTCGATGTTGCTCATAACTTGAAACCAATATGCTCAAGTCACAAGCTTCGAGAAGCTGAAACACAAAGGCCAGTTTCGCATTGATTTAAGCCGAAAAGCACTTATTTATAACTAGCATTGTGATCCCGCACAGTTTAAGCTCCATGCTTGACAGTGAATAAAAATTTAATTCGGAAGTCACAAGAATCAAGTGCCATCATCAGAAAGGTTCATTTTTGCATTAAAAATAGCCGAAATGAGGGTCTTTATGCCTGGCCTTTTGATTCTGCATATTATTAGCACGATTTGTGTTAGGCACGTATAAGGATGATTCTTGTCGCAAGTTACAAGTGCCTTCAACAAAAAATCGCATTTTCACACGAAAATAAGCAAAACAACGTAATTTAAGCCTTTTTGTTGTAATTCGACACAGTTTTATCTCGATGAACCAACATAACTTTAAAACATTGTTCTCAATTCAGACGTACATCAAGCTCAAACAAAAAGGCCAGTTTCGCATTGATTTAAGCCGAAAAGCACTTATTTATGACTAGCATTGTGATCCCGCACAGTTTAAGCTCCATGCTTGACAGTGAATAAAAATTTAATTCGGAAGTCACAAGAATCAAGTGCCATCATCAGAAAGGTTCATTTTTGCATTAAAAATAGCCGAAATGAGGGTCTTTATGCCTAGCCTTTTGATTCTGCATAGTATTAGCACGATTTGTGTTAGGCACGTATAAGGATGATTCTTGTCGCAAGTTACAAGTGCCTTCAACAAAAAATCGCATTTTCACACGAAAAAAAGCAAAACAACGTAATTTAAGCCTTTTTGTTGTAATTCGACACGGTTTTATCTCGATGAACCAACATAACTTTAAAACATTGTTCTCAATTCAGACGTACATCAAGCTGAAACAAAAAGGCCAGTTTCGCATTGATTTAAGCCGAAAAGCACTTAATTTTGCCTAGCATCGTGATCCCGCACAGTTTAAGCTCCTGCTCTACAGTGAATTAAAATATAATGCGGAAGTCACAAGACTCAAGTGCCATCATCAGAAAGGCGCATTTTTGCATAAGAGATAGCCGAAATGCAGGTCTTTAAGCCTAGTCTTTTGATTCTGCATAGTTTTAGGTCGATTTGTGTAAGAGACTTATAAAGAAGATTCTTTTCTTACGAAAATAAGCAGAAAAGCGTGCTTTCTGGGTTTTCGTTGGAATCCTACACAGTTTTAGCTCGATGTTCAACATAAATTGAAAGCAATATCGTCAAGTCCCAAGCTCGAGAAGCTGAAACACAAAGGCCATTTTCGCATTGATTTAAGCCGAAAAGCACTTATTTATGCCTAGCATCGTGATCCCGCACAGTTTAAGCTCCATGCTTGACAGTGAATTCAAATATAATTCGGAAGTCACAAGACTCAAGTGCCATCATCAGAAAGGCGCATTTTTGCATTAAAGATAGCCGAAATGCGGGTCTCTAAGCCTAGCCTTTTGATTCAGCATAGTTTTAGCTCAATTTCTGTTAGGCACTTATGAGGATGATTCTTGGCACAAGTAACAAGTGCCTGCAACAAAAAATCGCATTTTCACACGAAAATAAGCAAAACAACGTGCTTATAGCCTTTTTGTTGTAATCCCACACAGCTTTTGCTCGATGAATCACTATAACTTTAAAACATTGTTCTCAATTCAGGCCTACGACAAGCTGCAACAAAAAGGCAAGTTTCGCATTGATTTAAGCCGAAAGGCATTTGTTAATGCCTAGCATCGTGATCCCGCATTGTTTTAGCTCCATCAGAAAGGCGCATTTATGCATAAAAGATAGCCGAAAATGCGTGTTTTTAAGCCTTGCCTTTCGATCCTGCGTAGTTTTAGCTCGATTTGTGTTAGAGACCTTTAAATATGATTCTTGTCACAAGCTACGAGGGCTTTCAACCAAAAATCGCAGTTTCTCACGAAAATCAGCAGAAGAGCGTGCACTTCGGCTTTTCGTTGGAATCCTACACAGTTTTAGCTCGATGTTGCACATAACTTGAAAACAATATGCTCAAGTCACAAGCTGCGAGAAGCTGAAACACGAAGCCTTTTTCGCATTGATTTAAGCCGAAAAGCACTTAATTTTGCCTAGCATCGTTATCCCGCACAGTTTAAGCTCCATGCTCTACAGTGAATTAAAATATAATGCAGGAGTCACAAGACTCAATTGCCATCAACAGAAAGGCGCATTTTTGCATTAAAGATAGCCGAAACCCGTGTTTTTAAGCCTTGCCCTTCGATCTTGCATAGTTTTAGCTCGATTTGTGTTAGGCACTCATGAGGATGATTCTTGGCACAAGTAACAAGTGCCTTCAACCAAAAAATGCATTTTCACACGAAAAAAAGAAAAACAACGTGCTTTTAGCCTTTTTGTTGTGATCCTACACAGCTTTAGCTCGATGTTTAACATAACTTAAAAACAATATGCTCAAGTCACAAGCTTCGAGAAGCTTAAACACAAAGACCAGTTTTACATTGAATTAAGCCGAAAAGCACTTATTTATGCCTAGCATCGTGATCCCGCACAGTTTAAGCTCCATTATTGACAGTGAATTTAAATATAATTCGGAAGTCACAAGACTCAAGTGCCACCATAAGAAAGGCGCATTTTTGCATAAAAGATAGCCGAAATGCGGGTCTCTAAGCCTAGTCTTTTGATTCTGCATAGTTTTAGCTCGATTTGTGTTAGGCACTTATGAGGATGATTTTGGCACAAGTAGGAGGTGCCTGCAACAAAAAATCGAATTTTCACACGAACATAAGCAAAACAACGTGCTTTTAGCCTTTTTGTTGTAATCCTACACAGCTTTAGCTCGACGAATCACCATAACTTTAAAACATTGTTCCCAATTTAGGCCTATGACAAGCTCCAACAAAAAGGCAAGTTTCGCATTGATTTAAGCCGAAAGGCATTTGTTTATGCCTGGCATCGTGATCCCGCACAGTTTTAGCTCCATCAGAAAGGCGCATTTTTGCATAAAAGATAGCCGAAATGCGTGTTTTTAAGCCTTGCCTTTCGATCCTGCGTAGTTTTAGCTTGATTTGTGTTAGAGACTTATAAAGATGATTCATGTCACAAGCTACGAGAGCTTTTAACTAAAAATCGCAGTCTCTCACGAAAATCAGCAGAAGAGCGTGCACTTCGGCTTTTCGTTGGAATCCTACACAGTTTTAGCTCGATGTTGCACATAACTTGAAAACAATATTCTTTGTGTTAGAGATTTATAAGGATGGTTCATGTCACAAGCTACGAGGGCTTTTAACCAAAAATCGCAGTTTCTCACGAAAATCAGCAGAAGAGCGTGCACTTTTGCTTTTCGTTGGAATCCTGCACAGTTTTAGGTCGATGTTGCACATAACTTGAAAACAATATGCTCAAGTCACAAGCTTCGAGAAGATGAAACACAAAGGCCAGTTTCGCATTGATTTAAGCCAAAAGGCACTTATTTATGCCTTGCATCGTGATCCCGCACAATTTAAGCTCCATGCTTGACAGTGAATTCAAATATAATTCGGAAGTCACAAGACTCAAGAGCCATCATAAGAAAGCCGCTTTTTTGCATTAAAGATAGCCGAAATGCGGGTCTTTAAGCCTAGCCTTTTGATTCTGCATAGTTTTAGCTCGATTTGTGTTAGGCACGTATAAGGATGATTCTTATCGCAAGTTACAAGTGCCTTCAACAAAAAATCGCATTTTCACACGAAAAAAAGCAAAACAACGTGCTTTTAGCTTTTTTGTTGTAATTCTACACAGTTTTATCTCGATGAACCAACATAACTTGAAAACATTGTTCTCAATTCAGACCTACATCAAGCTCAGACAAAAAGGCCAGTTTCGCATTGATTTAAGCCGAAAAGCACTTAATTTTGCCTAGCATCGTGATCCCGCACAGTTTAAGCTCCATGCTTTACAGTGAATTAAAATATAATGCGAAAGTCACAAGACTTAAGTGCCATCATCAGAAAGGCGCATTTTTGCATTAAAGATAGCCGAAATGCGGGTCTTTATGCCTAGTCTTTTGATTCTGCATAGTTTTAGCTCGATTTGTGTTAGAGACTTATAAAGATGATTCTTGTCACAAGCTACTAGGGCTTTCAACCAAAAATCGCATTTTCTCACGAAAATAAGCAAAACAACGTGCTTATAGCCTTTTTGTTGTAATCCTACACAGCTTTAGCTCGACGAATCACCATAACTTTAAAACATTGTTCCCAATTTAGGCCTATGACAAGCTCCAACAAAAAGGCAAGTTTCGCATTGATTTAAGCCGAAAGGCATTTGTTTATGCCTTGCATCGTGATCCCGCACAGTTTAAGCTCCATCAGAAAGGCGCATTTTTGCATAAAAGATAGCCGAAATGCGTGTTTTTAAGCCTTGCCTTTCGATCCTGCGTAGTTTTAGCTCGATTTGTGTTAGAGACTTATAAAGATGATTCTTGTCACAAGCTACGAGGGCTTTCAACCAAAAATCGCAGTTTCTCACGAAAATCAGCAGAAGAGCGTGCACTTCGGCTTTTCGTTGGAATCCTATACAGTTTTAGCTCGATGTTGCACATAACTTGAAAACAATATGCTCAAGTCACAAGCTTCGAGAAGCTGAAACACAAAGGCCAGTTTCGCATTGATTTAAGCCGAAAAGCACTTATTTATGACTAGCATTGTGATCCCGCACAGTTTAAGCTCCATGCTTGACAGTAAATAAAAATTTTATTCGGAAGTCACAAGAATCAAGTGCCAACATCAGAAAGGATCATTTTTGCATTAAAGATAGCCGAAATGAGGGTCTTTATGCCTGGCCTTTTGATTCTGCATAGTATTAGCACGATTTGTGTTAGTCACGTATAAGGATGATTCTTGTCGCAAGTTACAAGTGCCTTCAACAAAAAATCGCATTTTCACACGAAAATAAGCAAAACAACGTAATTTAAGCCTTTTTGTTGTAATTCGACACAGTTTTATCTCGATGAACCAACATAACTTTAAAACATTGTTCTCAATTCAGACCTACATCAAGCTCAAACAAAAAGGCCAGTTTCGCATTGATTTATGCCGAAAAGCACTTAATTTTGCCTAGCATCGTGATCCCGCACAGTTTAAGCTCCATGCTTTACAGTGAATTCAAATATAATTCGGAAGTCACAAGACTCAAGTGCCATCATCTGAAAGGCGCATTTTTGCATAAAAGATAGCCGAAAATGCGTGTTTTTAAGCCTTGCCTTTCGATCCTGCGTAGTTTTAGCTCGATTTGTGTTAGAGACCTTTAAATATGATTCTTGTCACAAGCTACGAGGGCTTTCAACCAAAAATCGCAGTTTCTCACGAAAATCAGCAGAAGAGCGTGCACTTCGGCTTTTCGTTGGAATCCTACACAGTTTTAGCTCGATGTTGAACATAATTTGAAAACAATATGCTCAAGTCACAAGCTGCGAGAAGCTGAAACACGAAGCCTTTTTCGCATTGATTTAAGCCGAAAAGCACTTAATTTTGCCTAGCATCGTTATCCCGCACAGTTTAAGCTCCATGCTTGACAGTGAATTCAAATATAATTCGGATGTCACAAGACTCAAGTGCCATCATCAGAAAGGCGCATTTTTGCATTAAAGATAGCCGAAATGCGGCTCTTTTTAAGCCTAGCCTTTTGATTCTGCATAGTTTTAGCTCGATTTGTGTTAGGCACGTATAAGGATGATTCTTGTCGCAAGTTACAAGTGCCTTCAACAAAAAATCACAGTATCACACGAAAATAAGCAAAACAACGTGCTTTTAGCTTTTTTGTTGTAATTCTACACAGTTTTATCTCGATGAACCAACATAACTTTTAAACATTGTTCTCAATTCAGACCTACATCAAGCTCAGACAAAAAGGCCAGTTTCGCATTGATTTAAGACGAAAAGCACTTAATTTTGCCTAGCATCGTGATCCCGCACAGTTTAAGCTCCATGCTTTACAGTGAATTAAAATATAATGCGGAAGTCACAAGACTCAAGTGCCATCATCTGAATGGCGCATTTTTGCATAAAAGATAGCCGAAAATGCGTGTTTTTAAGCCTTGCCTTTCGATCCTGCGTAGTTTTAGCTCGATTTGTGTTAGAGACCTTTAAATATGATTCTTGTCACAAGCTACGAGGGCTTTCAACCAAAAATCGCAGTTTCTCACGAAAATCAGCAGAAGAGCGTGCACTTCGGCTTTTCGTTGGAATCCTACACAGTTTTAGCTCGATGTTGCACATAACTTGAAAACAATATGCTCAAGTCACAAGCTTCGAGAAGCTGAAACACAAAGCCAGTTTCGCATTGATTTAAGCCAAAAAGCACTTATTTATGCCTAGCATCGTGATCCCGCACAGTTTAAGCTCCATGCTTGACAGTGAATTCAAAAATAATTCTGAAGTCACAAGACTCAAGTGCCATCATCAGAAAGGCGCCTTTTTGCATTAAAGATAGCCGAAATGAGGGTCTTTTTAAGCCTAGCCTTTTGATTCTGCATAGTTTTAGCTCGATTTGTGTTAGGCACGTATAAGGATGATTCTTGTCGCAAGTTACAAGTGCCTTCAACAAAAAATCGCATTTTCACACAAAAATAAGCAAAACAACGTGCTTTTAGCTTTTTTGTTGTAATTCTACACAGTTTTATCTCGATGAACCAACATAACTTTTAAACATTGTTCTCAATTCAGACCTACATCAAGCTCAGACAAAAAGGCCAGTTTCGCATTGATTTAAGACGAAAAGCACTTAATTTTGCCTAGCATCGTGATCCCGCACAGTTTAAGCTCCATGCTTTACAGTGAATTAAAATATAATCTGGAAGTCACAAGACTCAAGTGCCATCATCAGAAAGGCGCATTTTTGCATAAGAGATAGCCGAAATGCAGGTCTCTAAGCCTAGCCTTTTGATTCTGCATAGTTTTAGCTCGATTTGTGTAAGAGACTTATAAAGAAGATTCTTGTTTTACGAAAATAAGCAGAAAAGCGTGCTTTCTGGGTTTTCGTTGGAATCCTACACAGTTTTAGCTCGATGTTCAACATAAATTGAAAGCAATATCGTCAAGTCCCAAGCTCGAGAAGCTGAAACACAAAGGCCATTTTCGCATTGATTTAAGCCGAAAAGCACTTATTTATGCCTAGCATCGTGATCCCGCACAGTTTAAGCTCCATGCTTGACAGTGAATTCAAATATAATTCGGAAGTCACAAGACTCAAGTGCCATCATCAGAAAGGCGCATTTTTGCATTAAAGATAGCCGAAATGCGGGTCTCTAAGCCTAGCCTTTTGATTCTGCATAGTTTTAGCTCGATTTGTGTTAGGCACTTATGAGGATGATTCTTGGCACAAGTAACAAGTGCCTGCAACAAAAAATCGCATTTTCACACGAAAATAAGCAAAACAACGTGCTTTTAGCCTTTTTGTTGTAATCCTACACGGCTTTTGCTCGATGAATCACTATAACTTTAAAACATTGTTCTCAATTCAGGCCTACGACAAGCTGCAACAAAAAGGCAAGTTTCGCATTGATTTAAGCCGAAAGGCATTTGTTAATGCCTAGCATCGTGATCCCGCACAGTTTTAGCTCCATCAGAAAGGCGCATTTTTGCATAAAAGATAGCCGAAATGCACTACAAATCCAAAGGTCAGACTTTTCGCCACTCCAGAGGCGAGACATGTTTGTCTGACCAGGTTTTGGTCAGACCTGAAAGTCACGCCAAAATTTGGTCAGACAAACATGTCCCGCCACAAAATGGCGAGACTTAAAATGTCTCGCCACAAATTGGCGAGACTTTTTTGTCTGACCGCAATGTGGTCAGACTTTTGAACCTAATCAATACGGTCCATGCGGCCTGTACCGCGGTCGGACAAAAAAGTCTGACCATTCTGTGGCGAGACATTTTTGTCTGACCAAATTTTGGCGAGACTTTCAGGTCTGACCAAAACTTGGAAAGACTTTATGTCTCGCCATACTTTGGCGCAAAGTCTTTCCATTTAATTTTCAGTGTGCGTGTTTTTAAGCTTTGCCTTTTGATCCTGCGTAGTTTTAGCTCGATTTGTGTTAGAGACCTTTAAAAATGATTCTTGTCACAAGCTACGAGGGCTTTCAACCAAAAATCGCAGTTTCTCACGAAAATCAGCAGAAGGGCGTGCACTTCGGCTTTTCGTTGGAATCCTACACAGGTTTAGATCGATGTTGCACATAACTTGAAAACAATATGCTCAAGTCACAAGCTTCGAGAAGCTGAAACACAAAGCCAGTTTCGCATTGATTTAAGCCGAAAAGCACTTATTTATGACTAGCATTGTGATCCCGCACAGTTTAAGCTCCATGCTTGACAGTGAATAAAAATTTAATTCGGAAGTCACAAGAATCAAGTGCCATCATCAGAAAGGTTCATTTTTGCATTAAAAATAGCCGAAATGAGGGTCTTTATGCCTGGCCTTTTGATTCTGCATAGTATTAGCACGATTTGTGTTAGGCACGTATAAGGATGATTCTTGTCGCAAGTTACAAGTGCCTTCAACAAAAAATCGCAGTATCACACGAAAATAAGCAAAACAACGTGCTTTTAGCTTTTTTGTTGTAATTCTACACAGTTTTATCTCGATGAACCAACATAACTTTAAAACATTGTTCTCAATTCAGACCTACATCAAGCTCAAACAAAAAGGCCAGTTTCGCATTGATTTAAGCCGAAAAGCACTTAATTTTGCCTAGCATCGTTATCCCGCACAGTTTAAGCTCCATGCTCTACAGTGAATTAAAATATAATGCGGAAGTCACAAGACTCAATTGCCATCAACAGAAAGGCGCATTTTTGCATTAAAGATAGCCGAAACCCGTGTTTTTAAGCCTTGCCCTTCAATCTTGCATAGTTTTAGCTCGATTTGTGTTAGGCACTTATGAGGATGATTCTTGGCACAAGTAACAAGTGCCTTCAACCAAAAAATGCATTTTCACACGAAAAAAAGAAAAACAACGTGCTTTTAGCCTTTTTGTTGTGATCCTACACAGCTTTAGCTCGATGTTTAACATAACTTAAAAACAATATGCTTAAGTCACAAGCTTCGGGAAGCTTAAACACAAAGACCAGTTTTACATTGAATTAAGCCGAAAAGCACTTATTTATGCCAAGCATCGTGATCCCGCACAGTTTAAGCTCCATTATTGACAGTGAATTTAAATATAATTCGGAAGTCACAAGACTCAAGTGCCACCTTAAGAAAGGCGCATTTTTGCATAAAAGATAGCCGAAATGCGGGTCTCTAAGCCTAGTCTTTTGATTCTGCATATTTTTAGCTCGATTTGTGTTAGGCACTTATAAGGATGATTCTTGGCACAAGTAGGAGGTGCCTGCAACAAAAAATCGCATTTTCACACGAAAATAAGCAAAACAACGTGCTTTTAGCCTTTTTGTTGTAATCCTACACAGCTTTAGCTCGACGAATCACCATAACTTTAAAACATTGTTCCCAATTTAGGCCTATGACAAGCTCCAACAAAAAGGCAAGTTTCGCATTGATTTAAGCCGAAAGGCATTTGTTTATGCCTAGCATCGTGATCCCGCACAGTTTTAGCTCCATCAGAAAGGCGCATTTTTGCATAAAAGATAGCCAAAATGCGTGTTTTTAAGCCTTGCCTTTCGATCCTGCGTAGTTTCAGCTTGATTTGTGTTAGAGACTTATAAAGATGATTCTTGTCACAAGCTACGAGAGCTTTTAACTAAAAATCGCAGTTTCTCACGAAAATCTGCAGAAGAGCGTGCACTTCGGCTTTTCGTTGAAATCCTACACAGTTTTAGCTCGATGTTGCACATAACTTGAAAACAATATTCTTTGTGTTAGAGATTTATAAGGATGGTTCATGTCACAAGCCACGAGGGCTTTTAACCAAAAATCGCAGTTTCTCACGAAAATCAGCAGAAGAGCGTGCACTTTTGCTTTTCGTTGGAATCCTGCACAGTTTTAGCTCGATGTTGCACATTACAAGCATCAAGAAGCCGCAACACAAAGGCCAGTTTCGCATTTATTTAAGTCGAAAAGCACTTATTTATGCGTAGCATCGTGGTCCAGCACAGTTTAAGCTCCATGCTTTACAGTGAATTCAAATATAATTCGGAAGTCACGAGACTCAAGAGCCATCATAAGAAAGGCGCTTTTTTGCATTAAAGATAGCCGAAATGCGGGTCTTTAAGCCTAGCCTTTTGATTCTGCATAGTTTTAGCTCGATTTGTGTTAGGCACTGATGAGGATGATTCTTGGCACAAGTAACAAGTGCTTGCAAAAAAAAATCGCACTTTCACACGAAAATAAGCAAAACAACGTGCTTATAGCCTTTTTGTTGTAATCCTACACAGCTTTAGCTCGACGAATCACCATAACTTTAAAACATTGTTCCCAATTCAGGCCTATGACAAGCTCCAACAAAAAGGCAAGTTTCGCATTGATTTAAGCCGAAAGGCATTTGATTATGCCTAGCATCGTGATCCCGCACAGTTTTAGCTCCATCAGAAAGGCGCATTTTTGCATAAAAGATAGCCGAAATGCGTGTTTTTAAGCCTTGCCTTTCGATCCTGCGTAGTTTTAGCTCGATTTGTGTTAGAGACTTATAAAGATGATTCTTGTCACAAGCTACGAGGGCTTTCAACCAAAAATCGCAGTTTCTCACGAAAATCAGCAGAAGAGCGTGCACTTCGGCTTTTCGTTGGAATCCTATACAGTTTTAGCTCGATGTTGCACATAACTTGAAAACAATATGCTCAAGTCACAAGCTTCGAGAAGCTGAAAAACAAAGGCCAGTTTCACATTGATTTAAGCCGAAAAGCACTTATTTATGACTAGCATTGTGATCCCGCACAGTTTAAGCTCCATGCTTGACAGTGAATAAAAATTTAATTCGGAAGTCACAAGAATCAAGTGCCATCATCAGAAAGGTTCATTTTTGCATTAAAAATAGCCGAAATGAGGGTCTTTATGCCTAGCCTTTTGATTCTGCATAGTATTAGCACGATTTGTGTTAGGCACGTATAAGGATGATTCTTGTCGCAAGTTACAAGTGCCTTCAACAAAAAATCGCATTTTCACACGAAAATAAGCAAAACAACGTACTTTAAGCCTTTTTGTTGTAATTCGACACAGTTTTATCTCGATGAACCAACATAACTGTAACACATTGTTCTCAATTCAGACGTACATCAAGCTCAAACAAAAAGGCCAGTTTCGCATTGATTTAAGCCGAAAAGCACTTAATTTTGCCTAGCATCGTGATCCCGCACAGTTTAAGCTCCATGCTTTACAGTGAATTAAAATATAATGCGGAAGTCACAAGACTCAAGTGCCTTCATCTGAAAGGCGCATTTTTGCATTAAAGATAGCCGAAATGCGGGTCTTTATGCCTAGTCTTTTGATTCTGCATAGTTTTAGCTCGATTTGTGAAAGAGACATAAAGAAGATTCTTGTTTTACGAAAATAAGCAGAAAAGCGTGCTTTTTGGGTTTTCGTTGGAATCCTACACAGTTTTAGCTCGATGTTCAACATAAATTGAAAGCAATATCGTCAAGTCCCAAGCTCGAGAAGCTTAAACACAAAGACCAGTTTTACATTGAATTAAGCCGAAAAGCACTTATTTATGCCAAGCATCGTGATCCCGCACAGTTTAAGCTCCATTATTGACAGTGAATTTAAATATAATTCGGAAGTCACAAGACTCAAGTGCCATCATAAGAAAGGCGCATTTTTGCATTAAAGATAGCCGAAATGCGGGTCTTTAAGCCTAGCCTTTTGATTCTGCATAGTTTTAGCTCGATTTGTGTTAGGCACTTATGAGGATGATTCTTGGCACAAGAAGAAGGTGCCTGCATCAAAAAATCGCATTTTCCCACGAAAATAAGCAAAACAACGTGCTTATAGCCTTATTGTTGTAATTCTACACAGTTTTACCTCGATGAACCAACATAACTTTAAAACATTGTTCCCAATTCAGGCCTATGACAAGCTCCAACAAAAAGGCAAGTTTCGCATTGATTTAAGCCGAAAGGCATTTGATTATGCCTAGCATCGTGATCCCGCACAGTTTTAGCTCCATCAGAAAGGCGCATTTTTGCATAAAAGATAGCCGAAATGCGTGTTTTTAAGCCTTGCCTTTCGATCCTGCGTAGTTTTAGCTTGATTTGTGTTAGAGACTTATAAAGATGATTCTTGTCACAAGCTACGAGAGCTTTTAACTAAAAATCGCAGTTTCTCACGAAAATCAGCAGAAGAGCGTGCACTTCGGCTTTTCGTTGGAATCCTACACAGTTTTAGCTCGATGTTGCACATAACTTGAAAACAATATGCTCAAGTCACAAGCTTCGAGAAGCTGAAACACAAAGGCCAGTTTCGCATTGATTTAAGCCGAAAAGCACTTATTTATGACTAGCATTGTGATCCCGCACAGTTTAAGCTCCATGCTTGACAGTGAATAAAAATTTAATTCGGAAGTCACAAGAATCAAGTACCATCATCAGAAAGGTTCATTTTTGCATTAAAAATAGCCGAAATGAGGGTCTTTATGCCTGGCCCTTGATTCTGCATAGTATTAGCACGATTTGTGTTAGGCACGTATAAGGATGATTCTTGTCGCAAGTTACAAGTGCCTTCAACAAAAAATCGCATTTTCACACGAAAATAAGCAAAACAACGTACTTTAAGCCTTTTTGTTGTAATTCGACACAGTTTTATCTCGATGAACCAACATAACTTTAAAACATTGTTCTCAATTCAGACGTACATCAAGCTCAAACAAAAAGGCCAGTTTCGCATTGATTTAAGCCGAAAAGCATTTGTTTATGCCTTGCATCGTGATCCCGCACAGTTTAAGCTCCATGCTTTACAGTAAATTCAAACATAATTCGGAAGTCACAAGACTCAAGTGCCTTTAACAGAAAGGCGAATTTTTGCATAAAAGATAGCCGAAATGCGTGATTTTAGGCCTTGCCTTAGTAGTAAGAAATGCCCATCCGGACATGCTGCCATCTTGAATACCCATCCCGACATGCCGCCATCTTGGCTGGGCCTTACCTTACCCAACCCGCCGCCATCTTGAATACTCATCCGTACATGCCGCCATCTTGGCTGAGTCTAACCTAACCCAACCCGCCGCCATCTTGAATACCCATTCGGACATGCCGACATCTTGGCTGAGCCTATTCTAACCCAACCTAACCCAACCCGCCGCCATCTTGAATACCCATCCGTACATGATGCCATCTTGGCTGAGTCTAACCTAACCCAAGAGACGCGGAGGCCCTGTATTATTACCGGTAATTACCGGTAAATAACGGTAATTTACCGTTATCTACCGCGAGGTCGAAAATCCGGTAAGAAACGGTAAAATTCGATTTTTGGCCATATAGTTAGGGATAGTGAGTTTATGCTTCCTGCATAATTGCATAATTTTCAGAAAGTGCCCCAAATGTTCTAACATATGTTTGGGGTCCCCATGACTCCCGGAGCTTATTTTTGCGTCGCTTAATATCGCATAATTCAACCTCATGTGCAGCATAATCCACGAATCGCATACTTGGCGCATAATCCAGGGCAAATCCACCAAAAGTAGTCCCCTTTTCACGTTTTCGGCGTTCTTTGCTCACCTTCTTGCAGTTTGCGATTAATTATGTTTAAATAGTGATGTCATACATTCAATTCTTCAATGTAAATGTACAATGTTTATGTTATAATTACTATGTAACATAGAGTACATGTATCAACTTTTGTGTTTCCTACCTCTTTAATTTACTATTTTCTCTGCCCTTGTCCTCGAACCAATAGTTTTACGAATTTACGCTGAACTTATGGGGAATGGGGCCTGGACAGTGTGTCGAAAGAGAACCAAATTTTTCGGGGTGCATAATAAGGACAATTTGGCCGGCATAATTGCACATAACAGGGCCGATTTTCGCAGCATAATTAAGGGTTTTGAAAAGTCATAAAGTAACTATCCCTACATACAGTTCATGTTTTCGTAGAGTAAATGAACTTGGGACACAAATAAAAGCAAAGTGTAACAGAATATCATCGTACACTGGTAAAACTAAAGCGTAACTCTATGCTTGAGTCAAGCATAAAGTTAAACTTGAAGACGTTACGCTTGAAATAAAGCATACTCTGCAAATACCCCCATGCATTTAGATAGGGGAAATCTTGGCAGATGAGCCTGTTACGCTTGATTTCAAGCGTAAACTGATTAAGCTTGAAAACTGAGGGTAATGCTACGCATTAATTTTACCAGTGTAACGGATTCAAACTGACCGCCCCTCACAACCAGCGCCTTGTGAAACAGTCCACAGAGGAGTTTTGGCTAGCTAGCAAGAAGGCTCACTGAGAATGAAAGTGTCTTGATCCATACCCATTTTTGGGTGAGGAACTCTCTATCACCCGAATTTGGGTGAGGAAGGGGAATCGGCTACCTATATGGCTACATAGTATTCTCACCCAAATTTGGGTGATGAAGAATTCCTCACCCTAATTTTTTGGTCATGATCATTCTGTTTAATAATGTGTGTGCATTGTGCATTGCAATAAATTTAAAAATACGAAACATTTTAATCCCTTGCTAACCTTAAAAACAACCCCTTTTTACACTTTAAATACATTGGAAGACATGAATATTTGTTAAATCAGCCAAAACTCGAATTTTACCGAAAATTACCAATTTTACGGTAAATTACCGTTTTTAACGTAACGTTGAATTTTACCGGTAATTTAGCATCCCTACCTAACCCAACCTAACCTAACCCGCCGCCATCTTGAATACCCATTCGGACATGCCGCCATCTTGGCTGAGCCGAACCTAACCCAACCTAACCAAACCCACCTAACCTAACCCAACCCGCCGCCATCTTGAATACCCATTGTCACCTCGCCTAACCCAACCTAACTTAACCCAACCCGCCTAACCTAACCTAACCCAACCTAACGCAACGCAATTTGTTTCCTTCAAGTCAGGACTTGTTTTACCAATGGGGCCTTTTGCACTGCAATTCAAAGGGTGAGACGTCTCACCCATTTGCGGTGATACAAAAAGTCTCACCGAAAAAAAGTCATACATGAATGTATCACCGAAAAAAAGGTCGTACACAAATGTATCACCGAAAAATGGTCAGACATCAGTGAGATGGACCCTTGTTTTCCTGAGGAAGTATCACTCTTTTTCGGTGATACATTTGAGTACAACCTTTTTTCGGTGATACATTCGTGTACGACCTTTTTACGGTGATACACTTTAGTATCACCCTTTTTCGGTGAGACAGTTCTGTCTCACCCCTCAGGTGGTGAGATGTATCACCATTTGATTTACAGTGTGGCGTGACAGGAAATTCACGCCGAAAAATGGCATAACATGTGAGTCACGCCGTCATGTGGCGTCAAGAGCAGAGCGTTTTACGAGAAAAGTCATGCCAAAAACCGGCATGACAGGAAATTCACGCCAAAAATTGGCGTGAATTTCTGAGTCACGCCGATTTTGGGCATGACTTTTTGGTCATGCCGTTTTTTGGCGTGACACTTTATTCACGCCCCTAAAACGGCACGAAGTCACGCCGATAGATTTTCAGTGATGGGACTCGAACCGAAAATGTGGCCCCATCAATGGATTGCTCTCCGAACGAGGAATCCATTAGTGGGGTCACACGTTCGGTTCGAGTCCTGTTAAGCGAAGTTCGAGCCAACCGCAAACCTCAGAAATTTTTAAACTAAATAGTGGATCACTTTCAAGCACAAAAGGTTCCAACTCATCGCGCAAAGCGCGTCTCTCAGGGACGTACTGTTTGGTCACGAGGGGGCAGGGACATCAAATTGTAACATTTCTCTAGAACGACCCAAGTGCAGTCTTTCTGATGCTTATAAAGAAATACGTGTCAAGAAGAAAATTATGTGGAAAAAAGTAGTGGTACTAATTATACAGAATCGATAAACTGATAAAACTACTAAGAAATTTAAAGTTTTAAAAGAAAGTGCTTCTTTTGTCTCATTGATCGCGCCATATGATCAAAACTGAACACAAACAAACCCTGTAGCATGCAAGAGGCACGGATCGACCGGGGGAAAGTTCGCAAGTTGTGTCATCCTTCCTACACACTAAATATCTTTGTACAATTTTTGTACGTGGTCTCACACAATTTTGCGCATACGTGCTTTTCGTACAAATTTGTACGAAATTTCGCACGAATTTGTGCGATTCTGCGTACAAATTTGTACGAAAAAGTTCGCATGTTGAAAATTGTTTGAGACCACGTACAAAATTGTACAAATACATTTAGTGTGTAGCGAATCATCTCACTCCAGCCTCCCCCCTCCTCTTTCCTCTACCTTCTCCCTCCTCCTGCTTGAGCCGCACAGTGGGCCAGAAGACCGGCATCATCAGCGCTTTTAGGTCTCAAATGACCCGTAGCGTTCGAGTAAGCAACTACAGCAAACATGGGACTCAGACTGCAAACCTCAAATGCGGGCAGTGTCTTGTTTGCGGCAGTGACCCTCTAGTGGGTGGGTACGGGCAGCCTCCACGGAGTACGAATACGCCATGGGGGCAAACACAACCCAAGGAAGAGGTTGAAGGGAGTGAGGTTCGTTTCCTTTGGACACTTGAGTAGCTGGAAGGCAGGTGATGATGCTTGCAGTGTAGCTCGCCGCGTGGTGTCGCCTGGGTCCTCTCGTTGACGCTGACGCTCCTCACGCCGCGCCGCTGCACGCCGCTCGTCATAGGGGCCGGCTGATGAAGCCGTTGAAGCGTCGCGGTTGAAGCGTCGCCGTTAAATCCGTTGAGGCGTCGCGATTGCAGCGTCACCGCTGAAGTGTCGCCAGTGTCCTCGCATCGCTGTTGGAAGTAGCATCCCTCGCGCGATCCCGCGTCGCGCTGAATGTGGTCCAGTAAATTCGAATGGCTGACCGCGGGGAAGCATCACAGCAGGGCGTGGAAATGGCCAAGGAGATTGTGAAGCGATGCTCGCGCCTTCGGTGCAGGGGTTACGCACTTCTTCGAGATTAAGAAAACCAGGCCTTTGTTTTCAAAACGCTTTGCACAGATGGAAAGAGCATGAAATGAAGGGTGCATTAGGCCAATTGCCTTCCTCGATACTTCCTGTTTTACCCATAATAAATTGAAGGGTTTTCACCGAAAAACACGAAAACTCGAAAATTTAGGATAAATCTTGGCCGCGCCATCCCAATGTTAAAATTGCCTCCCTTGTGTGGGCCAAATTGAGGGGACTCAAGCAGGCCACTGGGCCTAATGCACCCTAAATTTCATGTTGTTTTGATCGGTGCTAAGCGTTTTGCAAACACCGGCCTAGTTTTCATAATCTCGAACAAGTGCGTAACCGCTGCACCTCGCTCGAGCATAGCTTCACGCGCTTCCTTCGCCGTTGCCACCCCCTTATCACAGCGTGCGTTGATGGAGGGCCGGGCCGGTCGCCGAACGACGCGGCAGGGAAGAACAGCGGAGACAGGGGGCGCCCTGCTTGGCCCCGCACACAGTGGGCAACGGTGGCACGCCGCACTCTCAAGATCCTACTGAGCTTTATCTTTGTAATACAAACAAAAGGCTTAGTATTATAGCAGCACAGCAAAGGAAGTAACCTACTGTGAAGAATTCTCAGTAACTTGTAACCAATTTCTTCTTCGAACAATTTTAATTGTATTATGATACATTTATGTTGCAAAGTACTGAGAATCAGCTTAGTATCATAAAAACAGCACGGCATTGCTCAGTAGGAAATTGGGAGTGCGTTGAGCTCGCATCCAGCGCCAACCTGTAAGAGACAAGCGCTGGAACGAGATGCAGCGCCCGCGGATAGAGGTGCCGAGCGCGTGACGGGCAGGTGCAGCCTGGGTATCAAATCCTGCAGGACAAGACGCCGCGCGCCGACCCGGGCCTAACAGCAACGACAAGGACGGAAGAGCGCAGGCGGCCAAAACTCCTGCCTCATTTAGAGCTCGAACTTCGCTAAACAGGACTTGAACCGAACGTGAGACCCCACTAATGGATTCCTTGGTCGGAGAGCAATCCATTGATGGGGCCACATGTTCGGTTCGAGTCCCATAAAGCGACTCTGGCTGGTACAGATTCACCCAAATTTAGTTTCAGGGTTGACCCATCGTTCAGGAAAACGCTCATAAATTTTTGGGTCAAACGGTTCAGCCAGTTTTTTTTAAGTATACCTTAAAACACTAACACAACAAACCAAATCGTCTCGTAATTACACTCTGTGCGGTTGCATGTGGTTGTGTGTCCTTCGCCAAGTATGCATTCCTTCAAATTAAGTGTGGTTTCAGCAAACAGGTTTGGATGGCAGACGCAGATTCAACACCATGTCGGCACAACAAGCGGCCAGGCGGTGAGTCTGCAGGACGGCATACCCTGCGAGAAGGCGGCGGCCGCGAGGACGAGCAGGACGAGGGACTTGGCGGCCATCCTCTGGGCAGGCGGTAGCACCACTGCCGGTGCTGCTCCACTGGCTGGCCGCGTGCGCCGCGGACGCTGCGATAAGGGGGTCAAGGCGACGGCGCGGCCACGAAGAACAACAACAGGAAGGGGGCAAAGTGCGCGCTGCGAGGAGGAAAAGAAGCAAGTGCACTCACAAAGTTTGAAATGAAATCTATCATTCTTCTTGCCACCCTCAAACAGACTGCACCAAACCACTGACCTGGAGAGAATATTCCTGACTGACGGGGTAAGAGGGGAGGGGGTTGAAATGCGTAATCATTTTCACTTTCATTTTCCGTATTTCACTGTGCAGGCACTCCAGAGCTATTTTAAATATTCTAAATTGTTATAAACTATCTCAGAAAACTGTTAAAATAACCGTACCAGTTTACGACATCTGCTACAGTATTTTTGGTGCGATACAATACGCAACAACACCGTAACAAAATTTTGTAATCATTTAGGGCATACGATCCAATCTTATTGGCCCAAGTACAGCCCATACCGTATTCCTCAACGTGCTTTGAAAATGCATTATATCCATTATCGAAACAAACAAACCAAACTGCAGACCTTAACTTTTTCCTCTGTTAAAATATAGCACTGAGTCTAAGTAACCGCAGCTCTAACTACACTGCCGTTCAAAATTAGCGGCCCCTTTTTTGCCCACGGCGCTGTTTCTATGTTTTTCGAGCTAGGATGCTGAAATTTGGCAGGTAGGTGCCCCCGTTGCTCTACTTGAGCCCTACCAAGTGTGCAGTCCATGCGTCCCCCTCAACGGCCTGTGCAACCCCTTCATTGCTTAAAGGTGTAAAAACTGAGAGAAACGTGGCGAAATTTTTGACTTTTAATGATCGGGGCAAAAAAGGGGCCGCTTATTTTGAACGGCAGTGAATATTCTTAATTTCAAAAGACGATGCACTCCTTCAATAAGCGTGCACAAAGGTTGTTGAAATTGTTTTGATCTATTCGGTTGTATTATGAACACCCTAACGCAGTTGATCAGTTGTGATAAAAAGTCTAAATAAGAAGGATAAGAAGATAAAGAAATATACAAGAAGAGTCGTTGCCTACTTGTCTATTTAATTTAGAGCCTCAGCATTGATATTGAACATTCTATTAAAACAATCTTTTAGAGTTCATTTCTGTACGATAGACAAACCACCAGTCTCTTGTGATCTCAGAATGGCTGGTAGGCCCACATTTTGTTTTATTGATCACATCATATTTTTTGCAGTACCTCTAAAGTGTAACACTCCTCAAAAACACATAATCTTGATTATTTGTCAGCAAAGCATTAGAACTTGAGATAGATTACCACCATTTTGTTGTTGTCTGCTAGAGACTGAAAATAAACAAGCGCTGCTGCCAACCTACCAATGTGAAGATAGCTGCTACAGAAACTTTGAGTGGGAGAGTGTTGGTACGAGTGTCATCATGTTTACATTGGTTAATATTTCCACATAAGGTGGAATTGTTTTTTTTTTTTTTTGTTTTTTTTTTTTTTTTTTGAAAAAGGGTTGTAAACATGCAGTGTTCAACTGGAAATACAGCGCCCGTCACTATGAATGAGATACTAGAGTCGGAGTCAATCCCCAGGTGAGAAGTTTGGCCTTTGACTGTCTGTGTTACTTGTGGGAAGCGTTTTGAGTTTAAGTAACATGGTTAAGTAACGATCCAAACAACGCTAATAACCCGCTTCAAAAAGATGTCATGAATATTTCCAACGATGCAAATTGTTTAAATAAGATAAACTCCCCCTGTGGGACCTTTAAGAAATGTTCGGTGCAAAATTTGGTAACTATTGGTGTTGTAGTTGGTGAGAAACGTGAGTGAATACATACAGAGGGACAGGGTGACAGACAGACACACGACGAGTCACTTTTTGGTGCGCCTAAACACAGCAAGGGCCCGCTATCGCTCGCCAAATTTAAAAAAAACTATCCTGCGACAAACTCAAACGCCTCTTTCGTGCCTAGAAAAAAAAAGAAAAGAAAATCCCGAGACAAACTTATTAGGCTCCTTCGTGCCTAAAAAAAAAAGACAAACTGAAGAAAAGTTACGATTCACCTATGCAAGATAACACAAAATGATTTCCTAACTTCTAAATTTTTTTCCAAAACGAGGGTAAAAATTATGAAAATTATCACTGAAATGAGCGGTTTCTACCACAACAGCAACCAAGAAGATAACCATTGTAATCTGCTTCCACTTACGTACCTTAAATGCGATTGTTTTCTAATCAATCTTAAACAAGGTAGGTGTACGCCAGACCGTGGCTGTATCAAGTTAAGGAAAATCAACAGAACAACAGATGAACACATCAACAGATCAACGGATCGGGACAGGTCGCGGGTGCTAGGGGGATGGCTCTGGGGTAGCTATTATTAATCAATATTGACTATTATGGATTATTTATAATAAATCGTCATTCGGTGATGCCTAAACCTTGAAGATCAAGAAGCGGGAAGCGACTCTAGCCCGTCCCGATCCGTTGATCTGTTGATGTGTTGATCTGTTGTTCTGTTGATTTTCCTTAACTTGATACAGCCTTGTCGTAACAGGCTTCGCGATGCTGCGCCAGTTAAGACATTTCACGCCTGGCGTTACACCTACCTTGGCCTGCGGCGCTTCCTGCTTGCCTTCGGCAAGCTGTTTCAAGGTTTGTTCAGGCAATAATGAGTGATAAAGGGTCGAAATTGACTATGTTAGAAAATTCGGGTCCCTACGTGGTTGAAACTTTGGTCGGGGGTCAAAATGGATTTTATTTTCGTCATCAGCACCTTCCAAAACATACGAATCTATGTAAAAATGTCTTAAAAATGTGAAGTTACTAAAAAGTTGCACTTTTTATGCCGCTTTTATAGTATTTTGTTCTTACGACTAAATGAATTGAGATAGGAAGCTGCGTGTAGCGAGCCAAGGACACACCTTATAACTCTGCAAAATCTCAGTCAGATCGGCCGAGCCGTTCTTTTAAAAGATATAAAATCACTGAAAAGGTCGATTTTTCTGCCGGTTTTTCAGTGTTTTTACATTAGTGTGACTTAATGGAATGAGATAGGTAGCTGAATTTTTGCGTGTAGCGAGCCGAGGACATACCTAGTAACTCTACAAAATTTCAGTCAGATCGGCCGAGCCGTTCAGAAGAAGAGTGCTGACACACAGACAAAACTTTCCAACCCCCGAGGAGTAAGTGGCTTCCCTTATCGCTCAGCCAATTACAGTGAGGTTACAAATGTCCGATTCCGTCTCCGCAACATAACAGCTCATGGACGAACTTATTCTTTGCAATGCGATTAAAAAAAGTTCGCAAAGGAAGTTTGAAAGACAAAGCCAGTTAAAACTTCGTGCGCCGTCGTACTTTTCTTTGAAAGCTGTCAAGAGTGCTAAAAGTAGGCAGTCCCGTTACACATGACTGTCTGGTGGATCTCTCCCAATTCGGCCGCTAAGAGGGCGTTTGCCGCGCTTCAGAAAAATAAAGATTGGGAGGAGGTAGAACAAGAATTTTGTGGTGCGCAATAATTTTGTTTGAAGGAAAGGATGCGGTATTTTCGGCCCAAGTACGCCCAATTCGGTTGGGGGGCAGAAATTTACATTTGATTTAGTATGTTATGTAAATGTAAGGCACACGCGGAGTACGATGGGCTGCCTACCTCCAGGCGCTGAGGCTGGGTCGGTCCGTCACGTCCGCGGTTCTTGCGGTTCCGCACTGATCTCACTAAAAATAAAAAGGTCGGACTTCTGCCCTAAAAGGGGTGATACTAAAATGTTAGATCGAAAAAAGGGTCATACACAAATGCATGACAGAAGAAAAGGTCAAACACCAATATATGACCATTGTAAATGTCATACAAAAATGTATGATCGTTGTAAAGTTCATACACAAATGTATGACCGAAAAAGGGTAATCCTTTTTTGTATCACCGGTGATGGTTGATGTATCCCCAAGCTAAACGAGGGCCAGCCTCGCCAATGTCTGACCTTTCTTCGGTCATACATTTGTGCAATTTCAATGTTGGCGGTTGTTCGCGTGTTTCCAAAATTCCGGTGTTTGCGGGCCTGGCAATGAACCGTGGGCACGTTGTGCGGCCACGGGCGCGGCCCAACTCACTGCCCTGCAGAGTGGCCTCTTCTGCGGGGAGGCGTTTCGTTTGTGACCGATAAACTGTGCTTCCGCACTGCGTTGCAGCCAAGCTGTGTGGCCGGTGCCTGCAACCCGCGCTCTATTCGTGTAGCACGCTCGGAAAGCGAGACGAACACATTGCAACCTATCAGTGCAGGGGCTGTGCAGTAGCTCACTGTTAAACATTAATAAAATTTAAGGACTTTGATATTATTTGGCACTTTTTGATACTGATTTATTGCACTATCGGTGCGATGAGAACTGGGACAAGTGCACACGCTAAATTTCTATGTAGAATTTTGTGCGTGGAGATGCAGGATTCTAAACTTGCGTAACAATGTGCATAAAATTGTGCGCAAATTTATGCTTTTTTACCTTTAATATTATGAAAATTTCATGTATGCAGAAAATCGTGGAAGTTACACGAAAAAATTCTACCTTAACTTTTGGTGCGCACAGGAGCGATCGATACGATATCCGAAGCTTTTGTATGGGGAGTGTGGTGAAATCTTCCGTGGTGCTTTGCTGCTCCCGAAAAAAATGCTAAGGAAACACTATTAATGCTGTGAGCCAACCGTCTTATACCAGCATTTTTTTCACTGTTATTTGTTGAAAGTGTAGAAACAATAATTAGTGAAGGTAAAGCTAGATCCGCAATGGCATGAGCCCTGAGCCCCAACGAAGCGAATTACGTTTTAAAGTACTGAAAAAAATATTTAACGCTAACGTGAAAGCAGATGATACTAACACTCTAAATTACTATGCACTTTTTTGTGCATTAAGGGAGGGTGGGGCACCTCATGTCAGGGGCACCTCGTGTCAAAGTGCTGTGGCGGACACACCACTCTCACTGCTGTGCAGCCAATTTGAGTAAAACAAGGTATTACCACATAAACTTCAATGCCAACAAATGGTTACGGTCAGATCAAAATTGTGGCCCCAGTGTGAAATCAAATTTTGATTGTGTGGATTTCACAAGCTTTTTCGATATTTTCACTTTATTGTTCCCTGTGACAATTTTTGATGATGTTCTAGTATCCAAAAATGTTTTTTTCTGATCGGAAGCTGGTATTTTTATGAGCATTTTGCAATATTTGGATGGCATCAGCGATGCACCGATTAGGTGCTGCAGCTAATTTTCTTTCAAGTGTGGCGTGGGGCACCTCGTGTCAATTTGGGGCGGGGCAGGTACTGTCACCTGTTTTCCTGTTAAAAAGCAAAAAAATATTCATGCTGAAATGAGTTTTTTTTTTAATTGAGGGCATCGAAATGATTTTGAAGAACAAGTTACGCAAATATGAATGATATATAACTAAATAAAAATGGAACTAAAGCATCCCAGAGCCAAATGCCAAAAAGTGATACGAGGTGCCCCACCCTCCCTTACCTTTGCACAAAGTTGTGCATGCGTTTCAATATGCACGAATTTTATGGGCTACAACGCACTCTTTCGTGCGTAGTTACGCACAAATTCGTGCACTTCAAAACGCATGCACAAATTTGTGCCAATCTTGCGCACAAAAAAGTACATAGTAATCCAGTGTCAATGAGGATGTTTACTTTAATGTATGGTTGTTAATCACTTTATTTACCAAAAACAATCTATTCAAATATAATTCCTACGAAGTTAAATGTGTTATCGTGTCATTTAATTTGCAAGAGGATACACTTGGACTCGCTTCGCTCGGGACCCTCCGGTCCAGGCCTTTCGGACCCGCTGGTGGGCCTCCGGCCTGCTTTGCGGGCGTCGGCCCGCTTATTTCGGCTTCCCTCCTTTTTTCTTGAAATTTGACCTGGATCCGCCCCTTTTTTGCGGACTTTTGACAACTTTTTTCCGAATGTTTGTGGGCCTTTCGCGTCGAATGGCGAAAACTGCATGTCTCTAGCTGGTCGGGAAGTGCCTCTACATTGGGGTTGGAAGTCAGTGAGCATGGGAGAGCGGGGGAGAGTAAAGTGAAGTTTGTGCGTTAAATTTCTAACGCAATCGTAAGTTACGAAAATAATGATTTAATTAAAACTTTTTGATATCTGAGTGAGGCATTGTGTTGTGTTAACATGTCCATTCTGTCGATGGTTCTTTGACATGCTGAATGCCACTTGCGTTGGGTATCATTTTCTTTGTTTCAACGTGAAGATGCACAATATAATGGCCAATCACATGAATACCTCATACCCGTGTAAGTTGTTTCCGGTACTAGGGCGAGACACCTGGGCGCAGCGTCCGCCGCACTTAACACCCCAGCCCCCCGTCTCTCGACACTCAAGATAAGCAAGCAAGAGTAGCGCGGCAGCCAACGCGTGGCGTTCCAGGGGGTGGGGTGGGGGGGTCTGCTGCACGTTACCGCTAGGCCGTCGGTCGCACCGGTAAGCGGCTGCCAGCGACGCACCGCGTCATGCTGCGCGGAGGGCTCAAGCACTCACGGTCGAGCGACTCGAGGCACGGGCGAAGCGACTCGAAGCCCCCACGGACAGCCGCTCAAAACCTTTTAGCCTTGTCATTCCAGCCGCTCCCTCGGCCGCCACGAGAGTACAAGCATTATGATACATCTATAACAAGGCAGGTGTACGCCAGACCGTGTCTTGTCGAAACAGGCTTCGCGATGGTGCGCCAGTTACCGTCAACGGGGGTAACTTGGGACAGTCTTCGCAATCGGCCTTGTTGGTGCTGCCATCTCGCGGTGGGGGCTCGTAGCGTCAAACCCGCGTCGGGGTTTTGTTTAGGAGGCATCAAGGCGCGCGCGGAAAGGAAGAGAAGATGCGTATAATCACAGTAAGTATGAAGAAATCGGCAAACAAGGAAATAAGGTTTTTGACAATTTATGTCAAACACTGCCAAGTTGATCCCAGTACGAGGAGTGAAATGCAGATATGGCCGAATAGTATCTCTGGGTTGTTAAATCATATATTGATAAAGAAGGACGCGAAATAGTGCTGACTTCAGTCTTGCCATTTTGGGCCCAGACTTCAATTTATAAAATATCGTAAATGCACGGGGTAACTTGGGACAGTCATTGTATCATGTTCCCTGCACTCTTGGCCTCCCAGGAATCGCCTGTCCCGGTTTATGACATAACCTGACCTTGAAATGTTACGCTGGTGATGTAAAGAGATGCCTTGCTTTGCAGTTTTTGCTTCCGCTAAGCCATGTTTTTCACTTTTCAACAAATACCTAGAAAATGCCTAGGATATAGCGGAAGAAAAGAGAGTCCCATTCGTAGTCCAAATCTTCATCCCATAACGACTCCAAGGCCTGGATTCTTGGTCGAGACATTGTCAACACAAGTTTCATGATTAAATAATCTCAATAGATACATGGGGATGAAGTTTCTCCCTTACTGTCCCAAGTAACCCCCGGTCATGGGGTAACTTGGGACACTGTTTCGGAGCAGATTGTAAACGACATACTCAAGGCAAATAGACCAGACCAGCATGAAATAATGAGGAAAGGGTCATACTTGAACATAGTTAGGACCCAAGGGCCTCTGTTGAAAATTTTGCCTTGAGCGTTAAAAACACGTGAAAAAGTGTACCAAGTTACCCCCGCTGACGGTACGACAATCCACTCCCATAGCAGACAAAACCCATTTGGCAATGGGTTCTAACCCATATAGAAGGGTTGAAGCCCATTTGGAATGGGTTGTGACCCGTTGAGAATGGGTTAAGACCCGTTTGGAACGGGTTAAGACCCATTGGGAATGGGTCGTGACCCTTTGGGAATGGGTCGTGACCCATTGGGAATGGGTTGTGACCCATTGGGAATGGGTCGTGACCCATGGAAGATGGGTTGGGACCCATTGAGACCCAGCTTTTTGGGTTCGGTCAAGGATCGCCTGCGAGGTAGGCAAAAATGTGGTGCAATTAGGTAGGCAAACCCGCCACACACCTACTAAGGGTAACTTGTAAACGACTGCAGCTAGGTCAAATTCGACACCACCATTGTGTTCAGCGCCGAAAGTTTGTTTTGTGACGTCCATCTAGGTCAGACTAATCTACTTTGTAAAAGAAATAAAATAAAGTCCAGTCTGAGTTTGGACACTTTGCGATGGGTCAGACCCATTATGGGTGCAACCCATTTAAATGGGTACTTTTCTTACACCCATTACATGGGTTGGACCCATAAGAGTGGGTTGGACCCAATTGAATGGGTGCATGAAAAGTGCCCATTTAAATGGGTCAGCAAATGGGTTTTGTCTGCTATGGGCTCCTAGCGTTACACCTAGCTTGACCTGCGGCGCTCCCTGCTTGCCTTCAGCAAGGTGTTTCAAGGTTTGTTGAGGCAATAATAAGTGATAAAGGGTCGAAATAGACTATGTTAGGAAATTCGGGTCCTTACGCAGTTGAAAATTTGGTCGGGGGTCAAAATGGATTAAATTTTCGTCATCAGCACCTTCCAAACCATACGAATCTATGTAAAAATGTCTTTACAATGTAGTCACTAAAAAGTTGTACTTCTTCTGCCGTTTTTAAAGTGTTTTTTCGTTGTTACGACTAAATGAATTGAGGTAAGAAGCTGAATTTTTCCGTGTAGCGATAACCCTGCAAAATCTCAGTCAGATCGGCCGAGCCGTTCAGCAGGAAAAGTGCTGACACACAGCCAGACAAAATTTTCCGATCCCACTGGAGTAACTGGCTTCGCCAATCTCTCAGCCAATTATAATTTCCGAGGGGGTATTCACTCGAGATATTCTGTGTCCCTGACCAAATATTCATATTCATATTCACAATTATTCATTAATATTCACCTATTCACAAATATTCTTTATATTCACAAGTATTCGGAATATTTTAAAGTATTCGTGAGTATTCACGGGTATTTCCTAGTATTCAGAGGTATTCAAATATTCTTTGGGTTTTTTCCCTAGGATCAAGAGATGAGTACTCATTTCTAGGTCGGATTTTTATCCGAAACTCGTCGCGACAGTCATTGCTGGCACAGTATGGTCCATATTCGGTTGTTTCTTTTTTAAAAAAGGCTAAAAAAGAGATATGGGGAGAATCATGATTCGTGGTTTGCCGCCAATACTCAGGTAGCCAACAGCAATGAACCCCCTACACCAAACAAAGCACGCACGTTTCTCGTGCATTCGTTTTATTTTTTTAAAGGTAACGCAAATTGACGCTCTAATATTTCGCGTTTTCATTTTTACGAAGAGACATGCGTCAATTTTCTTGAAAAACGAACTTTCGTCACCTCTAGGGACTTTTGGATGTACTGGTTGGTACTGATGGTTGATTGTGTTTATGTTTGTCTAATAGTTGATTCGTACTATGTCCGTCTTTGTTTGGCCGGTCTTGGACCAATTGTCGAACGTTTAGCAGCGTTTAGCAGTTCTTCATCACTATGTCTGACGCAGAAAGTACTGATTCGGACCTTTCTAAACAAGCCCACACAACACCAAAACCTAAGGTTTGTAAGAGTTAGTGTTTGTGCCTGTTCAGCGCCAAAGTGCATTAAACTTTTAATTTCTGACTTTTTAACTGAGTAAATGAAGGCGCTTTTTATTTTGTGCCATCGCCAGACTGTGCGTTGACATTTTCAAATCTATCAATGTTTATTTGCGCACAAGCGAACAAGTCGGTAGGCTGTCACATAACCTCAAAAGTTGGTTCCCGCAATGATCATTTCGGAGCCGCTCTTTCCCGGCTACGACTGGTCAAAGATAGTTTGTTTTCATGATTCGGAATTGATTGCTTTATTAATTGCACAATTGACAAATTGCAGAACTTTAAGAAATTTTGGGACGATTTGGAGGCATTGACGCGGCTCACGGTGCCTGAGGACCTGAGGCCTATTTTGGAGAAGCTCGGGTGTGCCAATGAGCTGGCATTACTGGGCATAGATAAGGAGACAATCGACCAGCTCCAGGAGCTCGCTCAAAAACATCTCTCAAAGGTGAGCTTGTAGAATTTTTCAAGTATCGGACCGTAGCTACTCCGCGCAGCGGTAGTGTTGCTAGGCGGTCAGGTATGAAGGCTCTCGTGCGTGGAGTAGCGACGGACCCGGACGGACCATTCCAAGCCACACGTGGGGTAGCGACAAACCTTTTCAAAACTGCTTTCGCATGTCGGTGTATAGCATGCGGGAAGCCTACTGAAACGACTGACCACTTTGAACTTTTTCACGCGTGGAGTAGTGACGGCTCGATTATGTCGTACGTATTCCTGGCCTCCTTATACAGTATAGTTTTTATGTTTTTACAGAAAATAGCTGAAGAAGAAAAAGACCGGGTGTTCGGGCTGTTTGCAGATGATCCAACAAACTTCGTGTTTGTACCAGGCCATCGCCTCCTCCTTTTGGCAATAGGGGACAAAATTCGTGAGGCTAAGGCAACTGTAAAGAGGCCCCACAACGGACCAGATGAAGCCAGGCCACCTAAGCGTCCAAGACTGCAAACCCAAATAGTACGTAAACACTAAAATAATACTTTGACCCGTGTTCGTGTATCCATCAGTTGCGTTCAAGGAATGGGGCGGAATGGGGATTGTCGTCGCCGTGTCGCCTTTCCTCGTCGTGCTGCTCGGACTGTCGCACAGTGGGCCAGAAGACTAGTGTAGGCGGCCAAAACTCCAGACGCGTTTCGAGCTCCAGAGTCGCTAAATGGGACTCGAACGGAACGTGTGACCCCATCAACGGATTGCTCTTCGAACGAAGAATCCATTGGTGGGGTGACACGTTCGGTTCGAGTCCTGTTTAGCGACTCTGGGGCTCAAAACGCGTCAAGAGTTTTGGCCGCCTGCGCCGTCTTCTGGCCCACTGTGTGTCGTCGCCGTGCTCGTCGTCGCCGTGCTCGCCGCCACCGCCGTGCTCGTCGTCGCCGCTGTGCTCTTCGTCGTCGCCGTGCTCGTCGTAGCCGCTGAGCTCTTCGTCGCCGCCGTGCTCCTCGTCGCCGCTGTGCTCTTCGTCGTCGCCGTGCTCGTCGTAGCCGCTGAGCTCTTCGTCGCCGTGCTCACCGCCACCGCCATGCTCGTCGCCGCCGCCGCGCTCGCCGACGCCGCCGTGCTCATCGTTGCCGTGCTCGTCGTCGTCTTTCTTTCTCTCTCTCTCTCTCTCTCTCTCTCTCTCTCTCTCTCTCTCTCTCTCTCTCTCTCTCTCTCTCTTACAGAATATGCGTTTTTTTTTGTTGCAGGACGATCCTACTGAGGCCAAACTAAGGGAAGAGGAGTCCATTCTGAAGTCTCTTCTGACGGCAGGGCTCGAAAAGGAATGTGGGGTACGCACCGATCCTGGAAAGGCCCCCCTCTTCACTCTTTCATTGGAAACCCTGAAGGACGGGACAATTCTTTGTCGCTTTGGGGATTGTCGCAGGAGTCTAAAGGTCACGCGCACAAATGTGCGCCCCTGGGGCAAGCAAAATTTCTATCGCCATGTTCGAGATCAGCACTCATCTAAGGAATCTGACACTCGCCAGCGTTCCTTGACGGACATGGGAGTTGAGAAGACTACCATTGGCAGCGGAAACGAGAAGAGCACCAGTGGTAGTCGAGGAAACACACTATCGGGTTCCAGGGCGGACATGGACATGTCACTTCTTGAAGAGCAATCAGTTGACGAGTCATTGAGCTTTGGTGAAAACTCTGCTGGTGGTTAGTACAGTGTGTTGTGAACCATTGTATCAAGTTTTCACCTTTTTATTTATTTTGAATTTTGAATTATTTTTTTTATTGGGGCTCTATCTGCCTATGTGATTTCTAACTTAATAATACAGAAAGTCATTATTTTAATTAATAAACAAAGTGTGATAAACATTTGTCCTGAGCCGCTGTTCAAGAAACGTGTGATAGAATCTCATATAAAGGCTAATAGTGCGAGAGAGATGGTCGAGAAGTTAATGCCCTTGTGTCTCTCTAGCACCCACTTATGAGAAACTCTCGCACGTTTCTGGGCCCGCACCTGGGTTCTAGTCGTTCTAAATGTGTAAAGCATGTTCCTTTAATGTGTTGTTTAATTAGTCAATTTAAAGTTGTCTATTTTTTAAAACCTAAAGAAAAAAGTTCAACTTGCTACCTTAATATTATTTCTTTTGCAATAAAGAATTATTGATGGGGTTTTCTTCTTCTTATTTTTTTTGGCAGTTTTCCCAATATTTTTTGGTTACAGGCAATAACTGGAGAAAGCTGAGAAACAGAAAGTCTGTTAGAGCTAAGAGGCAACTAGAGGTAGCTGCAGTTGGCAATTACAAACTTACTGATTTTTGGCCTCTTATAACTAAAATGGAGTCTGTAATCAGAGAAAATGAAAGCTTACACACAACGGTTAGAATGCTCATAACAAGAATTGCTGAGCACGATCCAGCCTCCGTTGTTCTGAAACTCCCTGGAATTAGCCCTTTTCTTCAAGCTCTTATTTCATCTGCCATAAGAAATGCACACAGGAATCAAGGTGGTGAACGCTATGAGAGAGAACTTGCTCTAATTGCTGCACATTTTTTTATGGTGGCTGGTCGGAGGGCCTACACAGATTTGCACCTCAACCTGCCAAAGATTATTCCATCAACATCTTCTGTGTTGAGAATGATTGACAAGTCAAAATTTGTACCTCAACCAGGGGAGTTTGCCTTTCAGAAACTACGTGAATTTTTGGTCATCCGCAAACTTCCTCTTGTGGTAAGAATTTTAAATTAAGCTTTTAAACATTGTGGCATTCCGCACAACTTGTGTTGTGCATAAGTGCATACATGAGAAATATGTGTCGGTAAAGGGTTGCCTACCTTATACTGTGACCTTAGAATGCGCCATTCTGACGCTAGTAAAATTTTGCTTAGTTATATGGCAAACACTGAGTTATTTGTAGAGATGCTGAGGTAGGCAACCCTTTTGACACCAATAGCTCATGGAAAGGGTTACCTTTCTCTGTGACAATTTTGGACTACCCAGTCGCTTACGCTCAGCGCAGCGTTTTTATATTGATAAACGTCTTTATTTGTAGGTTAATGTTGGAATTGATGGGACAAGGTGTGTGGCCAGAATTCAATATGACCCAGCCACTAATCAACTCATCGGCTTTGTGCCCAAATTGGTTGATGGTGTACCCGTTCTGGCTCCGTTTCCGGCAACGTCTGAGCTTGTTATCAGACAACACTTTGAAATGGAGACACCTGGCAGCATAATGCAGTGCATAGTTGCTCGCCCCCTTGTGCGTAATGGACCGACTTTCTGCCTGTGTTCTTATCCCACAGACAATAAGTTCACTGCGTCCGATGTCAGCAAGCTCTATGAGTACATTGAAAGGGAAGCAGCCAATCATGGTATGCGCATTGCTGCACACGGTAGTGACGGAGACACGCGCTTTCTAGCCGCTATGCGCCAGCGAATGTTCCCGCCATGTGACAACAGCCTAGCGTGGCGCTTGTGGTTCAGATCTAGTTTAGATATTAAAGTGCCCTGTGTGCAGGATCCCACCCACATTGGCACGAAAATGCGAAATTTTCTCCTAAGGGGCTACGAAATTCACATGGGCAACTTCCTGGTCTCTCCAAGCCACCTTATGTTTCTCCTACAAGAAGTGAGCAAGGATCAACATGAACTTACGATGACTGACATCGATCCAAAAGATCGCATGAACTATCGGTCAGTGGAAAAAATATGCGACCAGAAAGTTACACGTTTGTTGAAGGAGAAAGTTGCCGACTCAGAAGCGACGTGTGTCTACCTTGAGATGACACGAACCGTGGTTGCTTCTTATGTTGACCGGTCTCTGGTACCGTCAGAAAGATTATTTATGATTTGGAAGGCAGCATTTTTTTTTCGTGGATGGAGGCAGTGGCAGGGGCGTCGGAAGTGGGGGTCAGGGGGTGCTCGGAGCACCCCCCAAAATAATCTGGGGGGGGTGCCGAGCACCCCCCAGATTTTGGGTCTGTTAGTTAATTTAACATGCTTCAACGTGCCTACCGCCGGCTGCCACGACTAGGCGGCTAACCGACCGCGCGTGCACTGCGCTAGGACAGTAGTCTCTTCAAATGTAAAGACGGTACGTGAGTATACGGACATTTTCAAAGATTTACCTCCTGTAACTAGAGCAATGCTCAGTGAGATAGAGCGTCTCATTATTCTAATATTGACTGTGCCAGCTACTTCAGCCACCTGTGAGCGCTCTTTCAGTGCTCTGCGGCGTATAAAAAATTGGCTGCGACGCACAATGACTCAAAAGAGGCTCACTCATGTAATGCTGCTGCATGTGCATCGAACCTTAACTTTTTCGATCGATATCAATGATATACTAGAGGAGTTTGTTAAACGCACGCCTGCGCGTTTGCATGTTTTCGGAAATGTGTTCTAGTTGATCTTTTCTTGTTTGTACTCTTTTGAGACTGATTTTATTACCAAAGTTGTACTTTTTCGTGTATTTGACCCTGAATACAATCGTATGTAATATGAAAACCGTCCTATCACGTAACAGCCCCCCCCCCCTTTCCATCACCACTTCACATACATTTTTGTCGAGTGAGCACCCCCCACCGAAAAACACTTCCGATGCCCCTGGGCAGTAGGTTAAAAACGAACCCAGCCTGAATCTGAAAACTAGTTTTCTGACAAGCAACACTTTTACCTGCGTGGAGATCAACGCTCATGCTCTGGTAATCCTTATTGTGCACCACCGAGACCATGCAGGAGAGGAAGACCTCGGTAAAAAAAACCTTTCCTACCCTCCATTTTTAATTTAAATTATTGACATTTAAAAGAAATATTTGCCCTTTTTTTCTAGGCGAATTAGTCACCTGGTATTTCGGAAGCCAGGACAATGAGGACCTATTCAGAACTCTTCGCTCAATGACTAGTACACTCTCGACTGTGATCAATTTCACCCCGCTGGAATTCATTCATCGTGTGTCCCGAGCGGGACTCGAAAAAGACATTCAGCAGGAACTTGGCCATAAATTCAAATTTTCTTCGAGTCGGCGGGTTGCCAAAAGACTTGATGAGTTTGTCCCCGAACAAGGCGCTCTACCATCAAACTCAGAAATTTTGGACATTATTAAAAATGCTAAGCAAGAGGCTAAATTAGTCCTGAGCGAACTTGGTATGGATGTTGAGATTCCTGACGTTTTCAGCATTTTTGCTGAAGTTGAAATTGAGTCAGACGACGATGATGATGACCCGCCCGAGCCGCAGAACGCGCAATCGGCTGATCAGGCAGTTCCAGAAGTACCAGGTAAAGATTCGTTTTTTAGGGGGCGGGGAGGTTTGATAAATGCTAATTTTGCGTTCTTTTTATTTCTAGATGAAGAGCTGGATTTCCATGAGGATAGTGCAATGGCCTCCATGTTCAGCGGCGAAGTGCAGCTACGTACTTACGATAAGGAAGTCAGCCCAGACGGCACATTTGTGTACGTTAAGAATTTCTTGGGAAACCCTACCGTTGTAAGGAAGTCAAGCCTCGTCTGGATGTTGAGCCAGAGGACTAATGTAAGCAATGACCGCTCTTTGCGCTATCACCTACCTACAGCGGCGCCGCAGACATCCAACCGCTTCCTACTACCTCCATGGAAACCTCCAGTACGTGAGGAGTACCTGTATCTTGGTGATTGGGCTTTCTTTGAAGACCAAAAATCAATTTTTGTAGGAAGAGTGCTCCATTTTCGATATTTGAGTGGGAAAAACAAAAAGTATAGTCTGCGGTCGGCTCCCACGGATTTACCGCCGGGAACTCGACCCAGAGGTATTGGAATCATTGGCAACTGGTATGAGGTAGAGCGTGGTACAGAAGAAGCTGCGAACACTGGGAAGCTCGCAAGGATCGTAAGATCGTCAGTGTCTATGCTAAATTACAAGTTTACCATCAGCAGGCCTCGTGTTATTGAAAAAACATTGCAACTTGACCTGCATACTGTTGTCAGGCTCGACATTTGAAGTTTGAATTATTAATATAGATTATTTTGATTGCAACGTTGTTTTTTTTTTGTATTTTTTTCCGACATATTCTCAATTATTCACAAATATTCACACATATTCCAAGGTATTCACGCATATTCACACATATTCAAATATATTCCTTAGAATTCATATAATTTTTGTATTCGGAGATATTCACGATATTCACAGTATTGAATAGTATTCAGGTATATTCATATTCTGTGTCCCTCGAAAAAACGAGTGAGTACCCCCTCGATAATTTCTGCTTCTGTTGTTGCGAATAGCAAATGTATCATCCTCTTAAAAGACGACAAAGTTCAGAGTTTAAATGACTTCCCTTTAAGGTATGTTTAAAGAGTTTAGTACCGAAACAAATCTGGCAAGATTCGATTCATTTTGAAGTCGATATGTCAAGGTTAAATCTTAAATTATTCGTAATTTCGAATCGTTGGTGGTTCGTCTTAAAACAAAGGTGGGCAGGAAACAGTGACAGAGAAGTTGAAATCAGCATCGAATTGTTTACTTCGATTCGATTTTTATTGGAATTAGATTTCAAAAATAATTTAAGATTCGGATTTAATTCTAAACGAAAATCCTACATTCGCAGATCCCCACTTCCACTCAGGGGGCGATAATGACCAAGAGAGCGCGCGCCATGCTTCCCGCTTCTGCAGAGGTTACAAACCCATTCGAGGCAACGAAAACTAGGCTGTTGATTGGCAAACGCTTGGCACAAATTGAAAGAGCGTCCAATTAGGAGTGCATTAGACTCATTCGCCTTCCTAAAACTTCCCAATTTAACTTTAATTACAGAGAAAGTGTCTACGGCGACACCGGGGTTTGTTGGCTTTGGCAATTTGCAGTGTTTACACTTACATTTTTTGTGGGTAAAAATAAGCGTTTTGGGAAGGCAGCGTACTCTACACATAATGCTCTTTCGATCTATGCGAAGCGTTTTCCAAACAACTGCCGACTTCCTTGGAGTATGAATCGAGGCCCCAACAAACCCGATTCGGCCCGTGTGCTAGACTAACATCAAAACGGAAAAAAACGCCGTGACACATTTAGAGGTTCAAACCAACGTGACGTTCTGGAGGTGCGCCCTGAGGAAGGGCGGGCACGAGTGATTCCTGCCCTGGGCAAGGGCGTGACTGTGAGACGTGTTCCTTCGGTGCGACTAGTGCTGCTTGCCTCACTCGCCGGGCGCAGTCCGCCCTGGGCGTTGCAGTGGAGCACGCGTCGAGGTGAGCTGCGTTCGAGAAGACACCGTGAAACGGGGTAATTTCGGGCACTTTTGAGAGGTATTTTTAAAATTGTGAAAGTCGTGGTGTTGCCATGGCTCTGAGGGTTAAAATTTATCATCTACCCACCTTTAGCTTCAATTTGACGCCAATTCCAGATATCTACGCCTCACCGTTTTTACAGTGGAGGGCCCAAAGCAGAGCCCGAAATAACCCCGTGTTTTGGGGTAATTTCGGGCACCCCAGGAAAAAACGACTTCTCGTTCTGATTTTGGTCTCAAAATCAACAATTGTCTCTTTCTTTTGAGCTTATATAATAAAATGTGAAATTCTTAAGGATGTAGATGTAGAGGGATGGTAGGGGTGGCCATTTACACATAATTTGAAGTCATGATTGGAACAAATAGTTTGATGTTTGGGAGAGTTGGGTGGAGCTATTTAGGACGCTTCTTGTTGAACGTCTAACCTTGAACCTTTATCCTTTTTCGTTTTTGATAATGATACAACTCGGGCCGCACTACATTACGCGAAGATGAGTCGTGGATCTTCCTCTTGAATCTGACGTACATGGGAGGCAAGTCTTATGCACAATTGGGAAAATACAGTGGCTTCCTGGAAAACTCTGCGTTCCGTAGTAACCTGGCAAGCCATGCGGCCGTTCTTAAAGTCAAAGTCCCGGTAAACATGATAAAATTTTAGTCACGAACCAGTAATTAACACAAAGATAGGATGAGTACATACTACACAGAAGAAGTACAGATGCAGCCTTGGCCCATTTTCATAATAGTGAAAGTTCCACAAAGCGACTGCTGCGGCAGTGGAGTATTATCTGTGTTAATGGATTATCTCCATCTTTCAGAAGAGCTCTGAAGAGCTGGAAGAAGCTTACACCACTCTAGGCCTGCGAAATTTAAAGTGTTCAGAACAACCCTGCTTGCCCTTGCATGCCATTTCAGTGCCCGAAATTACCCCTAAAAGTTACAATTTTTTAGTTTTGAGCCCCTTTTTACCATACTTTTTGCCGGAGGTGATTGAAAATTTGACACAGCATGCTCAAAACATGTCCAAATCGAAATAAAAATACCTTATGCACCGTTTCTGAACAGGTTTGGCTTGCCAGTCGAAGTTTTCACGCATACACTGAATTAAGGTAAAAAGTGTAAAATACGAAAATAACTGTATCTCGGAAAGATTGGATCTGTTTTGGTCTCCAGAGAAATGATCCGACGGTTTTAAGTGTGGCGAATGCGATGCGCACAACGGGAGAAGCCTCCGAGGTCGCCGCTAGACGGCAGCATCATCGCAATGCTTTCGGGCAGAGATGCCCGAAATTACCCCGGGTGCCCGAAATTACCCCGTTTCACGGCACGTGATTCAAAGCCACAGCGTGCCAGTCCGAAAGCAGCCAACCTCTCCACGGCGACAGTGCAGTGTGGGGCCTTGCAGCACCGCCGTTAGGGTGGCCCAAAAAAAAAATGAAGTTTCTCCAATCGTCCAATTCCGCTCGGAAATCGATTCTACATCGAAAAAAAGTTACCCCATGTTTTTTTGTTTTGCTGTGAGACGATTGTAAATACCGGCTCAAGAGCAAAAAAGTTTTATCGCCCTTTTTTGACTCTAAGTCAATCGTAAATATTGCAATTTTCATCCGATTTTCAAAAACGAAACGGCAAATTGTTCGTCTTTTAACGGCCAACAAATGACATTATCATCATTTTTTGGTCAGACTTCGACTTCGGGCCCGTTTTGGTGATTATTGCTCCGAAAAACACACATTTTGTACTATTTTTAGATATTTTTCTTGTTTCCGACGGCCGAGACCGGCACCTGTCCACTTTTTTATCTTACCCGATCCCAAAAGCAGCCGCACACGTGAAATTAAGCCATGCAAATCAATTTGCCTACCGTTCAGGGGCCAATATTTCATCATTTTCGGCATTGGAGAAATTCTGTCCGGCCCTGAGGTAGTAATTTTGGTCGGATCTTCAAGAACGAAACGGCATTTTGTTCAGTTTTTTAAGGCCAACAAAAAAGATTTTTACCATTTTTTGATTAAACTGCGTTTTGGGGTTCGTTTTTGCCGGTAACGCCCCAAAAAAGCCAAACTTTGACTAAAATCGACTAGTTTGGACCCGTTTTGACCCTTTCTCTCATCTGGAATCGTTAGGACCTACAGATGATCACTCCTTTTCCTTTCCCTGACCTAGCTGCGACCGTAATCAATTTTGTTACAGTTCTGATGACTATTAATTATTTCGTCTTGTAACATTGCTTAAGTTCTGATAACTGTATATCACCTATGTTGAAATGAAAATTATACAAGTTTTTCAACTAAAGGTTCGGAAAACAATGCGTCATAATTACTTCTTCATTTACCTCAGATCCCGAAACAGGTCAAACGCAGGCTGCCGAAAGAACGATTTTCATTTGTAAACCCACCAAGACGAGTATGCGGCTGCCTCAACACTGTAACAAAATTGATTGCCACGGCCCTTTTCACTCTTGCGGTCGCAGCTAGTTCAGGGAAAGGAAAAGGAGTGATCATCTGTAGGTCCTAACGATTCCAGATGAGAGAAAGGGTCAAAACGGGTCCAAACCAGTCGATTTTAGTCAAAGTTTGGCTTTTTTGGGGCGTTACCGGCAAAAACGAACCCCAAAACGCAGTTTAATCAAAAAATGGTACAAATCTTTTTTGTTGGCCTTAAAAAACTGAACAAAATGTCGTTTCGTTCTTGAAGATCTGACCAAAATTACTACCTCAGGGCCGGACAGAATTTCTCCAATGCCGAAAATGATGAAATATTGGCCCCTGAACGGTAGGCAAATTGATTTGCATGGCTTAATTTCACGTGTGCGGCTGCTTTTGGGATCGGGTAAGATAAAAAAGTGGACAGGTGCCGGTCTCGGCCGTCGGAAACAAGAAAAATATCTAAAAATAGTACAAAATGTGTGTTTTTCGGAGCAATAATCACCAAAACGGGCCCGAAGTCGAAGTCTGACCAAAAAATGATGATAATGTCATTTGTTGGCCGTTAAAAGACGAACAATTTGCCGTTTCGTTTTTGAAAATCGGATGAAAATTGCAATATTTACGATTGACTTAGAGTCAAAAAAGGGCGATAAAACTTTTTTGCTCTTGAGCCGGTATTTAGAATCGTCTCACAGCAAAACAAAAAAACATGGGGTAACTTTTTTTCGATGTAGAATCGATTTCCGAGCAAAATTGGACGATTGGAGAAACTTCATTTTTTTTTGGGCCACCCTAACCGCCGTGCAGTGTGGGGGTGGGGCCTTGGTGGGGCCCGGCCAGGCAGGCGGGGCGCAGCGCACGGAGCCTCCAAGCCGCGCAGCCTTGGCCCCGGCGGGCCGGACGATGCGAGTGAAGACTGCCTGCTCCGAGTCCTGCGCAACAGAAGCACAAACCTTGCCTTAAATGACACCAAAAATGCGTGAATTTTGAACAGAGACCTAAACTAAACTAAAGCAAGGTATAGGAATTTTGGGCCTAAATTCGAACACAATTTTTTTTTTTTTTTTTTGCAAACACGCCAGATTAACGGAAAAACCAGACGCTGGGAGGGCATAGGCGGAGACGCGACACAGCGAGGCATCGCTCCCCTCCATCCATTTGGGGCATTCTACAGAAATGTTACAATTTCAAGTTTTGAACTGTAAAAAATACAAGGTAGGTTTACGCCAGACCGTGTCTTGTCGTAACAGGCTTCGCGATGCTCCGCCAGTTACGACAATCCACGCCTGGCGTTACACCTACCTTGGCCTGCGGCGCTTCCCTGCTTGCCTTCGGCAAGCTGTCTCAAGGTTTTTTGAGGCATTGAGTAATGCACCACGTGATGAAGGATTGAAGTAGAATATGTCAGGAACTGTGCACAGGCAGAATTTGGTTTTTTTTTACATGCACAGATAGATGAAAGTGTATTTTAGCTTTCTGCTAATAGTGAGTGTTGTAACGGACGGCACTTAGGTTTTATTTTAAATGTGATGGAGATTTCATTACCTGATGTGTTGTCTTCCTGTCTTTTAAGAAGACAGTCTGGCAGCTAAAAACCTGAGAGGCCTTGTTGGAACACAATAGGTACGCAGACTTTCCAACCGACCCAGGAGGTATCTGCGAGCGGTCGTTGACAGAGGTGTTACAAGTCAATGAGTTATGAATTCCTTGACAATAAAAATACCATAAAAAAGAAATGTTTTACTGTTTTAATGAAGGGATATTGTGTTTCGTTATTTTAATTTGACTATGATTTGCAATCATAGCATTGGTTTTTCACGTATAATTATCTGTAATCAAATAACCATTTGCGCGAGAAAGTAAAAACAGAAAGAGACAATAATACTGTTCTTAAGTGGGGTTTCCCCAGACGTTTGTGCTAAATTCACCGACTTGTAAGAACTCTGACATCCTTTACCGTTTTCTTGGGATCAGTCAAGAAAGCGGATGGCGTTTCACAACGAATTTCAACACAAGAGTTACTTTAAATAAACAAGAATGAAAGAGTAACTTTCAAATGAAGAACTATTAAACGGTTATTCTGGATCAAAATGAATCGGATTTTACTGTTTAGGTTTGAAATTCTTTGTCCTATGCCCACATGGAATCGGAGAGCAGCAGACCAGCGGCGCACCACCTGTGAACCTTAAAAGCAGCAATATTAGTACATAGCAGTAAAATTGCGATAAAAATCAGTAGGAGAAAGGGAAGAAATCTCATCACACCGTATATTGTTAAGCAATCAACTCACAAATCAGCAGAAATTAAATCAAAATTAAGCAAAAAAGAAAATAAAAACCTTTGACAGAGTGATAGATTTTGATACAGGGCACAGATTTAAAATGAAGAAGATTGGGATGATAAATTGTTGAAAAAGGTGCAAGATTAGTTAAACATACTTAAACATAACACACTGGGAACACTTTGATAAGACAGTCAAATAGTCACACACAACATATTTGAAATTAGGAAAGTTACAGTTACCAATTAAGTGAATCGAGATAACTACCTTCTTCACACTGCCTGAGTTATACAAAAAATATTATAATAATAATAATTAAAAGAGACGCTCGAAAATCACAGATAGAAGTTTTCTTATTAATGTTTATGGTTCAGTCAGAAAGATTATGTTCATATTAAAAAGCGAGACATATGAGCACAGGAGAGAGAGGAAGAACAGAGACGAACATGCTGAGATCTTGACGATATGATGTACACATTCCGATGGCAAACCGTTTACGGCAAAAAATGGTTACATATGATAAACGAGACGCGTAATTCTTTTGACGGCGCGAGAGGTGTAGAGACCGAGACGTGCACCCGAAGGCCTAAACGTCCGGTCAACCTCAATTCGGGCTGAAAAGCAAGACCCTTGATTCCTTTCACTGCGCGAGAGGTGTAGAGACCGAGACGTGCACCCGAAGGCCTAAACGTCCGGTCAACCTCAATTCGGGCTGAAAAGCAAGACCCTTGATTCCTTTCACTGCGCGAGAGGTGTAGAGACCGAGACGTGCACCCGAAGGCCTAAACGTCCGGTCAACCTCAATTCGGGCTGAAAAGCAAGACCCTTGATTCCTTTCACTGCGCGAGAGGTGTAGAGACCGAGACGTGCACCCGAAGGCCTAAACGTCCGGTCAACCTCAATTCGGGCTGAAAAGCAAGACCCTTGATTCCTTTCACTGCGCGAGAGGTGTAGAGACCGAGACGTGCACCCGAAGGCCTAAACGTTCGGTCAACCTCAAATCGGGCTGAAAAGCTAGACCCTTGATTCCTTTCACTGCGCGAGAGGTGTAGAGACCGAGACGTGCACCCGAAGGCCTAAACGTCCGGTCAACCTCAAATCGGGCTGTCAAGCAGGAGAAATACTCTTTTTATAAGAGCGGTGACGTTTGTGTGGGCGGCTACCGTGACGAAGCTTTCAGTGTGATCGTATTGAGTGTCGGGCGGCGGTATTTATGAACGGAACCTAATCGGTGACGCTCTGTATGCTCGATGTCAAATGTCAGGTTAGGCGGGTCAAGTAATGACTTGCCACCATGCATCGACATAAACTCTCATATCCATGTCAATGCATGCTGTACGCATTGGCCACACGCCTACAAGCGTTGCACTATTGTTTGGACCTCCGCTGGCATTTGGCATGGAAAGCAAAACAGAAAAGACATAGGTGTTTGGTCAATCCGAGAGTTGCCTTACAATCCGTGTCCGCCTAGTCCGATGTCCCAATATTGGTGATTGATTACGTGACACGATGGTTGAATAGGATTAATAATGCCAATCGGCTTTACATTTGGTCACAACAGTGCCAATGATGGGAGAAGGAACACGGTGGACACCTATTGTGAGACCACACGAAAATCTATTGAGCGATGGATTAATGCGACGAGGCCGTATTGACGTAATTCAGACAGATCTAAGCGCTTATTGAGGCTGCATACTCTATACCAAATGTCGGTTCCGACCCATCAGATGGAGCAACTTCAGACGGCGAGCAGACTTGCCACCATGCATCGACATGAACTCTCATTTCAATGCCAATGTATGTTGTAAGTATCCGCCTCACGCCTATAAGCGTTGCACTATCTTATGGACCTTTGCTGGCATTTGGCATGGAAAGCATGACAGCAAAGATATAGGTGTTTGGTCAATCCACGAGTTGCCTTACAATGCGTGTCCGCCTAGTCCGATGTCCCAATATTGGTGATTGTTTACGTGACGCGATGGTTGAATAGGATCGATAATGCCAATCGGCATTACATTTAGTCACAACAGTGCCAATGATGGGAGAAGGAACACGGTGGACACCTATTGTGAGACCAAACGAAAATTTATTGAGCGAAGGATTGCTGCGACGAGGCCGTGTTGACGTAATTCAGACGGAACTAAGCGCTTATTGAGGCGGCATACTCTATGTTAAATGTCAGTTCCGACCCATCAGATGGAGCAACTTCAGACGGCGAGCAGACTTGCCACCATGCATCGACATGAACTCTCATATCAATGCCAATGTATGTTGTAAGTATCCGCCTCACGCCTACAAGCGTTGCACTATCTTATGGACCTTAGCTTTCATTTGACATTCAGAGTATAGCAGTATTGTAAGATTGACTGACCGGTGAATGAGCGTTGCTGGACCAGAGCGACCGTGCCTCACTGATGCTGGACGTCCGTGACGCTGTCGTAGTGGTTCCACAGCGGCGCGTCGTCACTTTCTTGGGCAGGAGCCAGGCGGTAGACGATGGCCAGGTCGCGCGCAGCGTGGCCACCAACGGGGGTGAAAACGATGGGCGGGTATCCAGCTTCAGTGTACATGGTCACGTTGACATGCTCCAGCTCTGCGACGGCCCGCATGGTCTCGCCGCCGCCCCACTCTGCGACCAGCAGCGCCTCCAGGAAGTTGTGGATGCGCTCCGCGTCGTCCACCCTCTCCAGCATTACTTCACCTTCAACACGGCGGTACTGCGGATAGCGATCGCCAAGCCCGTCGATGGTGGTCAGCAATATGTTGATCCACTCCTCCGCCTGCGGGCCCGCCAGCTGGGCCCTGATGTGCTGCACCACGCGTTGACGGAGCGCGGCCACCTGAGCGGCGAAGGCGCGTCCGCGCGGGAGGGAGCCGTTGAGCTGGTGCAACAGGGAGGAGAACAGGCAGTGTCCGTCACCAGGCATCCGGGCCGCAGTCACGGTGCCGCCGTGCACCTGCACGCCGAGGTCCACTGGTAGAGCTGGAGGGCGGCGGGGAGGCGCCCCACGGGCACCCCTGCCCGCCCTGCCGCGCGGCGCGCCGCGGCCACGCTTGGAGGGGCCGCTGTCCAGAGGCTGCAAGGCTGGTCTGCGGCCGCCGCGACCACGAGCGGGAGGCGGGGGCGGTGGTCGGGGCGGAGGCGAGGGCGTTGTCTGAGGAGGCAGCGCACTGCCTTGATCAATGGCGTCCATGAGGCGCTGGGTGGAGCGGGCCATCCGCTCAATGCGAGCGATGGCGCCGATCTTCGTCTGCACACTGGGCCTCTTCTGCAGGTCGTCCAGCCTGCTGCGCGGGAAGGCGTTCTCAATGAGGAGGCCGCCCCAGTCTCTGCACCTGGACAGCGCCACGTACGCGAGGCCCGCAGAGAACTCCTGGTTGCCGATGTCGGCAACGACGCGGTCGACGCTGAGTCCCTGAGCGGCGTGCACGGTGCAGCCCCATGCCGGGGTCAGGGGAAACTGTTCTCGCGTGCACGTGGTCTGGTCGTCCTTCCAGGACCGCATGATGGTGCCGATGGGGACGGAGCCGTCGGCCGTGAGGGCAGGCCCTGTGTAGCGGTCGAAATGCACCATGATGACAGCCGGAGGCGAGTTAGGAGGCCTGGAGCCCTCGGGGTACACAATTCCGGCCACAGTTCCTGTAGCTCCGTTCACGAGTCCTGCTTGAGTCCAGAGGTTGGCCCTCAACATCACTCGCGACCCTACACTCAAGTGTAAGGTCTGGCTAAGTCCACCGGCGGTCTGGGGGAAGGCCTTCGCCGCGATGTCGTTGTTGTGCCTGGCCGGGATGCGTGCAACGGGGCGCCCAAGGCGCTCCAGCCTGTGCACGTTGTATTGCGACGCGCCCTTGTTTACGGAGAAGATGTGCAGGGCGTCGCGGAAGCCGGTGGCAGGCGGTGGGAGAAGCGCTGCTCGTAGCACTGGAAGGCCCCCTCCGAGCACTTGCCGAGGGCCAGCTCGTCCAGCGCAGCACGGAACGAAGGGTCGGACTGACGCTGCGACTCCCGCAGCACGACGGCGTGCCGGAAGTCCTGGAAGGCCCTGCGCCCATTCAGTTCCATGGCGGTGGAGCCCGTGTTGGAGAAGATGGCCTTCATGCGGACGGGGGGAAGCTGGGCCAGGTCGCCGATGAGGTACACGTAGAGCCCACCGAATGTCTCCCTGCTGCCCGGCTTGCCCTCGGAGCAGCGGCGCTCCATCATGCCCAGTATGGGCAAGCCGATCATGGAGTACTCGTCCACAATGAGGAAGCGCACGGGCTCCATGGTGTCCTGGAACGTCTTGGCACGTTCCCCAGTGAGCGGGGCGAATGCGGACATAGGGACGGGTATCAGCAGCGCACCGTGGATGGTCTGGCCGTCGATGTTGTCGGCGGCTGCCCCCGTCGACGCCACCAGCAGGAAGCTGCCAGGGCCGAAGGCAGCCACGATGCGGGACTTCATGACGGCGATGACGGTGGACTTGCCGCAGCCCGCCTTGCCCTGCAAGATGACTCGCATTGCACTGTAAACCACCAGTAACGCATTTGCCTTACTCGAGGAAAACACGGCGATATTTCCTCGAGTTGACTAAAATGTGCACTGCCACTTGGTTCCTCGAGTAGGACGTTTACAAACATCATACTGAGCCCGCCGGGCGCTAGGTGGTGGGGGGTGGCGAGGAGACCATTGTGGTTACTGGAGTAGCTGATTCGGTCGGTGGTGGGGGCAGAATCGTCCCTCTCCAGGAGACTAATGTGTCTACTCCAGTAACCACTTTTGAAGTAACAAGGAAAAGTATTATACCAGGTAGCTGGTTCTCAGTTAGGGCCTTTCCCATCTCGGGTCTCCTCTGATGCTCGCCTCCTCCCAGCTGACAGCGCGAAGGCGCTCCCGGGCGACAGGTGGCGAACACCCGACCCTCCACTCCGGAGCGCGTATGCGTACCCCGAGACCACGAGACTTGTTGGGCAGTAATGCTGCGCGCACTGCACATGACCCGAGTGGCTCGGGCCTGAATCGCGCCCCCGGGGTAAGCACTAGGAGGGGGGAGGCAGCCGATCGAAAAGCCGAACGGGAGCCGAAGTGCTCACGAACAGCGGTAAGGGGAGGCGGGGGACAGAGGGGGACGCTTAGTATTTCCTCGAGAAAAACAAAAAGTCTACTCGGCCCGGTTTTGGCTAGATACGACCTCCCACGCAAGTTGCGTGTCTTTGCTTAAAAAGTGTTTACTGGCGTTTACTCGAGGAAACACCGACATTTACTCCAGCACACAAAATTGGCTGCGCGAGGCGCTATTTTAAAAGTGGTTACTGGTGGTTTACAGTGTGGCGGCGGCGGTCCATCGCCGCCCTGCGCGAAGGCGATCTGGCGGTCCAGGATGTTGATCACGGCCGACTGCTCCCCAGTCAGCTGCACGTCGGGGGCCTCGGCGGTGTCGGCAGCAAACTCATGCTCTCCTTTACTCACTTCCACGGCGTGCAGCAGCCGGCCCACGTCCCCGTACGTTGCGGCGTCCGCAGTCCAGTCGTGCGCCAAGTCCATCTCCCTCCTGCCGATCTCGATGCGCTGCACGTCCTGGTTGGGGTGCTGCCGGGCGATCACCATCCACTCCTCGTCGGGGTCGGCCTCGGGGATGTCCAGCTCCTCCAGCTCGTCGTCCTCGTCGGCGGGCGGCGCGGGCTGGCCGCCGCGTGGCACGATGCCGTGCTCCCTGTAGACCTCTTGCCAGTTGGCGTGCTGGCCGAGCAGAGCGCCCTCGTCGCGCCACGGCACGTGCAGCAGCGTAGAATCCTTCGTCACGGATCGCGTTGCCCGTGAGTCGCAGACGGGGGAACACGCAGACGACGGCGAACTTCCTTCTTTTGTACCACCTAAAAAAGCAAAACCACATTTAATTTCGCGTGCCCACGTATCGCGTTTAGGGGAGGTTGGAGGTTATGGTGAAAATCTTACTCCTTTGAAAATAAATTTCACTGATAAAAAAAAGAAATATTTTCAACAGAAACTACCCTTTAGACGTGTTGCTCGGCTAAATCGAAAACAACGTTTTTATCAGGATCTTAGTCCTAATGTTAAATAAATATTTCAGATAAAGTTTCTATTTTTAGTTTGATCGTACTTTCTGTAACTACAAGAGAGATTTGCTTAGGCATGCGGTCAAGTTTTGTCATTCGTTAAAAAATACCTTAAAGTGCTTTTCATTATAGTGAACCGAGAACGATGCGAAAGGCGGTAGCGCTTGGTTTCGCTCTAAAAAGCCTACGAAGAATCTGCTTCGTTATTACAAGAAAATGGAGGCGTTGTTATTGTTTTGTATTACGAAGAAATGCTTCGTATTGCGAAGGATTTGGCTTCATAATACGAAGCATTTCTTCTTAGATTTTACTATGGCTTCGTTTTCTTCGTATTACGAAGCGATGCTTTGCAGAATTTTAAGGTGTCGAAGCTTTGGAAAAATGTGAACTTACCTCCGCGTTTGCCTGTTGAACTGGAAGTCCCGGGCGAACTCCCACAGCGTAATATTCTCGAGGTTGGCTGGTCTTCTCGGATACTTGTCCAGGAGAGAGCCCCGCGGAAGTTCTTCTTCAAGGACAAGCTCGCATTCTTGATCCTCGTCTGCATCCTCATTGGGGCTGTTGGGATCGTCGGCTTCAACGTCCTCGGCAACATCTGCGTCTTGAGCGTTGTGGCCGACCGGAACCCAATTGTTGTCAGTGAAGACGATCTTGACGAAGGGTCTGCTGGAGCGGAACAGCTTCTGAGAAGTGGCTAAGTGAAGAATTTCTTGCGAAGAGTAGTCACGCTCGCTGATGGATTGGATGCAGCGACGTTGGATGGCTTTCTTGGCGCTGTCCTCTTCCTGCAGCCCAGACAGAGCGTCTTCGAAAAGCTCCTGCATAGTTTTGGACTTGTTCTCGGGCTTGGCGGTGTACTTGGCCAGGTAGTTGACGCAGCCGTCGTGCGAGGTGACGGGCTTGGCGTCCATGTTGCCCCTCCAGGCCTTGATGACCGCCATGATGAAGCCATTGATAAGGGGGTCATTTCGCCGCCCAATGAACTTCGCCTCTCCCTTCTCGTCGAAGATGATGACGTCCTGGCCGGCCAACTCAAAGGGGAACTTGAAGCGGCACACAACCTGACCGTCCTTGTTCTTCCGCAAACAGTAGTTGTCAGTGCACTTGTGGCGCTGCACGCGGTTGAGGAGCTCCCCTAAGGCACGCTCCTGGTCCTCGGCGGGAATGTCGCCAAGGCGGATGCGGCATGGGTGCTCGACGGCAGGTGGAAGCCCCAGGCCGTAGTTGAAGGAGCACACGATGTTCCCGAAGTACTCCACCGCGGCGGCGAGTTCCTCGGGGGTCATCTCCTTGACGCGCGTCATGTCCGGAGCACCACGAAGCCAAAGGAGGCAGTGAACGTGCGGACTTCCTCGAAACTGCCACTCATAGCGGAACCAAATGTCGGTAAGTGGGTACATCATCTTGAAGATCTTGATGAGGAACAGCTCCGCCCTCTTCATGAAGAACATGCTGGGCACGAATGGCCGATTCGCGATGAAGTTTCGTCGGTGTTCTTCGGTTAAATCTTCGAGTGTAACGCGTTCTTCGGCAGAGAGCCCCTCGCATGCCAGGAAGAGGCGGAACAGGTCCGGCCAGTGGAAGTCGGCGGCGCTCAAAGTCAGAAACAGCGTGGGCAGGCCTATCTGGTCAATCATGTCCAGCAGTTCACTGAGACGAGCACCCCAGTACTGCCGCGTGGCCGGCAGCTTGGTGCCGTAGAACATGATGTTCTTGGCGAGCACGGCACACTCCCGCACCATTTCGCGCAGCTGGCGCACAGTCTTCCCCTGCAGGTGCTCGTTGCGGCGGACGTACAGGTTGCCCGCACGAAGAGCGTCGTGGCGCATGACGGTGTTGAAGGCGAAGAAGCGGAACCGGGCGTCGTCCGCGAATCGACCGCTGCGGTGCTGCAGCAGGTAGGAAAAGTACTGCCGCGATGAAATGCCGTGTGACCGGGCCTCGAAGAGGTCCGCCCTGCCGTACGGGAAGAGCTTGGGGAAGGCCATGACGACGTACCCTGCCGCCGCCTCGCTGACCGGGTCTGTGCCGCGAGAGGGGTAGTTAAGTACGGATAGCACTTGATCTTCTTGACGGTGCGGCTGGAGCATCGGCACTCCAGACACGGCGATGTCGTCCACGTCGGCGCGGTCCACGCTGGACTCATCTTGCGGTTGGGCTTCCGGGTCGTCGGGGTCCTCGTCCTGCACGGCGTAGCCCTGGACGACCTGGTAGGCGTCGCCGTCTTCCGGGAGCATGGCTAGGTTGCCCTCGCTGACCTCGATGTTGGCGTAGTAGGGGTTGTTGTCGCGCAGCCACAACAAAGCCTGCCGCACCACGCCGGCGCGCACCCGGAAGTCCACGTGGCCGTCGGCTCTCTGCTGGCGCACGGCGATGATGGAGGACAGGTCCTGGATGCGGTGAGGAAGAGCGCGCGCCAACTCGTTCACTTCTTGGGGGAAATTGATGACGTTGCCGCGATATCCGAACTGGTGGCCGCGGATCTTGTAAACAGACACGACGGGGTGGATGCGCGCGATGAGTTGGGCTTCCACGAAGGAAAGCCGCTCGAGCTCCGGGGGCACTACACCGGGGTCCATGAAGTCCTGCGAGAACTTGGCGCAGGTTTGCCTGGGGCAAGGCTTGTGGACAAACTCCATCCTTCTTACGTTGCAGCTATCGCAGTAGTCCCAGTGCAAACCCTGCATCGCGTGCTCGAAGACTTGCCAAGGTACCTCTGCCGTGGGTCGAGCACCACGTGCCCGAGGTTCGGCGCGAGCAGAGTTACCGTCGACGAGTCGAGAACGGAGATGACGGATGTTGTCGAAGTTAAGTCGCGCCGCACGTTGGTCAGATGTTTCTTCCGCACGAGCCGCACGGTGTCTTTCAATGTCTGCTTGGCGACGAGCTTCTGTAAGTCCTTCTTCCTCAGCAGCCCTTTGGGCTGCTGCTCGTGCAGCATCGGCAGCGCGGCGAGCTCTTCTCTCTTCGTCTTCCTCTGCAGCCCTTCGGGTTGCTGCTCGTGCAGCAACGGCAGCGTGGCGAGCTTTTCTCTCTTCTTTTTCCTCTACAGCCCTTTGAGTTGCTGCTCGTGCAGCATCGGCAGCGCGGCGACCTCTTCTCTCTTCTTCTTCCTCCGCAGCCCTTCGGGTTGCTGCTCGCGCAGCAACGGCAGCGTGACGAGCTCTTCTCTCTTCTTCTTCCTCCGCAGCCCTTCGGGTTGCTGCTCGCGCAGCAACGGCAGCGTGACGAGCTCTTCTCTCTTCTTCTTCCTCCGCAGCCCTTCGGGTTGCTGCTCGCGCAGCAACGGCAGCGTGACGAGCTCTTCTCTCTTCTTCTTCCTCCGCAGCCCTTCGGGTTGCTGCTCGCGCAGCAACGGCAGCGCGGCGAGCTCTTCTCTCTTCTTCTTCCTCCGCAGCCCTTCGGGTTGCTGCTCGCGCAGCAACGGCAGCGCGGCGAGCTCTTCTCTCTTCTTCTTCCTCAGCAGCCCTTCGGGTTGCTGCTCGCGCAGCAACGGCAGCGCGGCGAGCTCTTCTCTCTTCTTCTTCCTCAGCAGCCCTTCGGGTTGCTGCTCGTGCAGCATCGGCAGCGCGGCGAGCTTCTCTCTCCTCCTGTCGCTCTGTTGCTCGTCGCTTAGCTTCTCTGGCGGCGTTAGCAAGGCGGCGAGCCTTACCTTTGTCGTCGCTCTCCGCAGCCCTGGAAGCAGCTTTTCGTTCCGCATCCTTGACGCGGCGCGCGGCGTCACTTGATTGTCCCTTTCGTGGCATCTCGAAAGGAAAAACTTACCTACAACAGATTTATAATACATGTTAAATATACTCTTATTAGGAGGGTGAAAACACCGGTGTGCTGCAACACCATGATTTTTCATTCTTTGAATGTCAGTAATTTTTGCTCCCAACTGTTTTACTATCCTGAATATTGTTAACAGGGGTGATGGTATTATCATAGAGCTTTTTTAACATACAAGAAAAGTATGTTGTATCATTTTGGTTACTGTCATAGATAGGGTGATGTTACCAAAAAAGGATCTTTTTTTAAATTATCCGGTCTAGATCAAAATTAAGTATAGGTTGACTACTGTTGTTCTCATTTAACAGTCAGACGGTCAGTCTGGGCAAGGAAATCTGTAAATTTGAAATCTTGTCATCTGTTCTTGAGATATAAACTCACAAACAGAATTGATCAATGTTTGGTACCTTGATCCATGTTCGGCACTTTACCCTCACAAGTATTACAAAAAACAAATGTTAAAAATAAAAATGGTCTTGTAGGTTTCCGGTATAGATATGGTGAACATTCTCACAAATTTTAGCCTGATTTGACTCACGATAAGCTTACTCTGTTGTAGTCAAAGCTACACATACGTTGTATTTGAAGAAAGCGAAAGGAGAAAACCGTAAATGGAGAGGGGGTTCCGGAAATCGCATGGTGAGGCTTGTGCGTTACTAATTTCGGTCAGAGGGAATACACGACGTAACATCGAGATCGTTAATGACCTGTTCATTCATTATGCTACGCACCTACAGGAGGACGGTCTGGTTCCGGTTTGTGTCACGCAGGTGTTTGTTTCACGGGGGACAGAGCCAGCGTAACGTTCCACAATAACAGTGGGAGGTCATTTCGAAAGGTTTGGCAGCAAGTGGGCGGATGGGAAAATTTTAATTGGCGTTACGCTGAGCAGGAGATGAAAGGAGAAGTGGGGGGGGGGAGGTCTTGGATAGTGTAACGTCACACGACTTGAGATAACGGGGTGTCTGCAGACATGAAAGTGTCCTGAAGTGTGTCACGTCATTGGTGAATGTCTTTCAGGATAATGCCAAAGTGTGAAACCAGAGAAGGCACCGAGGAACTAACCTAAAATAGCCACACGCTTAATTTCTTACGAAGGCGAGTATTTGTATTATGGTACGAAACTTTCGTATTATTGCTGCTGCTCTGCCCTCGTATCCAACGAAGTGAAGTTTGTTGAAAGTTACGAATAAATTGACGTATGTTCAAACGATTTTCGCACCATAATATAGCAGCACAGCCTTTTTATGTAAGGTTTAAGACTGCGACGAGTGGAACAGTCGCGAAGTTTTTAAAAGTGCCTTTGTTACTAAACGCAAATTAGCCATTGTCAAATACTTTTGGTAAAAGATAAACGAATAAGCAGTAATGTCTCCCTTTAACTGGATTTAGTACTCGCTCCCAATGCATGTAGTTATTCTTAACGTCCCACAGGTGACGATGGTTAAATGAGTGGTAGTGGTTAGTAGGGTACTTTCGTGAATCCCTGGGCCGGAAACGCCTGTATCAAAAACATGCTCCCGGACCGGCACCAGTCGAGGCGGCAGCGCTCGGTATGATAAATATTGGCATTATCGTTGTAGTTGGTTGATGTTATTCAGGGACTAAGCGTCTCAATTTTCACAAGAGCGAAGAAAGACGGAACTCACGATGCATCAATTACAAACCCGATTACAGATATCTTCATGTCTCTGTCTTCTTTCAACGTAAACTTTGTATTTGACCTTCAAAACGCCGCACAGCGTTCCGGAAACATCAACCGACAACGATAACGCCACACCGATTTCTCGAACTGAGCGCGGCCGTCTCGACTAGTCCGGGAGCATATTTTTGATACTTGCGCTTCCAGCGTTGCGATACACCTAAGTACCCTATGGTAATCACGTACCGGCGAAAACCTCAGTAAAATACAAAGTTAGCACTGCGCTTTCATGCACATTGCATATTGATTAAAATACGATCCAACCCTCTTGAACATAGCATCTGTAGATAATGAGAGGCAATACAATATACACAAAATGTAAAATCTAAGTTTGAAGGAAAGGTCGAAGTTACCGAGGCAGATGAACTGCCGCAGCCCTCCTGCATTCTGTTGTGCAATGCATATCGTAATGTACACGTTTCTGAAGCAATGCATCGGCCCGGGGATTCAGTCCTAATATTCTACAAGTGCTATTTAATTGCGACTTCACTTTCATCCCGAAATGTTACGCACGCACGCTCTCTTTACTCAATAACTCTTTCATCGCCTATCATCCTTCACTCGTCTCTGTGATCTAAGTGGGAACACGAAAACGGTATGTTACGCCAACAACATGCTTACCGTTGGCGGTTGATAGCCTTAACGGACTTCTAACCCTGTGTGAGCCCACGCTGTAAAACTTTCTGTACTTTTGAGCGGAAAAGTACAGAAGAATATAGTACGAAAGTACGGAACGTCCGTACTTGTTCCATGTAAGGTCACGTAAACGGGTACGGAAAAAAGTACAGAAAGTTCCGTACTTGCAGGTACGGAGGGTCCAGGCAAATTGTAAAATGTTCCGTACTTTTTCTGTACTTGTTTCTACCAGTGTACGTCCAGGGAATGAGCAAATTCTCGAGAATTAGATGTTACGCCAATAGATTTGATTGAACAGATTCTTACCTTGTCAGGTGGCAATGGATTGACGTTTCACGGGCGTAGCACGGCTCGATGGAATGTAAATAACTCCTGGATGAAGATTGACAACCGATTCGTTGCGCTTGACAGCAACCACACACTACAACAGCAGGAAGGCGAATTAAGGAGAAGACGCGTGTATTCCTGAATGCTGAGGTCTGAAGACTGGACCGGGCCTTCCGCTGCCGCGCCACTCCTGCAGTGCTTCCCCCACCCTCGCCCACCTTCCCCCACTCCCGCCCACCGTCTGTTGCCCGCGTCAACTCCCTCCTGAACGCGTTTATTCTGACGTTCTATGGCGTAACGCAACATGATAGTTTTCAGAGCCATCGTAACGTTGGGCAGCATTTATGTTGTAGATTCAAAATGTTTCGCGTAACAACTTTGAATGACAGGGTGAGGGTGAAGGGCAGCCTGATGCTGTGATGGGATTTCCGGAGTTTTTCTAAGCATGATTTACCTCAAGTACCTGCGTTTTGTTTTATGGTGCTTCCGGTTTGCGGGTTGAGCTGCATGTCTAACTTGCAATTGCACGGCAAGTTGGAAAGAAAAACGGCGGACGTTTTAGTAGTCCTTGTCAATAATGGTCTTATGGCCACGGCTCAAATTATATTTACCCTAAACTGGGCTGGGGTGAACGTTTAAGCTGGTGGGGAAACCTTAGAAGGGTGTGCGAATCAATGATTTTGGTATTGAAACCGAATCGATTGTTAAATTGTTCTTCGAATCGTATCCAATATCAAAATTCTACACACCAGCAGGCTTTGTAGTTCGTCACTCTCTGTGTATCAAGAACACATTTTGAGTTGTACAGAACTCTTCAAATAATGGTTGATAATGATAGAAAATGTTGATCGCACTCAAATTACATAATCGATGCGGCACATCAAACCCAACTGCCTTCTTATCACGCACTTATACATGCATGCTTAGCAAGTACACACTTGAAATTGCATATGCGTACCATGGAGTTGTACGGTGCCAAGAGAGCAATTGTGTTTTTGCCAAACATGCGTTTTCACTGGTAGAAAAAAGTACGGAACATATCTGGTCATCAAATTTATAGAGACCACTGAATTATGCGCGTGCATAATCGCATACTTTGTTAAAGTATTAGCAAACGACTACACTGTTAAAAAAATCAGTTGTAATTTTCATAACATTGGTTGGCATTTTTTTCACAAACAATTGTTATGAAAATTAAAATTACAAAGGATTGTAAATTGCTTTACAATCATGTTATGAAAATTAATATCATGTAATGAAAATTCATATCCGTTGTTTGCGAGGTCATTCAGGGCAGTTGAGCAAAAGGACAACTTCGTGTTCAAGTATATGAACACATATCCGACCTTGTAGCACCTTTTGAACCGATTTCTCTTTTAATCGGCGGGTTTCAAACCCGGGATCATTGATTTGCGGTGCACGCTCTTTGCCGCTGTGCTACCACGTCCCACGGGAGGCGGAGGGTCAGCTACCTGACGACTGTACACGCGCCCCTTGGCCACGCCCCTTGAGCCAGTTATGAAATTTACGATGGCGTTCGTAAAATTACGATCGTGTGCTTAAAATCAACATTCAACTCTCGTAATTTTCAGAACACGATTTGAAAATTACCGACGATTGTCAATTTTACGACTTTGTTTTGAATCTTCGCATAAAGTTATGAAATTTGCAATGTTTGTAAAATTCATATCCGTGTTCGGAAAATTGACATTCAAATTGCTACGAAACTTTAGAACTTTTTTAACAGTGTAAAGAAAAACAGTTGTACATGTTTCCAAGTTGGTCTACCCCCGAAACAAGACCGCATAGTGAGGCATAATTTGGATCAAACGCAACATAACGCGTATTAGCCTTTTAAGCGCATAGAGTCACGTTCCCTCGCATAATTGTCCCTTTTTCGCCTAAAGCATCCAGTAAATATGCCAATTTATCTTTTTCGACGCGCCACCGGTTAAAAAATATAAACCTTTTGGTTCCTACGCCTTCTTGGTAGGCTTTTCGCGGGGTCTACAGCTCTCCGCTCCGCGATGAAACTTGGTGGCTGTGTGGAGTATTGGTTTGCGCAGGGAATGACGGATTTTATTTTTTCCGGAGGCATCAGGGGGCTTCGCAGCGGATGACCAAAGTAAACGGCGATTTTCAAGGCTGTGGGGAAGCGCACAGCACGCCCCACTCTGGCCCGGTGTGCTGTGGAAACCCGCCAGGAATAGTCATTTGCAGACCACCAGTCTGGTGCAAGTGGAATATTTTTTTTAGTGTATTTCTGCTGTCATTTCTGTATTCATCTGACATACGGGTGCAAGTCAGTTAATTATAGTTTTGACTCAAAATCACTGACTGACGACCTCATATCGGATGACGTTCCCTTGCGTGGTCTGGTCACTGGTGGGGCAGCGCGGGCCACAGGCCCTCTTGACTTGACTTACATCCATATGACGTTGATTTGCTCGTAAGGCGTTTTGAAAATATATATTAAAATTTTGGTCCAGGCAGCCGCTGCTCGATCAAAACTTTGGTCGGTGGTTTACATTAATTTCCTTATCGTCATCAGCACATTCCAAAACATACGAAACTATGTAACAAGCTAGGGCGCGCCCTTCCGTCGAACCGAGTAGGCCGCTCCGCTTCGCTGCGCCGGCAATTCAATTCGACAGGGGCCGATACCAGCTTGGCCTGCCGGCGGATTCTTCTCGGGCCTTCTTCGGCCCTCGCACCAGACCTGGCTTGGCCTAATCGGAGGCCGTCTCTCGGGCCTTCGGTCCTCGCATCTCATACCCCGTGGAGGTAAAGCGCTAACTTCTTGATGTAACATCAGGACTAAGGCCCGCTCTTGTGTTCCCACTGTGCGAAAGTTAATGTGCAAAACATGGCCGTTGCACCAATTTTCACAATACATGAAGGCGGGCTGACAGACCCCCCTTCCGACCCCTCTTTAAAAAGGTCCTGCCGAAACCTATCGAAATATGCAATAAAAATTTTTAGTCAGTCGATCCCCTTTTTTCAAGATCCTGATTCGGCCAACTGATGAAGTCGGGCTCCTAGACCCCCCTTCCGACCCCTCTTTGGAAAGGTCTTGCCGAGACCTATCGAAATCTGCAATAAAATTTGTTAGTCGGTCGATCCACTTTTTTCAAGATCCTGATTCGGCCAACTGATGAAGTCGGGCTCCTAGACCCCCCTTCCGACCCCTCTTTGGAAAGGTCTTGCCGAGACCTATCGAAATCTGCAATAAAATTTTTCAGTCGGTCGATCCCCTTTTTTCAAGATCCTGATTGGGCCAACTGATGAAGTCGGGCTCCTAGACCCCCCTTCCGACCCCTCTTTGAAAAGGTCTTGCCGAGACCTATCGAAATCTGCAATAAAATTTTTTAGTCGGTCGACCCTCTTTTTTCAAGATGAAGGGTCAAAGTTGATTATGTTAGTAAATTCGGGCCGAGGTAGCCAATTCGCAGTTAAAAGTTTGGTCAGGGGTCGAAATTGATTTCATTTTCGTCATCAGCACCTTCAAAAAAATACGAAATCATGTAAAAATGTCTCTAAAATATAAAGTCACTGAAAAGTTGCACTTTTTCTGCCGTTTTTTTAGTGTTTTTTCGTTGGTACGACTAAATTATTTGAGATAGAGAGCTGAATTTCGGCGTGTGGCGAGCCAAGGATATACCTAACAACCCTGCAAAATCTCGTCTCGATCGGCCGAGCCGTTTGGGAGGAGTAGTGCGGACACACAGACAAACAAACAAACAAACAAACAGACAAACAGACAGACAGACAAAACTTTTCAACCCCACTGGAGTAACTGGCTTCGCTAATCGCTCAGCCAACAAATTGTCCAATAAAATAGCAAGTAGCGCTAGGCTTGGGATAATATGTATCACATGGTACAAAATTATAACACCGACGGCTGTGCTTAAAATTGCACCATTCATAGGACAAAATAAGCCCCGTGACATTTAGTGCATGTCCTTTGACAATGACACAGCGACGAGTGACCTTCTTTAATTATTGCACGGAAACAAATCATTGTCGTTTCCTGCAGCAGGGTTCACTCATTCGAAACGCGTACGAAAAATCTGCTTCGTAACTACGAAGGGAATGAAGGCACTGTGAGACTGCTTCCTGTAATGGAGGGATTTTTTTTTGTAATACAAAAGGGCATGCTTTTCTTTCCATCGAATAACGAAGCAATACTCGTACACACGTTTTTTCTGTGCTGAGCAAACTTGGCTAAGCGAGAGCGAATCGGTTTGAATTCCAGAGTGAGCCTTCCTTCCCTTTGCCTCCTAAGTAGATGCCCGAGCGGCGAACACAACGCCACCTTTCGGGCAGCAAAGGCAGATCTCCCGGAAAACAGCGCGAACTGGCGCCTTCCCGAGGGCCGGAGAGAAGGGGAAAAAGGAATGTATTTAACATTGCAAGCCGGCAGCAATTCCGTGAAGCGGAACGCCCTAGCTTATTTAGGATCATAACACGTGAGACAACATGAGTTTACTATAAATTGGCCAAAACTGCCAGGCTCAGTGCGCCACTAGCATCAAACAGAACACTGCGGACCTATTATTGGGTCCAAAATATAATTCTCAACCAAAACAGCCTTTAAAAACCAGCTGAAGCTCGGGAAACAAGGATGGTGGACGGGGTCAGTTCACTTCAAACAGAAGTCCGGGGACTCTCACGTAACAAGAAAACCAGCCCATTTATCAAAAAATTACAATTATACTGTAAGAATGGAAACAGCTTAAAATATAAAAGGAGGAATCACGCGAGTGCTTCAAGGCGAAGACGACATCTTGGCAAAATGTGAAGAGATTCAGACACAGTCGATCATTCAAGTGCAAGTGTCCGTGCCCTGCCAAGTCCGTTCGCAACGCAACTCGGAAAGAACACTCCAAACCACTAACTGTAAGGCCCTTATATAGTGCCGTCAAACCGAGACGCCCTTTCGTGGCATGAATTATGAATGCTGGTCGGAAAGGCACTGATTGGCTGACCAGCAGAGAAGCGAAGCCGGAGAGTCGAAATGCTATTCCTGTTTTGTGCACTCTAAATGTATGCAAAGAAATTTCCCGGAACTGGCGCATAAAAAATGCGAACCTACTTTCTTAGCATGACAAAGGTTTTCCTTTGAATCTAATTAAGAAAAACAAAAACGAAGATTCGTAATTTTCAGATATTTTGATTCGTCACATGCTTGCAACGAACTCACTGCTACATGGGTAAAATTTGATTGCAAGACATTTAGAGTGTAGAAGCCGTGCGGTTTGCTCACACCGCAAGTAGATGACTGGCAGATTTGGCGACGCTGTGCTGGGAGCCGCTCCTCTTCAGCCAACTACGCTGGGCGTGTGCACCAGCAGCACAGCCTCCACTGGGACGCACCGACATAGAACAGGACACGAACGGTTCAGGCACAGTTCACACTCTTAAAACCTTGCACACCGATGTGTTTGTAAGCTTGCGAAGAATGGGACTTGTTCGTAATGCAAAGAAAGCATCTGTATTGCAAACCACTAGTTCGCAACTTGCAAACACGTGCTTTGCAATTTGCAAACAACCTGTTTGTATTATAAACCCTTGCAAACACATAGTTCGCATAGTTGCGAACTACCAGTTCCTAATACAATCAAGCCAAATTCTTTACAAGCAGCAAACCATAAAGTTTGTAATGCGAGCACATTCTTCGCAAGGTTTTGAGGGTGCACAATCCGCTGTCAAAAGATTATTTACATTAGCCTTATTGGGCGGAAGTTAAGATGGAAAGTTGCGGAAACTGTGGGACTAATTTTAAGCCCACCACTAAATAGTAAGCTTGGGCGAGAAAATATTCTTAAGAATCACGGGATCAATTATATGAACTTATAAGACAAATATTAGAAAAAATAAAGGTGTGCGGTTGTCTCGAATCTCCAAAATCCGAAACCTGCAGATTTGAAACTAATCCAAATAGACGGTACATCGATTCGATTTGATTCGGATTCGAAACGTCCGCACACCACCACCCATAAACAGTTAAGTTTTTCCTTAGCGCGTCAAGCAGCGAAGATTCAAGGCCTCTAATAAACTGGCTTTATGGGCACTGGGCATCCAGACTATAACAAATGGCCGTGAGGTTGAATGCCCTGACGGCTGTCATTGTCATGCATGTGTTCACAGAGAAGCACAGGAGGAAAAAAAATATTAAAAGGCCAAAAAACTTTCTAAAAAAAAGGCGGGGGTGGTGTGCAGTAAAGGGGGGCAAGACAATGCATCCGACTTTCATACATCACCGAACTAAAGCTCAACAAGGATACGAAGTTGCAGCCACGGCGATCGGCCGGGAGTCGCCCCTCCAGCCAACGAAGCAGGCCGTGTCTTGAGCAGGCCAATGATCCAGCAGCACAGCCCCTGCCACCCTGCAACAAGAAAGACGGGTTGAAACAGCAGCTCACGGACTGCAATTCAAAGGGTGAGACGTCTCACCCATTTTCGGTGATACAAAAAGTCTCACCGAAAAAAGTCATACACGAATGTATCACCGAAAAAAAGGTCGTACACAAATGTATCACCGAAAAATGGTCAGACATCAGTGAGATGGACCCTTGTTTTCCTGAGGAAGTATCACTCTTTTTCGGTGATACATTTGAGTACGACCTTTTTTCGGTGATACATTCGTGTACGACCTTTTTACGGTGATACACTTTAGTATCACCCTTTTTCGGTGAGACAGTTCTGTCTCACCCCTCAGGTGGTGAGATGTATCACCATTTGATTTACAGTGTGCTAGGTGAGGTCGCCTGAAGGCGCCATCACCAATGGGCATCTCCCCTGCGCTCCACGATTTGAACCTTCGCGCCAGTGTCGCGGTCGCGCCGCCAGCCGACCGTGCCGTGCTGAGCCGCGCGCCGCGCTGTGGTGCGCGCCATCTCTCGGAGCGTGTGTGTACTTCGTCGCTGGCTGATTTGCATAAGGGAAGCCGGCGGCAGGTCGAGTCCCCCTCCCCTCGTACCTTGCTGGCCGAGGCATGCTGAGGGAATCCCTCGGGGTTGGAACTCTGTGGTTTTGTATCGCCACTTTTCCTGTTATTTTTTTGTTATTTTGTGTTATATTAGTTTTTAGGGTTTTGTATTATATTGTTTTTTTTTTTTTGGATTTTTGTGAATTTTTAGGAACAAAATGTGGCGTTGTTGCTGGCCTAAGCCAAGCTGTTGCTGGCGAAATGGAAATCAAGCCATAGCCCCACTCTGCGTGCGATTGCACTGGCGCACCTGTAGTTGAAGTTTTCCTTGTGTGCGTCGTTCAGGCACACGCCCCAGAGTGGGGGGAGCATAGCCAGCGGGGGGCAACCGAACGCCTTCAAGCTTATTAACTGTTTGTCGGGGAGGAGGGCCTGAAGTAGGCGGACCTTCTCCTCGCCCTTGACAAAAAGTGTGCTGTAAAGAAGTGTGTTATGTTTAAGGATGGGCTTGAGTGACTCGTACGGAAAGTGTCCCTCATCCCATCCCAACCCGTGAATTCTCCCCACTGCAAACACGTTCTGCCGTTTGTCCTGTGGCTGGACGAAGCTTGAAGGGTAAGGTGGCCCGAAAGTGGCTGTGTTAGTGAGCTCCTCCATCCGTGTAGACTTGAACAAAGCCCACTCCTTTACCACCCATTCGCCGTGCCGCCCGCGAAGCAGCTGCACGTCGCAACAGGCATATGACATGGTGAAGAGAGTAAGAGAAGGCGAGAAGTTGATCGGAGCGCGTCGTGTAAACAAGGATGTCTCTCCGGTCCGCGCGCCTCAATTTATACCTCTGGCCGTGCGACACCAGAGACGCCCATGTTTGCCGTGCGGTGGACGATGGAACTGCGCGGCAGCGACGCGCGGCAGCGGTGCGCCGTGCGCTGCGTCGCGCCCCACTCGGTAGGCCACCCATGTGCCTCGTCGCTACCCCGCGCCCCAGCGCACCAACGCCCCTGGCGGCGGACTACGGCAACTCACTGTTCTTTGGCTCAATGGATGAAATGAATGATTTTCCTCAATCAATGACCCATTAAAGTGATCGCGTGACTCTGCCTCGTCGTGAGGTTTCATCAGTCAACATTTTCTGTCAAGAATCGCCGCGAGTGCGGTGGAAATCCTTCCGTTAAGGAATAGCAGACGACAGATGTTTTCGCGCGCAGCCCCTAGGGGCGGTGAGAGGGGCGGCTAGAAGGCGTCGCTGGGGTCGCCTGCCACAACTTGTCGCGGGGTCGTTGTTGTCAGTCGTGTGGTTGCTTGCAAAGTGCCTGGTGTTCTGTCGCTATGGAGCATCTTTGCGAAGACCTTGAGCTAAGCTCATCTTGTTCATCCTTGGCGTTGAATGTGTCAGGAGATCTTTACGAGAAAAATCCTGTGGTAAGTACCCATTTTATCTCAAGTGTGTCGAAAGTATTGCTGCGTGAAATTTCGAGTCAGTGCATCCGGTTAACCTTTTATCGTCCGCGAGTATTTTCTGTGTCGCCACTCCCCTTTTTTTGTGAATCGGCTTGTTCAAATCGGTGCTCGCAAGTGCTGTTTATTTCATTCCGTGGTCATACAGTCATGTTGGTTTTCGAGGTCTGTGAAGGTGGCCTGACCCATCAGTACCGCCCAAGTCGGACCGTATGTTTTTGATTGTTTTTGGTTTGTTTATGTTTGTTTAGCGTTTGTTTTGCTTCTGGATTGTATCCCGACCCACATTTCAAGGACCCCCAAATGGCCGAAGAAGTTGGCCCGACCCACTTAAACCTTAGTCATAACTTGACGCTGATTTGTTATTTCGACTCAAAATCGTTAGTTTACGTTTGTTTTGCCAAAATGATTTGCTCTACGACAGACCATTATGGTCACAGATGCGTAAGCCCTCAAGTAATAAATTGGTGGGTCGGTCCAGATACCCAACGTGTGGTTATCATCAAATGCTACGTACCACACGTTGAATTCAGGTTAAAAGCGACCTGTTTCGTTAAGTTCTGCCCAAAGATGCACAACTTTTACGTTCAAAGTGCATTTCTCCCTTATTTAAAATTTGTGGGTCGGGCCACGTTACCCAATTGAAGTTACAATCAAGTGCGAAGTACCAACCCTCACATTTAGGTTGAGAACGATGAGTTTTGAAAAGTTTTGCCCTAAAATGCACAATTTTCACGTCCAAAGTGATTTCTTTTTAATTTCAAAATCGTGGGTTAAGCCAGGTTACCAACTTGTAGTTATAATCAATCGCGAAGTACCAAAACCTAAATTTAGGTTAAAAACGATAAGTTTTGGTAAGTTTGGCTCTAAGATGCACAACTTTTACGTTCACAGTCATTTTTTGTTTCATTTCCGGGTCGTGGTTTGGGCCAGGTCACCAACATGTAGTTATGATCAATCGCGAAGTACTAAACCGTATATTTAGATTACGAAAGATATGTTTCGATAAGTTTTGCCCTAAGATGCACAACATTTACGTTCACAGTCATTTTTTGTTTCATTTCCAAATCGTAGGTTGGGCCAGATTACCAACATGTAGTCATAATCAATCGCGAAGTACCAAACCTTAAATTGAGGTTACGAACGATAAGTTTCGATAAGTTTTGCCCTAAGATGCACAACTTTTACGTTCGCTGCCAATTTTTTTTTAAATTTCAAAATCGTGGGTTGAGCCAGGTTACTATCTTGTAGTTATAATTAATCGCGAAGTACTAAAACCTAAATTTAGGTTAAAAACGATAAGTTTTGGTAAGTTTGGCCCTAAGATGCACATCATTTACGTTCACAGTCATTTTTTGTTTCATTTCCGAATCGTGGGTTGGGCCAGGTCACCAACATGTAGTTATGATCAATCGCGAAGTACTAAACCTTAAATTGAGGTTACGAACGATAAGTTTCGATACGTTTAGCCCTAAGATGCACAACTTTTGCGTTCGCTGTCAATTTGTTTTAAATTTCAAAATCGTGGGTTGAGCCAGGTTACTATCTTGTATTTATAATCAACCGCGAAGTACCAAACCGTAAATTTAGATTACGAACGATAAGTTTCGATACGTTTAGCCCTAAGATGCACAACTTTTACGTTCGCTGTCAATTTTTTGAAAAATTTCAAAATCGTGGGTTGAGCCAGGTTACTATCGTGTAGTTATAATCAATCGCGAAGTACCAAACCGTACATTAAGGTTACGAACGATAAGTATCGATAAGTTTTGCCTTAAGTTGCACAACATTTACGTTCACAGTCATTTTTTGTTTCATTTCCATATCGTGGGTTGGGCCAGGTTACCAACATGTAGACATGATCAATCGGGAAGTACCAAACCTTAAATTGAGGTTACGAACGAAAAGTTTCGATAAGTTTTGCCCTAAGATGCACAACTTTTACGTTCGCTGTCAATTTTTTTTTAAATTTCAAAATCGTGGGTTGAGCCAGGTTACTATCTTGTAGTTATAATCAATCGCGAAGTACCAAACCGTAAATTTAGGCTACGAACGATAAGTTTCGATAAGTTTTGGCCCAAGATGCACAACATTTACGTTCACAGTCATTTTTTGTTTCATTTACATATCGTGGGTTGGGCCAGGTTACCAACATGTAGTCATAATCAATCGCGAAGTACCAAACCTTAAATTAAGGTTAGGAACGATAAGTTTCGATAAGTTTTGCTCTAAAATGGAGGCGGCCTCGTTTGTCCGAGGTGCGTTTGTCTGACTGCACTGAACTAAGTTAGTAGATAAGTTACTGTGGATTAGATAAGTTATTGCATAAATCACTTAGTTTGTAAGATGTTCACAAGCTACCTATTTCTTTATCTAATCAGACCCTAAAGTTTACAGGACATCCCCAACTGAGCTGTCAACCCGTTAATTTGTGTTTTCCACTACAGTTATTTGCCAAAATTAGTTACAGGGTTATTTGAATGGGTTCCGGTATCCGCGCGACTCCGGAAGCGCGGTGGTGTGCATGGTGCGTGGGGGGTACGACCGTCGGGATTGGAGAGGACTAGAGTCCTCTAGAGAGAACGAAACCCGGGCAGTCGGGAAGTTTTTCCTACATGAAACTAATGGGTTTATAACCTATCCTAACCTAACCTAACGAAGTCGCGACAGATCTGAAGATCTGTAAGTACGCTACTCGTGGTAGATTTTACGCTGTTCGCAGCAGATACCGAATAACGCATAGCAAAAAAATAAAATGCGAGCGGTCTCGAACCCAAGCGTGCAGCGTGTGGGCCGGCAGCGCTACCCTGCTCCCAGTCCGCTGGGTTCGCTGCGCTGCCGCAGTCACGCGGGAACCGAAAGTTATTCAAATAACTTTGTACACCTATTCTTGGAAATAACTTTAGTGAACAAACACAAACTAACGGGATGGCAGCTCACTTGGGAGTGTCTTGTAAACTTTAGGGCCTGTTAACACATAGAAATAGGTCACTTGTGAACGATAAGGAACGATAAGTTTTGATAAGTTTTGCTCTAAAATGGAGGCGGTCTCGTTTGTCCGAGGTGCGTTTGTGCGACTGCACAGAACGAAGTTAGAAGATAAGTTACTTAGAAAAGATAACTTACTGTATAAATTAGTTATTTTGTAAGATGCTAATTTTTTATTATATTTCACAAGTGACCTATTTCTATGTGTAAACAGGCCCTAAAGTTTACAAGACACTCCCAAGTGAGCTGCCATCCCGTTAGTTTGTGTTTGTTCACTAAAGTTATTTCCTAGAATAGGTGTACAAAGTTATTTGAATAACTTTCGGTTCCCGCGTGACTGCGGAAGCACAGCGAACCCAGCGGACTGGGAGCAGGGTAGCGCTGCCAGCCCACACGGTGCACGCTTGGGTTCGAGACCGCTCGCATTTTATTTTTTTGCCATGCGTTATTCGGTATCTGCCGCGAACAGCGTAAAATCTACCACGAGTAGCGTACTTACAGATCTTCCGATCTGTCGCGACTTCGTTAGGTTAGGTTAGGATGGGTTGGAACCCATTAGTTTCATGTAGGAAAAACTTCCCGACTGCCCGGGTTTCTTTCCCTCTAGTCTAGAGGACTCTAGTCCCCTCCAATCCCGACGGTCGTACCCCCCTCGGCGAGGGGGCCCCTCGCACCATGTACACTACCGCGCTTCCGGAGTCCCGCGGGAACCGGAAGCCATTCAAATAACCCTGTAACTAATTTTGGCAAATAACTGTAGTGGAAAACACAAATTAACGGGTTGACAGCTCAGTTGGGGATGTCCTGTAAACTTTAGGGCCTGTTTAGATAAAGAAATAGGTAGCTTGTGAACATCTTACAAACTAAGTGATTTATGCAATAACTTATCTAATCCACAGTAACTTATCTACTAACTTAGTTCAGTGCAGTCAGACAAACGCACCTCGGACAAACGAGGCCGCCTCCATTTTAGAGCAAAACTTATCGAAACTTATCGTTCCTAACCTTAATTTAAGGTTTGGTACTTCGCGATTGATTATGACTACATGTTGGTAACCTGGCCTAACCCACGATTTGGAAATGAAACAAAAAATGACTGTGAACGTAAATGTTGTGCATCTTAGGGCAAAACTTATCGAAACTCATCGTTCGTAACCTAAATTTACGGTTTGGTACTTTGCGATTGATTATAACTACAAGATAGTAACCTGGCTCAACCCACGATTTTGAAATTTAAAAAAAAATTGACAGCGAACGTAAAAGTTGTGCATCTTAGCGCAAAACTTATCGAAACTTTTCGTTCGTAACCTCAATTTAAGGTTTGGTACTTCGCGATTGATTATGACTACACTCTAAAAAAAATCAGTTCAGAATTTTGTAACATGGTTACGCAGCATTTTCAATAATGTATGTTACAAAAATTTGCATCATGATGGATACAATTTTTTTCTTTGTAACTTAGTTACAGAATTTTGTAACAGCTGTTACAGTTGTTATTCTTGCCACACCAAGCTTCAAAATAAAATTTTTGGTCGAACCGAGTCCCCTAGGAACTGATGCTAAATCCTTTTCGCTTCTTACGAGAATCAACTCTCTCAGAAACTCTGAGTGGGCGGGAATCGAACCTCAGATTCTGTCTCAACGACCCGCCACGCTACCAACTGCGCTATGCGGACAACCTAGAGTTACCGGCGCAGGAGGCCAGTGACGTTAGGCGCGCGCGGTAAGGGACGGAGGCCGTGCCTAAGAAGCATACACGAGACTGAACCTTTGATTTAGAGTCGGGGAGAGTCTAATTAGACGAAAACTAATTAATAAACTTGTCTACAGGCACTGCTGTTCAATTTTTGTCCTCAAAACATTTTTGTTTGATCTCTGATACAAAATTTAGTCACCAGATACAATTTTCTGTAACAGAAATGATACAAACATAATTTTGTAACCATCGTGTTACAAATTTCTGTAACGAGCTGCAAATGATACATTTTTCTGTAACCCGCACATATGTTACAAAATTCTGTACCACATATACAAATTTTTGTAACCAACGCAGATAATACAAAATCCTGCATCAAAAATGATACAAAATTCTGTAACTTTTTTTAGAGTGTACATGTTGGTAACCTGGCCCAACCCACGATATGGAAATGAAACAAAAAATGACTGTGAACGTAAATGTTGTGCAACTTAAGGCAAAACTTATCGATACTTATCGTTCGTAACCTTAATGTACGGTTTGGTACTTCGCGATTGATTATAACTACACGATAGTAACCTGGCTCAACCCACGATTTTGAAATTTTTCAAAAAATTGACAGCGAACGTAAAAGTTGTGCATCTTAGGGCTAAACGTATCGAAACTTATCGTTCGTAATCTAAATTTACGGTTTGGTACTTCGCGGTTGATTATAAATACAAGATAGTAACCTGGCTCAACCCACGATTTTGAAATTTAAAACAAATTGACAGCGAACGCAAAAGTTGTGCATCTTAGGGCTAAACGTATCGAAACTTATCGTTCGTAACCTCAATTTAAGGTTTAGTACTTCGCGATTGATCATAACTACATGTTGGTGACCTGGCCCAACCCACGATTCGGAAATGAAACAAAAAATGACTGTGAACGTAAATGATGTGCATCTTAGGGCCAAACTTACCAAAACTTATCGTTTTTAACCTAAATTTAGGTTTTAGTACTTCGCGATTAATTATAACTACAAGATAGTAACCTGGCTCAACCCACGATTTTGAAATTTAAAAAAAAATTGGCAGCGAACGTAAAAGTTGTGCATCTTAGGGCAAAACTTATCGAAACTTATCGTTCGTAACCTCAATTTAAGGTTTGGTACTTCGCGATTGATTATGACTACATGTTGGTAATCTGGCCCAACCCACGATTTGGAAATGAAACAAAAAATGACTGTGAACGTAAATGTTGTGCATCTTAGGGCAAAACTTATCGAAACATATCTTTCGTAATCTAAATATACGGTTTAGTACTTCGCGATTGATCATAACTACATGTTGGTGACCTGGCCCAAACCACGACCCGGAAATGAAACAAAAAATGACTGTGAACGTAAAAGTTGTGCATCTTAGAGCCAAACTTACCAAAACTTATCGTTTTTAACCTAAATTTAGGTTTTGGTACTTCGCGATTGATTATAACTACAAGTTGGTAACCTGGCTTAACCCACGATTTTGAAATTAAAAAGAAATCACTTTGGACGTGAAAATTGTGCATTTTAGGGCAAAACTTTTCAAAACTCATCGTTCTCAACCTAAATGTGAGGGTTGGTACTTCGCACTTGATTGTAACTTCAATTGGGTAACGTGGCCCGACCCACAAATTTTAAATAAGGGAGAAATGCACTTTGAACGTAAAAGTTGTGCATCTTTGGGCAGAACTTAACGAAACAGGTCGCTTTTAACCTGAATTCAACGTGTGGTACGTAGCATTTGATGATAACCACACGTTGGGTATCTGGACCGACCCACCAATTTATTACTTGAGGGCTTACGCATCTGTGACCATAATGGTCTGTCGTAGAGCAAATCATTTTGGCAAAACAAACGTAAACTAACGATTTTGAGTCGAAATAACAAATCAGCGTCAAGTTATGACTAAGGTTTAAGTGGGTCGGGCCAACTTCTTCGGCCATTTGGGGGTCCTTGAAATGTGGGTCGGGATACAATCCAGAAGCAAAACAAACGCTAAACAAACATAAACAAACCAAAAACAATCAAAAACATACGGTCCGACTTGGGCGGTACTGATGGGTCAGGCCACCTTCACAGACCTTGGTTTTCGTGTTCAATCTCTTGTTCAACTTGAAGTCATTCTTTGATCGCGTCAGTGGTGGCATGAAAAATGTGTGCGCGAGTAGGTTAGGCAGTCGTATCATCGTCATTCCATGACGAGTCCTGTATTTCTTGAACGTTCTAACGCCGGACGGCGCCGGCCGACGCCGGCAGGCTGCAACAGGTCGTCGTGTCCTGTTCGGCGAATCGCGCGCCAGTTCTCAGAAGACGCGCCGTGCCGTGCCGAGCCATGCCTCTGTTGTGGTGCCGCCAGGGCAGTGTCACTTTGTTTGGTTAAATTCTTGATAAAATCGAACGAATTTCCTGTCCGCCGTGCTGTCCCGAATCGTTATTTGATTCTCTGAAGTGTCTGAATCCCGCTGCTCTCCGTGAACCGCGGGCGTCCTAACCTCGTCTCTGGCTTGACTCGCGTCGTGCGTGCGCGGCGCGGCAGGGAGGGACCGCGCTTAAATCATGTGTGTCAACAACTCTCTCGTTTTTTTCAGCCTGATGATGAGGTCATCGCCGCCGCCCGCCCCGTGGGTCGCGGCTTGCCCCTGTCACCTCCTCCGGGGGTCGGGTATGTGGTGGAGGTCCCCGAGGACAAGGACCAGCCTGGTCCGACCAGGTCGTCTCCGACCATGTCATTCCCGAAGACAAGGACCTGGACCAGGTTGTCCCCCACCCCGAAGTCCTGCCGCCCATCTCCGCTGAGGAGCGTTTGTTGCAAGCAAGGCTTGAGTTGCTTCCTAAGGGATGTCTTGAGGAGGTCAATGTCGGCCGGCCGACAGCCCGCAGCACTCCTAATCATGTAAGTAAGATTTTTTTAAAACAATTCAATGTTTTTGACTTGATCTTTTTTATTACGCCCGTCGTTTCTTTATTTTCAGGTCACTGTATTCGACCGACTAGGGGTTCAGGAGCAGGAGCATTCACGGGAAAGTCTTCCCTCGCTGGGGCCCATCTCCCCTCCGCATCTCGCCCTACCCATCCCCTTCCCCTCGCACCACCAGCCAGGACCGGGCGCGGGGTGCGTCGGCCGCACACTGGTGGTGGGAGATGCGGAACCGTGGGATGCGGTTTGGTATTGATTTTATTTATCGATTGCATGGGGATGACGCCGCACCGAGCTCCGGCGGTGACATTAATTACCGATGGGTCATTCCACGCCAACTCGTCAAGGTTTTAAAGGACATGGCCGCCGATCCCGGCGGTATTTTCAGCGATTGTTAGCCCTATGGGCCCCTTGAAGGACCGATACTTTTCCCCCCGAAAAGTCGACAGGGGTCTGAGATATCTGAGGTTTTACTTTTGGAACTTTTTTTTTCATGTCACTGTATAAAAGTCAATATCTCAGAAAGTTTTTGTCCTTTCTCAAAACCGCTTATACCGTTGGAAAGAGAAAAAAAAACTGAACAAGATAGGATTTTTCAAAAAATTTCTCGAAAACTTAAACTTTTGTAGTTTTATAGTCAAATGTTAAAATGGCCCCAACTTTTTTGTACCTTAATCAAAATAAGTGTGCTGTGGCTGAAAATGTACCTTGATATGTCCTCTAAACGAAAAGACCAACATCCTAAAGGGGTTTTCTTAGTTTCGGAGAACGAGCGATTCTTGTGAACCTCTGCATTGCCACTTTCGCGCTTAAACGACCCCCACGCCACGCTCGCCTTCCCCATGTTGGCGGACGTGGTCAAGAGGCTTTGGCGACCGACCGGTGAGAGTCCCACGTCACTTCCCAACCTTCCGAGGAAACCCTGGGCCTGGGCGCCTCAAGGCACAGTGGGCCAGAAGACCGGGACAGGCGGCCCAAACACTCTACACGCGTTTTGAGCCCCAGAGTCGCTAATTGGGACTCGAACCAATCGTGTGACCCCTTCATTGGGTTCCTCGTTCGGAGAGCAATGCATTGGTGGGGTCACACGTTTGGTTCGAGTCCCATTTAGCGACTCAGGAGCTGAAAACGTGTCTAGAATTTTGGTCGCCTGCCGGTCTTCTGACCCACTGTGCAAGGCCCGGGAGAGACAGGGAGCACGATGGGTTGCCTACTCCATCTCCATCAGGCGCCATGCACCCATGACCATGACATTAGAAGCTAGACAACAAATGTTCGCATGCCGGTTCGGGCCCGGTAACTGCCATGCTTGCACTGCAGAATAGGGAAGAATGCATCAGAAAAAAAATCATAAAGAAGAGTTTAATCTTATATTATTATTCTGGAGTATATTTTTACTTATTAATACAGTTTTGATTGGATTAAGCAGCTTTTGTTTATTTCTTTTTCATCTCATTGAGTTTCAAAGTTGCTGCCTTGATATCTCCAACAAGAAGCTTGACAATTTTGCCCTTGTTTACAAATCTTGGGTGAACTACTGTTAGAATGTTTTGTAAATTAACAGACAAAACCTCATCAGTGAATTCAAATGAATTCGGCTTTCCTGATGGCACCAGTACTTGGATATCAAAATTTTCGTCCTCCTCATAGCCTTCAGACACACAACCTAACTGCCAGTCTTCTAAACAGTCTGTAAAAGTCACAAACCCTCTCACTTCAGCAAAATCTAATTGAAATTCTCTCTTGGAGATTTTTTTGATTTGAAAGTCAGTGTGAGTAGAAACAGGGGGTAGCAACGGCGAAGGAAGCGCGTGAAGCTATGCTCGAGCGAGGTGCAGCGGTTACGCACTTGTTTGAGATTATGAAAACTAGGTCGGTGATGGCAAAACGCTTTGCACAGATCAAAAAAGCATGAAATTTAGGGTGCATTAGGCCTAGTGGCCTGCCTGAGTCCCCTCAATTTAGTCCACACAAGGGAGGCAAATTTTACATTGGGATGGCGCGGCCAAGATTTTTCCTAAATTTTCGAGTTTTTGTGTTTTTCGGTGAAAACCCTTCAATTTATTATGGTTAAAACAGGAAGTATCGAGGAAGGCAATTAGCCTAATGCACCCTTCATTTCATGCTCTTTCCATCTGTGCAAAGCGTTTTGAAAACAAAGGCCTGGTTTTCATAATCTCGAAGAAGTGCGTAACCCCTGCACCGAAGGCGCGAGCATCGCTTCACGATCTCCTTGGCCATTTCCACGCCCTGGTAGAAAAGATCTTCAAAGCAACTTCTGCTGCGGGGTGCCTTGGTATGATTCCATGGTTTGATTGAATGCCATCAATGTCGAAGGCAGTCTTGAAGCGGACTTCCAACTTTTCTTCATGAGTTTTGATTTCTTCGGTAGAGACCCATTTAGCTGTTATGCCTTTGATATTAGCAGGGCGTGGAAATGGCCAAGGAGATCGTGAAGCGATGCTCGCGCTTATTGCTTATGGCCTTCCTCGATACTTCCTGTTTTAACCATAATAAATTGAAGGGTTTTCACCGAAAAACAAGAAAACTCGAAAATTTAGGAAAAATCTTGGCCGCGCCATCCCAATGTAAAATTTGCCTCCCTTGTGTGGGCTAAATTGAGGGGACTCAGGCAGGCCACTAGGCCTAATGCACCCTAAATTTCATGCTTTTTTGATCTGTGCAAAGCGTTTTGCAAACACCGACCTAGTTTTCATAATTTCGAACAAGTGCGTAACCGCTGAACCTCGCTCGAGCATAGCTTCACGCGCTTCCTTCGCCGTTGCAACCCCCTGATATTAGCATCCACCCATTCAAAGAAAGCTCGGGCATTTGTGATCTGTGGGTCATTTACAGTAAGGCGCAGGCAATACAAGAGGCATTGGTGTTTTATCATTCCATCAACTCCGTCGCATGCAGATTTACCATGGCTGGTTGCAAAATAATGCCACTCTGTAGCAATACCGAAGTCTCGTTGGTGGAATCCAATATTGGCCACAGCTTTTTTATTTTTATATTGAGCGGCACAGCCATCACTGAAATAAAATATTTTTTTCACATCTATTCCCAGGTCTTCAGTTACATGTTTAACTAAATGTTTCTGAAACTTGTGAACAGCAACTGTGCTATGGTCCATGTGATCAGATATTAAGACCAAAGATGAGGTCTCTTCTTTACCATCTTTTTTGTAGTTGATGACACAGGGGTGTAATGTGGCCTGCTTGTTATTGAAATACCAGCCTTGGGAGCTATTCTGAACCACAAAAGAAAAATTCTTAGCAAAGTCCAGGTTAACTACAATTTCATCTTCTTTGATGTTCTTGATTGTCTCTTTCTTAAATTCGGACTGCCTTTTGCCTATGAAATGATGAGTTATGAGTTTTTCCAGCTGAGAAAGAAAATCAGTTATGAAATCATCCACCTTCTTTCGTATGGGGACAATAGTTCCCCTATCTGTTGACTCCCATTGATTGTATGTCACATGAGTTATAAGTTCCGAGTCAAAAAATACTTCTAGATGCTCTTGAAGTGCGGAATGGTCAGGGCAATTTGCACATTTCCTTAAATTACTCTCAACACTGGGTTCTTCACACATCAACATTTTCTTGCAGTCTTTGATGGAATCTAGGCCAGATTGTTTTAAATTTGCGGCTTCAAACATTAAGATTGGATTTTGATGGTAAACACAAACACAGATTGTATGAGTTCCAGGACTTCCTGCAAGAACACACTCTTTTGACAGGAGCTCACAGAACTTTGAGCGTGATATTTTTGAGGGGGGAAATTCCTTACAGAATTTGTTGTGCAGGTCTTGCAATGTTGATAAAATTAGCCTCTTTGTTTTCTTAACCCTCACTCCATTTTCACGAACACTCACAACATCCTTCGAGCCTGGGAGTGGCCGGCTCACATCGTCCCTCAAATAAAAACTTATCACCAATTGACGGGTTTCTTCAGACAATCCATGTCCTGGCTTGGGCTGAGGGTAAGTCAATATGCCATTTTCTTGAACGACTTTACGGCTCCTCCTTGCAAGATAACTTGAAACTCCAAACACTTCTTGGATCTTCTTGTAAGTCCAACTCTTGGGAACGACGGACAATGCTAAGATTTCTTAGCGGGCTCAGCATGACTGTTGATGAATTCCTTCAATTGTTCTATAATCTGATTCAAGTCAGAAGAACTTCTCTCTTCTGGTACACCCTGACAACACTTCGCTATTGCATCTTTAATTTTTTGGAATGTTTTCTCTGCATATTTCTTACCTGTTTCCATTTTGTTTTTGGATACAGGAGAAAACCCCATTGAAGTAAGCCAAGAGTTGAGTCCATCAATACTCTCCACAAATGGTTGGTCTGGACTCGGTGGATTTCTTCTTTCATTCGTTGGGGTTACTTTGGCAGGCAGTGATGGTGTCTGAGAAGAATGCACACTGGGAGACGATTCAAAGAGCGGCACTGATTTACCTTCCTTCTCCAATTTTGCCAACGTATTTTTAATGTTGGTACTCAGTTTGATGTTGCAGGTTACACAAAGTTTCCTCCCAGGGATAAGTTTAAGCTCAAGAAGTTTTGCTTTGTCTCTTAGCTCCGGTGTGATCTCTCGTAGACTTCTTACTGGTTCTTTTTTCTTCTTCTTTGGAGGTGGGAGTGCTTTAGCATTTTCGTGGTCATTGAAAGGGTCACAACAGTTGCGCTCATGACTTTCAAAGAATTTGATGTAAGATGCATGATGGCCAACACACACGTGCTTCATAGACTTGTTGCATTTTGATCGTACATGCAGAAGTCGAAGCTGTTCTTCTGTAAAAGAGTCTCGTGGAAACACATCTCCAGAACAAGGCCCACAATCTTCCACTTTCTTGTGCAAAAAACATCTCTTCCGAGTCATTCCTAGCAAAGCAAAACAGAAGCAGAAATATACCCCAATTAGACAAATATAATAAGATTTCAAAGTAATACAAAGTAAAATAAGACGATATAAAATTACCTCACTGAACCACAGAGTGGCTTGGTTAGATCAGCAGCAGCAGGTCCAGCACAAAAAAGTTGCTCGGATCGTAGACTGATCGCCAAGTCTGAAAACAAAAGCAAATACATAACTTGAAACACACATTGATACTGAATACAGAGGACAAGCATGCATACTTTACACATTTTGCCTTTAGTGACATACTATTTTTTTAAAAAAGGTGCAGATGACTTTAGTTAAAAGGGGTTAGGTTAGGAAAAGGAACGAAAATAAAACAACGGCAGAGCGCCCGTCGTTGAATGTAAACCAACAAACCAACGCATTTAAGAGACATTCCATGCCGGTTCGGCCAGGCCCTGAAGGTGACCATTGACGATTTCCACGCCGCTTTGGTACTTTTTTGTACTCGTGGAGACGGGGCGATTGCCAAATTTTTAGGTCCCTGGGTCCATTTTTGAGGCCAGGGTGTCAGTTTTTAGATTTCTCTGAACTTTCTTTGTTGTTTTTGTTGAAATTGCATCTGTTACTCCCTTTCTTGGCTCTCTACGGCACAGCTTTAACGCCAGCACAATGATTTTGTGCTTAAAAGACGCGTATTGAGTAGAGGAAGAGATTTCAGTGGTCAAATTTCACTTTTGAACCCGTCTTTACTGTGATCTGAGCGATTTAGTAAATTAAAACCATGTCAAAATAGGTTAATTTTCGCCAACTTTGGGGAGGGATCTTTTGGTGAAGGGAAACGAATTTTTAACTTTTTTTGACGGATTCTTGAAGGTCTCGGGAAGGTCTTTCGAGGGACGGTGCCAAAAAGTATGGGTGTACCCCTAGTTTAGCCGCTACAGCCCTCCAAAGTTTCAAAAAATTCGCAAATTTGCACTAAATGGTACAAAGAGTAGACATAGGCTTCCCGGCCCACGCCAATCGCCATGCGCGGCCTTGGCCATACTGACCCGACAATAACTGGCGTCTGCAATCATGTTTACTTGACCCCCAAGCCCCTGGGTCACCCACTGGTCGGAGGAAGGGGAGGGAAATCACGAGAATTTTCACTAAATGTTGCACTTTTACCTGTGTCGTCCCAGTCTCTCCCCAGTGGTGATAATGGACCTCAGACCGGATAAGCTGGACAGAAATTGACCTTCCCCTTTCTTCTCTCTCTCTCTCTCTCTCTCTCTCTCTCTCTCTCTCTCTCTCTCTCTCTCTCTCACTCTCTTTTTTTTTCCACACACACACCCTTTCCCCCCACGGGTAGAAGCGCCGGGGAACGCCTGTGATCAAGAAGGGTAGGCAGCACGTGTGCCGACAGGTGTCCTACCCTGCAGCTGGTGGCCTCGGCAACGCTTTATCTCATAGTTGCGTCATTAGTGGACGAAAATTCCTAATCTTACATCATTGTATGAACTGCCTACCCCGACCTGCCTTACAGACTTGATCCAGGAAGCGGAAGAAAGAAATAACGTAACTTATTTCCAAATTGAGTTTTTGTTTTATTTTTGTTCCTTAGGATGGTTTGCATCATTACACCAAATCATTTGACCCAATTCCTAGCACAGCGGTTCTCAACCTTTTTCGGGTCGCGACCCCAAAATGGCTGCCAAATATTTTCGCGACCCCAGGACCAAAGCTTCGCGACCCCATGCGACCCCATTTTTTTCTTCACATAAGGAAATAATGCACCGGCCGTTGCCCCAGGGCAGTGGCTACGGCTGAACCAGACGTCAGCTCACGACCCCAGGCGACCCCAGGCAGCTTCTCACGACCCCACAAAAAAATTTTCGCGACCCCAAATGGGGTCGCGACCCCGGGGTTGGGAACCACTGTCCTAGCAGTTCAGGAGAAAATCCATTTGGTAAATGCACTGAGAAAACCTTACAAACTATTTTAGGCCTTACAAAGAAAAGCAGCTTGTTATAACAAAGTATTTTGAGCATACATAAGCTTACAAAGAAAATACTTCGTAATTTACGAACTATTTCTTTGTATAACAAAGTAAGTTAGTTTGTACAATGTATGCTCAAAATACTTCGTAAGGTTTTAAGCGTGTGGGTATAACTCTACTTAACCCCTTTTACGGTCTAAATTTCATCGGAAAATGGAGATAACTGAACCAAAGTCTACATGACTCCGTTCGACAAAATAGTAGAAGGAGATAACTCTACTTGTATTTTAATGAGTCCGATGTAAATAGAGTCAATTCAACATAACTCCCCCCCCTTTAAGAACAGTAGTTGGAACAAAAAGGTAACTCCTAAAATGTACCAGAGCAATACAGGCTCTCACCAGATCTCAGCTCCACTTGAATTACCTCCAAATTTCACCTTGTTTGGGAGAACTAAGTGAACATGGCTCCGTAGTCACGTAATGATTCCAATCACAAAAACCATCTACGGAGTGATCTAACACTTTTGAAAATTTTCAGTGGTGTTACTTATGCTTGAAATAATTTCCATTTTCATAATTCATTTGTTCAGTTAAAGTTTTTTCTGCAAACAGTTTTTTGTTTCTCCTGAAAAATGATAAAAACTAAGTTATCCCCTTCTTCCGCCTCATGGCTCACTTGTTCCCGGCTTTCCTGGCGTGAAAGGCCTGTCTAAAGTACTCTAGGACTGGCCACCCTGTTTGCATTGCTGTAATCTCGGAAAGTTTCGCTTTCTTTTGTTGCAACACTGCACTGAGAAAACCTTATAAACTGTTTCAGGCCTTACAAAGATGAGCAGCTTGTTAAAACAAACTATTTATAGCCTGTATAACCTTACAAAGAAAGTAAGTTACTTCGTATTTAACTTACTATTTCTTGGTATTAAAAGTAAATTAGTTTGTATTATGTACGCTCAAAATACTTCGTTAGGTTTTAGGTGTGTGCTGGTCTCGCTGGTTGGTTGTTGTAAAATGTGGATGGCATTCCCTCTTTGTTGTGACTGCTCTTTTCTATTCTGCGGGCTGTTCTTTCAGAAAGTCCTATTAGGCAGATCGAGGTAGGCAGTTCATACACTGTTCATACACTAGGAATTTTCGTCCATTTATGTTGTAACTTTGAGATAAAGCGCTGCCGAGGCCACCGCCTGCGGGGTAGGCCACCGGTCGGCACGCGTGCTGCACGGGCTGCCTACCCTTTTTGATCACAGGTCGACTGGACCAACTTTGCGCGGTCGGGGAAGACTGGACTAACTTTGAGCGGCCGGGGAAGACTGGACCATCAGCATAGGAAAACCATAGGCGCTAGTCCAGTCTTCCTCGGCCGCTCAAAGTTGGTCCAGTCTTCCCCGGCCGCTGAAAGTTAGTCCAGTCTTCCCCGGCCGCGCAAAGTTGGTCCAGTCTTCCCCGGCCGCGCAAATTTAGTCCAGTCTTCCGTGGAGGTGTCGAAGTAAACATGATTGCAGACGCCAGTTATTGTCGGGTCAGTATAGCCTAGGCCGCGCATGGCGATTGGCGTGGGCCGGGAAGCCTATGTCTACTCTTTGTACCATTTAGTGCAAATTTGCGAATTTTTTGAAACTTTGGAGGGCTGTAGCGGCTAAACTAGGGGTACACCCATACTTTTTGGCACCGTCCCTCGAAAGACCTTCCCGAGACCTTCAAGAATCCGTCAAAAAAAGTTAAAAATTCGTTTCCCTTCACCAAAAGATCCCTCCCCAAAGTTGGCGAAAATTAACCTATTTTGACATGGTTTTAATTTACTAAATCGCTCAGATCACAGTAAAGACGGGTTCAAAAGTGAAATTTGACCACTGAAATCTCTTCCTCTACTCAATACGCGTCTTTTAAGCACAAAATCATTGTGCTGGCGTTAAAGCTGTGCCGTAGAGAGCCAAGAAAGGGAGTAACAGATGCAATTTCAACAAAAACAACAAAGAAAGTTCAGAGAAATCTAAAAACTGACACCCTGGCCTCAAAAATGGACCCAGGGACCTAAAAATTTGGCAATCGCCCCGTCTCCACGAGTACAAAAAAGTACCAAAGCGGCGTGGAAATCGTCAATGGTCACCTTCAGGGCCTGGCCGAACCGGCATGGAATGTCTCCTAAGCAATTCAAAGATATTTTCCATTGCAGAACTCACACAGATCACCTCCAATGAAGCAGGGACGGAAGAAGAGCGAGCACGAGCATCCGCACCTTTCTGCCTACAGCTTCAAACAAACAACTCCAAGCAGCAACAACAACAACACACACAACACACTTAGTTCCGAAGTCCGCCACCGGCGGCGACGCACATCGCGCGGCACAGTCTCTCCCTTGCATTGCCTTGCACAGTGGGCCAGAAGACCGGCGCAGGCGACCAAAATTGTTCGGAGAGCCATCCATTGGTGGGGTCACACGATTGGTTCGAGTCCTAATCAGCGACTCTGGGGCTCAAAACGCGTGTAGAGTGTTTGGGCCGCCTGTCCCGGTCTTCTGGCCCACTGTGCCTTGAGGCGCCCAGGCCCAGGGTTTCCTTGGAAGGTTGGGAAGTGACGTGGGACTCTCACCGGTCGGTCGCCAAAGCCTCTTGACCACGTCCGCCAACATGGGGAAGGCGAGCGTGGCGTGGGGGTCGTTTAAGCGCGAAAGTGGCAATGCAGAGGTTCACAAGAATCGCTCGTTCTCCGAAACTAAGAAAACCCCTTTAGGATGTTGGTCTTTTCGTTTAGAGGACATATCAAGGTACATTTTCAGCCACAGCACACTTATTTTGATTAAGGTACAAAAAAGTTGGGGCCATTTTAACATTTGACTATAAAACTACAAAAGTTTAAGTTTTCGAGAAATTTTTTGAAAAAACCTATCTTGTTCAGTTTTTTTCTCTTTCCAACGGTATAAGCGGTTTTGAGAAAGGACAAAAACTTTCTGAGATATTGACTTTTATACAGTGACATGAAAAAAAAAGTTCCAAAAGTAAAACCTCAGATATCTCAGACCCCTGTCGACTTTCCGGGGGAAAAAGTATCGGTCCTTCAAGGGGCCCATAGGGCTAACAATCGCTGAAAATACCGCCGGGATCGGCGGCCATGTCCTTTAAAACCTTGACGAGTTGGCGTGGAATGACCCCGTTGTGGAGGACGCGGCCGCCCTCGACGCGGTGATCGGTGGTTGAAAAAGGAGTGCTTTTCTGTTTCCGTACTCGGAGAATGTGAGATAAGGCCTGTGCCTGGAGAGTATGCCCCTTTCACTTTCGGAGTACACTGTAAAAAAAATCTGAAAATTCAGACCACTTTTTTTAGACTTTGTGGTCTGAATCTATTTTTCAGACTTGTTTGCTTGTCTGAAAATTCAGTCTTTCGGTATGAAAATTGTGACCTGAGCGTCTTACAACTTGAATTTAGACCTGTGAAGTAGGAAAATTTAGACGATTAAGTCTAAAAATTCAGACCAACCTAAGATTTTGTTTGTCCGCTAGATGGCGCACATGTTGTGAAACATACCTACTTCTGTTTCAAAGGCCTTTAATTCAAAAATATACTAATTGAAAAGTTCAAAATTGGCAACACTTAATTGGTCATATGAGAACCATGCTCTGTTGGAAGATTTATCTCCGTAATATGAGTGGGAGTTGAACAATTTACATTTTAATTTACCTCTCGCGGGTGGCTCCGCGTCGCCATTTCCTTGGGTGCCGCAGGCTGGCTCGTCGTTGGTCAGGGAGAAGTCCCAAGGATCTTCTCCCTCAACACAATTTTTACTCGAGGTGTCCTCTCTTGAGGACTACATACACATATGGTTCCAATATTGTATTTTACAAGGCATGGACCTTGGTGTTTGCAATCTTCATTCACGTCTGAATTTTTAGACCACCAGCTCTTAAATGTGAGACTCTCCAGTTCTGAATTTTAAGACCATCTAAGTGGTCTGAATTTTCAGACCTCAAGTCTGTTAATAACTTCTGACTAATTTTGTCTGAATTTTCAGACTTTTTTTTTTAACAGTGTAAAGCCCCTTTCACTTTGCTGGCGAGGGGCCTTACGTTAGGTTATGTGCGGGTTAGCATGGACCGACTGTATGGGTCGGGTCAGGTTATGTTGCTGGCTGTATGGAAATATCATAAAAAACGCGCACTCACAACACAAACCCCGACCCGCGGTCGCACCCCACCCCACCGTCGAGAGGGGTGAGGTGAATGAACCACCCCGCCACCCCCCGAGCGACGCAACCGAGGCGGCGCTACCGCCACGGTTGGTGGTTAAAAAAGGGGTGCCTTTCTGTTTCCGCACTCGGAGATTGTGTAGTTAGGCCCGGGCATGCAGCCTAGGCCCCTTTCACTTTTCACTAAGGCCCCTTTCACTTTCGGAGAAAAGCCCCTTTCACTTTGCTAGCGAGGGGCCTTACGTTGGGTCATGTGCAGGTTAGGATGGACCGACTGTATGAGTCGGGTCAGGTTATGCTGCTGGCTGTATTGAAATAACATAAAAAACACGCACCCTCAACACACACCCCGACCCGCGGTCGCACCCCACCCCACCGTCGAGAGGGGTGAGGTGAATGAACCACCCCGCCACCCCCCAGAGCGACGCCACCGACGCAGCGCGACCGCCGCGGTTGGTGGTTAAAAAAAGGGGTGCCTTTCTGTTTCCGTACTCGGAGAATGTGGGGTTAGGTCCGTGCACTCGGCCTAGGCCCCTTTCACTTTTCAATACACACACTCACACACATTGCATCGCCGAATTAATTTATTAAATTAATTATTTTATTTAAATGCACTTTTCACTTTATCGGCGAGGGGCCTAACGTTGAGTAACGTCCGCGGTTTCACACCTTTCACTTCGGTGCACTGCACCACAGCACCCCCACCCCACCCCTCCCCCACCCGTCCAGAGGGGTGGCAGAACCAGGAAAGAGGGGTGCCAAAATCTGCCACGAGGCGTGGCAAAAACGGGCATGGCAGAATCTGGCAGCTTCAGTGCTTCAGTGGCCCCGTACCGGCCTTTTCATACACACATGGACATGATTGACCAGATCGGCCTGCCCACGCTGTTCTTGACTTTGAGCGCCGCCGACTTTCACTGGCCGGACCTGTTCCGCCTCTTCCTGGCATGTAAGGGGCTCTCTGCCGAAGAACGCGTTACACTCGAAGAGCTAACCGAAGAACATCGACGAAACTTCATCGTGAATCGGCCATTTGTGCCTAGCATATTCTTCATGAAGAGGGCAGAGCTGTTCCTCACCCCATGGGAACAACCTCGTCGCATCCACGTCGCATCAACATAAGATAGGTGGATTAGGGGGATGGATTTTGTCCACCTTAAATCCACCTCCCCGGAACCTCGATTCTTGATCGATGGTTAAATCACCTTAAATTCAACGTTGATACTAGGTTGAGCATAGAGTGAGCTCAGTCCACGTAAAATCCACGCTGATAAAAGGTGGTGTGTGTGTGTCATGCTTGAAATACTAGGTATCAACCGCGACAGAACGTGGAACAGGCGACTTCTGGTGTCAACCTTTCATCGACAGAGAAACTATGTGGCAAACGGTGTCTCCGACTTGTAGATACAAGATCTTGGTAGATACTATGTGGATCTTCTGAGCCTACCCCTTAAAAAATTATCAACATTGGACGCTATACCAATAAGGACGTAAATAAAAAATTTGGAAGATCCTCATCACGCAAGTCGTGACTGGCGTCCCCTGAAGGAGCGCCTTCGCTGCCCAACCGAGGCTACGCAGAGAGGCTTGGTGTCGTCCACAGCCTAGGGCTCGTCGTGCAGAGCGCACCCGTGGCACAGTTGGTAGAGTTGCGGTGCAGTAATTCGGAGTCCCGCGTTCAACTCCGAGGTACGGCCTCGTATATGACCAATTTCGCCGGGGAGTACCACATGTACAGTACTATGAGTAACTCAAAATGCAGGCTCGGCCTCTAGTTTTGCTCATTTGATGTCAAATTTTCCTTTCATGCAGTGCAACATACCGCTGATGGGAGGTTGAGTGCACGCGGTGCCGGATCCACGTTCCATCCACCTAGTTTGACGGGGACGTTTTGACTCGATGTCGAGTCGATTATCCACATCGATTCTACGTGAAAGTCCACGTCCTATCTATGTCGCATCCACGTGGTTGTTCCCATGGAGTCATCAAGATCTTCAAGATGATGTACCCACTCACGGACGTCTGGTTCCGCTATGAGTGGCAGTTTCGAGGAAGTCCGCACGTTCACTGCCTCCTTTGGCTTCGTGGCGCTCCGGACATGATGCGCGTCAAGGAGATGACCCCCGAGGAACTCGCCGCCGCGGTGGAGTACTTCGGGAACATCGTGTGCTCCTTCAACTATGGCCTGGGGCTTCCACCAGCCGTGGAGCACCCATGCCGCATCCGCCTTGGTGACATTCCCGCCGAGGACCAGGAGCGCGCCTTGGGGGAGCTCCTCAACCGCGTGCAGCGCCACAAGTGCACTGACAACTACTGCCTGCGGAAGAACAAGGACGGTCAGGTTGTGTGCCGCTTCAAGTTCCCCTTTGAGTTGGCCGACCAGGATGTCATCATCTTCGACGAGAAGGGAGAGGCGAAGTTCATTGGGCGGCGAAATGACCCCCTTATCAATGGCTTCATCATGGCGGTCATCAAGGCCAGGAGGGGCAACATGGACGCCAAGCCCGTCACCTCGCACGATGGCTGCGTCAACTACCTGGCCAAGTACACTGCCAAGCCCGAGAACAAGTCCAAAACTATGCAAGAGCTTTTCGAAGACGCTCTGTCTGGACTGCAGGAAGAGGACAGCGCCAAGAAAGCCATCCAACGTCGCTGCATCCAATCCATCAGCGAGCGTGACTACTCTTCGCAAGAAATTCTTCACTTAGCCACTTCTCAGAAGCTGTTCCGCTCCAGCCGAGCCTTCGTCAAGATCGTCTTCACTGACAACAATTAGGTTCCGGTCGGCCACAACGCTCAAGACGCAGATGTTGCCGAGGACGTTGAAGCCGACGATCCCGACAGCCCCAATGAGGATGCAGACGAGGATCAAGATGGCGAGCTTGTCCTTGAAGAAGAACTTCCGCGGGGCTCTCTCCTGGACAAGTATCCGAGAAGACCAGCCAACCTCGAGAATATTACGCTGTGGGAGTTCACCCGGGATTTCCAGTTCAACAGGCAACCGCGGAGGTAAGTTCACATTTTCCAAAGCTTTAACACCTTAAAAAGGTCTGCAAAGCCTCGCTTCGTTATACGAAGAAAATGAAGGCATTGTAAAATCTACGAAGAAATGCTTCGTATTATGAAGCAAAATCCTTCGCAATACGAAGCATTTCTTCATAACACGAAGCAATAACAACGCCTCCATTTTCTTCGTCGTTACGAGGCAGATTCTTCGTAGGCTTTTTAGAGTGAAACCAAGCGTTAATATTTTGATGCTACCGCCTTTTGCATCGTTCTCCGTTCACTATAATTAAAACCACTTTAAGGTCTTTTTTAACAGATAACAAAACTTGACCGCATGCTTAAGCAAATCTCTCTTATAGTTACAGAAAGTACGATCAAACTTAAAATAGAAACTTTATCTGAAATGTTTTTTTAACATTAGGACTAAGATCCTGATTAAAACGTTGTTTTCGATTAAACCGAGCAACACGTCTAAAAGGTAGTTTCTGTTGAAGATATTCCTTTTTTTTTCTTAGTAAAATTTATTTTCAAAGGAGTAAGATTTTCACCATAACCTCCCCTAAACGTGGTACGTGGGCACGCGAGATTTAATGTGGTTTTGCTTTTTAAGGTGGTACAGAAGAAGGAAGTTCGCCGTCGTCTGCGTGTTCCCCCGTCTGCGACTGACGGGCAACGCGATCCGTGACGAAGGATTCTACCGCCAGCAAGTGCTGCTGCACGTGCCGTGGCGCGACGAGGGCGCTCTGCTCGGCCAGCACCCCAACTGGCAGGAAGTCTTCAGGGAGCACGGCATCGTGCCACGCGGCGGCCAGCCCGCGCCGCCCGCCGACGAGGACGACGAGCTGGAGGAGCTGGACATCCCCGAGGCCGACCCCGACGAGGAGTGGATGGTGATCGCCTGGCAGCACCCCAACCAGGACGTGCAGCGCATCGAGATCGGCAGGAGGGAGATGGACTTGGCGCACGACTGGACTGTGGACGCCGCAACGTACGGGGACGTCGGCCGGCTGCTGCACGCAGTGGAAGTGGGTAAAGGACAGCATGAGTTTGCAGCCGACACCGCCGAGGCCCCCGACGTGCAGCTGACTGGGGAGCAGTCGGCCGTGATCAGCATCCTGGACCACCAGATCGCCTTCGCGCAGGGCGGCGATGGCCCGCCGCCGCCAATGCGAGTCATCGTGCAGGTCAAGGCGGGCTGCGGCAAGTCCACCGTCATCGCCGTCATGAAGTCCCGCATCGTGACTGCCTTCGGCCCTGGCAGCTTACTGCTGGTGGCGTCGACGGGGGCAGCCGCCGACAACATCGACGGCCAGACCGTCCACGGCGCGCTGCTGATACCCGTCCCTATGTCTGCATTCGCCCCGCTCACTGGGGAACGTGCCAAGACGTTCCAGGACACTATGGAGCCCGTGCGCTTCCTCATTGTGGACGAGTACTCCATGATCGGCTTGCCCATACTGGGCATGATGGAGCGCCGCTGCTCCGAGGGCAAGCCGGGTAGCAGGGAGACGTTCGGTGGGCTCTACGTATACCTCATCGGCGACCTGGCCCAGCTTTACGCCACCAGCAGAATGGCACCCGAATGACAAGGAAAATTTGAAAAGTCTTTTCAAATACAAATACAAAGAAGATATAAAGTCCTTTAAATCGAATTGTGAAATGAAGTAAGTTGCACCATGATGCTTCTTTTATCGTGGCACTTTTTTTCTAGAAGGGAAATAAAAACAAACTCTCTGAAATAAGTGAACACCTCTAAGCGCATGCTTTTAAGAACAGCTCCGGATGCATGCTTGGATAATCCAACTTCTGTCAGGGTAGACATGAGCCCCTTTCCGATTGACCCCTAACCTGAGCCTAGAACGTGCCCCTGCTGAGCCCCGACCAGGGCCTTCACTGCGCTTCGATGGCAAAAGCCCCGACCTGAGCCCGGCTTCAGCCCAAACCACAGCCCCACTTGAGCCACGCGCCAAGAAAAACAAAATTTATGCAAATTTTTTTGACATATGTGCAAAAATGCTCTTTGGGCTCAAATTGGGCCCAGTCTTTGGATGAGGTCAGGATCAGAGTTGGGCTCTGTCCATCGAAGCTCAGTCAGGGCAGTAGTCGAGGCTCGGTCAAGGATCAAGCTGGACTCTGGTTAGGGTTAAGGTCATCGGAACTTCATTGAAATGCGGCTCACGTTCCCTTGCTTAAAATTTGCATTTGCATGTTTAGCAAAGACACATCTACGAATGCATGCTTATGCATCTAAAAGAGTGGGCAAAGACCTAAAAGTGCATTCCTTATCCTTGATTTAGGTACACGTTTGCAGACGCATGCTTCTTATGCAGGCATCTGTAGGTGCGTACCTATATTAGCATGCAAGTAAAATAAGTACTCTCATTATCCATAAGTAGGCATTTGTAGGCTTCACCATAAAATAAACATTTATTTCTAATTATTTTCCCTTTCCGAACCTCGCCGCCTCGTTAAAGCCGCCTCTTCGATCCCGAAAAGAAAGCCTGAAATATGCCTTGGCTAGAGTCGGGAGAGGGCAGCCCGGTAGGGGGCAGCACCTCTCGACGACCTCGAAGCAAGGGGTATCGCCGCAGGCCGGGTCAAACCTTTAGAGACTGATAGTACCGAAAGTTTTTTTTGCTTTACTGTACAAAGAACACGATTTGTTAAGGACCGCTTAGACGAAACTTGCAGAAAAAGGACCGTTATTCGGTTTAAAAATTGACCTTAGCATCCCTTTTAAATAAAATGCCACCTGTTTTTTAGGTTATGCGCCAATGCGCCCTCTCACACTCTTACAACTTTTGAGACTGCTGCTGCTGTTTTTAGTTCATGAGATTTCCCTCAGGACCCTTTTTGTATTAAATGCTTTGTTTTTAATGAGACGTTCTTTTTACAGATATGAAAAAAAGGATAAACTTACTTTTGAAAAATTTTATAACAGCATGGCCCTCTAGGACTGCCTCTTACGTAGTTGACTTGGACTTTAACCTTTTTCCAGATTCTCTCCAAGTAAGACACATAAATAACTCATTTTTTTCCTAATAAAAAGTCAACTTTCATTTGGGGGAGGGGGGTGGGGTTGTGTCAGACACCTTAGGGTGCCGCCAGCAGTGCTTTCGCTTCGCTGACCCATTATTGCTTATTTCACTAATTTGTTCATCACATGTACTGTGCACGACCCCCCCCCCCCCCAGGTCAGGGACGTTCGAGCTTTAGGTTCACGTCTCCCCTGGGGGCTATTGCTTGCAATAGTTGCTAACGCCTGACCTGGGGTAGTCAAGGTGGTGGTGTGTCCTTACTGCATGGTGTTTACTACTGTGATTTGTTGTTTGCTTGTGTGCGCCTATGCTTTTCCTCTAGACGAATGGACGAAAGACATATGAATCAATTTATTCAGCATTTGAATACTGTTGATCAATCCACTTGTTGAGGGCTTCAAGGGCATAGAAGGCATGGAGGGACCTGATCTGATCTTCCTCTTCGTCCAAGAGGGTCTGGTTTACAGTTTCCTGTCCGCCCATGTTGATGGAATGCTGCAAGTCCTCCTCCATCTCAGACTGCCATTCTTGAAATTCGCGGTCTCGCCATGAACCAGCCCCTGATGAGTAGCTGGGGGAGTCCGAATCTGTGGCCAGGAATCAGTTATACAGTACACCGCTGGCATTCCACAGAGGATGGGGGTTATGGCTAACTTACCGGTTGACTCGTCTGAGGACAGACCCAGAGCCTGCACATTGAGGTGACCCATCCTTTGTGATTTTGGATGGCAATAAGGTAGCTAAGTGAGTAGGTTAACTGAACAGCAACAACAACGGCGACGCCGCGGTGAGCGTAAACACGGCGACTGCAGCGCCACCTGGCCTCCCCTGGCGGTGCCTCGGCGAACTAGTTACAGCCGGCGTTTGTTCCGATCTGCTCTCGCTGTGTTTACGTACTATCCCAGGCCTTTTGTTTGTTGATGTTGTGTATGTTGAGATTTGACTGTGAAAGTGTAATTGTGACTAATTATGGTGAGTAATGTAACTAAATGGTAGGGAAAGGGGTTTTGAACGGAATAACATTTTGATATTTTGCAGATTGAGAATGTGGAGACTTTCGCGACCACCGAGTCCGAAGTCACGGTGATAGCGGCTCCGGACGGCCCCCAGTCACTGTTCTGGGCGGTAGCAAGGGCGATGTTCCCGAACGAAGGAGATTGGGAATTTCATGCCCGGAGGCTTAGAATGCAGGTGGCAGAGTACTTGCGGTCTCATTCTGAGAGATATGCCACAATGCTTTCGGCACACGCTCGCCAGCGGATAGTGGAGGAGTTGGCCGACGATGCTAACTTGGTTGAAGCTGCACTGGCTCATGTGCGACAACAGGATGCCTATGTAGGCATTGAGTCTGTACAGGCGCTGACCGGTGTGCTGGCCAGACCCATCAGATTGTTGCGCCCAGGAATGCAGCCGGTTTCATTCCACCCGCCCGGCTGGGTACCTGGAGGAAGGGTGCAGCCAGTGGTTCTGGCTCAGACAGTCCAGGAGGTGCCAAGGGGAGTCGACGGTAATATGATGGTTTGGCACTTCGACCCGGTTGCTCAGGAGAGACCGATTGAAATCAGGGCGGACATTGATCAAGCTAGGGTACAGGGGATTGCTCCTGCTCCACCCGGGCCTAGTGGGGTCACTCGTGTTCGTCGAGAAAGTGTGACATCTGGCACAACCGGCACGGCGGATGGTGCGACTCCGCAAGATGGGGAGCCGAGATTTGAATCTACTGCGCCTACTCAAACAGGTGGTCGACTTCGGATAGCCACCTGGAATGTGCGAGGGTGCGCCGGCACTGGTGGCAAGGAGCGGATTGATGGAATCTTACAACGCCTCAATGTAGCTCTGGCGGTTCTCCAGGAGACTCGTTTGCCCGCACAACGATGCCATACAGAGGGCTACAGGTGGTTTGTAGAGGGGGAAGCCCCGAGGGGTGGCCGCGGGGTGGCGGTGTTGGTCAGGAGGAATGACCCCAGTATTAATCCCACGGTGGTCACCTTTCCACACAGGGACATTGCTGTACTTGAGGTAGGGGTGGGCGCGGCTAGAATGCATTTAATTACTGCACATGTTCCTTCAGCTTCAGCAGGAAGACACGCGGCGGTAATGACGGCGCTTGCTGCGACGGTTGCGGCAGTACCCAGAACGCATTGGAAAATGGTAGCAGGTGACTTCAACGCCCATCTTGGATTAGACAGGCGCCGAACACTGCCTGGGGTGTTAGGCCCCAAGCTACTGCATGAGCACACCGACGCACCTGGTGCTGAGATTCTGGAGATGGCCAAAAATCACAAGATGAGAGTGTGGACGAGTGATGAGGATGCGGTTAACTGTCTGGAAACTTGGAGGAGGGGGCGGCAACGTTCTCAGCTTGATCACATTCTTTCTGATTACCCCAGGTTCCAGGGAGTGTTTGGCGATAATCCAGCTGATGGCGAATCAGACCATTCGGTTGTCGTGGCTACGATCCGCCTTCCAGATCGCCCCCGAATCCCACCGCAACCGAGGGACAGAGCTGGCAGACCACAAGCTACGAGGGAACACAGGCGGCGACCCCCAACAATTGATGTGGACAGGCTATCGACGGACCCCGAGGCAAGGGTCAGATATCAGGACGAAGTGGTCAGGTGGATTGAGTTGGCCAGGGCGGCTCAGCCGGATGAGCCACTCCCGTGGCAACAACTGAAAGGGGCCATCGAGAATGCGGCCAGGACGACCCTGGAGAAGGTACCGTCTCCTTACACTCCCAACAGGCAAGCTGCAGCCAACATGCGAAGTGCGGCACTGACAAGAGTCAGGAGGGAGCCTGACGACGCCTTTGCCAGGGCCACACTGAACCGAGCGAAGGCGGTTATGAAGGCAGCTGAAAGGGAGCACGCGGAGGCTCGTACTACCAGGGAGCTGGCGGCGATGGGAGACAGGCCGGATGGTAAGGGTATGCAGCTTCTCTACAGGTACTTGAAGGCATCCAAGAGGGAGACCCAAAGGGCAAATAGAGGGCCGACTTTACGCCAATGGGAGGAGGCCCTGGATCCGATAAGGGGAAGACCACCGGCTCTCATCCAGGTCCCTCCCGGGGAAGTACCTCCCGAACCTCCGACGGCCGAACAGCTTCAAGAGTATGCCAGGAATCTCTCAAGGAGGACGGCAGCCGGACCGGATGGGATCAGGAATGAGTTATTGATTTTTGCGCCGCCCCTGTTTTTTGTTGAATTGGAGAGGATTTCAGCAGTGGCTTGGAGGGATTTTAACTTTCTGGAGGAGTGGACGACATCCTTTCAACAGCCTATTTCCAGAAAGGCCAGGGCAACATTGGTGGGGGATTTCAGACTGATAGCGCTATGTAATGGTGTTTATAAGTTGCAGGCACGTCACCTATTGAACATCATGATGGCTCTGACCCCGCCAATGGGGCCCTACCAGGCAGGTTTTCAGCCAGGCAGGTCATGTAATGACCATGTTTTTACTATAAGAAGAGTGCTGGATGCAAACTGGAGAGCGGCCAATTGGACCTACATACTGGCACTGGATATTCGACAGGCATTCCCCTCACTGTCTCAAGAGGCAATGGTCCAGTGCCTGGTGGATAGGGGGATTCCCGCCTCGGTCATTAATGTGGTCATTAGCTTGGCCTGCACGGAGACAACAAGGGTCAGATGGGGGGCAGAGACCACTGGTCCAGTAAGGCGGGGTCGAGGCTTCAGACAGGGATGTCCCTACAGTCCAATGGGCTTCACCGACGCACTGGATTGGGCGATTCAGAGAGCGGTGATGGAAGTCCCCCAATTTTCACTGCAACTCAATTCGCCAACAATGCTACCCATGGTGTTGGCCTTTGCTGACGATGTGCTGACTGCTGCTAATGAATTGGAACAACTATGGGCATTAATAGGGCCATTAATCAGAGCATTTGCAATTTTACAGTTGGAGATTAACCCTGCCAAGAGTAAGCTGATGATTCGGGGCTTTGGAGTACCCCCGGCCCTACCCCATGAGATGGTGGATCTCGGCCCAATTCAGGTTACAAGGGTATCTTCCATGGAATACCTTGGCGCCACAATCACCGAAGATCTGGGCAGGAGGGATACCCTTCAATACAGGGTCCGCTCTGGTCAGAATGCCATGTATGGCATCCTACCAGCCCTTCAGAGGAACCCACTACCGGCCAGGGTCGTACATGGAATGTATCGGACCATTGTGAGTCCATCCGCTGCCTACTCTCTGGCCCTTGGGTGTGGCACCCAACAGCAGAGGAGTTTCCTCAGGAGGAGGTCCAGGACCATGGCTGCTACTATGCAGGCTACCTCACGGGGGCCAAGGGGAGCGGTGAACCGGTTGGATCGAGTCGATGCCCGCAGGTCTTCCCTGTCGGGTAGAGTACGCAAAGAGCGGCTGTGCTACTGGGCTCACGTGATGAGGCGTCCACCTGGGCATTATCTACGACGCGCCTTGCAGTTGGATCTAGGTAAAAAGGTTGGACGGCCTTGTCATACCTTCATGGAGGGTCTTGACGACCACTTCGCACGGCTACCAGCACCGCCCCAGGGTTGGGAGGCCCTGGCTGCCGACAAGAGGGCTTTTGCGGCATATGTCGACTCGGTGCAAGAAGGCTACAGCTCGACCGAGGACGAACTGGACGAACACCAGGACGACGGACGACAGCTTGTAGTGGCTAGCTCGTCTGATGACGAATAAGTGTGTGAAGTGCTTTGCTCGTAGGTGGCGGGTTGTTGGGTTATTTGCATGGCAAGTGTTGCGCTGGCGGCGCCCTGTTTATTCCATCTAATCCTTTTCTCCAACCCCGGTGTCCGGAAGGGGCGCAAGTCCTAAGGGTCACTGTTCATCTCACGATCGTAGTGGGATGGAACTCCCTCAGCGCTGCCGTGGATCGGAGTGCGACATGTGGGGGTGGGCTAATTCATCATTTAGGAGGAGCAATGGGTTCCGAGCCGGCGGATTACTAATACCGGATTGGGTCGGCGTACGTCCCCGCCCAGTCTGTAGCTAAGAACTACAGACCTTGTGGGGTTGGTAGAGTTGAGGCTCTATCAGCACACTTGTTGCTCGTAACCTGTAACCTGTAATAAAAAGTCAACTTTCATTTGTGTTTCTTTAATTTCTTGTTTGCTTTAAGGACTGGAATTTGAACTATCTAAATGACTATTTTAGTCGAATCCAAAAAGCTAACAAGCTGACTCCAGAGACCTCCAGCGGGCGGGCGGCGCTACCCAGGAAGAAGTGGAGTGGGTTGGGGTAGGTAGCGCCAAACCGACACTACGCTCAGCCACTGCTCGGGCTAGGCGACGAACATTGTCACCGAACGGGAGCCGAAGCTTGCCGAGTAGCCGCCCGGCCTGGGCGTTTTTACCCGGCTGGATGCGATTACTCCGACTGCCCACTGGGCGGGCGACAGGGCAGACTAGGGTGCGCTGGCGCAGCGCGCCGAGCCAAACACTGCGAGCGCTAGCGCAGCGCGCCGTTGCCGGACGCGGCCGGCCGATGGCTCGTGTAGCCGAACTCCGCAGATTACGAAACGAAAAAAAATTATTGCTTTCGCACAGAAAATAGGGAGATGTCATAGGGTATCGAACCTTGTACCCCACGTTTCATACCCTTCCACTATACCCACTGCTCTATCGCCCAGGCCTCCACCGAATGTGGCGGTCAACGGTAAGGCTGAGCTGGTGCTGCTGCCGTCGCCGTGTCCCACCGGCAGCGAAGCAAGCTCGCCGCCACCCGGCGCCACGCCACACCAAGCCGGCTGGGCATTTTTACCCGGCGGGCCCCACTGGGTGTGCAACGCTTGTAGGCGTGAGGCGGATACTTATAACATACATTGGCATTGATATGACAGTTCATGTCGATGCATGGTGGCTAGTCTGCTCGCCGTCTGAAGTTGCTCCATCTGATGGGTCGGAACTGACATTTGGCATAGAGTATGCAGCCTCAATAAGCGCTTAGTTCTGTCTGAATCACGTCAATACGTCCTCGTCGCAGCAATCCATCGCCCAATAGATTTTCGTGTGGTCTCACAATAGGTGTCCACCGTGTTCCTTCTCCCATCATTGGCACTGTTGTGACCAAATGTAAAGCCGATTGGCATTATTAATCCTATTCAACCATCGCGTCACGTTATCAATCACCAATATTGGGACATCGGATTAGGCGGACACGCATTGTAAGGCAACTCTCGGATTGACCAAACACCTATGTCTTTTCTGTTTTGCTTTCCATGCCAAATGCCAGCGGAGGTCCAAACAATAGTGCAACGCTTGTAGGCGTGTGGCCAATGCGTACAGCATGCATTGACAAAGATATGAGAGTTTATGTCGATGCATGGTGGCAAGTCATTACTTGACCCGCCTAACCTGACATTTGACATCGAGCATACTGAGCGTCACCGAGAAAGTTCCGTTCATAAATACCGCCGCCCGACACACAATACGATCACACTGAAAGCTTCGTCACGGTAGCCGCCCACACAAACGTCACCGCTCTTATGAAAAGAGTATTTCTCCTGCTTGACAGCCCGATTTGAGGTTGATCAGACGTTTAGGCCTTCGGATGCACGTCTCGGTCTCGACACCTCTCCCGCAGTGAAAGGAATCAAGGGTCCTGCTTTTCAGCCCGAATTGAGGTTGACCGGACGTTTGGGCCTACGGGTGCACGTCTCGGTCTCTACACCTCTCGCGCAGTGAAAGGAATCAAGGGTCTTGCTTTTCAGCCCGGATTGAGGTTGACCGGACGTTTAGGCCTTCGGGTGCACGTCACGGTCTCTGCACCTCTCGCGCCGTCAAAAGAATTACGCGTCTCGTTTATCATATGTAACCCCTTTTTGCCGTAAACGGTTTGCCATTGGAATGTGTACATCGTATCGTCAAGATCTCAACATCAGTGTTGCCAGACCCTAGCTTGCGGAAACCGCCACCAGAGCGAGCGTGACCAGCCCAAAACCCGCGAGCGTTCAAATAGCCCAAAACAGCAAGATCGTAGGAAAAATAGCCCTAACTAGAGGTTTTTCTTCCGGCCTTTTCCCCAGAAAAGTCGTGTTTATTCTTCCAGAGAAAGAAAAGACTAGGATAGGATTAAAAATATAGAAATTTGTTAGAGATCAGTTTTTCATGTATTTAGAGAGAAAAACAATCAACAAACGAAGTCTTTGGATAACAAACGACGATCGTGGATGGAGTGGGGGTACACGCTGCAAGACTGCCAACTTTCACCAAAATTAGCCAAAAAACCGCAGATTTGACTCCAGAAAGCAAAAATAGCCCAAATTGCGGTTTTTCGAAACAAAAATAGCCCAAATGGCGGGTACCAGCCGTTTCCCATTTTTACCCGCCAACCGGTTGACAAAAATAGCCCAAATTGCGGTTTCCAGCCCAATCTGACAACACTGCTCAACATGTTCGTCTCTGTTCTTCCTCTCTCTCCTGTGCTCATATGTCTCGCTTGTAAATATGAACATTATCTTTCAGTCTGAACCATAAACATTAATAAGAAATCTTCTATCTGTGATTTTCGAGCGTCTCTTTTAATTATTATTATTATTATTTTGTATAACTCGGGCAGTGTGAAGAAGGTAGTTATCTCAATTCACTTAATTGGTAACTGTAACTTTCCTAATATCAAATATGTTGTGTGTGAATATTTGACTGTCTTATCAAAGTGTTTCCAGTGTGTTATGTTTAAGTATGTTTATCTAATCTTGCACCTTTTTCAACAATTTATCATCTCAATCTTCTTCATTTTAAATCTGTGCCCTGTATCAAAATCAATCACTCTGTCAAAGGTTTTTATTTTCCTTTTTGCTTAATTCTAATTTAATTTCTGCTGATTTGTGATTTGATTGCTTAACAATATACGGTGTGATGAGATTTCTTCCCTTTCTCCTACTGATTTTTATCGCAATTTTACTGCTATGTACTAATATTGCTGCTTTTAAGGTTCACAGGTGGTACGCCGCTGGTCTGCTGCTCTCCGATTCCATGTGGGCATAGGACAAAGAATTTCAAACCTAAACAGTAAAATCTGATTCATTTTAATCCAGAGTAACCGTTTAATAGTTCTTCATTTGAAAGTTACTCTTTCATTCTTGTTCATTTAAAGTAGCTCTTGTGTTGAAATTCGTTGTGAAACGCCATCCGCTTTCTTGACTGATCCCAAGAAAACGGTAAAGGATGTCAGAGTTCTTACAAGTCAGTGAATTTAGCACAAACGTCTAGGGAAACCCCACTTAAGAACAGTATTATTGTCTCTTTCTGTTTTTACTTTCTCGCGCAAATGGTTATTTGATTAAAGATAATTATACGTGAAAAACCAATGCTGTGATTGCAAATCATAGTCAAATTAAAATAACGAAACACAATATAACTTTCATTAAAACAGTAAAATAATTATGGTTAATTATGGTTTTCTATTGTCAAGGAATTCATAACTCATTGACTTGTAACACCTCTGTCAACGACCGCTCGCAGATACCTCCTGGGTCGGTTGGAAAGTCTGCGTACATGTTGTGTTCCAACAATGTCTCTCAGGATTTTAGCTGCCTGATTGTCTTCTTAAAAGACAACAAGACAACGCATCAGATAATGAGGTCTCCTTCACATTTAAAATAAGACCTAAGGGCTGTCCGTTACAACACTCACTATTATCAGAAAGCTAAAATACACTTTCATTTATCTGTGTATGTAAAAAAAAAAATTCTGCCTGTGCACAGTTCCTGACATATTGTACTTCAATCCTTCATCACGTGGTGCACTATTAAATGCCTCAAAAAACCTTGAGACAGCTTGCCGAAGGCAAGCAGGGAAGCGCCGCAGGCCAAGGTAGGTGTAACGCCAGGCGTGGATTGTCGTAACTGGCGCAGCATCGCGAAGCCTGTTACGACAAGACACGGTCTGGCGTAAACCTACCTTGTTTAATACTTGGAGTGGTGTAGGTGTAAGGGAATCAACAGAAATAGTTGTCACGGGAATATTTTCCAAAATCTGATTGCAATCACCTTTCCATCAATCTTTGGTTTAAGGAGTGGAATGATGAGTAATGTTGTTGGAAGAAGCTGCAGTGTAGTGATTGGTATCATCTTTGGAGCAAGCTGTCGTTCTGGGAGTGGAATCATGACAATTATCATTGAAAGAAGTGGAAGCGCCATTGTTGTATCTACTGAAAAATGGTGTCTTATATTGAAACAAAGGCGTTTTGAGTGGTGTTGAGGTGGAAGCAGTGACATTTGCATTCATAGAAGAAGTAGAAAAAACCTTATTACTTGGAATGGGAATAGCATCCTTGATGTATCTACTGAAAAATGGTGTCTTAAATTGAAACAAAAGCTTTTTGACTGGTATTGACGTGGAAGCAATGGCAGGATCAGTTATTGATGTTATGGAGCAATGGGACAGGGAAATATTTGCCAAAACATCATTATCTTCTTCGTCACTTGAAATCAGCATAACATCGTCTGCCCTTCCAACCGATTGAACAAGCTGATGATCCGATGCTATGATAATTTCAGGAACATGCATTTGTGCTAGTAAAGCATTGTCCTCATCGTAACTATCAATCAGAATTGGATCATATGATTTAGAGCAACAGGGCTTCGGAAAATTTGCCAAAACATCATTATCTTCTTCGTCACTCGAAATCATCATTACATCGTCTGCACTATTAATTGATTGAAGAGGCTGATGATTCAATGCTTTGCTGATTTCAGGCAGATTCAATCGTGCAAAGAAAGCAACGTGCGTGAAGGTGGCCACCAAATTGGTGGCCACCAAAGCCACCATAGCCACCAAAGTGTTTCTTCTTCAAAATCAGACATATACCAGTCAATCTATTCAAAAAAACATAAAAAATCAAAAATGAGTCACATTTTGCGTTTTAACCACAAAGGGAAGTCCTATTTTGGGGTACCTTGATTTAGAGAGTTGTACCAACTCTAAGCCGCTGTATCTCAGCAACCATGCGTCCCACCGGGGTCAGCTAGATTTCAAACGAAAGCACTCGTCGAGCACAACAAGATGCGGTACTCGTTTTAATTTTAACCACCAAGGGAAGTCCAATTTAGGGGTACCTTAGTTTAGAGCGTTGTATCATCTTTACACCGCTGTATCTCAGAAACCGTGCGTCCCACCGGGGTCAGCCAGGTTTTAAAAGAAAGAACTCGTCGAGAACAACAAGATGCGGTACTCGTTTTAATTTTAACCACCAAGGGAAGTCCCTTTTACGAGTACCTTAATTTAGAGCGTTGTACCAAATTTACGCCGCTGTATCTCAGCAACCATGCGTCCCACCAGGGTCAGCAAGATTTCAAACGAAAGCACTCGTCGAGCACAACAAGATGCGGTACTCGTTTTAATTTTAACCACCAAGGGAAGTCCCTTTTACGAGTACCTTAATTTAGAGCGTTGTACCAACTTTACGCCGCTGTATCTCAGCAACCATGCGTCCCACCGGGGTCAGCCAGGCTTCAAACAAAAGAACTCGTCGAGCACAATAAGATGCGGTCCTTTTTTAAATTTTAACCACCAAGGGAAGTCCCATTTTTGGGTACCTTAATTCAGAGCGTTGTACCAACTTTAAGCCGCTGTATCTCAGCAACAATGCGTCCCACCGGGGTCAGCTCGATTTCAAACGAAAGCACTCGTCAAGCACAACAAGATGCGGTACTCGTTTCAATTTTAACTACCAAGGGAAGTCCCATTTTGGGGTACCTTAATTTAGAGCGTTGTACCAACTTTACGCCGCTGTATCTCAGCAACCATGCGTCCCACCGGGGTCAGCCAGGTTTCAAACGAAAGAACTCGTCGAGCACAACAAGATGCGGTACTAGTTTTAATTTTAACCACCGAGGTAAGTCCCATTTTAGGGTACCTTAATTCAGAACGTTGTAGATTCTTTACACCGCTGTATCTCAGAAACCGTGCGTCCCACCGGGGTCCGCCAGGTTTTAAAAGAAAGAACAAGTCGAGCACAACAAGATGCGGTACTCGTTTTAATTTTAACCACCAAGGGAAGTCCTATTTTGGGGTACCTTGATTTAGAGAGTTGTACCAACTCTAAGCCGCTGTATCTCAGCAACTATGCGTCCCACCGGGGTCAGCTAGATTTCAAACGAAAGCACTCGTCGAGCACAACAAGATGCGGTACTCGTTTTAATTTTAACCACCAAGGGAAGTCCAATTTAGGGGTACCTTAGTTTAGAGCGTTGTATCATCTTTACACTGCTGTATCTCAGAAACCGTGCGTCCCACCGGGGTCAGCCAGGTTTTAAAAGAAAGAACTCGTCGAGAACAACAAGATGCGGTACTCGTTTTAATTTTAACCACCAAGGGAAGTCCCTTTTACGAGTACCTTAATTTAGAGCGTTGTACCAAATTTACGCCGCTGTATCTCAGCAACCATGCGTCCCACCAGGGTCAGCAAGATTTCAAACGAAAGCACTCGTCAAGCACAACAAGATGCGGTACTCGTTTTAATTTTAACCACCAAGGGAAGTCCCTTTTACGAGTACCTTAATTTAGAGCGTTGTACCAACTTTACGCCGCTGTATCTCAGCAACCATGCGTCCCACCGGGGTCAGCCAGGCTTCAAACAAAAGAACTCGTCGAGCACAACAAGATGCGTTACTTTTTTAAATTTTAACCACCAAGGGAAGTCCCATTTTCGGGTACCTTAATTCAGAGCGTTGTACCAACTTTAAGCCGCTGTATCTCAGAAACCGTGCGTCCCACCGGGGTCAGCCAGGCTTCAAACAAAAGAACTCGTCGAGCACAACAAGATGCGTTACTTTTTTAAATTTTAACCACCAAGGGAAGTCCCATTTTCGGGTACCTTAACTCAGAGCGTTGTACCAACTTTAAGCCGCTGTATCTCAGAAACCGTGCGTCCCACCGGGGTCAGCCAGGTCTTAAAAGAAAGAACTCGTCAAGGACAACAAGATGCGGTACTCGTTTTAATTTTAACCACCAAGGGAAGTCCCATTTTTGGGTACCTTAATTGGCGAGCGATAGCGAGCCCTTGCTGTGATTGGGGTGCCCCGAAAAGCGATTGGTCGTGTGTCTGTCTGTCTGTCTGTCAGTCCGTTTGTACTCACCAACGATTCTCAGCATCTACACTGTCTAAAGTTACAAAATTTTGCATTTGACATCAACTTAGTTTTTCCCAACACGAGTTTGTTTCAATTCATTGTTTAGTATCGTTTGAAATATTAAAAACATCGTTTTGAATTAGGTTATTAGCGTTGTTAGGTTGGCAGCAGTTACCAATTTCTAATACCTGCGGCCGCGGCTCTTAAATACGGGACTGAGGCAAATTTAACAAAATAAAGAGCAGAAGGGTTAAAAACTGAGTTCGGTGATAGTTTTTCAACAATATAGAATGATTGAAACACCTCCGGAGTGTCAACGCAGTGAAATAAGGAAAATGAAATTGAAAATGATTACGCGTTTTGTCCCCCTCCCCTCCCCCGCCAGAGGGGAATCTTACCCAGGTCAGTGCAGTGTTTTTGAGATTTGCAAGATAAAATACTGTTTGCCTTTCATACTTAGTGAGTCTGTACTTGCTTATTTTTCTCAGAAGATTTGTTTTTTAGTTGTTTACTTATTTAATAAAATTGGGAAATACATAAATATATTCTTTTGAAACCAGACATTAATCTTTGCTAAATGGGACCATTATTTTTTTTAATTATATGGTTGAGTGAGTGGTTTTGCCATAGCTGGTTTTGCAATAGACATCATATTCAGTGAAGTGATTTAGGTTTTGAGCAATGAGTCAATAGATCATTGGATTTAAGGAGACGTGTCATACAACTGTGTCATACATTGTCTGCGACGACTGATACTCAGTGTTGGTCGTTTGTTTAAACTGGCTGCCTTTCCAATTAACACAGAAAATGAGATCAATATTTATGCTGAGCTGTATCTTTACTTCAAAGATAAAGTATCACATTAAGACTCATTTACGAATAAGATCAACTTTTGTTCAGCAACATGTGGCTTTGACATTGGATTCGATGAGACGATTCATTGGATCTGACTATAGGTCTTCTCGTAAACTGGTACCAAACAGCCTGCCTAACTGTTCCTCTTTATTTTAACTATGATAAAATAATGTAATCAATATTATTAAATAGACCACTAGTTAAAAATAAAAGGAAGATAAAACGCTCTCAGGTATTACCAATAACATTGCGTATTCACAAGTTTCATAAAGAATATCGAACGGTGACTCAAGCATTTGTGTTCCTCGACTGAGTAACAGTGTTAGGGTTAGTGGCACCAGAGCAGCTCATTAACATACGATTTTACCCCAGGTCTATATAAGTACTGCACCTAAACTTGGCTCATTTTTGACCAAAATTTTATATTCGAGTTTTACATTGTTTCCTGCAGTTTTTGGTGTGCTGATCACGAAAATGACATCCAATCTCACCCCAGACCTTTTCTATACCCAATATTGGCCAATTTTGGACCAAAATTTCGTTAACGATTTTAACATTGTTTCCTGCAGTTTTTGGTGTGCTGATCACGAAAATGACATTCAATCTTACCCCAGACCTTTTCTTCACCCAATATTGGCCAATTTCGGACCCAAATTTCATATTTGAGTTGTACATTGTTTCCTGCGGTTTTTAGTGTACTGATCACGGAAACGACTGCAAGTTCCACCCGAGACCTATACTTTACACCATTTGGGCCCATTTTGAACCAAAATTTTATACGTAGTCGAGTTGTTGAACGACCGTAGTACTTCCCCAAACTGAGAGGGGGGGGGGCTCTCCCGCACGTAACATGAGACAAACAATCCAGACAAATTTGAAAGCTGTCATCAGGAGGCAACGAGCGTAGCACTATTCAGGAACAATCCCAGTCTTTTACAATGCGTGTAATATTTTTGAGTGCCCAAGTGCTTTCATAAGGATGTGCTCAGTCGCATCGCTCGCCTACTACGCGCCCAAACTAAACGGCGCGTACCCCTAGTTTAGAGCGTTGTAGATTCTTTACACCGCTGTATCTCAGAAACCGTGCGTCCCACCGGGGTCAGCCAGGTTTTAAAAAAAAGAACTCGTCGAGAACAACAAGATGCGGTACTCGTTTGAATTTTAACCACCAATATTTTGAATGCTTTCAGAATGATCTTGGCTTTGCATGAATGGATTCGTCTGAACAAGTCAACCGAAATATGTTGACACGCCCCATATGCTTGTTCAAAAAGATCTTGTCTTTCAGCTTCAATATTTAGAATATGCCCTTAAACGGACGTAATGTAATAGTTTGGAGGTTACCCTTGATAAAGGCCACCTCTCGCCCAGTCCGGCCAACACCCGGCCAACACCCAGCCTGCACCCGGCCCAGGCCCGGCCAGCACCCCGCCATCGCTTGGCCAGCAGCTGGCCCAGCCCGGCCATCATTCATGAAACGACAAAACGTGGTATTTCTGCCGTCTACAGCGGTTGAAATCCCCTCAGAATCACTCGCCGCGCCTTTCTCGGTCTCGCGAGCGCCTGGTGGGTAGGCAGCCCCGCACGCACGCCTGTTCAGCGGGCTGGCCTATGTTGCACCCTGGCAGGCGCTCGGCCGACCAGCGCACAGTGGGCCAGAGGACCGGTGGAGGCGGACACAGTAAAAATACCACGTTTTGTCGTTTAATGAGTGATAGCCGGGCTGGGCTGCCGGCCGGAGCTGGGGTTGGCCGGAGTTGGCCGGGCCTGGACCGGCTGGTTGCCGGTGTTGGCAGGGAGTTGGCCTTTCAGGGGTAAAGCCTTTATTTGTTTTGCATTCAGGCCTATGACATGTGATGACATTATTCGTTTGTTTTGTGTACACAAATCACCAAAAATGAAATGGAGAGACTGCGCCAAAATATGGCGATTCTACAAAGTCTTGCCAAATATTGTCCCTTTTGTATGCAGTGTAGATTAGATATGCACACATATTTCCAAATTTATGAAAAATAAATGTACAAAAGCAGTAAATGTGTTCTCTTCAGCAGTGATTGTGTGTTTTTGTTTTAAAGCATTTCTTAATACAAAATGTACCTTGATAATTTCTCGCAGGTTAGGTGTACGTTACAACTGAGCCGTACATCAGAGCTATCTCTTATACCTTCTTCTGTCACGAATCTAGGATAAATCAGAAGGATTTTAATGGATTCTTTTTAAACCCATGACAGAGCATCACTCCGATATTTTATTCTTACCTTCGCAGGTACAAGCACAACACTTTAGGACGCAGTAAGAGACTGACCGACCTACTCGCTTCCTCTTTCTTTGAACATTCATTGCACTCGTATAAATTTTTCCCGTCGAGTCTTTCAACAGCACTAAAGTAAGATTGTAGTGCTGTCTCTATAGAAATTGTAGCATCCAATACCAAATGTTTGAAAACATCTTCTGCTCGTGATGCTTTCTTGCACTTGCTGCACGTCGCTGCAAAATATAATAAAAATTATTTTAAATGCACATTTTGAAAGAAGTCCTATCGTCAGCCTTTGGGTCACAGGTGCACCTTCTAAGTGTGTAATAGGCCTCAAAGTATTATGGCTCATTTTGTAAAGGACCTTAATGGCAACCGCCCTCACGTTCGATTGTTATCCGTTGGTGCAACTTTTGAAAACCTAGAGAACACTAAGAGCAACGTCTGACAAAGTCCCAAAATCTTGGATCAAGGACGCATTTTGTGGTCACATTAAAAAAGAGTCATCTTCATTTCTGGTGCCCATGCGTATAGCAATTTTGTTAGTTCTTTGATCCGATAACCATTTCCTAAAGAAGTGCATACAGCTCTTTGAAAATTTGGTTCATGCAAAAGTTTGCGTAGAGGGCGTATTTCCTTTCAAACTACAAAGTAGTTCAATGGTGCTGTGGTTTTATGCTGCCCAGCCGAGAGGTTTACCAGTACTTACTTGTCACAACGGTGGTGCCTTCAAACTGATCAGTAAACATAAAATTGCCTTTGTCATTGACAATAATAGAAAGGAATTCTTTTGCACATTGCTGTCCACCCTTAGGCCAAATTCCTGTTAAATAAAATAGTTTAAAGATTATAAAGTAAACATAACTTTACTTTTTTCGGGGAGGGCCACTGGTGACAATGACGAAACATTTTTGACGTGCTCTACGGAGAACCCTTTGGTTGGTCTTTTACTTCTTGAGTGTCAAAAGAATAACATTGATTGATGGCCACTTTCAGCACACACACGAAATGTTTATGTAGAATTTTGTACGTGCCACTTGCACGATTTTGTGCATGCGGGGAATTTGCATAATATTTTGCGTGAAAATGCATAAATTTATGCAAGTTTGTCACAATTTTATGCAAAACGTCACGCAGGTTTAAAATCGTGCATCACCACGTATAAAATACTACATAAACATTTAGTGTGCATCACAGCACCGATGAAACAAACGAAAACACATCAGTGGGAAGCCATAATCTGTTTCACTGAGCAAAAATATTGTGACTGTCCTGCACCACTCGAGTTATGAGGTGCAAACTGCATGTCTATTAGTCATCTTTAGGAACCGTAAGAATGAATGGCCAAAATTAAAATTCGGAAGCCTCAAAGGGCTAAGCTAGCGTTTAGTTTCGTTCTTGTCAATCGCATCATTTTCACCTGCGTGCAGGGCGTCCGAACTATATTTCATTTAAATTTGGGTACATATAACTTGTGAACAGGTACAGAAAATAAAGAGAGCACAAGACAACATGCCACTTGTTTTTACCTCTGACCGTTTAAGAAGTAAAGTTTCAAAAATTTGGGGAAATTGTAGGTGTAGGTTAGCACGCCCTGCGTGTGTGTCCTTTAAATGCAATGTATTTTACCTCGTAAGTAATTTCTCAACTCTTTGGGATCTACAGCCTCAGTCGTGTTTCTATTCTTACACGCTTTTTCATATAATGATTTAAGTACGCAGAAAATACAAGATCTTTGTTTAAGGTTTTGCTTGACATGCATGTGGTCCTTGATAGCTGAGTTGAGCCCCTTCACAGCAAATATCATCTGAGAAAATAAAAACAGCATTGATATAAGCAATTTCGATACCTCCTAGCAATAGGCACGCTTCTCAAAACTCACGTACTTTCGGCAGCTTGTGCAACAAACACGCAGTTTCACGATTTCTGGTCAAAAAGCACGCAGTTTTCGCATTTTCCTCCTAGCGGGTACAAAAATGCATTCTGGGTAAGTTTTATGGTTGGGCAAGTAAAATGCACTCAGTAAGCAACCATTGATAAGCTCAAAACCGTTTCAGGAACGATCTGCTATTAAATATAGGCCAACCCTTGACCTTCAAACCTTCATTAATATTTGATGGAGGATCACTCCTGGAACCGTTTCCAGGTTATCAATGGTGACTTAGATCAGGTACCTCACTCGCCCAACCAAAAAAACTACCCAGAATGCATTTTCGTACCCGCTAGGACGTAAATGTGGAAACTGCGTGCTTTTTGACTAAAAATCGTGGAACTGCGTGTTTGTTGCACAAGCTGCCGAAAGTACGTGAGTTTTGAGAAGCGTGCCCGAAGTACGTGCCTATTGCTAGGAGGTATCGATTTGTAACAATTGACTGTGACCTGCAAACATTAATGAAAGTGTTACATACCTGCAAGGTGGCTAGTGAATAACAAGTACTCCTCTTATTCTGCAAGCCTATAAGTGGGTGTGTAACATCTGAAACTTCATAAAAAGGACAGAGGTCATTTAAAATGTCTGCTTTGCCCCGTGTGGCATAAAGTGGATCCAGAGGCATGCCTGTGCTCTGGTATATTTTACGTAACAACCACGGAACGGTGCAGTCCCGAAGTTTCTACAAGGTTTTTTTATTTACGTCTGTCTGAATTTATCGAGAAGTATCGTTTGCATTATCCGAGTATCCTCCAAAGAAACTGACCCACCTTCGTTGTGAATTGCGGAACCTGCATTCCAGTCAAAAGAACTCTTGTCATGTTCATTTTCTAAGGCGGGAGTCGACGAACGTACATTTTCTGCAAAAGAAATGATTTTTGCATTTGAATCGTTCAGATGAACTTTAATCGTCACAAAAGTGGCAGTTTCATTACGATGGAAGATAGGTACTTTTTTCTGGCAACTTGGACGGATTTTTTGACTTGTGTTGAGGTCTGCTTTCAATATCAACTCTCTTTGCGTCTGTTGAAAAGTGATTTTTTAAACATTTTGGGTACTTATTTTATAGAATTTCTATTGCAGAACTTACCATTCTTTATCCGATGCACGCAATAAATGTGCTTGCATGGATTCGTTTGGTCAGGACAAGTGCATTTGTATTCATGCTCACATGGCCGCTTATCCATTTTTACATTTTGGCATTCAGGATAATCACATTGCTTCTTTGAAGTTACTGTGTACGTTGCCTTTCCCGAACTTGCCACGACTGAATACTGAAATGCACCAATCACCGTCACGTTCTTCCGATGGATCGAATCACCTTATATTTTTCTGCTGTCCAGCTTGTCGTCACCTGCTACAAAAAAGATACAGTGCGTTAACATATTCTTATTAATGTTTTAAAAGTATATTTCATGAAATTGTAGGAGGTAAAATTTAAAAAGATTTACTTACTTAAATCAGCCTGCACTTCCTCACGCAAACTTTCAACGTAATTTTCAAATTCCTAGAACAAAGTTTCGGGGAAACAACATTAAATATACGGAAAACGCATAACGAATGTTAAACGCTTAATACTTTTAAACTTTACTGACACTCGACAAGACTGACAGTTTTTCTTGTTGCAAGCTAATGAGGTGTCCTTCATAAAGTAATGGCGACAGATCACACAGGCGTGTTGTAGTATCAATATCACAAATCTGTAACATAACGAAAGGCAATTCAATGAGAGATTAGAGATGATCGATGCAATTGTACATCACGTAAAAGTAGTAGTAATCTGACCTGAACATCATAGCACTCGTCCTCGACCGCAGATGGTTCAATTTGTACCACGACGCCTGACTTGCCACTGGGGACGATGTCATGCCTCGTCGCAATGTTATTAAGCAATTTTGCAATGTCGTCCTAAAGCATGCAAAGACACAATATATAATATTTTTTCTATGCAGCATAATTTCTAAATTCAAAGAAAAAATCTAATGTTGATGTGAGTATTTCTTAAATATTTTTTGCAGCATAATCTGTGAACAATAAGAAGGAATTGAAAATTGTTACCTTCCAAAAACGTGGATCTACCGGTCCCGCCTTTAGCCGTGACAAAGGTATCTTTACAGTTAGAGATTTCTCAACTTTGGTAACTGTAAGGAAAAATGAAAAAACAGTCAATAAAAAGAGATATTCCATCACGTAGGAGAGTGAGTACGAAGTGCTACCGCGGCACCATGTCCCTTTTTTTTTAAGTTCTTTTGGAGCGTTTTCTCTACAAATACACTTTTATTCAACGTATGTGACGTTATACTCGTTAGAATGTGAATTTTTTCACGTTTGGTTGAATAGGACGTCGCATTCGATTGAATGTTGATCCACATTCAAAAGAATGTGACATCCTACGGCCGTGTCACGTTCAAACGAATGTGACACCGCATTCAAACGAACGTGACAAAATTAACATTGTAACGAATATGACGTTACATTCGTTGAATAACAGTGAATGAAGCATGCCTGCAGGCTTAATCCTAAGCTGCCTTGTCTTGTACACCCTCCCTGGAGCGTGCCTGCCCTTAAAAAAGGCCAGCTCCCGGCCAGTCCAGCCAACACCCGGCCAAGTCCGGCGAACACCCGGCCCAGGCCCGCCCAACTCCGGCCCCCTAGCCCCGGCCAGCACCCCGCCATCACCTGACCAGCAGCCGGCCCAGCCCGGCCATCACTTATTTCACTACAAAACGTGGTATTTTTGCTGTATAAAGCGGTACAAATCCCCTAAGAATCACTCCCCGTGCCTTTCTCGGTCTCGCGAGCGCCTGGTGGGTAGACAGCCCCGCACGCACGCCTGTTCAGCGGGCTGGCCTACCTTGACAAAATTTCTCACAAAACCTGGGAAGGGGAATACTATCTCGAGTAAAAAAAGGGGCCGATTCCTTTTCAATCTGACTTGACAAGACATCCTGTGTGGTTTTACTTCCTTCCATCCGACAGCTGATGACTTGAGCTGCTTACTCAACTGCCGGGAATGGTCTATATGCGCTGCGGTCCTCACCTGAAAAACACACAATTTAGGGAATGGAAATCAATGGTAAATAGCCTTCCGATCCCCGGCCAGACCACTTGGTTTGGTCGCCTTGTGTCGCCCAAGTTGCTGCTGCACAGTGGGCCAGAAGACCGGCGCAGGCGGCCCAAATTCTACACGCGTCAAACGTTCGGTTTGAGTCCTGTTGAGCGACTCTGGAGCTAAAAAGGCGTCCGAAATTGTGTCCACCTCCATTAATCCTCTGGGCCACTGTGCGCTGGTAGGCCGAGCTCCTGCCGGTGTGCAGCATAGGCCAGCCCGCTGAACAGGCGTGCGTGGAGGGCTGCCTACACACCAGGCGGTCGCGACACCGAGAAAGGCGCGGGGAGTGATTCTTAGGGGATTTGTACCGCTTTAGACAGCAAAACTACCACGTTTTGTCGTGTAATGAGTGATGGCCGGGCTGGGCTGGCTGCTGGCCAAGCGATGGCGGGGTGCTGGCCGGGCCTGGGGTTGGCCGGAGTTGGGCGGGCCTGGGCCGGGTACGGGCCGGGTGTTGGCCGGACTTGGCCGGGTGTTGGCCGGACTGACCCGGAGTTGGCCTTTATCAGGGGTGGTGCATCCACTCCAGGTTGCGGGAGCTTGTAGGTACACTGTTGGTACAGTGCCCTATCCTTTCCTTTCTAAGCAAAGCAACAGTGTACATTCGAATAATACTTTGTTAAAGAAAACTGTTCCAAAACCCGTTCCGTCCATAAAAAAATATTTTTGGCCAATGGATAAGGAAAATTGCGATTAAAAGTAAACCACAGGCAGGTTAGGTGTTGCAGTGTTCGTGCCAATATTTACTCCTGACAAACATTTCATTCCTCCATGCTTTTTTTACGAATATGATTTTGATAGAATATCGAAGAAACCTGGTCCGCATACTTACAGACACCTGGCACTGTAGGCTGAGGATTTATATCATGTCCATGTGTTGGCCCATCATCATCAGTTCTGCACAGGGAAAAATTAACTTGTGACAGTTAAAATACGACTGCCGGGGACAAGGCCGACACCTACGGTAATGCTTTTGCACTTGACACTCGCTAAAAGGTGATAAGTTATGCATGCTACACAAACTGCCGTTTCTGTGCTGCATACAACGGAAGTGGCAGCTTATCAGCCCAAAAAAGTTGCATGTTGGAACAGGAAATTTTGAAAAATGATATATAACTGCTAATTTAAGAAATTACTAAGCATCTAAAGGAAAAAAAAAATGCACAAACGCAACAGTCAGGCTCACCTCTTGCCGTCCGCCAATGGCATTTCTTGTACTGGGTTTAAACCTTGAGCTGTCTCATTCTGTTGCTCAAGGTTTGCACTTCCTTCCGGGACAGCTGCATCAAAATAAATACTGATTGGATAAGGACGTAACAACTTACGAGGGATCGTGTGAATTCGTGCCCGGAGCATCAGCCGTCGTCATGGGCCAACGTCAGGTTTTATAAACTTCTGTCCACTTTGCAAATCTGTCACCGCCATGTGCGCGCACAGGCGTGTGCGTGGTCGCTATCATACTCCACTCGCATCATGTTTGGCATGGACTCTCCTAGGAGCGCATATTTGCCAAGTACGCAGTACGCCCAAGGCCAAGTTGCCCATTCCCGCATGTACACAGTTGCTGATGGGCTCTATCCCTTGCGAGTAAAGCAGTGCAACACTGAGTACATACATAGTTGCGGTACCTCAAGTGTATTAGGCAAGCATGCGCCGGAGCATGTTTTATGTGCGAAAGGGAATGACATGCATGCCACCTTAAAGAAATTGCATTTTGGTTGGTTGTGAACTGACCTTTCATTTTGCGATAGACAGCAAAAATATGTTTGCACGGGTTACAATGATCAGGGCATGAGCATTTAAATTCATGACTACATGGTAGACCTTCAAAATGCACAGATTGGCATGAAGACATTTTACATTCTTCGTTTGAAATAACTGTGTGATATCCATCGGTTGACTGAGCTTTTACTGTGTACTTCACTTCACTGTTCTTTGTTACGTCATTCAAAGGAATCAAATTTCCCTTCATTTTTCGATCATCTGAAGGAGTGCCATCATCACTTCTAGAAAAGGGAGAACTGACATTCTACCTGCATACACTTTAAAGAGCATGCATCTTGAAGCACAAAGTTAGAAGCGTGTGATTGGCTTACATTGCTCATCTATATGTGTACTCAGTAGACAAGTACTTCTTTGATGAAGGGGCAAAGCATGTGCTAAAAAGTACATGCATACTGAGGACACTTCTAGAAGCGTGCTAAACCAACCATGCACATAGCATAAGCGTGTGGGTCAAATGTAGTTGAAGCGTTCCGTAAGTTGAAAGGTAAAGTAACGAAACGTGACCTACGCCCTTACATAAAATGATTGTGACAACTTTACTACAACAAAAAAATTATACCGTCAGTATAATTTTCTTTTCAAACAAACCTAAGTTTTTTTGTTGTAAATCGAGGCACTTAAAAATATTTTTGGGAACGCTTTTAACTAAAGTTGACCCGCGTTCTTAAGCATGCTGCTACACGCAGCATAGCATTTATACTTACGGCTCCTTTTTATTGCAATTCTTTTCTTTTGCATGTTTGGCTGCATTGGAAAAAGTTCGTACTATTAGGAAAATAATTCTCAGCGGAGCTCTCATTATTCCCCGCAAACCTAAAAACTATCCCAGCTGGTTAAAAATTGAGTGAAAACCTAAGAGTGTACTCAGTACACCCTCAAGTGCTCTACCTGTGTACTCAGTACTACTTAGCAATTTAGTAATACTTATAAAGACTAGTAACTCACGCGTGTACTAAGTACACACCTAAGTTTTCAATGCTAACATGGATCTTCATAATACATGACAATCGTAAGCCTTCACAATTTCAATGTTTCTTTTATTTATGAAATGTTCAATGCATTAAGGTAGGTTGTCTTTGACGTTACTTTGAAGCTTTTCAAAGAAAATAAAGCTCTCCGCTTGTTAGCAGCGAAAATCAATGAAAAAAATCGACATTCCGAAAACATTTTCTCTGATCCTCGGAAAAACCAGCACCTCTGGGGGATCTCCTTTGAATGATTTCCCGGCTGGTACAGTAAAATTAAAGACCAAAAAAAAAAAAAAAAAAACTCTTATTATATTCATGACGGAGCTAACAAGGGCACATCCCCAGGTGTCACACCCCGATTTCGACGCCAATTTTTTTAGCATCCTTTGGACCTAAAAAGACCAGAATGACCAAGCTTAGCTGCTGAGGTGGCGATTGGCGCCCGTTAAAAATTCCAAAAACGACAAAAATCGGTTAAAAATTATTTTCTTTTAAAAAGTGCCAAAATGGGAATTTTTTAACTGGCGCAAATGGCCACCTCAGCAGCTATGCTTGGTCATTCTGGTCTTTTCAGGTCCCAAGGATGCTAGAAAAAAATTGGTGTCGAAATCGGGGTGTGACACCCAGGGATGTTCCCTTGTAAGACACATACTTTACGTGATTTCTAAACATTAAATTAACAGTCATTTTTAATAAAATATGCATTTTTAGTACCCTTTCTGTACCAGGTGGGTCACGGACCCCGTGAGAAATGGTTACTATGCAACCCGCTTGGAGCCCTGCATCCGGGCTTGCCTATGCGGCAGTGGGTGGGCGCACGGCAGGGCTAGGGTGGCCACCCGCCAAGTCCCGTTACGTTCAACTCGAGCAGTCGGACCGCGGACACCACGCGGCCTCCGCGGCCGTCGCGAGCCCCCCCGCGGACACCGCGACGACCACGGCCGCGAGAGGCCTGCCGTGGTCGTCGCAGCATGTGCATTCAGAGCTCATCATTCTGCTGACGGGATCTCCAGGTGTTTCGTTTTTATTTGATATGGGTCTCGATGTGTGATGTTAAAGACAGTAAAAAAGAATAAATTTCAAAACCCAGTGGATTTCTACTTCACCTTTGCACTGTGTCTATTTTTATTAAGTATTTTGTGTCCTTCTCGTTTACCACATCTTGTTGAATGACCTCGACGAGGTCTTTCTTTACATACATGTCGGACCACGGGAGGACGTATGGTTTCTGAGATACAGCGGCGTAAAGTTGGTAAAACGCTCTAAAATAAGGTACCCCAAAATTGGACTTCCCTTGGTGGTTAAAATTAAAACGAGAACCGCATCTTGTTGTGCTCGACGAGTGCTTTCGTTTAAAATCTGGCTGACACCGGTGGGACGCATGGTTGCTGAGATACAGCGGTGAGACATTCCATGCCGGTTCGGCCAGGCCCTGAAGGTGACCATTGACGATTTCCACGCCGCTTTGGTACTTTTTTGTACTCGTGGAGACGGGGCGATTGCCAAATTTTTAGGTCCCTGGGTCCATTTTTGAGGCCAGGGTGTCAGTTTTTAGATTTCTCTGAACTTTCTTTGTTGTTTTTGTTGAAATTGCATCTGTTACTCCCTTTCTTGGCTCTCTACGGCACAGCTTTAACGCCAGCACAATGATTTTGTGCTTAAAAGACGCGTATTGAGTAGAGGAAGAGATTTCAGTGGTCAAATTTCACTTTTGAACCCGTCTTTACGGTGATCTGAGCGATTTAGTAAATTAAAACCATGTCAAAATAGGTTAATTTTCGCCAACTTTGGGGAGGGATCTTTTGGTGAAGGGAAACGAATTTTTAACTTTTTTTGACGGATTCTTGAAGGTCTCGGGAAGGTCTTTCGAGGGACGGTGCCAAAAAGTATGGGTGTACCCCTAGTTTAGCCGCTACAGCCCTCCAAAGTTTCAAAAAATTCGCAAATTTGCACTAAATGGTACAAAGAGTAGACATAGGCTTCCCGGCCCACGCCAATCGCCATGCGCGGCCTAGGCCATACTGACCCGACAATAACTGGCGTCTGCAATCATGTTTACTTCGACACCTCCACGGAAGACTGGACTAAATTTGCGCGGCCGGGGAAGACTGGACCAACTTTGCGCGGCCGGGGAAGACTGGACTAACTTTGAGCGGCCGGGGAAGACTGGACCAACTTTGAGCGGCCGAGGAAGACTGGACTAGCGCCTATGGTTTTCCTATGCTGATGGTCCAGTCTTCCCCGGCCGCTCAAAGTTAGTCCAGTCTTCCCCGGCCGCGCAAAGTTGGTCCAGTCGACCTGTGATCAAAAAGGGTAGGCAGCCCGTGCAGCACGCGTGCCGACCGGTGGGCTACCCCGCAGGCGGTGGCCTCGGCAGCGCTTTATCTCAAAGTTACAACATAAATGGACGAAAATTCCTAGTGTATGAACAGTGTATGAACTGCCTTCCTCGATCTGCCTAATAGGAATTTCTGAAAGAACAGCCCGCAGAATAGAAAAGAGCAGTCACAACAAAGAGGGAATGCCATCCACATTTTACAACAACCAACCAGCGAGACCAGCACACACCTAAAACCTAACGAAGTATTTTGAGCGTACATAATACAAACTAATTTACTTTTAATACCAAGAAATAGTAAATTAAATACGAAGTAACTTACTTTCTTTGTAAGCTTATACAGGCTATAAATAGTTTGTTATAACAAGCTGCTCATCTTTGTAAGGCCTGAAACAGTTTATAAGGTTTTCTCAGTGCAGTGTTGCAACAAAAGAAAGCGAAACTTTCCGCGATTACAGCAATGCAAACAGGGTGGCCAGTCCTAGAGAACTTTAGACAGGCCTTTCACGCCAGGAAAGCCGGGAACAAGTGAGCCATGAGGCGGAAGAAGGGGATAACTTAGTTTTCATCATTTTTCAGGAGAAACAAAAAACTGTTTGCAGAAAAAACTTTAACTGAACAAATGAATTATGAAAATGGAAATTATTTCAAGCATAAGTAACACCACTGAAAATTTTCAAAAGTGTTAGATCACTCCGTAGATGGTTTTTGTGATTAAAATCATTACGTGACTACGGAGCCATGTTCACTTAGTTCTCCCAAACAAGGTGAAATTTGGAGGTAATTCAAGTGGAGCTGAGATCTGGTGAGAGCCTGTATTGCTCTGGTACATTTTAGGAGTTACCTTTTTGTTCCAACTACTGTTCTTAAAGGGGGGGGGAGTTATGTTGAATTGACTCTATTTACATCGGACTCATTAAAATACAAGTAGAGTTATCTCCTTCTACTATTTTGTCGAACGGAGTCATGTAGACTTTGGTTCAGTTATCTCCCTTTTCCGATGAAATTTAGACCGTAAAAGGGGTTAAGTAGAGTTATACCCACACGCTTAAAACCTTACGAAGTATTTTGAGCATACATTGTACAAACTAACTTACTTTGTTATACAAAGAAATAGTTCGTAAATTACGAAGTATTTTCTTTGTAAGCTTATGTATGCTCAAAATACTTTGTTATAACAAGCTGCTTTTCTTTGTAAGGCCTAAAATAGTTTGTAAGGTTTTCTCAGTGCATTTACCAAATGGATTTTCTCCTGAACTGCTAGGACAGTGGTTCCCAACCCCGGGGTCGCGACCCCATTTGGGGTCGCGAAAATTTTTTTTGTGGGGTCGTGAGAAGCTGCCTGGGGTCGCCTGGGGTCGTGAGCTGACGTCTGGTTCAGCCGTAGCCACTGCCCTGGGGCAACGGCCGGTGCATTATTTCCTTATGTGAAGAAAAAAATGGGGTCGCATGGGGTCGCGAAGCTTTGGTCCTGGGGTCGCGAAAATATTTGGCAGCCATTTTGGGGTCGCGACCCGAAAAAGGTTGAGAACCGCTGTGCTAGGAATTGGGTCAAATGATTTGGTGTAATGATGCAAACCATCCTAAGGAACAAAAATAAAACAAAAACTCAATTTGGAAATAAGTTACGTTATTTCTTTCTTCCGCTTCCTGGATCAAGTCTATAAGGCAGGTCGGGGTAGGCAGTTCATACAATGATGTAAGATTAGGAATTTTCGTCCACTAATGACGCAACTATGAGATAAAGCGTTGCCGAGGCCACCAGCTGCAGGGTAGGACACCTGTCGGCACACGTGCTGCACGGGCTGCCTACCCTTCTTGATCACAGGCGTTCCCCGGCGCTTCTACACTGTTAAAAAATACCACGGAAAAGACCACAGAAAAAGTCTGGTCAATTAATTACCCGGAAGGTCTGTGCCCTTCCGTAGTTAGTGTACGGTGAAGGTACAGGAATTCTGTACCTTTACCGTACCACTATACGCTTTAACCACAGAGACCCTGTGCACAGAAAGTTTCCGTGGTTTGATTAAAAAAGCACGTAGGCTCTGAAGAGTGCAGTAACCCAGTATTCGCTGTACATTGTCATGCAATTTTGGAATGGAAAATGTCTGCGCTCTGGGATGTAAAACAATTGACCAAATATTGCATTGCAATAAACTTTACTTGGTCAGTTTTCCGCCTCGCAAAGGTGCATGCATTGTGAAAACTAAACAAATCACTCGACGCTTCCAGCTGCACAGAAAATTTGTATTGTGGAAATTGGGAGTCTGGTCTACATTACCAAAGTGTGTCCTGCCTCCCTGAATCCTATGATGTACTTCTTTAGAAATATGGTGAAGTCCCACTGTTGTCAAATGTGTATGGATCGGATAAAAATCAGAGCTAGTCCCTCCAGGAACCTCATAGCTCACTAAAAAGAATCACCAATAAAAGTTGCTAGGCTGATTTACTTCTTCCACTGCACAGCAGAACCACATTTGATGTAACATAGCTACAAATTTGTATAAATCCTAAACACGTAGTCTCTGAAAAAGAAAAACAAAAATTAGTTTCCTTATTTTCTGAGGTTAAAACATTATTAATAACAATCAACAATACTTACTAAGTTATTGATAACACAGAGAAAATGGGACGGACAGGTGCAATAGCCTTCTGGTTACTTCTGAAAAGATAAAGTAAAGGATAGTGACAGAGTGGTAAAGAAAATATTGTTTTTGAAAGGATGTTGCAATAGAACCAACCTCCATGTAGCCAGGACCCAGGTGGTTACAATTATTTTCTTGAAAAACCAACTTAGCAAATAAATGCACTAGTTTTATAGTAGGATTGCCTTAGGAATGTTGCTGCTCACTTGCATGTGCCACTTGCCCCTGTGTATGGACAATATGTTAAAAGAAACCAGACTGTAAAAATATTTAAACATAAATTAGTTTAACCACTAAAATCAGTTACTTCATTTAGATAGGTTTTAATATGTACCTTCCCTACAGTTGAGCACTATGCCTTGAAATTAATGCTTTTGTTCTGTTGTTGCATGTGAGACACCTGGCTATTCTTTCTCGTGACCGGCCTCCCTGCTCCGCTGCTTGCTAAGAGTGCCTGCCTGCTGCCTGCCTACTGCTGTTCCAACGTTTTTCTATCTTGCATGTTAATCTGCTTCTTTCCTAGGAATAAAAAGGAATTTTACAAAAAAGATACAGAGGGAACCAATTATTCGACTCCAGGACACTTACTCTTCACTCGATGACACTAGAACATCCGAATGACTAGGCCGCTTCTCAAATCACTAGAGATTTCACACACCTGTAAAAGCAAATAGCAAAAACCAAGACACAACTTAATAAAATTAACTCACCACAGTCAAGATAACATAAATTTTTAACTGATTAAAAATTAATGAAAGAATATGACTACGTAGTATTTTCAGCTGTGGAGTATGGTTGGTCCCTCCATGTGGTGCTAAGCCTCATAGTAGTATGTAAAAAGCAGTAATATCATAAAAAATCTTCCAGTTCCTGAAAAATAGTTTAAGGTAGTTATCAAAACGTGCCAAAACAATCATAAAATGAGGCTAGAATTTTCCCAAATATGCTCACCTGCAGCAGACCCAATGGCAAATTGAAATTTCCAAAAGTCTTGATAAAACCCTTTAAAATTTCTTCACAGTGAAAGACTTTGGTCACAGTGAGTTACTCTCAACCTAAACAAAAAAGAGCAGACAACCAAACAATAAGTGAAAAGGTTTGCATACCAGAGGAAGGGAGGATCTCAGTAGTCAAAATTTACCTGCCAAAACAATCTCCCACAGACGACACCAGCCACAGAAGTCCAGGGTGGCTAATACCCAGCAAGATCCGACCCAGTCCAAATGGACTGCCCAAGATAACTCAAGCACAAGGGTCGCAGTTGTGAACCAATTGAGCAGCCCTGCGGGGGAGTACCCAATCTATGGGGGGAAAATGGGGGAGAGAGATTAGTTTATACATACATCTAAAGAAGAAATTTAAAAAAAAAAACACATGCTTTCTTATACCTTGATAAATATTGTTGACGCACAGTTTGAAAAGAGTCATCAAGTCAGAGAAAAAAACCAATCAATGTGCATTAAATCTTGAGTAGGGGACAGTTGCCGCAGCCAATCTTACCAGATACCCACTCTATCCTTAGCTTTTGTCTCTTAAAGCACAGTGCAAAGGTAACCAATAAACCAGAAACACATGTGCAACACTGCAAACAAAAAAGAATGGAACAGAAAAACAGAGATAGTCATTACAAAATAAAAAAGAAAAGAGAGGAGGCTCAAGCAGTACAAGACTTACTTTATTAAGATATCCATCACATATCTTGCACATTAACGCAATAGAGTTGCAGAGCAATCAGCCTTTGCTTGCGACATAAGCAAGAATTCTCCTTATCATCCTCTCACTCTCTTATGTGGGATGGCCACACTGGCAAAAATAAAACAAAATAAAAAGTAGTTCAGGGAATGAAGCAGAGTACAAGTTAGGAGAGAATATTACCATTGCAGTGACATAAATAATGATGTCAGTAATTCCAATTCGCCCAGATGCACAAGAAAACATTACTTTCTATTGTTCTCTCTGCTTGACCACATAAGCATACTGTTCCACCTTAGTGGGTGGATGTAGGAAAAGTGATTCAGGATCAATATGACTTGAGGAGTAAGCTCCATCCCTCAAGCCTGGCAATAATTCTTGTCATCCTCTTACTCTCTTCTGAGAATTTGCGACTCTGGAAAAATTAAAACAAGAATTAAGTATAGTTTAGGAAATAGAGCAGAAGGTTAAAACACATAAGGTGGAAGACAATATTACCTTTCAAATAACATTAATAATGTTGGCAGTAAATCCCATTGGCTCAGATAGATCAAGAAAATTTGAGTTCCTTTGCTTCTTTCAGCTTGACTATGGAACACCCAAAGAAAGATGAAGGAATGAAGGGACGCAGAAAAATTGTCATTCCATCCAAGACACAGCAAAGTCAAGTGCCTTGAAAGCTTGGCCTAAAACATACTAGAAAAAAAAAAAGATAAATAAATCTGCAGTTTGAAGCCAGAACAGGATTACCCAAAGCTATTACCTCATGTCAATGTTTTCTTCACTACCTCTCCGCCTTTATGCCTCCCTTTTAACTTGGTTTGTGGTCAATAAAACTTATTCTTGACTCGACTAGCACCACAAGTCTGCAGTTGTTATAGTTGTTTGCCAATCACAAGGGCTCCAAAATGAAGTGCGCCAACAGCAGAAGGCACAAATGACAAATGTCCTGGAAGGAAACAGAGACAGGCATTACAAAATGAAACAGAGAAGTTAGAAAGACCAAGAGATAACAGACTTACTACATTAAGATATCCATCAGATGTCCTGCAAATTTACGTAATAGTTGCTGTGCCACAGAGCATTGAGACTTTGCTCGTGACATTGGCAAGAACTCTTCTTGTCATCCTCTCACTCTCCTCTTAGAATTGGCAACACTAGAAAATTAAAACAAAAAATTAAGTGTAGTTTAGAAAATAGAGCACAAAGTTAAAACAAATAAAGTGGAAAACAATAATACCTTTCAAATAACATTAATAATGTTGGCGGTAAATCCCATTGGCACAGATAGATCAAGAAAATTTGAGTTCCTTTGCTTCTTTCAGCTTGACTATAGTACACCCAAAGAAAGATGAAGGAATGAAGGGACTCAGAAAAATTGTCATCCCATCCAAGACACAGCAAAGTCAAGTGCCTTGAAAGCTTGGCCTAAAACATACTAGAAAAAAAAAAAGATTTATAAATCTGCAGTTTCAAGCCAGAACAGGATTACCTAAAGCTATTACCTCATGTCAATGTTTTCTTCACCACCTCTCCGCCTTTAAGCCTCCTAAATAATTTGGTGTTTGGTCAATAATATCGTCCTTGCCTCAACTAGCACCAGTAGTTGCAATTGTTATAGCTGTTCGCCAATCATTGGGCCTCGATTTTGCAGTGAGCCAACAGCAGAAGGCTCAGATGAGAGACATCCTAGAAAGGAACAGAAAAACAGACACAGACATTACAAAATGAAACAGAAAAGAGAGGAAGATCAATAGGTAAAAGACTTACTTGAAAAAGATATCCATCAGATATCCTGCATTTTTGAAAGAATTAATAATGAACATTTTGTTGTATTATCTTTGCCACGTTAGTTTGCTTTTTTGATCTAAATGAAGCGATTTTAAGTCATAGTGGTCACGGAGTGCTTTAGTGTGATGCATTCATTTCCATCAAACTCATAGGTAGGAAGAGCATAGTAATCAGGGAAATCGTCGAGTGTAGCCAGCTTCAGGGTCAATCCGGGCTTTTTTACTATAAAGAATCCATTGAAGGAGTTCTCAGCAAACCTTTCTTCAAATAAAAAGTGAACTGTGCTAGTACCTCGTAGTAATACAATTCGCTTGATGCAGCCTACAATGAGATTTGTTTCTTCTGACCGCAGCACAAAACAAAAGTCTTTCTCATAGACAATTCCATTAATTGTAACACTGCGAAGTTCTTCAGCATCTGCCCAGTCAAAATCTGGGGGGAAGGCTTGTTGTTCCTCTTGAAGCATACTTTTTGGAGTAACCCCAACAGAAAAATTTGCATTGAAGACAATATCCTGTGGCAGTAGGTCAGACGATCCATGATCATAGGCGAACCTGCTGGTATACTTAGTTGCCATTGTTTTGGTAATATTTTTGTAATTTTTGCATGCTCTGACAACGTTTTTAAAGAAGGAATGTTTGCTTTCAAATCTTAAGGTAAACAATCTGATAAGAGGGCCAAACATCAATATCAAATCAGGGTAGTGGCACAAATAGTGGTGCTTTGGTGTTAGGAATTTAGGCAAGAGATGTTTAATTTGAGAGAGATATGATTGAATTATGAAACCCAGGAATGAAATTTGGGCCCAAGTTATTTTTGGAGCACATACAAACTCACACACTTGTTTCAGGAGGAGGTACAGTTGCCACATGGGATCTTCTGTATCTTCTATCAGGTCGTAGATCATGAAAGGGAGTAAGCGGAGTGTGTTCCAGTTTTGACAGGCATTTCCACCTAACTTCTCCAAGGTCTTGAGGGGTGCGGGGGCATCCTTTGCATCCGAACCTTTGCACTTGAATGTTTTGATGCGCCTGTTTAATGTTGCCAAAGTGAACCAACCCTTTGTTTGAATGAAATATTTAAGAATTGCAGCCAGAACATCCTTGATAATTCCTTCGAATAAATCATGTGCAAGACAAGGTGGTTGAGCTCCTACCACATGAAAATTTAAGTCGGCTGAGTTCAGAGCACAAGGTCTGTACTTTACACCTCTATAGCTCACGGCGCACATTTTGCGATATGCAGTCTTACTCATAATTCCTGACAGGTTTCGTTTGGAAGGTGCCGTGGACCTGTCAGCAACCTTCTGTGCTCTGCGCTTGGCTTTCTCATTGGCCTTTTTGTGATCCTTTATGCCCTTTCTCTTCAGTGCAAGCCACTTTTTTTTTAGCAATCACCACGTAGCTGTCATAATCTTCAGCATTTCTCAGAGGCTTCACTTCATGCGGAGTTTCACGGAATTGGGTTTTCGACATAGTACAAAAGCGACAAGAGAACTCAGCACTAGAAAAATTTCTGACGTAGCCACCTATTGTGTTCTGACCAAGTGAGTCACCCAGAAGAAATAACAAGCAAACTGGTACCACATTACCATCTATGTCAATGCCATTTACTTTAAGGTCATGAAGTTCGTCTATTAAGGGCTTTAAAGCTTGCTTCATTTTGTCAAAATCTTCAATCTCTTCTGCTTGAGAACATTTCATGTCATTTTCCAAAATCATGTAAACTAGCTGGATCAGATCAACTCTAGACCTGTATTTGGCTGGAATATTGCCCAGAGAGTAATAATACCCAACAGGTTTGTAAACTCCTGAAGACGGAACAAAGGCATTAAAATCAAATGCATCCTGAAACATGAGCAGCTGCAAACAGGGTCCTTCATGACTCTTTCGATGATCCCTGTAAGCGGATCCATCCATGAAATCACTGAAAATTGCAGGGTCCTTTGAAATGTCATAATCAAATGATTTTTTCACAGCATCTTTAACTTTAGGATCTCTCAGCAAAATATTTAAGGAATCACGAATTGAGACATAATGAGCTTTGCGAGACTTGCCAGTATCTGATGGAACTAAAGGAATTTCTTTCACTGGAACAAAGGGAAAATTCTTTTGATAATACTGAGATCGGGAATGGTCAGTACCAAGTTGTTCACTGTCTTCATGCACATGGTGAACATTGAACACTGTATCATTTTTGAAAGTTCTGTGCAGTACTGATTCAATCACTGTTTTATCCAACGGAGTACCTTGAAGTTCCTTCAGCAAGGCTTTCTTCAGCCTGTAGTGGCTAAGCTCGACCATGACTTTAATCTCTGCAGATATCTGCTGAACAGTACTAGCTGGAACGAAATACACAGACTCCAATTTGAGATAGAAATTGGCAAGCTCTTCTTTGATTAGACAGTCTGGATATAAATCTGCATCTTCATCAGGAATCATGGAACCTTCTTCATAAACAGTAGTATCAGGTCCGTCATCTTCTACATTACTGTCACTAACATCACAAATTGCCTCATTCTGAAGCATTGGAACAACATCAGAAGTAGGATGATGTCTTGATAAGTGAGTCCTAAACTGAGGAACACGAGAGAAGGAAGAGGTGCACCCATCAAAAATGCATGTAAATGTGTCACCTTTCTTCAGGTGATCGTTAACCATGTGCTTCGAATAAAATTCTCTGGATACAATCTTGGCGTTGCAAGTGGGCACAGGGCAAGGATTGGCAGTTGATCTGGGCACAGCTGGAGCAGCCATGACTTTACTCACATGTGACCTACTGACATGTACCTTGTAAGAAGCTGCTGATGAGAGCCGCACTAAGCAGCCCGGAAAGCCACACACTATCGAAAAATTCTTGGCAGAGCTATGAATTTTGCTGTGCTCGCAAAATAGAGCAGGCGTTTTAAATGATTGATTACAGTGCTTGCAACAATGTGTAGGTCCTGGGTTTGGCTCGACTCCAGCGATCAGAAGGAGCAAGACAAGTACCCCAAGGGGGAATGCTTTCAGTCCTAAACTGGTGCTGGACTCACTTCTTCCTCCAAGAGCATGAGACATAGACCGAGGGACGCCACGAGAACTGTAGCGTCCAATCCGCTGGCGATAAACTTCTATAGGAACACCCATTGTCTGCAAAACAGAAAGAAAAATACACAATTAGCGAACGAACGACGCCAAAAAGTTGCCAAGCAACTTTAGGTTAGGGTTGCACTTACATAGGGTGAGAAAATTCTTTTCCAGAGATAACACGAATCCAAAACTCAACAAATTGGACAACAGACAAGAGACAAGGAACCAGGACAAGGGCAAGGGTCCAGCCTTCTTCAGATAAACAGATTAGCTCCTTGGACTAGCTCTGAATCTCTCACAGACGAAACCAGGCGATGCACCACCGGGGTCAACACGATAACTAACTAGGAGGGAGAGAGACAGAAAATATGCGTGCGTATGCGTGCGCCTCGTGGTGTGGTACCCCTGATAGAATGGAGGGAAGGACCTCTGAAGACCAAATATATTCTGAAACAAAAGTAGGTACAAATAAACATTTGAAACACTCTCACACACAAATATTTCTTGAGTGATGAGCCCACTATTTTCACTATTCTTCGCAGTCGTAAATAAAATTACCAGTGCCGGTAGTTACTCTTTGTTGGCAGAACTGCTCCTCAATGACAAATGAAACGCGCATTTCGAATGTATTTCGGTTTGAAAGTTCTCCTAGTCTGGTCAGTTTGCACTTTCGTTATTTTTTTTTTGTGAGGATTCCAAAATGAGTGTAAGTTTAACTCAAGGCAATTCAGTGATGGTTTATTATTTCAGTGGCTGCAACTAACTAACCTTATGTTACTTTCTGTAGTTGGCTGACAGAATTTACAATGTGGTACGAGGGGTACTGAGCTCGGATGATGATGTCCGCACTATAGTCAAGCATTTATTATCGGCCGAAATTGGAGTCACAAACCTTCAGGAATTAGCTATGGTGACCCTAGACGTTCTGCCTCAGAGTGTAATGATACCATTTGTGAAAAAGAAACCTCTGATGGAGGCATTTGCCAAGTGTGCCTCGAGTGAGTGCATGCCACAAAAGCAGTTACAGCAGACAAATTACTTCGCCTGCACTGAGTCAAGCAGGTGACTGACTAAACTAATGCACACCCTTAATTTGCAGCAGGACAGGACAGGCCTGAGCCAGATTGCTCTATCCTGAACCCACCATCGACCAGTGCAACCAGCAGCAGCATACCAAATGTTATTCCTGACCATGCAGTGTTTACGTTTAACGTACCTTGGAACCAAATGCCAAAAGAAACAATAGATAATCTAAACAAAGCCAAAGACATGAAAGTAAGGGCAAATCCTAAAGACATTGACTCTCTGAAACTGGCAATTGCCAAGAAACTTAAAAGTTTGTACGAAAGCCACAAAGAGGTGTTCCCTGGCTCTCAAAAATATCCTGGCCGGAAAATTTACCAGAAAGTAACAGATCAGGTACAATTAAATGTAACACAGATTGTGCCATGTCAATTGGCTGTTTAACATTGTTTAGCATTACATTCCCTTTCTGTGTTTACTTTTAGGGTGAAGCTAAGTTTGGTGACAGTGTGAAGACGGTCATAAAAGGTAAAGTGGTGCAGAGCTCGCAATCGAATTTTTTCCGCGCTTTTGAGACCTCTGTAGAGAATCTGATGAGGTCTAGTGCCCAAGGCAGTTCCAGGAAATCCAATGTGAAAAAAGGGGGCTCAGTTGTTGGGGTTGACCCCAACGCCTACAACCCCATCATGACTGCTGCTTCTAAAGAGGTCCAACAGGGTATCAAGGAGCTTCTTCAAAATGAGATACTATTTGGGACCGATGAAGTTGACTGGCCCCTCATTATAAGATATATGAAAGAGACATACGAACTCCAAAGGGACAACATAGTTCTCTACACATCTAGCATGTCAAGTGACAAACCATCAGAGTCTAATGAGCCAGATGACCCAGAAGAGCAGAAGATCTTAACAAAATTGAAACAAGAGTGGCCATTTTTATTTACTATGAAAGGTTTGGAGGTGCATCATGCAACTCTCACAAGAAGAGACTTGGCAAGTAAAATTAAAATTTTCATTGATGAACTCATGGACTTGACATGTACCTTCATGACAACTTCATCAAGGTGCAATGCTCAAAACATTGTGATAAGACTAAGACTAGAAGCGAGGTTTGAAGCAGTAGGGCCAGAGTTAAAGTTCCTTTCCATGCTGCACATGACTGCCAATCATTTTGGCGAGGACTTCCTTAGTTTTGTTTTACCTGCTGAGGTAAGAGTTAACAAACTAATAGTGCCCATTATTAAAGAACTTTAAATAAAACAGATAGTGTCTTTACATTTTAATTTGAATTGCAGAGAACATGTCAACCATCAGAACTACCATTAGCTGTTCTGAGAGACAAAGCAGATCCCTGTATTGTGGCCCTAGGTGAGTACAGATCTCACAGTATCTACTAAGCAAAGTACTTTTCATTTCTATAACACTAAAAACATGCTTAAATTGTTAACAGACAGTAACATTTATGCAGCTGAAAAGTATGTAGTCTGTGCCGACGGAGTGCCTTTAGTTGAGGTAGAAAACCCAAAGAAGGCATTTCTGGCTCTAGTACAAATTTGCTTTGTCTTTGATTTGGAATACCCCAAAGGCTTGGCCCTTACCATGGAATTCGCAGAGCGGTAAGATATATGAGAAATAAATAAACTAACTCAAAAAATATCAATATTACAATACAAACTACTTTTTACAGATACATTTTTGATATGGGTCTTGTTGACACCAAATGCAAAAAGAAAGGACGGCAAATTTTGGTTCTATCTGAAGTTGTTAAAAAACTCATCACAAACTTGGAAGAATTTGGAACTTTTTTAAAAGAAGAACTTCAGAAGTAATTATAAATTTATGTTGGCAGTAGTATTATTGTCATTTTTATCAACATGAGATGGACTTGAACTCATCACAAACTTGGAAGAAAATTAATCATCAATTTATGTAGGCTGTCTTATTGTCATTATCAATATGAGATCAATTTCATGTCTTCACAAACCAGTTAGGAAATTATTTAAAAGAACTCCAGAGACAATTATGGATTTATGAAGATAAATGCTATCCATGTTAAATCAACTTTAAAATTATTTTATTTTATTTTTTTAATAGATAAACTTTAAGTTTAAGGTTAATATAGCAGCCGGACAATAAAAGGGTAAATAAATGGATAATTGACATACCTTTGGGTAATTTTGTTGTGAATGAAGTCCAGTGCCTGTCACGCCTAGTTCATGTAGAGAGTAGAACAGAGCTTGCCCAGCGATAACTCTGTCCAGCCAGACACACTGTCCAAAATAAGAGGAACTCTGTAACACAGAAGCATACATATTAGAACTTAATAAAAGAAATTAAAAAGAAAATACGAGACCTGTTTGGGACTGAAGAGAGGGGGCAGACACTTCACTGAGAATGCAGAATTGTTGTTTGCCTGTGATGGCGGATGCTGGGAGAACATTAGTCTGCCTGACACCGCCTGCACAAGGAAACATCTCATGAGTATAAGAACCAATTGTAGAAAGTGCAAATACACACAGAACACAGTTACAAAGAACTAACAATCAACACAGTCCTTTTGTAGCATTGAAAAATACCAATATTTGATGGCTCAATATAGTGCATCAAGAAATTACATAAGGCTGCCTCAGTTTTGTTTCAACGGTGGGATTCAAAGACTGCTCCCGTTACAAATGCTAACAAAGGTATCACGCCTTGGGCACCAAGTAAACACCCATTACTATAAGATATAAAAACAACAAAAACAACAAGCAGGAATGCACTGCACACTTACTTGTCTCCCCTCCCCGGCCCTTCCTCTCCCCTGTGTTCCATAAGGCTCAGATACCACTTCTATGACTGTGCAGCAGTCGGCAACATGAACCTCAAGGACACTGCAACAGACAAGAGTACACCAAATGTATTAAAAATTAAATAAAATTCACAAGAGGCAAAAAGAGAAAGAAACAAAAATTCAAAACTCACACTAGCTTCTGATATCACCATCCTGTTCCATACTTATTGTGTAAGTGCTGGTCGTGAAAGCCCAGCTCAGTAAATTTGGTTGTTTCCTATAGCAGATTGCAGATGTTTCCCCTGAAGTAAAGAAAATAACTTATCAGCATGAGCGTTAAATCACCATTATTGCAAAGGTTTATAACGCCACAGTAGATACTCACACATGGCCTGAGTCAAGTCCATGAAATGCAGCGAGCTTGCAATTCCACCACCAGGAGAAAACTCACGTCACACAACTAATTTGCAGAGACAAGATGATGGTCTCTTTCACCTGGGGACGCAGCAGGAGTATCTGTCACAGTTTAATGGCAGCAACACGACACCTCATCATCCCACATACAACAAGCAATTCTGCAAAAGAAAAAAAAAATCATGAGTCATCCTTGAATTCATGAACAGAAGGCTTACGACAGAGGCCTTACCTGGGTGTCCTATGCCACAGGAATTGCTCAGGATGCATGAACCAACAGTCCCCACAAGAGACACAGACGTGATGTCTTTGCACTGGTCCTGACAGGAGGTATCCCCTTGGAGCTGGGTCGACAGATACACCTGCAAGACCAGTCCACAGTTAGAACAGAAAACAATAGGGACAGATACAATGAATATCACTAGCTACACTTTGGTGCATAGACGAATGATCAGAGCATTCTTGGCTCAGACTAGCAGACTGCCAAGAAATTTGTTACAAAATTAGAGATTACCCTACCCTGAGTCAATTTGTGGCAAATATCACTACAAACAAAACAAGCCCAAGACCAGATTTTTAGAACAATTGGATCTGTAGAAATCTTGCGCTCAAACCTCCTCAACATGATCTTTGAATTGGTTCCGCTCCAGGTCATAAATTTTTTCCCCTTACAGTTCTAGCTGTTCTGATGCAACATATGAAAAGGAAAAGTTACCCCTTTGTCTACAAGAGAAAAATCTTAAATTTCTCATAAATACATCTTGGTAAATAATTTTGAATTATTCAGATTAAAAATTCAGTGTCAAAACTGGCAACAGTAAAATCAAAGAGGAAGAAAATAGGAAATAACTAGAGTTCCACAGTAACAGCAATATTTTTTTTTTACAAAATTATGGTGCCATCATCTCTCAAACACACTAGACCAAGCCACCCTCTAAGCAAAGAAAAACAAGAATCCCTTTCATGTGAAAGGAAACCATAGTGAGGCCAAAGAGGGGCTTTGAAACATTACAGAGAAATTATTATAAGCTTACCCATCATAGCTAGGTGTCCTCCAAGAAAAATAAACAACTTGGCAAGGAAATGTAGGGTTGAAGTCTAGCCAGATACACCCTGTCCAAAATAAGGGAAGCCCTGCAATTAGAAGCATACCAATTAGAACCCAATAAAAGAAATAAAAGAGAAAAGAAGACAAAGCCCCTCCTCACCTGCATTACAGTTGACACTTTTAAGTCAGCAGACAAGATCAACCTTAATGTTGGTCCCAGTTCATCCTGGGCAAGGATTCCATTCCTCACAGCAGTGCACAGATTGTCTAGGATTTTCTTCCATGATGGCGAAGACCAGGTCAGACACCGCTCTGAATTGCAGAACAAAAAATCATTACAAGCCTCATACTGTCACATGTCATTAGATATTAGTCGGTGTCCTTTGAAAACAGAACAAAGACAAAATAAAAACCAAACTTCTATACTCAGGGAATTCTTGAAACCAGTGGAGGATTTTCTCACTTCAGTCCATAAATGAAAGTTGAGGGCAATCTTAGCTCGGACAGCGGTAACACCCAAGTTAATGACTGATGAACAACGGCCAACCTGAAAACACAACAGAAAATAAAATAAAGTTGGCCAATGAGACGAATGATATGATGAAACTGAATTCATCATTTTCACATATGCAATATGAATTTAAAGGCAAGACTTATCACCAAACATTGAAACAAGAAAGATGTTTTGGTGACTGGTCCACTGAGAGATAAAAGTCTTTCCGATATCAGTGAGATTTTTGTGTCACACCAGATTATTTTTGACAAGAACTCATGTCACTGAACTGGAGACACTAAGAATTCTTAAGGTGGCACCACAATTGGAACCATATCACACCAAAAAATACAGTACAGAAGGTTCACGAATTAAGTGGTGTCCAGAAATGTTAGCGACTGACGAGTGGAAAGTAATGGGTTTTATTATGAGACAAAATTTTAGCAGTTGCCAAAAGGGTTAGATCACAATTGATTTACTGCACTTGGCAAACAATAGAAGGACTTTTAATTTTGTGATCCTAAAGATGCTACTACATTGGGCTCGTCCCTCATCACATTTTCACGAGACGAGTAATTTGTTTCATTGTATTAGGTCATAAAGGTCAAGTAAATCAAGAGCGTTCCTCCAAAATAATGTGCGAGAATTAAAAATTTTCTTGTACTTTTGTGAAAGCCTTACCAAGGAATGAAAGGAGCTTTTTGAAATCTGTTAAGTTTAAGGAGCACAGTGCAATTTACAGAAGAAAATAAACATAAGTATATTCCTGTAAGTTAAACCGTATGGCACAGAGCTGCTTCCCCGTTGGCTACAAATTTGACTTGTTTGAAAGGATCACTGCCGTAACAGCTATGTGCCATACTGTTTAACTTACAGGAATATACCTATGTTTCTTTGTTTCTGTATGTCTTGTTGTGCTCCTTGATCTTAACAGATTTCAGACAGCTCTTTTTATTTCCTGGTAAGGCCCTCACAAAAGTAAAAGAAAATAATCAATTCTCGTACCTTTTTTCGGAAGAACACTCTTGATTTACTTGATTCTCATGACCTAATACCATGAAATAAATTACTCGACTCAAATAAGTGAGTGAAAATGTGATGAGGGATGAGCTCAATGTAGTAGCACCTTAACATTAGAATCTGTTTGCAAGCAGTTAACCAATACTCACATGACGCTAGTGGAAGTGGTACGAAGCAACTGCACTAAGTTGAAATGGGTGCGTGGAAAGAAGGGGGGAATATGTAGGGCCAAGTCCTGAAGGCTGCCCTGGAAACCCTGGAACAAGAACGTAGCATTTGTACTAAACTCTGTGATAGGTTATGTTCGCGCGAGCTTCACAACACAATCAAAACACCGGATTAAACCGGGCAAGTCGAATGATACGAAATATTCAAATGAAAAACTCAAACACATTCATAAAAAGCAAAGCAACAATAAAATAGCGTCAAGAATAAAAGAATCCACAAGAATACATCATAACTTTGGTTCCTACGAAAACGTGACTTCCGCGAGAATATTTGAGGTGACAAGGTAAAGACTCGCTAAGCAACAACGGGTGGAATTTGTTATTGCTACGAACAAAGATAGAATTGCAGTGTTTGCACACGATAAAGAGAAATCATTCAATAACAATACGCATTAGAGACTCTGAATAGAAAGCAAAAGTTGTTTACAAAGCAACAGGGGGACAAAAACGAAGGTGACGGACCAGAAATGAGAAATTTAGAGCAGCTTAAACGATTAGTGCCAGTTAACGAGCATGCGCCAGATAAAGAAAAGGCCAAACCATAGAAAGCATTCCAGTTTTAAATAAATCTCACCGATTTTCGCGAAGAGTTTTCGATGCCCCCCGTTGCAGACAGGAAGACGCGTCGGAGTCTGCTACGTTTCAAACTGAATTTCGCATAGAATGCGAAAAATCGCGGGCTATTTCAAAAAGGGACTGCGAGTGTCACTATTCTACAGTCACTCTTTTAGGGAACTCTTTGTCACATATGTCACTCACATAACGGCAGGGGAACATGCCCGAACCAGGACCACAGCCGAATAGAGTGGCTGCGTTTGCTGTGTCAAAAGAGCGTCATTATTTGAAGAATCACGGAATGAGTTGAATTTCGTATAATTGTTTACCACCACATTTCTCATAGTGCACTCCTAACGTCGTCTGCACCGCTGTTTAGTTTTTAGTTTGGCGAAAGAGGAGTGATGTTTCTGTATAGTTTTGAGTCTTTTGCTTTTCGTGAAACGAACCTTCAAACAATGAACATTGGAAAATGATCGAATGTGGACCGAATTTCCACTCGTGTCTCGAGCCACTCGAGTCTAGTGCCTACAAGCTGTTCAGGGAGGCGATGGTCACTAGTCACTCACATTGCCGGCCCATCAGGAGAGGTTATCAACATCAGCTTCTCATGTATTCTGCACTGGAGCTGGAGCCTCCAATCCTCAGTAGTACCTCAGGACGACGCAGTGCTTTGTAGGTACAGTCCCGATGTGTACCATGAACGTCACTATTGAAATGAGATTGGGGTTTACGAATCACTGTCACATCCCACAAACCTCATACGTTTCCAACAAGGGTCAGGGTCTACAGCGGAAAGATTGAAAGTGTCATAGTCACTTGACTCATACGTATACTTAGCACACAGTGAAAGATGGAAGAAAAAGTAGCAATTTTGCTTATATGTCATGCATTATCTTATCCGTTTTGGACACCAGAAACCCACAGTCATTCCGTGCACGGTAAATTTCTGTGTACGGAGAGTCTGTGCTTTAAATAATACTGAATATTTCTGTGACGGACTGGGACTAAGGTTTCCGTACACAGAAATTTTCCGTCACAGAGGTGGTCTGTGGTGTGTCTGTACCAATTTTTTTCCGTGGAAATTCTGTGGTTCACCACGGAATTTTTTACAGTGTACCCGTGGGGGGAAAGGGTGTGTGTGTGGAAAAAAAAAGAGAGAGTGAGAGAGAGAGAGTGAGAGAGAGAGAGAGAGAGAGAGAGAGAGAGAGAAGAAAGGGGAAGGTCAATTTCTGTCCAGCTTATCCGGTCTGAGGTCCATTATCACCACTGGGGAGAGACTGGGACGACACAGGTAAAAGTGCAACATTTTGTGAAAATTCTCGTGATTTCCCTCCCCTTCCTCTGACCAGTGGGTGACCCAGGGGCTTGGGGGTCAAGTAAACATGATTGCAGACGCCAGTTATTGTCGGGTCAGTATGGCCTAGGCCGCGCATGGCGATTGGCGTGGGCCGGGAAGCCTATGTCTACTCTTTGTACCATTTAGTGCAAATTTGCGAATTTTTTGAAACTTTGGAGGGCTGTAGCGGCTAAACTAGGGGTACACCCATACTTTTTGGCACCGTCCCTCGAAAGACCTTCCCGAGACCTTCAAGAATCCGTAAAAAAAAGTTAAAAGTTCGTTTCCCTTCACCAAAAGATCCCTCCCCAAAGTTGGCGAAAATTAACCTATTTTGACATGGTTTTAATTTACTAAATCGCTCAGATCACCGTAAAGACGGGTTCAAAAGTGAAATTTGACCACTGAAATCTCTTCCTCTACTCAATACGCGTCTTTTAAGCACAAAATCATTGTGCTGGCGTTAAAGCTGTGCCGTAGAGAGCCAAGAAAGGGAGTAACAGATGCAATTTCAACAAAAACAACAAAGAAAGTTCAGAGAAATCTAAAAACTGACACCCTGGCCTCAAAAATGGACCCAGGGACCTAAAAATTTGGCAATCGCCCCGTCTCCACGAGTACAAAAAAGTACCAAAGCGGCGTGGAAATCGTCAATGGTCACCTTCAGGGCCTGGCCGAACCGGCATGGAATGTCTCCGGTGTAAAGATTATACAACGCTCTAAATTAAGGTACCCCAAAATGGGACTTCCCTTGGTGGTTAAAATTCAAACAAGTACCGCATCTTGTTGTCCTCGACGAGTTCTTTCTTTTGGGGCCTGGCTGACCCCGGTGGGACGCACGGTTGCTGAGATAAAGCGGCTTAAAGTTAGTACAACGCTCTAAATTAAGGTACCATAAAATGGGACTTATTTTGGTGGTTAAAATTCAAACGAATACCGCATCTTGTTGAGCTTGACGAGTGCTTTCGTTTGAAATCGAGCTGACCCCGGTGGGACGCATTGTTGCTGAGATACAGCGGCTTAAAGTTGGTACAACGCTCTGAATTAAGGTACCTGTAAATAGGACTTCCCTTGGTGGTTAAAATTAAAACGAGTACCGCATTTTGTTTTGCTCGACGAGTTCTTTCTTTTAAGACCTGGCTGACCCCGGTGGGACGCACTGTTTCTGAGATACAGCAGTGTAAAGTTGATTTAACGCTCTAAATTAAGGTACCATAAAATGGGACTTCCCTTGGTGGTTAAAATTAAAACGAGTACCGCATCTTGTTGTTCTAAACGAGTTCTTTTTTTTAAGACCTGGCTGACCCCGGTGGGACGCACGGTTTCTGAGATACAGCGGTGTAAAGAATCTACAACGCTCTAAATTAAGGTACCCCATAAAGGGACTTCCCTTGGTGGTTAAAATTAAAACGAGTACCGCATCTTGTTGTTCTCGACGAGATCTTTCTTTTAAGACCTGGCTGACCCCGGTGGGACGCACGGTTTCTGAAATACAGCGGTGTAAATTTGATTTAACGCTCTAAATTAAGGTACCCCAAAATTGGACTTCCCTTGGTGGTTAAAATTGAAACGAGTACCGCATCTTGTTGTTCTCGACGAGTTCTTTCTTTTAAGACCTGGCTGACCCCGGTGGGACGCACGGTTTCTGAGATACAGCGGTGTAAAGTTGATTTAACGCTCTAAATTAAGGTACCCGTAAATGGGACTTCCCTTGGTGGTTAAAATTAAAACGAGTACCGCATCTTGTTGTTCGCGACGAGTTCTTTCTTTTAAGACCTGGCTGACCCCGGTGGGACGCACGGTTTCTGAGATACAGCGGTGTAAAGTTGATTTGACGCTCTAAATTAAGGGACCCGTAAATGGGACTATCCTTAGTGGTTAAAACTTAAATGAGTACCGCATCTTGTTGTTCTCGACGAGTTCTTTCTTTTTAAACCTGGCTGACCCCGGTGGGACGCACGGTGTCTGAGATACAGCGGTGTAAAGAATCTACAACGCTCTAAATTAAGGTACCCTAAAATGGGACTTCCCTTGGTGGTTACAATTAAAACGAGTACCGCATCTTGTTGTTCTCGACGAGTTCTTTCTTTTAAGACCTGGCTGACCCCGGTGGGACGCACAGTTGCTGAGATATAGCGACTTAAAGTTGGTACAACGCTCTAAATTAAGGTACCCCAAAATGGGACTTCCCTTGGTGGTTAAAATTAAAACGAGTACCGCATCTTGTTGTTCTCAACGAGTTCTTTCTTTTAAGACCTGGCTGACCCCGGTGGGACGCACGGTTTCTGAGATACAGCGGTGTAAAGCAGGGTGGTGTAACTTATTTAAACGTATAACGTAACGAAATTGACGGCAGAACTATTCTATCCGTTTTATTATTTCGTTTTGTTATACTTATAACTAAAATTTACTGTTACGCGCATGTAACCGTTATTTTCATACAATCTTTTAATTGCTATTTGAAATAACGTTATTGGTCGCTAATCGAGAAATAACGTTATTACCTCTACCTTTAACGCACTACCCAATAACTTTCGTGCTACGAAAATAACGTTTTAGTTTTATTTTGTCAGAATTTCGTTAAAGAGGTAACGGTAACGAATAATGAGGCATCACAAACAAAACCGTTGTAACTTAATCTACAAGCAGCAATGTTACACCGGTTCAGTTTTCCCTCCACCATTCCCTCTAACGTGCGCGCAATTTTTCGTACCGATGTCGTAAGATTCGTCGTCGTATCATCAGTAAAACCACATTCACATTCAACTAATGTTTGTGTCGACTGCTGAATTGAAAAGGAAAGTTTCGTCACAATCACAATAAACACAGCGTCGCCGACGCCACGGCAACGGCAAGCAATATGCTAGCCCTTGTGACAACGATTGTGGTTTTGGTAGCAAATCTAACCTCAATAAGGACCCGTCTTGATAATGGACTTTAAGAAATCGTATTTCAAGGACTATACCAATGAAGATGAGCGAACTACATTATCTGTGGCAGTGTGACTTATGTAAGTAAAGTCTTTATAAGGTTAAGGTTAGAAAATGACTAGAGTTTTGTCTGGCTGGTGTGGTTTTTTATTTGACTAGCATAACAGTAGTTTCAGTTCTAAAGAAAGGCACTGTCTGGTACACGAACAAGTATTTTTAATTACTTAAAGAACCGTAAATAATAAAAGCAACAAAAATCAAAAGTTTTAGTACTAAAGTAAGGCACAGTCTTTAGAACACATCATGGTAATTATTCCGAATAGGGGCTCCACCTATAGGGGGCGAAAGTTTGGTATCATTGGATAGGTATTGACGAGTACTGTTCGGAACTGCAAGAAATATGCGGCGCTCTTGAAGGATATTGCTTTAAATGTTTATTTAAGTACCCCACCCTAACCTCGAACCATGCAGCGATATCGTGAAATGCGCTCGTACCATCAACTTACCACGCAGTAGGTAGAAGGGTGAATGTTAGGGGGATGTTAGATCTACCTCGCAGACCCACAATATACCCCCAAATATTTTCCCTTCTATTAATTCGGGAAAATTGGACGGGGCCGACGAACCTACAGAGGCCGCTCAAAGATGGCGCCACCTGTCGCTTCAGCAGACGGCCGAGTCAACTTTCTCGAATTAATAGAAGGGAAAATATTTGGGGGTATATTGTGGGTCTGCGAGGTAGATCTAACATCCTCCTAACATTCACCCTTCTACCTACTGCGTGGTAAGTTGATGGTACGAGCGCATTTCACGATATCGCTGCATGGTTCGAGGTTAGGGTGGGGTACTTAAATAAACATTTATAGCAATATCCTTCAAGAGCGCCGCATATTTCTTGCAGTTCCGAACAGTACTCGTCAATACCTATCCAATGACACCAAACTTTCGCCCCCTATAGGTGGAGCTCCTATTCGGAATAATTACCCACATCATTTGCATTACTTATAGAATCTTCAATAACAAATACAAAAACAATGTGAGTAGGCAATGACTATTTAATCAATATTTTGCCTAAAAAAATACCAAAATAAGTCCTAGACACATCATTTGCACAACTTATAGAACCCTCAATAACAAAAACAACAATATGAGTAGGCAATGACTAAATCAATATTTTGCCTCTAAAAATACCTAAATAAGTCTTAGACATTTGAAGATAAACTAATGATTTTCTTTTTGTTTAGAGACCTGAGGAGGACGACGAGGAGCTGCGACTTCTAACTTCCACACTGTCCTGCTCACTTTCCTGGGACCCAGAGCTGGATGAAGACCGAGCTAGTGGCTGCACCATCATCAGCTCTTCTGCAATCTTCTTGACGATGTCAGGGTTAGTATGTAGTAGAACGACATCATCAATGCTGTCGGCTGATAGGTGACTTCTCTGGGGCCGCATTATGTAGCGAAGGGAAGAAAACAATCTTTCAACTGAGACCTGTGTTGGTGAAATGGCCAAGACAATGAGAGCCAGCTCTGCTAGCTCTGGCCAAATCAATTTTTTCCCTTCCCAATATTCAATAACATTTGCAGTTGTTGGCAGTGGCTTCACAACACAGTCATACTCATCTAACTTTGCTCTTAATGTTTCTTTCCAGTTCCATGTAGATGCTGCACTTGGTGGACCCTCCTTTGTCCGTCGAGTCTGGTTCTGCTGCTCTAGAAACTTCTTAAAGTTGGCAGCCCCCTCGTCATCGCTACCTTCCACCATTGGGTCATCGACATTTTCATCATCTTCGTCATCAGCGTCCTCTTCTAGCTGCAGCTGCACGCCACGCCGTGCCTTTACTCGATGCCACAAATCAACAAGGTAAGATTTTGCGTCTGCAACTTGTTCAGGACTGAGAAGGGCTACAAAGCGGGGGTCCATGAAAACAGCCGCATTAAAACTAGGGTAATTGAAAAGTGCTGGCAGTCTTTCCCCACGCCCTCTCTGCCTGTACTGAACGGCTTTGGCCCTCTCATTCATTGCTTCAAGCAATTTTTCTGCGAGTGGTGTCTTCCTGCTTCTCAAACTGTAACTCAGTTCTGTCCAAATCGCAAAAAAATCTCCCAAAGTCAGGTCCTTAGCTTGGAGTTTTGTAGTGGCTTTCCTGGCTGGGCGCAAGTCTGCCAGAAGAATATCTGCTTTCTCCCACTGTTCTTCTGTTAAAAAGTTTTTTTGGCGCTCATTTGCAGTGCAGTCAAGGGTCAGCTCCATGAAATTCTTCAAATTGAAGACACTTTTTAACATATCATAGTCTGACCCCCAACGAGTGACGACTGAGATGGTGGGGAGAGGGAGACCTGCTGACTTGATTTGACGTGCCATTGACTCTGTTCGCAGGAATATGCACAACTTCTTCACAGCGACGAGGAGCGGCCGGACCTCGACGTCAGCCTTGCAGGCGTCCTCGACGGCCAGCTGGAGTGTGTGGGCAGCGCAGCGTACACTTTGAAGTTTAAACTCATCTTGCACCAACTCAACGCCTTCTGCCCAGCTCTCCAGTGGCTCTTCAAATTCCGCAATCATTTCTTCAGCCTCGTCAAGGCCCAGCAGCTTGCCAGCTAAAATGTAGTTGGCTCCATTGTCGCTGGTGAAGCTGGTGATGGCCTTGATTGGAATTCCATACTTCCTGAGGATCCTTGTGATGATGGCCTTCAGGTTTGTGCCTGTGCTGCTGTCAAACAGCTCCTCTACAGCAAGTGTTCTGACAATAGTTTTCCCCTCATGAACATATTGCACGTTTACACCGATGAAGTGACGAGTATTCTTTGAACATCCATCCACTTGTACAGCGAGCATCTTGCCATCCATTTCTGCTGCCATCTTCGCTCTGACCCTCTCAGCAAAGCCACTGATCTTCTTGGGAGTGCTGTGAGAGCTGATGGTGGGCCTGCAAAAAAATATTTGTCCTTTAAGAAGAGTGCATTTACCCAGCTTTCAATAATTTATGTTTATGTATCTATCTGATTTTTTAGCAGATGATAACTTCGCTGAAGCTAAAGCAAGCATGCTAAGCTGCAATTGCAATGAAGTTGTCAGCTTGCTTTTACTATAGATATTAGTAGGAGCGGGCAGTAAGGGGCGGACCATGTCTGCCTGCCTGGCTGTCGCTCATCCGCGCAGCGGCCGCCACGCCACGCCACGCCACGCGCTCGTCCGGATCGGGGCGCGCATCGCAACGGCAAGGACCAGCGGGGCCCCCTCCTCTCCCTCCCCATCACACCGCCGCTGCGCCGCTGCCCGGCCCCGGCCCCGCGGGTGCGCAGCGTGGCAGGGCTCGGCGTGCGTGCACTATGCTCGACTCGTACCGACTTCGGCTGGCACTCGGGTCGCGGGGCCGGGGCCGGCTGTCTAGGTTTGACAGGCTCGGCGTGCATTATGCTCGACTCGTACCGACTTCGGCGGCACCAGCTTGGCCCGCGCTCGGCTCGCGGGACCAGGGCAGGCTCGCCATCACGGCCTCTTCGGCTGCAGCGCAAGGCGAGGGGGATGGGGTGGCGGAGGCGGGGTTTTCCGCCAACAACAAACAACAGTCCTGTCGCCGGCCGGCCTGCCTGCAGCAGCGCGCGTTGCTCGTAGTACTATGCTCTAAGTATTTATCCGGTTTCACTTGATGCATCGTTCGATATCAAGCCATGGCCCCCAGAAAGCTGACCGAAGAGCAACGAGAGCGCAAACGAAAAAGAGACCGACAGCGCTACCGGGTGCAAATGTCAATTTTTGTGAATGGAGTGATAAACAAACATACATTAAAATACACATTCTCTTTAATATATCATCTGCTTCCACGTTAGCGTTAGCGTTAGCGTTTTTTATTTAATTTTTTTAATTTATTTAATTGTTTTAATTTATTTAATTGATTGATTGATGATTTATTTATTTATTTAAAGTTACCACATTAAAATTGTTTTGGCCATTTTCACGAGCACATGATTCTACTTTTATAAACTAACATGTATAATTGGGCAGTGAAGTTAAATCCCCTCACTTTTCAGGAAATGCAAAACACATGTTGCAGGCTTTTGTTTTCAAATGTTTTGACTCTAACTAATTCACTAATATATACCAATAATAGATAATTTGGCAAAAATGGTGTATCATCAGTACCTCTATAACTTTGGTGACTTATCACAAAATACGGAGTGGTAAAATGAGAAAACTCATCTCATCCATATGAGACATGTCTTCTAAACATGATCTAAAGAGGTCCATTATATTTGTATTGATGCTTCAAAAATTAGCTTTCTATTAAAAGAATTCAGGCCACTAGTTTGAACCCTGAACTCCTATTCCTTTCTGAGAATTGAAGATTTACGCCACTTCAACATTTTTAGCGTAAACATTTATAACTCAGAAATGAATTGAAGTTTAGGGTTCAAACTGCTGGTCTGATTTCTCCTGTTGGCTAATTTTATAAACAAATTTCAAACCTCTGAGAGCCTTTATTTAGAAAAAGTGCAGAAATAGTTTGGAAATACTTTAGTTATTATAAAACGAATTAACTAAAACCATAATCCCATTGAGGGAATCCTATACAAAGAAATTTAAAAAATTAAGAAGTCTTCTTGAGTGGTTTGAAAGCACCCTGCCTAGGGTGTCCCACAATATTTCCAAAATGCCTTTTTTGATGAGTGCCGCGGTGGATTTGAAAGATGACACAAAATGAAGAAGAATTGTGTGAAGCAATTGAATTTCGGACAATTAAAAGTGCCCGCGCAACGCGGTTGAAGATTGTGACAGAGTGGGGTGGGACATGGGGTTACAAAAATAGCCGTAGGTAAGCCATTTTTGAACAGATTTGCATTCCGATAACGGCACTGTGTTTGTAAAGAAAAGGCCATTCTTTTTCGCAAAAGCGTATTTTCTGTACAACTCAGTGCCTATCTTCCAGGGGCACGTTCTTTGCAAAACTTGCTAATTTCAAAGTTTAAAACCGTTTTTGACCCACTGTAAGTCATCGGATCTCAAAGAGGAGGGAATATTTAGATTGCGCAGGACAAATTACTCTGGAAAATGTAACATTCAGATTTTCATATGCAGTTGCCTACCTCTCAGGGGCAACAAATATGACATTTAAGTGATTTTTCGTGTTTTTTGCGCACTGAAAGTGCTTCCATATTTTTTGAAGGTCATATTTAGGTTCCTGGTCCAAAGTTCATAGGATAAGGTACTTTTATGTTTTCAAAATGCGGTTTCAATGATTACTTAAATATTTTATGCTTTGCCCCTAAGAGTTATGCAATCGCATTTTGAAGTCAGAAAAGTTCTTAATCCGATGTATTTTGGTCCAAGGAACATAAATATGATCTTTAAAAAAACATGCAAGCACTTTCGGTGTGCGAAAAAGACGACAAATCACTAAAATATCATATATTTTGCCCCTGAGAGGTAGGCAACTGCATATCAAAATCTGAATGTTACATTTTCCAGGGTAATTTGTCCTGCCAAATCTAAATATTCCCTTCTCTTTGAGATCCGATGACTTAAAGTGGGTCAAAAACGGTTTTAAACTTTGAAATTAGCAAGTTTTGCAAAGAATCGTGCCCCTGGAAGATAGGCACTGAGTTGTACAGAAAATACGCTTTTACGAAAAAGAATGGCCTTTTCTTTACAAACGCAATGCTGTTATCCGAATGGAAATCCGTTGAAAAATGGCTTACCTACGGCTATTTTTGTAACCCCATGTCCCACCCCACTCTGTCACAAACTTCAACCGCGTTGCGCGGGCACTTTTAATTGTCCGAAATTCAATTGCTTCACACAATTCTTTTTCATTTTGTGTCATCTTTCAAATTCACCCCGGCACTCATCAAAAAAGGCATTTTGGAAATATTGTGGGACACCCTAACCCTGCCCAGGTATAATACCAGCCACCAAAATGAACGCCATTGAAAAAAAAAATCTGGTGCTCTAATTGCCAATCTAATAAACTTAATGACAACTTACTGGTCTGCTCTGGGCATGGCGTCGATCATCGGTTGCACAATGTCCTTGAACGAAGGGTAGTCCAGGACCCTGAATGATAGCCCCTCCTCGGTGATAAGGCGGAGGCTGTGGAGCTCCAGTGCTGGTCCCGACATCTTCACCCCGTTGAGCACAGTAGCCTTTGCCTTCTTCTTCGGTGCGGTGCGATCGGGCCGCCCGAAAACTTCATCCGCCTTGGCAGTGGTGTTGGCGTGCACTTCCTTGTGATGCACTTCAAGGTGGCTCATAAGGTTGCCAGCATGTTTTTTCTGCAAAAAAAAAAAGGTAAAAAAATAAATAAACATACTCAAACTGCACTGGAAGAAAAACACTATGGTTAATCTTGTATTTTTTTTTTAACAGCCTTGTCACCCTCGGCGGCATCGTCATCTACCAGAAGGCCCTTCTCGAGGGCGGCAACGTCGCGCGCCTGTGCCCGGCTTGACCCTGCCCAGCGCCAGCACCCCGTCGACGGCGTCCAAGCCAGCCTTGCAGCGGCCGCCTCGGACGGCGTGCCCCGTCCACCAGAAGGCCCTTCTCGTAGGCGGCAACGTCGCGCGCCTGTGCCTGGCTTGACCCTGCCCAGCGCCAGCGCCCCGTTGACGGCGTCCAAGCCAGCCTTGCGGCGGCCGCCTCGGACGGCGTGCCCCGTCCACCAGAAGGCCCTTCTCGTAGGCGGCAACGTCGCGCGCCTGTGCCTGGCTTGACCCTGCCCAGCGCCAGCGCCCCGTTGACGGCGTCCAAGCCAGCCTTGCGGCGGCCGCCTCGGACGGCGTGCCCCGTCCACCAGAAGGCCCTTCTCGAGGGCGGCAACGTCGCGCGCCTGTGCCTGGCTTGACCCTGACCAGCGCCAGCACCCCGTCGACGGCGTCCAAGCCAGCCTTGCAGCGGCCGCCTCGGACGGCGTGCCCCGTCCACCAGAAGGCCCTTCTCGTAGGCGGCAACGTCGCGCGCCTGTGCCTGGCTTGACCCTGCCCAGCGCCAGCGCCCCGTTTTTGCGCTTCGCGCCCACCACACCACAACACTAGGACCATAAAAATAATAAAATAGTTTCTACTTACAGGTATTTTCTTGCCACAGCGGCCGATGGTGCAAATTGACTGGTCCAAAGCCTCGTCGTACTCGAAGAGCTCGTGCACCGGGTGGTTCACTTGCCTTCTCTTACGGCCGCGCTTTCTTGTGCCTGTGCCATCTTCAGATGCATCCATGTTGTTAGAACTAGAACTTCGCTCCATTTTGCTTGTGGCCGGCCAGGCCACTCACTAGACGAATGACTGATGTGATGTTCCAAAGGCCGGGCGCCGCTCGGATCAGCCACTACACCACGCCACGCCACGACGATTCACAACAATGCACACCGACACGACGACTTGGCTTTTTGACGACACGGCCACCGCACCGCACCGCACCGCCAGCGTCCGGCGTCGCCCGCATCGGACGGACGGACGCTGGGCGGCGGCGTCTGTAGACTGATTCCGGGTGGCAGGGAGGTCTCTCTCTCGCACTCATGGGACGCTCCGTACCGGTGCGAGAGAGAGAGACCGACGGCCGCACTGTGCGGAATCAGTCTACTGGTCTTTGGTCTGCTTCTGCTGCGCGCTCCGGGAGGCAGGCGGGGAGGGGCGGGGAGGGAAGTCCAGTGCGGGTCGCTCTGGTCAGGTGCGGCGAGCGTGCAAGAGGCATGTTGTCTCGCGTCTCGCTAGTCTTCCAAAGTTCCAAAGAAATGTAAAACATGCCGAGTGTCTCAATGTGATTTAAATCTCAATTAAGTAAAAATAAAATAACTGTAACCGTATCTCTCGTATTTTTCAAAATCTTGGATCGTCACGAGATTCCTGTCACCAGTGTCGCCCAAGGTCAAGGCCTTCCCTTCATGAATGTATAAACCGTGAAATTTCCGTTATAATAACGGTTAAAACCATATAAAAGTGTCAAAGTTACGGGTAATACCGTTATCATCACATGTAACAAACGTTGTAACGACATTGTGACGTTGATATCAATAACGTTATTTCCCCAACAAAATTGTTCACGTTACTTGGTAATAACGTTATAAAGAAACCAAAATTTTCTATTAGCTAGCCAATATCGTTATCACGTAAAAACGTTATATGAAAACCAATGTTAGTCAGTTACGGCGATGTAACGGTATTTATTGTTTTCTCGTTGTTCGTTATGGTTATAACTCTAGCAAAAAACATATCCGTTAATGTCCATTTTAAAATAAGTTACGCCACCCTGTTCCCTATAGACTCGTTCCTGGTCAGGATTGAGATAGAGTACTTTGACCTTAATGTCACTTTCAAAGAAGACAGAGTTTAGGAGTCTCATAACCTGAGGCCAATGTAGGCCGTCAAGTCCGCACCCTAATTGAGGCATGGCGAGTTGTTCAATTCCATTTTCCTTACAGACTTCAGCCATGTGTTGTACGGTCTTCCTAAAATTCTTCCAAGTGGGTTTGTCATGAGAAGATTCCTTAGTAACTAGATGTAGAAAGCTTCTTCCGTTGGTGTATTGTAGGATAGCACTACCTACTTGAGCTTCATTTGCAATTTCATCTCTATTAATATTGAAATGTTGTCTAATTTTCTTAGCTATGCCGTCAGACATTTTGAGATCTTTGGCAACACAGTGGGCGATAGTGACTTGGCTAGGGGTGTTGAGTAAGTCCCCATTCTCCATAATGATTACATTTTTGGAGAAGTTAGTTATTCTTGGTAACTGTTGTTTAGCAGTTTTGATTGGAATCAAGTTATTATTATTCATTTCCTTGAGACTGAGATTGGATGCCTTGATCATAGATTCAACCGTTTTTTCAAGTTTTTCAATTCTTGACTTAAGTGATCTTACTTCAGTTTCCAGGGATCTGTTGGTTTCCCTCAACTTAGAGATGGTAGAATTACTTGACTCTATTGTTGTTTCTAAACTGGAGTTAGGTTCTGAAGATTCGTCCAGGCTAGAGTCTAGACACGAGCTGTCACTGGGGAACATAACCTGACCTTGACTCGTGCAGTTGGTACAGTTAAAGAGAAGTTCAGAATTCTTGATTTTAGAGAAAATTTCACTATCCACATTAGCACAGGTTCTATGTATCCTTTTTTGACACTTAGAGCAATGTAGTGTGCTCTTATTACCAATATTAATTGATTTTTCACAACTAAGACAGTTGTCCCTGTCGGTCGCCATGTCACCGCCTTGTATCAGGTTACAAAATGAGCTTGTGGAAACCTACAAACAACTCGAAGCCACCCGTCACTTTACAATAAAGTTAAAATTCTTAGTATCATTTGCAGTGAATATGGAAGAAGAAGTAACAACAGAATGGGATTGGCTGTATCTTTGGACAATACAGAACTGCCCCATTTCACATTTTTCAACCAAATTGAATTGAAAAATCCACCAAAGAAATTCTACATTTGCGGGCCTCTGACACTGTCAAACTATGTGCAAGAAGACACGCATAAAAAAATTTGCGGTGGTCTGGACGGCAATGACGATGTCCTTTTGTTTGAATTTCTAAACATGTCAAAGGGACATTCATGGAAATTAGGTAAGAGCAGTTATGAGTTTGTGGCGTGGGTAAGGGGTCGGTCAATAACTTGTGCGTGTGCAAAAGACCTTATCTTAACGTTCGCAAATAAAAGTTCTTATCTGGTCGTTCCCGCATAGAGAATCTTATCTCAAATGCACGTGAGTTTCATCATTAAGTGCGGATCAAAGGGTGAGCAGAACATTATTCTACGATAAAGCGTTTTTTCTTTTAACTTTCTTCTTTTTGCTGTAGGCGATGCCATTGAGTGGAACTATGGGGGAATAGCAGAAAGAACCGTCCTGTCGCGCGAAACACCCCGTTGCAGCAAAAATTCAACCACAATACTGATCAGCATTTTAAAATCACGTCCAATTTCAGTTTGTGTACCACAAATTCCATTTTTGATGCCTTGCCCGAAAAATATTATGGTGTCCACATTTCACTTTATGGTATTGGTGGGCCCAATTCATACTTTCCTGCTTGTCAGGATGATAATGGAGCCTTTCAGCTCAATTTTCTTTTCGCTAGTGGCTGGAAGATATGGTAATTGACCTGTTAATGTAAAGTATCATGTTTTGTGTCTGAGTGATTATCAATTAAATTCCTTGCCATGCCCTGCCATTAGGATTATTATTAATGAGTCATTATCAAGAAAGCTTGAAGACGCATTCTCAAAAAGGAGGCTTGACGATGCGCATTCTTCATGTCGCTGCCTACTTCTGCACAAGTTCTTTTTGCCTGCCTTGGAGTTTCTGAAGGAAAACAAAATTCCTTACAATATTGTAAGTATTTTTAAGGAAGAGCAAAATGAATGTTGTGTTTTTAATAAGAAATGCACTTTTTTTTATCAAAAAAGGTTGTTCAAAAGCATGGTGATCTACTGCTACTCTACCCTGACACTGTGCACTGGGGTTTCAATACATCAATTAACGTATCAGGTTCTTGTATTGTGGGCACAATTGGCTGGCTAAGATGTGCTGTATCTAAAAGAAAACGCTGCTCCTGCATGTAAGTGTCGTCATGTTGTTTGTGCTATGTGGATCAAATTTTGTTTGAATAAATTATCATTGAATTATGTGTTTAGGTCAATGGAACAAATCCATCTGCCAATGGAGTTGCTAGCTGCTATATTTGTAGAAGATCTGCTTCCTACCTTGTTTCAAGAAAGAAGAAACGGACACTCTGTAAGTAATATTTCAGGGACAAGGTTTGACAAATTTGGCGCCTTTGCATATTGAACTTCATGACAGTGCTGTCTTAACAGAATGAAGATGCAAAGCAACCAATGGAAAACACTCCAACAGGACGTAAAGTGGCTGCTATTCGTTACTTTTTTAAGTGTCCTCACAACAAATGTGATGCTGCTTATAGTTTCCATAAAAAGCGGCTTATCAACCACATCATTAAAACGCACTCAACCACATCATTAAAACGCACCCACACTCAAAAGAAGAATTATTAAAAACAGTGGAAAATTTGTACTCTAGTGGGAGAAGAAATGACCCTTTATACAAGCACATGTGTGACAAACTTCTATCATGACTAAGGTAAAGTTGCACTTTCTGAATTATTATAATACAAGAATTACTAATATTATGCTTTCACTGCTCATCTTAGCTGAAGACCAATGCATTACTTATCTTTTTCAGATAAAGCACTTCACCATTCAGCAGGGGATTGAATTCATTAAACGATTTAAACACCACCAGTACCCTAAAAAAGAGAAGTTGTGGCAAAGAAGACACAAAGGTCTTCCAATCATGTTGATTGTAAGTTCTTATTTTTTGTTTTAATTTGTGGAGTTCTGTTTCTAAGTGTCACATAATGTTTTTTTCTTTTACAGATTCCATCAATTTTAAACAAAAGCTACTAGAGAGCATCTTGAAATTGACCCACTCAATTACCTCATGGAAGAATGGATCAACATATTTGAGAGTGACCCAGACTTTGAAGTGATGACTAACAAATTGGCTCGCCTCACAAATTCATTAGAATTCTTGCCAATGTTAACCAATACATTACAATCAAGAGTGAGTTGGTACAATCTTCTTTTCAGTTTCACAACCACAAAATTGTTCATGTCAATGCTACAATTTTTTGTTTTTCTTTCTGCAGTGCAACGGTAACTACCGCACAACTTGTGTTGAAATGGTTATAAAACACCTGACTGCTGGGGTGAACACCCTCCAATATGAAGATGAGCAACAAAGTGCAAAAGAAACATTATCAGCAGGCTAAAAGATTTTAGCTAATCTAGTGACAGATATCCCACAGTCCTACTGGGAGTGTATCCTCACAGCATTTTCACCCCATCCAACTGCACAATGTCTCGAAAACCTGAAAAAACTACATAACAGTAACAACATTCTTCCCATTAATCAGTCTTAATCTGATGACCTGCACATTATTGCCATGGCACCACGTAGTCGTTCTTTAAAATGGCAGCTGGAACTGGAAGATTTCATTAAATTCTATCAAAAACAGTTGAAAAATACAGATCAACCTGCTTGTAAAGAACTGAAGTATCTGGACTTAGACTATTCTCAGTTTAAGAACATACCAGCACAAGAAGAATGTGGGATACAGAAAGGGAATGAAGAACCTGAAGAATTGGACAACACTGCCTTTCATATCATTCCACCAGAAGAAGATGTCAAAGATTTAAAAAAAACATCAAAGAAACGTCAAAGGAAGCGCAGAAGCCATCTGAAAAAAAGGATAAAGAAACAGAAGTCGCAACCACCAACGCCTCCAACATCACCACCACCTCATGAGGACTATGATTTATTTGTTAACTGTTACAACACGATAAAAGAACAGCAGACAAATACACCATCATCACCACCTAGCACACTACCACGTTCCACTACACCACTAGCAGCTACACCACCGCCACCTGTACACACACCTCCAGCACAAGCAGCTACACCACCACCACCTGCTCACACACCTCCAGCACCAAGTCCACCACTACCAACAGAAGAACACACGCCACCACATTCATGTGCACCACTGGCAGCTACACCAGCTCCTCAGACACCTTCACCACCGTGTACACCACCAGCAGCTACACCATCACCTCATCTCCCGCACATGCACGCAAAGAAGAAGAAGAGTGCAGGGAAGTACACGCCGAGGGAATGCCCACACACGTACTATCAGTCTCTAAAGTTTTGTCTGGGCGATACCCTATGCGCGAGAGACTGCTCATAAGGAGACCGTTGAGAATCTCTCGTGCATGGGGTATCGCCCAGACAAAACTTTAGAGACTGATAGTACACGTCTAAGGTAAAGTTTGTGTTTTAACGAAACGTTTTAATTTTAGAGCGCGATTTGTCGATACAAAGTTTGGAACGCGCCCCGCCGCCGCGAGTTCCCCCGCACCCTTCCTCCCGCCTCGCCCCGCACCCGCTGTGCCCTCCGCACCCTCCCCTACCGCTTCGCCCCGCGCCCGCCGAGCACTTCCCCACCCTCCCCTACCGCCCTGCCCCTCGCCCTCTCGACTCCGCGCGCATGGTGTGGAGGCTTCGCGAAGCGTCAGTGTTACAGTTGTAACATCCCGTCGCGTAGTGGTTCAGAGCGGGCGGAAGGGACGCCGTAAGTTTAGGCAACCCCTCCGGCCCACTGGACTCCGAGACTAGGCTGTGGACGAAGTTAGATTTCGAGCCACCGGTCACCCGAGCGCTAGAGTGTGTTCCGGCGATTTCCCCCCCCCCCCCCCAGGGGGTGGAAACGCTGTGCCCTCCGCACCCTCCCCTACCGCTTCGCCCCGCGCCCGCCGAGCACTTCCCCACCCTCCCCTACCGCCCTGCCCCTCGCCCTCTCGACTCCGCGCGCATGGTGTGGAGGCTTCGCGAAGCGTCAGTGTTACAGTTGTAACATCCCGTCGCGTAGTGGTTCAGAGCGGGCGGAAGGGACGCCGTAAGTTTAGGCAACCCCTCCGGCCCACTGGACTCCGAGACTAGGCTGTGGACGAAGTTAGATTTCGAGCCACCGGTCACCCGAGCGCTAGAGTGTGTTCCGGCGATCCCCCCCCCCCCACGGGGTGGAAACGACCTAGGGAGTGCGTGAAGCCATGCTCGAGCGAGGTGCATGGGTTACGGCCTTTTCTTCGATTGTAAAATCTAGGCCGTTGTTTGCAAAACGCTTTGCACAGATCAAAAGAGCATAAAATTTAGGGTGCATTAGACCTAGTGGCCTGTCCGACACTTCCAATTCAACCTTAAACAAGGGCGAGTACCTTTACATCAACATGGCGCAAACGCGGTTTTTCGTACATTTTTTGATTTCATGTGTTTTTCGGTGTTTTCACTTCAATTTTTTTTAGGTAAGGTGGGAGTTTCGAGAAAGGCAATAGGCCTAATGCACCCTAAATTTCATGATCTTTTGATCTGTGAAAAGCGTATTGCAAAAAACGGCCCACATCTTACAATCGAAGGAAAGGCCGTAACCTCTGCACTGATGGCGCGAGCATCGCTTCACGCTCTCCCTAGGCTGTTGCCACCCCCTGCCCCCCCCCCCTTTCCCCTCTGGCCCGGTGCGTAGCGGAGGCGAGCGCGAGCGAGACGGGACTGGGGGCGAAGCGTCGAAGTGGTCCGGGTGACTCCGTGTTTTGGTGTGCTATTTGGTTAATTCTAGTGGTCTGTGTAGTGCTCAAGTGCCCGGCGTAAAAATAAGCGTGCCTGTGGAGTTCACCGCATCGGTAAGCGGATCGGAAACAACAACTCGGGTTCGTCTCTTACTTTGACGGACTCTAACCGTTCTCGCCTTGTTTACCCTGTAGCGTGCTGTATTTTTACCGAGTGACCGTCGGTGCGAGGATGAGCGGCTAGTACGCCGTAGACGAGGGGCGCCTCTCCCGCAGGACAACGAGATGTAACCAGAGGACGAGCATCGGGGCCCGGCGCGTCAACGACTCCTGCCCCTTGGTTGTGTGTCCTGTTTCGTGCGTGCTGTTTTTTGGTAGCAAAGATGTCCGACTCTGAAAGCTCTGAAATTGATATACTTCATATCACGGGAGACTCCATCACCCTGGATGTCTCCGGGGCGCTCTTTGAGAGCGACGAGAATGTAAGTACCGATTCGACGTGAAATCCTTTGTCTGACGCTACCAAGCCAAGCCGGCCGGGTCCGCCATGTTGCCCTCCGCGCCAAGTCCTTTATTCTCTGCACTGCCCGTGCGGGCGGGAACTACACACTAAATCTTATGTACAATTTTGTACGAGACATCACAGTTTTTTGTGCAGATGAACTTTTCGTACAATTTTTGTACGAAAATCTGCACAATTTCCCCCGTTTTTGTACAAAATATCGTACAAAATTGTACGAAAAGTTCATCTGCACAAAAAACTGTAATGTCTCGTACAAAATTTGTAAAAAAACATTTAGGGTGTAGAGCATTTTGTGCTTAATGCAGTGATTTTCAGTCAAAAATCCTTGTTTCTAACAGAATTAAGTGCAGAGGTTTCATGGCGTACCAGGCGCCCTTGGCTCGGCTCGGTGGCGTCGGTATTGCGTCATCCCCCTCATACTCTATCATTTCGTCTCAGTTTTTCGTTCCTGTATCAAAAACTAAGTCCAGCGTGACTTAATTTTTGATCCCCGTGTGAGGATTCCCCGTTTCTAACCTATCGCTTCGGCCCGGCCGCGAACCGGTGCCAGCCGGCTTCGCCTCTGTTCTCGCCACCGCGCCACTCGGCGTCCCTCGCTCTGTCTCTCTCACTCACTGCGTTTTTTTTCGCACGCCCCTCTCACTCGCGCCCAGCTATCCACGTCGCCTCTCTGTCTCTCTCGCACCCGCTGGCCCCTGTGGGGTTCGCTGCTGCACTCTCGCTCGTTCCCTCTCTCTCCCACACCGCCCCTCGTCGCCCACCGGCTGGTGGCAAGCCCGCCTGCCTTTGTTCTTTCCGCCGCCGCGTCGCACCATGCTGTTCGCTCTGTCTCTAACGCACTCACGCCCGGCTGTACTGCGGCGCTCCGTCTCTCTCGCACCGCGCCTCCCTCCCCTTTCCCCTCCGCAGCGTTCCAGTCCTGGCACTATGTGTTGCCGATCTACACGGCGTCGTCGCCCGCATCGCGTTCGTTCTGCCTCGTTGGCGTTCCGTAAGTCGTGCGCTTGGGGGGAATTCCCTCCGCACAGCGCACTCGTCGTCCAATCGTTGCCAATGAATTTAATGCAACGACAGAGGTGATCGCATCGTATTGTGGTTGTTTTGTCAAAGACTTAACAACAGAATATGATGTTAACATCTCGATCTGAGCAAAACCTTGTTCATCCATCACTCCACTTTATCAATCATAAAGGTGAGAAGATGGGCAAGCAAGGTTAGCCATATATTTAAATGCTTGACACCCCCCACTAATCTTTTTTTTTTTTTTTCAGGTGGTGACTTCTACACCTGTCAAGGGCCCCGCGCCCCCGTCACCGCGGAACCCTGGGGCTTCTCCTTTAGGTGCCGGGGCACCGGTGATGTCACCACCCCCAGCCCTCCTATCACCGCTGGGAGGAACACCACCATCACCCGTCTTTCCCACCCCACCTCCCTCGCAGACCAGCTGGTCGACGGGGGAAGTTGAGGAGGGGGGTGCAGCCATGATGCTGGTAAGTAACAAGTTCTGTTTCTTTAACATTTTTTAAAATTAAGAAGTCGTGACTAACTTGGCATTATGTTTCAGGAGCTCGGAGGCTTGGTGACTTCGTGGGATGACTCGACGAGTCTGATAACATCGTTGTACGATTCATGCACCATTGTAAGTTACCCTGTCATGCGCTTCATTCTTTTAAAAATTGTTTTACATTTCGTCTAATTTTATTTTTCCTTTTTTTTGTTGCAGTCGGACTCCTCGATGGCGGATGAGGACGAGCAAGAGGAGGGCGCAGCACGTCCTGCCACCCCACCCCCCGAAGTACCACGCCGACGTGGGCTGTTGCCCACGCCACCACCAGAGATGCGAGTCGTACACTGAAAATAGAAAGGTCAGATTTCTGACCCTTAAAGGGGTGATACAAAAATGTTAGACCGAAAAAAGGGTCATACACAAATGTATGACCGAAGAAAAGGTCATACACCAATGTATGACCGTTGTAAAGGTCATACACAATTGTATGACCGAAAAAGGGTGATACTTTTTTGTATCACCGATGAAGGTTGATATATCCCCAAGGTAAAAGGAGAGCCAGCCTCGCTAATGTCTGACCTTTATTCGGTCATACATACGTGTATGACCGTTTTTCGGTCATACATTCGTGTATGACCTTTCTTCGGTCATACATTTGTGTATGACCTTTTTATCGGTCATACTTTATGTATTGCCAAAAATTGGTCCGATGTCTCACCTTTTGAATTACAGTGTAAGTATGCCTCCAAGTGTTAAGAGTGTAAGTAATTTTTTTGCATGGATTCCGAACCTCATGTGTTGTTTTTTTTTTTTTTTTTGTTTCAGAGCGCCCTAGACCCGTAGACCCGTCCCGGCTGGGCACGGCCCCCTTCAGGCGCACCCCAGGGGCGAAAGGCGCCCCCGCGGCCTTGGCCTAGGGTGTCCCACAATATTTCCAAAATGCCTTTTTTGATGAGTGCCGGGGTGAATTTGAAAGATGACACAAAATGAAAAAGAATTGTGTGAAGCAATTGAATTTCGGACAATTAAAAGTGCCCGCGCAACGCGGTTGAAGTTTGTGACAGAGTGGGGTGGGACATGGGGTTACAAAAATAGCCGTAGGTAAGCCATTTTTCAACGGATTTCCATTCGGATAACAGCATTGCGTTTGTAAAGAAAAGGCCATTCTTTTTCGTAAAAGCGTATTTTCTGTACAACTCAGTGCCTATCTTCCAGGGGCACGATTCTTTGCAAAACTTGCTAATTTCAAAGTTTAAAACCGTTTTTGACCCACTTTAAGTCATCGGATCTCAAAGAGAAGGGAATATTTAGATTTGGCAGGACAAATTACCCTGGAAAATGTAACATTCAGATTTTGATATGCAGTTGCCTACCTCTCAGGGGCAAAATATATGATATTTTAGTGATTTGTCGTCTTTTTCGCACACCGAAAGTGCTTGCATGTTTTTTTAAAGATCATATTTATGTTCCTTGGACCAAAATACATCGGATTAAGAACTTTTCTGACTTCAAAATGCGATTGCATAACTCTTAGGGGCAAAGCATAAAATATTTAAGTAATCATTGAAACCGCATTTTGAAAACATAAAAGTACCTTATCTTATGAACTTTGGACCAGGAACCTAAATATGACCTTCAAAAAATATGGAAGCACTTTCAGTGCGCAAAAAACACGAAAAATCACTAAAATGTCATATTTTTTGCCCCTGAGAGGTAGGCAACTGCATATTAAAATCTGAATGTTACATTTTCCAGAGTAATTTGTCCTGCGCAATCTAAATATTCCCTCCTCTTTGAGATCCGATGACTTACAGTGGGTCGAAAACGGTTTTAAACTTTGAAATTAGCAAGTTTTGCAAAGAACGTGCCCCTGGAAGATAGGCACTGAGTTGTACAGAAAATACGCTTTTACGAAAAAGAATGGCCTTTTCTTTACAAACACAATGCCGTTATCGGAATGCAAATCTGTTCAAAAATGGCTTACCTACGGCTATTTTTGTAACCCCATGTCCCACCCCACTCTGTCACAAACTTCAACCGCGTTGCGCGGACACTTTTAATTGTCCGAAATTCAATTGCTTCACACAATTCTTCTTCATTTTGTGTCATCTTTCAAATCCACCCCGGCACTCATCAAAAAAGGCATTTTGGAAATATTGTGGGACACCCTACCTTGGCCCCCGCGGCCTTGGCCCCCGCTGCCTCAGCCGCCCCCTCTGCCTCAGTCGCCACGGCCACCGTAGCCCCAGCCCCGGCCGTCGCACCATCTGCGCCCCCCGCTGCCCCCGCCGCCCCCTCCGCAAGGGCCACACGGGGTCCTGCCAGTGCGGCGCGCGCACTTTTCGGGCAGCCAGACCCCGTACGCGACGCCCGCCCCCTCCACAAGGAGGATCACAAGAAGGGGTTTGAGGCTCGCCCCCGGTCGCCGCCCAAGTGAAATGTAAGTTTTTTTTTTTTTGGGGGGGGGGGGGGGGGGGGGGGCATCATTTTTTCCTTTCTTTATTTTTTACTTAAAATGAGATTAATTTCTAGTCAGCCTTCAGTCACCAAATTATAGAGGTATTTTTTAAATAAATTTGTTTGGTGTTATCATTAAGCTGATAAAATTTCATCGAAACTAACTTAATTTTGTGGTGTTGGTCTCACTCATTTAACTTAGGTGAAGCTCCGCTTCATCTTTCTATTTAACTCATCATATCATGTTTTTTTTTGTGGTGGAATGAGTTGGGTTCAACCATTTCATTTTGGTAACTCCGTCTCTGGGCTCGGAAAAGGTTTGAACTTTGTAGACTTTGGAAATTCAAAGGTCATGTTAGTTTTATTTAGGGAAGGTAAAATTAAAAGGAATCTTTATTAAATAAGACCATTGAACAGATCTTTACTTTGGTTTTATGGTGTAGTGTATAGGACGTATTATATTCACTTCAGTCCACTCGCTCAACTGATCGAAGTTAGTTCCGAGTTGGTTATGTCACTGCGGTTCATGTTTCACCAGAGGCAGGCATAAATACATTTAGAGTCATTGGTTTTATTATCAAATTCACTCAGAATACTAACCCTCACCTCAGTTTTATGTTTTCATGTCTGTGGGTAACAATTAATTTTTAATGCTTGCTTCACCCAAGTTGCGGTAACTCAAAATAGTTTAAATTTGGAGAAGGGCTTCCCAGTAACCCTTATGAAGGAATGATAGTACATTTAGGGAAACTTAGCAAGGACAAGGACTTGGAATATTTTTTCACTAACAGCTTGAAGTGGAGGGGGTTCAAGGGAAGTCCATGACAGTGTACTCATTCTGATGTGTGTTTGTCTGTTTCAGGTGGTGATCATCATGAGTTTTTTTTTAAAATGTTTTTTTTTATTTGTAAAAAATTTAAAAAAAAGTTAAGGATTGTTTTTTTGTGTTATTATTTCTCTTGTATTCCTTTTTGTTTGGTTTTCATTTTAATAGTTTTGTATTGGGTTTTCATTTTATTAGTTTTGTATTGGGTTATTCAATTTTTATTGAACACTTTTCTCTCATAGGAACTCTTATTCACTTGTGGGAACTCTTGTAGAAGTCGAGCCACACGCCAAGTCTTCTGGCTTGTTTAACAGCACAATTGTAAGCAGGATACTTGTTGTGAATTTCATTTTCACATGCAACATCAAACAAGGGAAGCTTATCAAAGCAAGGGCATCCCAGGGATTCAATATTCAACACTAGGAGATAGGGCAAATGAGCTTGGAGAATTTTAACTTTCTCGGTGCCTTTGGCATACAAGACTTTGAAATTATAAGTCATAGTCCACATAATGTAGTAAATATTTTTGGAAGCATATTCTCCATCATTCCATTCAAGGCCATGGATATTGTTGGCACTAAAGTCATTTTGCTTTCTCACTTTCTTGGGGAGCAGTTCTTTTTCGTAGGGTGGGGCAAATGTAGCCACTTTGTACGAATCCAATCTAAAGCCAGGGAAATACACTGCAAACTCTTTAATGATGAGTTGATTGTCTTTGTCTCTGACAAACTGAGCATCACAGGTGGTTTCACCAAGTTGTGTTATGGAGGTGTATAGACCATAGTCGCCTTCATCATGCCCAGAGAGAGTGGGAGTGGACTTGTTTGACATTGCGTAGAGTGAGGTCTGTCAGCGGTGAATGTAGGTGTGAGAATGTGAACGGTCACCCCTGGCACTCGAATTTATAGTGGCGACGCGCGCGCCCCGGCAGGTGCTGCCGCCTAGCGGCAAGATTCGGCAACTTTTTCGTTGCTTCGCTCTGATTGGTCCAAAATTATAATTAATAACCAATCACGGCACAGTGGTGGTGCGCATGCGCGGCAAGTTTGAACTCGACTACAGCACTGCTGCTCTCTGATTGGTTAAAATTATTATTTTCGACCAGAGGTGTCACCATAGAGCGGTGCGCAAGCCGTGGGTTGCGGAGATACGGGCGTGTTTGAACTTGTTTTGGAGTTCTCGGAAAGGTCTGCTGTGATTGGCTATAATTTTTATTTTCGACCAATGAGGTGACAGCTCGGCTCGGCTATGCCGCCGAAAGGTGCGCTCGCAGCACACCAAGCGCATACAAGCTGGAACACGCTTGAACTAGTGACGTCACCGGCAGCCAATCAGCGCGCAGCGTTGCACGGTGCGATTGCACCAGCCAATCAGAGCGCGGCACAGGTGCCGCCGTAGGGCGCGCTCGCAGCACACCGGCTTCAGATAAAACGGGGTGCTCCAGCCAGGAGCGGCACAGTCATCCAGTCGTCGCTGACCAGCACACTGCTCTGACACTTCCATCGCTCTCGCAACACAGTTTCTCTCTACACTTGCGCTCCTCACACACACAGTCTTTCTCTTTCTTTTTCTTTCTCCTTTTTACACTTGTGCTCTCACACACACAAACAGTCTTTCTGAAGACTATCTTTCTCTTCTCTTTCTTTTACACTAACACGATGTCTGTCTTTTCCGACATTCTGTTGGAATGGGAGGAGGGATGCTTCTACCAAGATGAGTACCTGGCAGAGGCGTACACCGCTCTACTGATGCATCTCCTCGATGCTTCCCCCGAGGAACGGTCTGACCCTCGTCTCCCTGAATTCCTTAGGGCAGGGTATGAAGCTTACGCTCGAGAACAAGCATGGTCGGCGGTGCAGTTACTCGCTCTGCTTCTCGAGCTGCTGAGGCCGCCCAGCCCCGCCCCGCCTCGCCCCAACCCGGTCCGTCCCGCGATGAGTCACCGGCCCGCCACACAACGGAGCCTGAGGGGTTGCCTACCACCCCGGCGCGTCCCGATTCGCCCCAACCCGGCCCTGCCCCGTCCCCGGAGCGCACCCCTAGCGCTAAACGGCCGCGAGAGGAGGAACCCGAGCCGGAGCCCGAACCGGAGCCCGTACCCGAACCGGTCCTGGAGATCTTGGAGTCCCGCGAGCGCCACCTGACGCGGTTCAAAACGACTTTCCGCGAGGAGACGGCCCAAATTAAGGGGCTTGGCGCTACTTTGCCCTCGGAGGAGGTGATGGAGGGCATGATTGACACGATGCTGCAGAGGCAGCGTGACGCCGTCCAGGCCAAGGACGACGACAGGGTTATCCTGGAGATTCAGAACTCAGAGAACGCGGAGAACCCGCTTTGGTTCAGTCTGCGGCGAGTAGACCAGCTTAATGGAAGGGTCATTCTAGATAAACTGGCCCGAGTTTTAAACTCGAACCAAAGCTTCATGACCAATGGTCAGTTCAAAGTCAGTTACATACACATTCCCACTCCTGAACCTGCCGGGAGGAAGCCTCTCAGAGTCCCCAATGAGACCATGGATCAATGGTTAGAGAGGAAAATAACCTCAAAAACTATCTTCTCCCCCAAAACACGGACAATCTTTGTCTGACACGCAGTGTGGCCGTGGCCATGGCCAAGGAAGGCATGCAGCGCATGGCTTTTTCGCGCTTTAAACAGGCTGATTCAGTGGCTCAACGTAATGAAGCACTCAAACTGTGTGAAATGGCTGGGATCAATCCCGACCAGCCTTGTGGTTTGGATGAGGTCAGAAAGCTGCAGGATGCTCTTCCAAATTACAGGCTGTGTGTCTACACGGACAAAAAGGGGAAGGAGTGTATCTTCAAGGGGGATTACTCGGCGGGTCGCAAAACCATCTTTCTTTTCATGCACAACGCCCACTTCTCAGCAATTCTTTATCCTCTACGCGCATTTGAATACAATTATCAGTGCGAAAAATGTGCTGCTTTCTTCAATAACAAGGAAGAGCACAAATGTGAGGGAAGCTGTTGGCGATGCCTTGGCTCCACTCCCCACAATGATCCCCTCCGTCGTTGCACTGACTGCGGGCACCAGTTTGCTGGTGACGTGTGCTATGACACCCACAACACGATCAAGCTGGTAGGGACCAACTACACCAAGTGTCAGTCCTTTCCCTTCTGTGTAGGGTGCGAGAAAAGCTACTCCACAATACGGGGTGGAAGACACGTCTGCGGTTTTATCGCTTGCGCCTACTGCAAACAATATGTGCAGGAAAACCATTTGTGTTACATGCAGCCCTGGGCATGCAGGGAGAAGAAGGAGAAGTGGTCCTACCATACAATCTATTATGACATTGAGAGTCGACAGGACACAGAAATAGAAGGCAAACCGGGGACTTTTGAGCATGTTCCTACCCTTCTTGTATCTCAAACTATTTGTGACAACTGTTGTGACATCCCTGACAACAACTACTTCTGCACCGTGTGCAAGACACGGCAGCAGATTTTTCACTCTCTAGACAACCCTAACCTCAATGTTATGTCCCAACTTTTGGATTATCTCCAATCGTTCCCCGCTAAATCTGAGCTGTTGATCATTGCCCATAATGCCACGTCCTATGATGGGATCATCGTCCTCCAGGAAATGATCAAGCGCAAACTGAAGCCTGATCTCACCCTCCAGGGTGCCAAAATTATTTGTATGAAACTAAACACCTGGAAATTCATAGATTCCCTCATGTTTCTCCCCATGCCCCTCTCAGCCATGCCGAAGTCTTTCGGTCTTACTGAGCTTAAAAAAGGCTATTTTCCCTATCTCTTACATGACCCCGAGTACCAAGGACCCCTGGACCAAGGACCGTGATTACGACTGCGTCTCGACCATAAAGTCAAAGGCTGCGGCCGACTTCAACAAGTGGTATGATGAGCAGGTGGCCAACAATGTCGTCTTCAATTTCCGTCAGGAATTGATCGACTATTGTATCTCGGATGTGACCATCCTCCGTCAGGCCTGCCAAGCTTTCCGTAAGCTTTTCGCCCATACAGCAGGGTTTGACCCAATGATGTTCAACTGCATCACTCTAAGTAGTGCATGTATGGGGGCTTATCGCTCAAACTTCCTCCCTCCCAACACCATTGGCATCGTCCCCGCAGGCGGGTACCATGGTAGGGGCAAGCAGTCCCACATGGCCCTGCAATGGCTGGACTATGAGTGCCACAAACTGGGGCAGAAAATAAGCACCATTTACAGTGACAGAGAGATCTCGGTTATGGGGCGCCAAGTGGACGGTTATGTTGAGGTGGCCAAGGACGATGGCACAGTTGATCGTCGAATCTCCCAATTTCACGGTGACTACTGGCACCAATGTCCCCTCCACTACCCCCCAAACACTGATTCTGGCGATAATCGCTATGAAAACACTGTTAGGATCACATCCCTTTTTCGCCGTGCGGGCTATACGGTAATTGAAAAATGGGAATGTGAGTGGCAGAATGACCTCCGAACTGACCCCGAAGTACAAGCCTACTTTGAAGCCCACCCCACGACCCGATCCACCCCCCTAAACCTCCGTAACGCCCTATGTGGTGGACGCACTAATGCTATGCGTTACTACCACAAGGCTGATCTAAGCAAAGGGGAAACAATCAAGATGGCGGACGTGGTGAGTGAGTACCCGAACGCAAATTTGCGGGAAGAGTACCCGGTCAAACATGCAACAATCTACCTAGAAGGAGATAAGGACATGCCCTTCATTGACACCTGGAACGGTATAGTACGGTGCACTGTTCTGCCTCCGCGTGATCTTTTCCTCCCTATCCTTCACTACAAATGCAATGGAAAGTTGATGTTCCCGCTGTGCAGAACGTGTGTTGAGACAGAAAACAAGGAAATCTGCCAACACGCTGATCCCTTAGACAGACAGCTAACTAGCGAGTGGTGCGCTCCTGAGCTAAAGTTGGCTTTGCAGAAAGGATACTCATTGGTGAGGGTCCATGAGGTCTACCAGTACCCTAGCACCATGAAATATGACCCTAAAACAGGCAAAGATGGACTGCTGTCCGCTTATGTCCGCCGCTTCATGGCCCTAAAAATCCAAGCCAGTGGCTGGCCTGAAGGGTGTGACACACCTGAAAAACAGGCAAACCTCATGGCAGACATCAAATAATATGACGGCATTGTTGTCGACCCTACCAAAATGGATAAAAACCCTGCTCTCCGAACCCTTTCTAAACTAATTCTTAATTCTTTCTGGGGGAAATTCGGGGAAAAAACACTTCGCCCCAAAACACAACTGATTTATGAATATGCCGATCTTATGAAGCTAATCTTTGACCCCATCTCTCCATCATGCTGGCTCACGCCCAGGCCCTAGAAAAAGCTCCTGCCAAATACCCTGTCAACAGAGTGGACATCAAAACAGTCACCATTACTCAGGGACTCCGGGACAAAAATCTTGACAATCTCTTTATGAACCAACTGCCTCAAAGAATTATTATTGGCTTTGTTGATAACCGAGCCTTTAATGGCGATTATGGACGAAATGGTTTTAATTTCCAACATTTTAATATAAATTACCTCAGCCTCATGGTTGATGGTCACCCCGTCCCCTCCCAACCCCTTACCCCTGACTTTGTCAACGGACTGTACATGGAGAGCTACAACACCCTTTTCTGCGGAACAGGAATACACTGGAAAGATGAAGGGAACAATATCAGTTACTCCGATTACCCTGGAGGAAACACCCTGTTCTGTTTTGATTTGTCCCCGGACCTGTCGGCCAGCAAACCTCACTGGAATCTCCAGAAGCAAGGCACTCTTCGTCTTGAGTTGAAGTTTGCAGCACCCCTTGCTCAACCTATAAATTGCATTGTGTATGCCGAATTCCAAAATCTCATCGAGATTGACAAACATCGAAACGTTGTGGTCGATTACAACGTCTAAAAATGGATGGACTTACACTAGACACGCTCATGATAAAAGATAAACACGTTGCCCCCTTCTTTGAAGGCGTCTTTGCCTCAGACACACTCCCCCGACATCTTCACAAACGCCCAGCCTTATTGATTGCCAACACAGACCCCATCACAAAACCGGGGCAGCACTGGGTTGCTTTTTACATTGGCAAAAATGGCGAAGGAGAGTACTGGGACTCCTACGGCATGCCTCCTCTCGTTCCAAACCACAAGAAATTTATAAACAGACTCTGTAAAAAATGGACATATAATCACACAAGCCTGCAGGCTATTGATTCAGAAGTGTGTGGCGAGTATTGCGTGCTGTTCTTGGTTCACAGAGCCCACGGCATCTCGCTACATCAATTTCTTAAAAAACGTTTCACTACTGATCCAGAAAAAAATGATCAGATTGTACGACGTCTTTTTAAACGGATGTTTGGACATTAAAAACCTTGCATCCTACCCACAGACGCCAACGTACAACAAAGTAGTAAACGAAAAATTTAATTTAATTAAGAAAAAAATAATTTCAAAGAAATTTTTTTTAAAAGAAAACAATTTAAAAAAAAATTTAAAAAAATTTAAAAGAAAATTTTTTATATACACTGTGCAAAAGTATTCATTTTGATTGATATTTTGACACTGGTCACACACTGATTGAGAGACAATCAGAATGGGTTCATGCACGTACGTGTCTTGTTTCCCAGGCAAAGGTTCACATTGTTTACATTCAGTGTCAAAATAGACGCCGCAATAATTCCATTTTCCTTTTTTTCTCGACCTTGCCAGTTTTGCATGTAACAAAGGTGATTTTCTCTAACATGTTCTTTGCAAAAAGAACAGAAAATGAAACCACAAATATGTCGACCCCCTCTCATCGTACTGTAACTCTTTTCACAGAGATTACAGTAACGAAATGACTGGCATTTGGTGTACTGTGTGAGGCAGTTTTTTTGCTTGGTGTGTCTTAAAACATACTGCGCCAGAAAAACAGTGTGCACAGTCACAGTCTGGGCAACGTATTAAGGGCTCATTATCATCCAAGGGATGACTGCCATAACAGCGCCAACATGTACCCTCACAGCGGTGACTACCCCTTTGGTTGTAAAATGTGACACACTTGTGACAAAGGTACTCGTATTCAAAAGCTTCACATAGGTAAAGGACGGCCGAAAAATGGTTCCCATGTAAGATCAAAAAAATATTTTGACGTCCGACTAAGTAGGGGCCCTTAAAGATACATTCTTTCCCTTTCTGGTCTGTAAACACACAGAGCCTGTTATCAGGCAGGACATCCTGAAGTTTCCTCACCTCATCGATCCCGCAGGGCAAAGCCGGGTCAATGTTGGCGAGGGTACAAAGAGCTTGCGCCTCACGCTGCTGAGCGACCGAGTGACGCTGTTTCAGACGACAGAAAGCGTAGCGGCTCATGCCGGACTTGGCTTTGGCTATAACTGCACTACGAGTTAGGCACATGGAATCGTCTCCGTTGACGGGTGAAAAAATAGTCTTTGTCGCTATTTTTCGCTGAAGCCACTGATCCATACTCTCATTCACCTGTCGCAAGGTGCGCCGCCCGCCGGCATCCGGCGTAGGGATGGAAATGTATGACACGCGCAACTGACCCTCAAGCATTAAGGCTTGGTTTGAGTTCAGTACCCGTGTCAATTTATCGACAATAACTTGCCCACTTATTTGATCCGCTCGCCGCATATTGAACCAGAGAGGGTTTTCTTCATGATTGGCATTTGAAATTTCCAAAATGACACGATCGTCATCCTTAGCTTGCAACGCATCCCTCTGCCTAGCAAGCATGGTGTCGAACAGGTCCACCATGAGCTGTTCAGTGGGCAAGGCGTTGCCCATCCCGGACACCTGCATCACCTCCTCCCTGAAGGTGGTGTTGAAGCGCTTCAAGTGACGCTCCCGGCTTTGCAACACCTCCAGCGTGGGCTCCTGGGGCTGCTCCGGTGAGGGTTCCGGCGCGGGAGAAGGGCTGCGCGCGCGTTTCCCCGGGGCGGCCGCCGGCGGGGTAGGCAACCCCTCCTGTGCGGGTGGCGTGCGGGCTGGCGGCGTGGCGGCGCGGCGTGGCGGCGCGGCGCGGGGGAGTGGCGGGGCGCGGCGGCGAGGGCGTCCAGGGCCTCCAGGGGCGGGGCGGAGCGCGGCGGGGCGCGAGGCCGCGGCGTCGACGCCGTGCTTGCCGGCGCCGACCATGGCCATGGCCATGTCACGGGTCACCTCGGCCTGGCTGTCGAAGCCGTCCTCGGCGTAAGCCTCAAAGCCAGCTTCGAGAAAGGGAACGACCCGTGGGTCGGCCCTGTCCTCGTCGCTGGCCTCCAACAAGGCAAGGAGGGCCGTGGTGTAGGCCTCGGCGAGGAGCTCCTGGGTGTAGAAGCACCCGCCCTCCCACTCCTCCAGGATGTCCTGCAGGACTGAAGCCATGGTGATGGCTTTTGTCTTTAAAAAGACAATTTTCTTCTTAGGCTGCTGCTCTTCTTAGGCTGCGACTCTTCAGGACTTCTTGACTCTGCGACACTTGATGATTGACTGTGGAGACCCCGGGGCCGGGCGGCCGTATTTATTTGAACGTTGTAGTACCCAAATTGACCATGAGGCGGCGCGCGCGGCGCGCTCCAGCGCTCCAGGCGCTGCACTGCGCATGCGCGGGCACAGTTCAATAGTTACGAATTTGGCCGTGAGGCGGCGCCACTGTCGCCTCGCGGCAGGATAAAAGCCGCCCCCGATCCCCGGAGCGTCACAGTCTTACATCGTGCGTCGAGCAGTCAAGAAGTTCCAGAAGAGAGAAGAAGTCCGAGTTCCAGCTCAGAAGAAATAAAATTTTCTTTTTCAAGACTAAAGATGATGCCTGCTAAGCAAGCAGTCAAGCGGGTGGCCAAGAAGAGCTTCAGCCTCAAACCCCGTGTCAAGCGCCAGATCCTGGGCGACTTGGTGGCCGAGCTTGGCCTTGATGAGGAGGGTCCTGGTGACGCCGGCAGTGATGCGATAACGCAGGCTGTCGGCCAATCCAGCGACCTCCCCGCCGTGGCCAACACGCTGGCTGCCCCTGGTGGCGGCGCCCTCAGTGGCGTCAAGCCCGGCGTAGTCAGTGTGCTCCCGGCCTCAGAGGAGAATGCACGCCAAGCACCTAGCATGCCCCTTCTCACCCCGCCGGCCCCAGAGGTCCCAGTCGACGCGGCCGCCAAAGCGCCCGTCGACATCATCGAGTTCCCACTGGTGCAAAGTGGCGAGGTGCAGGCCACCGTCGAGGAGGACAACAAGGCTTACATCTCCGACGACTTCATGATGGACTTCGACATCCCCCCCGCCCCGACCCCTCGCCCAAAAGCTCCTCATCAAGATCAGGTTCAGACTCAACCAGTTCCAGCTCCAGCTCTAGCACCAGTGCAGGATCAGACTGACTGGATCAGATGTGCAATGAGGCTTATGATCAAATGATGGCCACAGAGACCATTGAGCAGAGCAGCTGGGACTAAATCAAACACCCACTGTCATGTCAATACGAGTGGACTTAAAAGAAAAGTCCTGCCCATCTGTAATGCATCCCCAGGGACTTTGCACTCACTAAGAATGGTTCTAAAACTATTCGCCTTGGTTTGGACGCAGCCAATGATTTTTTCCCCCTTCGTCCTGATGTTGAGTGAAACCAATAAAAATGGTAATCGACTCTATCACAGAATGAGCCCAGCTGAGCTCAACATTATGATGTCACGAGAAGTCCAGAAGCATGTTTTAAATGCACTGGAAAATAGGACTGACCTGGAACCCCTTTCCTTTGGCGATATCACCCTTTCCATAATTAAGGATGAAATAAAAAAATTATTACAGTGTGCGTGGAGAAAAAAGAGTCTCCCATTAAAATTTCCCTTGCACTCTCAACGTGGAAAATGATTTTCAACCTGAAAGAAAATATGGAGTTCCATCTCATGAATTTGACGGAACTGTCAATCCTTGCTAGGTCTAACTTTGACCATTTTATTTCTCACTGCAGAGATTACTGTGTAAGGATTGGATACAAGACACCCCAGTCTATTGTTCAGATGACTCGTGACCACTCAGATAATCTGATGGCAGGTGCTCTGAGAAGTTACTTGGCTTCCTTCCCTATCTCTGTGAGACTAGATCTGATGGCTTATCATAAAGATTTTATCAAGGAAGCCATTTATCAATCAATGAGGCAGTCTAATTAAAAAAATGAAAAAAATCCAGCATAATTTTTTTGAAAAAAAAAAAAAACAGAGAAAATTACAAAAAAAGGAATACAACAGTTGAAAATACAAAAAAAGGAATACAATACTAAACCCAAAAAAAAATAAAATGAAATGAGTCTGATTTTAAATGCGCACGGAGAAGCAGGCAGGCCGTTTAAAATTTTATAGAGCAATGATGACTTGGAGAATGTTTTCTCTGAACTCTATTTTAAAAATAAGAGAGAGAAGCCTTCTCTCACTAAAAAAGGAATGACTTACAAGAAAATAAGTAAGCACATCTAAAATAGAAGAAAATCTCACAGTGTAGTGATCAAAAACTCCACTTTTTTTCATTAATTCTTCACTCCCTTACACAAAAAGATACTCTGGACTCTAAATACCAATTGTGCTTTCATTTTCATAAATGAAAACAGAAGGAGTCATAGGACAATGTTAGAGTACAAACATTTCATTCACCTCTGCCGTTGGATTTTGAGCAGAGAAAGTGTGTGACGCTTTCACTCAAAATTATACCAAATTTTTTAAAATCTCATCAAAATAACTATCAGAGAAGCTTCTCTACTACCTAAACTCTATTGAAAATGAATGGCGCATTCAGCAAGTCAATACTGTCAGCATAGCTCCCTTGTACAACTTTGTGCAGTGCTGTGTCTAGCCAGCCATTAATAGGTTATGTAGTCCATATATCATCATAGCTTAAATATAGATAATTTCAAGAGTGTCACTCTACTAAAACATAACGAGAGGCTCATTCCCTTCATATTCTTGCTTAGAGTCTATCACTCATACTCAAAATAAGTTCCAAAAATAAAGAACAGTTCTCTGAAGTGAAAGTAACAAAATGTCAACTTTCCTTCATAAATTCTCCACTCCTTTAATGAAAAGATACTCTGGCGTCTAAATACCAAATGTGCTTTAACTCAAAATAGATGAATACAGAAGGAGACTTGAGTTTATCTTTGAGTACAAACAATTTAGTGTCTTCTTCCGTTCAAATTAGTGCCGAGGAAGTGAATAATTCTATCTCCCAAAATTAAACCAATTTTTTTTAAATCTCATCCAAATAACTATCAGAGAATCTTCTCCACTACCTAAACTCTATTGAAAATCATTGGCGCATTCACCAAGTCAATACTGACAGCACAGCTCCTTGGGGACCAATGACATTACCAAAACCGACCCCTCTAACTTGAAGGTTAAACTGCCCAACACAAATGGTCAAATGGTCAAAATTTAATTATTTCGTGAGTGTCACTCCATTAAAACATAACGAGAGGCTTATTCCCTTCATAGTTATGATAAATATTTATCTCTCACACCCAAAAGATGTTTCAAAACATGAATTGTATTGGTTTCACTCGAGGAACCTGTGACTTCTTATCACCCAAAATAAAAGAAGGCAAATTCTTGAATCTTTATCAAAATAACTATAAGACAAGCTTCAGTAATACAAATACTCTAAGAAATTGAAGGCTAACTTTCAAATGACATTTTGTAGTCAGAATCATCCATTCACACTGAATAGTACAACTTCGTGTGAACGAGACCAAGGGTAGAGGACAGAAAACAAATAGAGACGACCAGCAGAATTTCTGAGATAATAAAAGTGTATTAGCCAAGAAAGATACAGAAAAAAAACATTACATCATTAAAAAATTTCACTCGTTTCAATACACAATGTGACTAAGTAAAGAGAGAAAGTAAATAAGTCAAGAGAGAAAAAAAAAAAGATTTTAAAATATTTACTCGTTATTCAAAACAGAAAAATCATTACATCTTCATTGTTGAAACTTCTTCTCATTACTCATTTCTCTTCTTTCTTCTGTTCTTCTTCCTCCTTTTTCTTCATCTTCTCTTTCAGGCGTTGGACAGCTGCTTTGGCGGCCTTCTTTTCTTCATCTTCCTTCTTTCTCTGCTCCTCTTTCTTATGAGCTCGCAATTTCTTCTTGACTGATTCTACTCCTGCACTTAACTCTTCAGGAGTCTGGAAAAATTTCCAATTATGACATTACTTCAATAAAGGAGAACGCTACATTGAAAAAGTTGTTTTCTCACTCACCACATAAGTGCTCCTGTAGGGCACTAGCGACGAGGTCTCCTTTTTCTTCTTCTCCTTTCCTTGACAATCAGGATCACGAGATGGAGGACTAATAAGGGGGACCGGTTTAGGTCCCAACCGAACAATTACTGACTGAAAAGAAAAAATTAGTTTAAAAAGTTATTTCAAATACAAAGACACAAAAATGATTTAATACAACGAGATTTAAAATCTTACTTTAGGAGATTCCTGGACGGGGGGAGGCGGAGGAGGTGGCACACTACTCGCACATGCTTGAGATTGAGAGTAAGCGGGGGGGTTCATACGAGGTGGCACACTCACATTGCCTTGAGCTTGAGAGTAAGCGGGGGGTTTCTGACTTATTTCTTGCAGTACTCCTCTCTCTTGACCCTTTAAAAAACAAAACAATGTTAAGTCTTTTTTTTTTTTTTTTTTTACCACGTATATTGTTTGCCCACAAAATTAACCTACTGAGGTAGTAATGACCGAGGGCTGAGTCCTCCTACGAACCGTAGGGTCTCCCTCAACTCGAGTAGAAAGAAAAACGGGAGGCCTCTCTGTCCTAAAACGGGAGTACCGTTGTTCTCCCTCTTCCTCGTCGGCCTCTTCAGATGTCTCAGGGACCTCGATCCCTCGCGTCACTTCTTGAACATAAACGTTGCGAGGACGTTGTACTGACTCTGCTTCATTGACCTGAAACAAGAGATATCCAATGTAGAAAACCTAACCTCTCGATCACTGAATCAAGCACGCGAATTTGAGCATTTTCTTGCAACGACACATTTTTCCCTTTTGTTCCCACGGACAGACGGATGATTTGAGCACAACACTTGTTCGTTTCACGCAGTCAAAAATAAATCTTTGAAAGAAAACAACGAAAATTGCTGTGGCACGTAAACAAGCCTTCGGCGGCCATGACACCTTGCGACTGACTCCGGCCCCGGCCTGGCCGTGACGTCACCCCACTGCTCCCTCTCCCCGCTCCACCCGGCGCGTCGATTTGAAGTTAACCGCCCCACTAACCAGGTTCAAAAATCAAACCTTTAACTTTCCGTTACAATTACGAGCCGCCACGCGTTCGCCCGATGCGTACAAACAAAGACATCACATGCAATTGAGAGAGATTTCTCGACCCACGCCGCCAGAGGGAGGGACCACCTTACTCTGTTTTGAGTATTTCTAACACAATTTTTTTGGAATTTCACACACAAGTACTCTCACGAAGCGCCCCGAACACGATTCGAACCGATAACACACCGAATTTACCCTCAGAAAGCGGCACAAACACGGAGACAACCCGGTTCCCACGCTCACGTGGTGGCGTCAACTCGCCGTAATTCGACACTTTTTGACCCAAATTTTTACGAATTTCACACGCAAGCACCCTCGCGAAGCGTCTCGCAGAAAATTAGAAATGAGAGAACACAAAAACAAGCCGGACAGGCAGAGGCATGCCGGTGCGCCCCGCGACCGCGGCGCATGGGACGCCGAGTCCAGATCTCATGATTTTAACACCACCGACACGAAAAGATTACCTCCGCGAAAAGGATTTTCGGACACGAGCACAGAGAGCACGACACAAACGCGAAAAAACACTCAGACGCAATGAGAAAGCGACATGACGCTATCACACCACGAGGCGTGCTGACGCAGCGAAACACTCACACCCCCTCTTGCACAACATTTCACTCACCTCTGTGAACAGCTCCCCCGATATGTTCAAATCAATGGTCTCTTCTTCGGAAGAGACCAATTCACCTTCCTCAGACTCATTACGATCCATTTTTCAAGAACGACAGAACGCAAACACACTTACGCAGCACGTCCTCTCAGAGGCTGGACACGGACTGACACGAATGAACGCGCCGGAAAGGCTGGAGCCGGATTCGGCCGGCAGAGGGCGCAACGGTCGTTCTAACGGCCGGCCAAATTCAAATAGTTTCCGATATTACAGCGACCAAAAATAAAATGTTGGACGTCAAAATCTCTCAAATATTATCTCTTGTCATTTGACGCGGCACTGCAAAAAAAATCCATCTTAATTTTAAGAAACTAGTTTGTGAAGCAGTTTACAAAGATTTTTTGCTATTAAAAGTAAGAAACTTTCCCCTCTTAAAACTAATAACCAAATTTTTAAAACTCATAGAATTTTGTTTATTAAATTTCATAATTATATTAGACTAAAGTGGGAGGTAAGAACGACTGTACTGACGTCCGAGATACCATGTATGTGTGACGGAAGTCTTCATTACAACGTGCATCATGCACCAGAACTGGATCAGCACTCAAAAATAAGATGTTGAAGAAAGAGGACCACTCTCCCTGCTGTCGTCACTGGTGGGATGAACCACACAACGGAGGAGGATTGTGCGTGCACCTAACCTCAGGTCCGACCGTAGACGCCAGCGAGTGGCAACATGAAAATGCGTTTTTCTCTACATCAGTGTAATATTTTGTTAAATACTTTTAGCTAACCGATAGAGAAGATATTTACGAACGCAACATGTAGTATCATTTGCAAAAAGAAGGTATTTTAGAAACATTAATTGGAAATACTAATCGGGAAATGGTCACGGCGCTCCAAGCGCCACCTAGCGGCAGGTCTGTGGAACGTGGCCTTGGACCCAGCGGCTGACTGTGGACCATACCATGTGAGAAGTAGCTTGTCAACAGTTCGCGGGAATTTATCAAACTAAACCTTCGATTTACGTTGAATGTGACCGCACTCGCTGAAGCGTTCAACCTTTACTTGAAACAGTTTCAGAAATCAAGTTGTGAAAAGTCATAAGTCATCTGGATTTTAAGAGACGAATTATTACTTTTGAAAGGCAACCTTAGTTTTGACAAACCCAGTTTATGAGTTTTCAAAATGGTTTTGAAATTTACCAACTATTTCTTACTTTTCATTTTAGTTTTGGTCAATGTAATAAATTATAGCACTTTTCACAAACTTTTCTGAGTTTTCATATCATTTCAAAATATTATTAAGTTTGAGACATTTTTATGTCTTAAATTTCAGAAAAAATTTTGCAGTGGGTCTTGAAGCGATGACAACAGGTGTTATGCAGATTCAAAAATTCCAATGCTAACGCATTGCACGGTGTTCCGGTATTCTAAGTTTAAAATATTAATTTATGTTCATTATTGGTTGGAGATTTTAAGTTGGTAGCGGAAAACCAAAGGTTCTTCGTGATTTTTCCGGGTAACAATTTTTAATCTGAAGTAGTGGGAAGTGATTCCTTCTCACATTAGTATCACTTTAAGGCCAGGGACAGGTGAAAAAACTGCGAAAATCGACAAAAAATTCGAAATATGGTTTTTGGCGGTTTAAGGTACTTTGAACCTTCCTTTATTAGGATTTTCATGTATTTTGATGATCTGGAGTCGGGAAAATCACTTTTGGGATTTTTTAGGAAGCATTGCAAAGTGCTGTAAATTTTCAAACTTGTTTTTCTCAGAACCACCTTTTTCCAACTTCAAAACATCTCCTACGCAACAATTTGCACCACAAAAATATGCCATTTTTTTTTTGCTCCTTATGGTGTTAGGAACAAATGCAAGTTGTGTGAACACTATCTGATTTTTGTAATTTTGGCTAAAGAAATGGGTACCATCAAAAATGGCAAAAACTAACAAAATCATGACTTTTGAAAATTGAGCCCATTCATGATTTTCATATTCTTATACAAGTGGACTGATTTCAATAATATAACTTGTGTTTGTTCTTTGACTCATGAGGAACAAAAAAATTAATTTGTCAGATTTTTTAAACCCAAACTGTTGCGTAGGAGGGCTCTCACACAAAATTCTGAAGAAACACTCAAAAGCTAATATCTCTGGATTGCCTAAATATTTTTCAATGAAACTTTTTTCGTGATTTGTATATGTACTGAGTAACATTTTACCAGAGTTTCAAATTTTTATGACAGACCATTTCAAAAATAGCATTTTCACCTGTCCCTGGCCTTAAAGTGCCTTTTTTTACTGCCCTCAAAGACCAAAGAATCTTCGTTTTTTCCTGAGAAAATCACGAAGACAATTGGCAACATTTTTCACAAGAGATTCTTCGTAAAATCCGAAGATTTTTTTCTACCAGTGAAGTTGGCATGTTGAAAATTGTGTGAGACCACGAAAAAAAATTTTCAAATACATTTAGTGTGTAGAGATGCAAATCGGCAACTTTAGACTGACCGTTAACTGCTACTTATTTACTTACAAATTAATTTATTATCTTAAGGCTTAATGGTACTTTTACTTACTAAGGGGCAGGCCCAAGACATCTGTTACTTCTTCCCAGTTGTTGAATGCACGAAAAAACCATCCTGGGTCCTCCAGAGAGAACTCGCATTTCAGGTGTTCCCCATTGAATTGGCTCCGCTCCACTACCAAACTCGATTGTAAGTGTAGGGCCATATTTAGAAGACGAATACCTACTTCTGGTTCGTCTTCCCAAGGCCAATCCTGGTCGCCATCATATTCCCTGTGAATTTGCTGGGCAGAAAGAAAATGGATGTAGAATGATCATCTCTGGTGTGAGGTGCGAGACGACAGCCTAAGCATGACCGTAAATACCTACTTGGATCTTTCTTTTGTTGATGGCTCAGCTTGGTGCCCTTCTCTTCATCTCCATGTAATCATTATTCGGCACACGTTCAATGTAATCTGTTACAAAATGAATGTGCTTGGCCAAAACATGATATTCATCAGGTATCCACGCCCGTTCGAAATTTAGGTGTACAGGTTCGTCAGACATTTGAGAAGGCGTTGTGCTCGAAGCATCAGACGACTCCTCGTCACTGCAAAACAAAAGTTGTATTTCAGAATACACGCGAAAAAAGGAGATACCCTAACCTCCTACCCTCGTGTCCAGCCGCCGGGATCCCACCGGTGACGCCAGCTGGACACGATCGCCCTTGTGCCGGCTTCACCGGCAGGCTCATTCCGAGAGTCGTTTTCGTCGCTCTGTCTCTCTCGCACGCCTACGGGACGCCCCGTGAGTGCGAGAGAGACAGAGCGACGAAAACGACTCTCGGAATCAGTCTGCTGGGCCCTCGCGAAGGTTACTACGATAAACCGACACATTTTAAGTTATAGGGGTACGGCGCTCGGACTTGCTCGTTTCGTTGCCCCCTTTGCCGAGAACAGACATTGTTCAATCTACTGACACATAATGACGTTAAAGTGGGTAGGAAATAGTTGAAAGGAAAATAAAAGATTTTAATAGCCTAGTAGCCTAGGCTAGCCTAGTGTCGCCTCCAGCAATCGGGATCACAGACCGGCATTTACTCGGTTCGTTGAAGTTTATGCCTTGGCGACTGCAATATATCACTGTACCGAGCTGGAACTGACTTACCTCATCTTGACTGCGTCTTAAATTTAGTTTTATGATTTAGTAAGTCACCAGAGAAATTTGAGAGTGCCAGTCAGGTGCACACACACACAAGCAGTAAAAGGGACCCACAACACGACCTACCTCACTGGAGCCTGATGCAGACGAGGCTGCATAGGTTAGGCTCCTCAGCCTCTTCACAGACCTCGGAGTGAAGCAGAATGAAATATCATCGGTCCTCTCTACGGGAACACCATTATCCGTCTGTTAACAGAGATACGCGACCTTAAACACAAAAACCCAACGTCACCAAATCTTGTGTATTTTAAAAGGCATACGCACCTCCCGCACGTTCTTACACATAAGCGAATGCCATTTCTGAAAAGACCCGCGCTGCCTTTCATGATTTAGGATGCCAAATAAAGGATTCGTCATCCTCATCATGTGCTCCCGCAAGCAAGGACCCTGCCGCCAATCCAGAACAAATAAAAGAGAGGCTCTTAGTAGATCTGTTTTTAAGTGAAGAAGATGAAGAGGCAGAGGATGCCCCCACAGCCCGCAGTACCACAGTGAAGAAGTATATCCTACAGAAGTTCAATGTAAATGAGGAGGCGCCTCAACCGTGGCTTCTCCGTTTGCAAGAAAAAGTTAGGAACCAATGCGCCACTGCTGGTACGGCACAGCTCCATTGCGGCTGCCTGAACAATTGGGGGCTTTTCCTCCAAGCAAATCCCCAGTTTGGCGGGGAAGAAGCACTTATTTCCGCAAACGCCATTGAGGCTTATCTGAGGTGAGTGTAGCAGGTCATCCCATCCTGTTATACCGTAGAAATGGTTCCAAGTCCCGGGTATCGAATTTTATATTTGCCTTTTGTCTTCCAGAATTGTCATGGAGTGCACAAAGACGGCAGTTGCTCAGAACTTTAAGGCCATTAAAAAGGCACTGTCAGTCTGTGGAAGCAATGAGGCAGACGTGCTTCGTGCACGTATCCTCAATTTAGAACTGAACACCTTCCAACAAAAATGGATCATGCCTCTACTCTTAACCGCCGCGGAGGAACGGCATCAGGAAGTCGCGTCCAACTTTGATGCCCAGGAAGTTATGGACACGGTTACAAAGTTCTTCTTCTCCGAGTCGGCTGGAACAGTGATAAGAAACTTGGTGAGAGAGGTAATTGGCCCTGACGGTTCTGCTTTAAAGCCCGAAAAATGGAATCAGCTACTGAAGATGATAGTGGGTCGGCTTGTCATTGGCCAATTAATGAGGGCCGGAAACCTGGCAGGAGTCCAAAGACAAGATTTTACCCAACTATCCGTAGAGCAAGTCGGGGATAGTATCGAAGTATCTGTTTCGTTGAAGCAGCACAAGGTGAGCAAGTACAAAAACAGCCAGGACATTACCAAGGACATACCTAACAACCTTGCAAAATCTCAGGCAGATCGGCCAAACCGTTCAGGAGTAGTGCTGACACACAGACACACCACACACCCACACGCACGCACAGACAGACAGACAAAACTTTCCAGCCCCAGTGAAGTAACTGGCTTCGCTAATCGCTCAGCCTAAAATCGGTAGTCATACATGCAACCAACAAGACAAAAAAGTACCAATACATATGGAACTCTATTTCATTAAAAAAATCACTTTAATTAATGAAATGTTTTATGTTTACAACCTAAATTCAGTCTGACACTCCTTTGCAGTCGCTTATTAGAGCGAAAATACAACAACTTGACATAATTAAATTTATATTTATGTTAACTTTATGTTAAAGGAACCTACTGTTGGCTACTCTATAATCTAGAAGAGTCTGCGAGGCCTCCGTTAATAATTATAAAGAAAAGAAAAATGTCGGAATCTGGAAGAAATACTTGCTGCTGTAAGGGCCAGACACATCAGACAATTAGGATGCGACAGCAACCTTATTGCTAACTCACAAACAGAAATAAACTCACATTTGGGATCCAAGCTTGCTGCAAGTGAAATAGAGCTGGAGCTCCTAGTTCTTTTCAGATGAAGCCATTGCTCTACATATAAATCATAAGTTTGTTCATGGAAATCGTCATCAATTTTCCATTCCTGTGCCACAAATTTCTTAAATTCCTCCAAACTCATAGAGCCCTTAAAAATATCAACTGGGAATGTTTCTTTCAAGACCGATATTATATACACGCCGCGTGTCCCCAATGCGGCTTATTGTTATTGCCACGCTGCGTGTACATAATATAACCGCGGTAAGGGACATGCCGCGTGGCTCTAACTCAAAAAATATTATCAACACGCCGGAAAAGCGTTTTGACCCGACCGGGCAAGCTTTTCCGGCGTGCTAATAATAATTTTTAGCTTTATTTTCACGCGGTGTGTTCCTAGAAGCATATTTTATTATTGACACGCTTCAAATATTTTTCAGCGTGCATTTAATATTTCTTCTAGAAAGGTACACGCGGCGTGCGTCGAACACAATGTTTTCTTATTTGCACGCCGGTTGGAAAAAAGTGTTTCCAGCGAGGACCCCTCCCCGCCAGGTCGGCGTGATGGGTGGGTGTTACCGCACCTACACGCTAAGTTTTTGTCCCCGGTTCGAATCCCGGCAAGTGCGGCGTGGACATAATGTTTTTTTTTTAAAAAAGGCACGCCGCGTGAAAATAATGAATTCACCCATTATAATCAGGACGCGTGCTCGCAACATGAGTTATTCTTATGTACACGCCTGTAAAGCTTTGCGGCGTGCACATAATATTCAAAGCTACAATTTCCACGCAGCGTGAAGATAAACTACAAATTTCTTAATTTGTGGGTAGGGCAGGGGCAGGGGTTGGGGGCAGGGGTGGGGGCAGGGGCAGGAATCGCCCCTGCCCTACCCCCTTCCTCCTCCCCTGTCCCAAATCCCGCCCCCAACCCCGAACTTCCCCCGAATCCTGCCCCCACAGCCCCCACCCTCCCCGCCCCCATCCCTGTCTTACATGCTTTAATGGAACTTTCCCCCCGTCCCCACTTCCCGCGTCCTAATTTCCCGCGTCCTCATTTCCCGCTTCCCCCCACGCCCCCACTTCCAACGTCCCAATTTCCCACGCCCCCACCTACCACGGCCTTACTTCCCTAGGCCCGTGTTTTTTAATCCTCAATTGGAGGCGAGGGCTCCTCGCCCCCACTGCCCCCACCCTCCCCGCCCCCAGGGAGTTATTTATCCCCCCCAACCCTCCCCCCAGCCATCCCCCCGCCCTCGCCAAACGGCACACAGGGGCAAGGCCGCCACTTGCTCAGCATCAGACCCCTGTGTGAGACGCAGCGGGCCTCCTCCCCCACCTCCATCTGGTGGCGCTGCCTCTGTTGCCCATTGTGAGTATGCTTGCATGATTTCATTTTTTGATTTTATTTTTAATTAAACCTTTTTTTTTGCAAGTCAGCTTTCAGTCACCAAAAATGTCAGGTATTTTTTTTTTTTAAATTGTTTGGTGTTTACATCACTAGGGTAAGGTTACCAAACATGGATCACTTTTTAGAAATCCCCCGTATTTCAACTCAACAGAGCGGTGATCTCAATTTTTTTCGATACACTTCGAGATACTCACAAGGACAACCTTTTCTCAAGAATTGAACACTTGAGAACAAATACTTTGAAATTTAGACGGATTTGAAATTTCACTGATTTTAATGATCCATGTTTGGGTCTGACCCAAACATGGATCACCCCCCCTCGCGTTTTGCCAGGGACCGCCCGATAACTTCCGGTCACCTGAATTGTAAAAGGGTACTGTCTGAAGCTGCCACAAAAAAAATTTGAGACATTTTTGATGAAAAGATTCTTCAGAATAAGGCATAGAACTTTGACTCCTAACCTAACCTGAAACCAGGCCGTTTTCGGACCCGTTTTGAGAGACACTTTTTCATTTAATTATTGTGAGGGTTACGGTAAGCTTGATCAGCTCTCCCGCACGTGATTCTAGCACTCAAACGTGCTGACTACTTGGAAAAATTTTCAAAAACAAAATTGGTCACTTGGTTTGGCGGTACGGGCTCGCTAACAAAAATGATCCATGATTGGTACCCTGATCCATGTTCGGCACTTTACCCTAAGCCTCGCCGGGGCCGACATCGGCACGCAGCGCTCATTGCACATCGAAATACGGATTTCGGTGTGAAAATCATAACGCAGACTTTAATGAAATGCTCCAGTTCAAGTGAACGGGAGAACAAAGAAATTTTGCGTGCGATGTCGGCGCCGTGCGGTGGCCTGCCCTAGGCTACGTCACTCACAAGAGATTTTATTTACTCACCAATCCTTCAAAGGAGTCTTCCCCTACTCCTTCATACAGCGCACCGCTGACATCTAGCGAAATTGTATCGCCGGTAATGTTAACCACGTCCATTTCTTCGTCACTCATCTTCAAAGGACACCAAATGACGCTGCACTATTCCATGCGCACGGAGTCGTGAGAAGGGGAGGGGGATGCATAGGGCGGAGAACGGAAGGGGATGCGCGCGCAACTTCCTCGCGCAACTTCCTCGCGCAAATTTTTGAATGAGATCATGCGAATTAAACTTTGTATGTGTTGCGGTGCAGTACAGGGAATTCCCCCTGCACACCAAGGTCATCCTCGTCGTGGTAGGGGCCTCGCTCGCCCGCCGGCACCGAGTTGACCCACTTGTTGATGACAAAGGACGTCCCTTGTACAGCGACGTGGTTACGTCGTCTGCCGCTAGATGGCGCGAGTGGGCGCGGAGCGCGGACGGTGCGGCAACACCGCCTCGCGGTCCCGGCTCGCGGTCTCGGCTCGACACGGCGCCGTTCCCCCTCCGGCGGCGGCCCGCAAAGGCGCGGTGCGAAAATTTAAACGCGGCACTCCCGGCGCGGCATTTCCCGGACTCGGCGCGGTGCGTTCCCGGGCGGCGCGCGTTCCCGGACGGTCCCCGCTACGGCGCGGTGGACAAGATCAGACCTGCTTAGGTTAGGCTCGGAAAAGTAGGCGACAGAGAAACTAATAGGTTGGGTTAGGTTAGCTGTGGGGTGGTTGGGTTAGACCCGCTCAAGTTATAGGTAAGGTGTTGAGTTAGGCCCGCCGATGGCGGATGTCTGAATGTATAATCCTTGAGTTAGGTTGGGTTCACACTAAAATCTTGTGGACTTTTTAATGCATAATTATGCATGCACAGAAACGTACGTAAGGTGTGTATAATATTATGCATCACTGTGTACATTTTATGCAAGAAGATGCACAAAATGTACACAATGATGCATAATATTATACACACCTTAGGTACGGTTGGGCAGCTGAACGAAATAGGAGCCGCTGCCGACGTCACGGATATGGGCTGTTTCGGACCGTTTCCCGGCGTTGCGGCGCGGCGGAGGGCAGAGGCGGATGAAGGTGGATGGATGGAGGTGGATGAGATCCGGGAAGGCGATTTACCGGCGCGATGGAAACCGGCTCAGGTGAGTTGGCGGGCGATTCGGACTAAAACCTCGAAACATTAACCGATTCCCTGAAAAACCGCTTTAAGGTACTGGTTCTTGAACCGTTATGTGCATGTCCTTCAGTTTGGTTATGATTACCGGGGTGGCTGCGGTCTTGGCCTGAAGTTCTCGGCGAAAAACAAACAATTTTTATTGGACGATCTCTTTTCTTGATGGTTTTGGTGGTGTATCCTGACTGTGATGACTACTGTTTAATTTGTTTATTCAGGTTCATGATTACAATACTGTTTAGCTGTCGAAATGAAGTGGCATGGTGGAAGACCCGGCAGCACTTGGTAATTACTAACCATGGACTCAAAAAGTAATTTGTTGTAATCCAATAGTCTGACCATTCAGTTTTTAATTTATGTTCCTTTTTCAGAGTCTCATTCTTACATGACTTTAAGTGGCGAGTCCAGTGAAGATGAAAGTTCTCAGACGCTTCCTTCCGATTCTTCTGGAGACAGTTGGAAATGCAAGTTTTGTGTGAAATCTTTCCCCTCCAATAAGGAATGCCTGCATCATCAAAAAAAATGTGATAAATTTTATATTCTTCCAAAGAAAACCACCAATTTGCAAGGGTCAGAAGCAGCAGGGCCTTCAGTTTCAGAGAATGTCATAAAGTGCAAATTTTGCAGCAAAATATTTGGCCTGAGGAAAAACTGTAATCGTCATGAGAAGTCTTGCTCGTCTAATCAAGATGCCAATCCATCTCTAACATGTGAATTCTGTGGACTTACAACAAATAGGAAAGATAATTTCAAGATCCACTTCTCAAGATGTCAAGAAAGACATAAGGCTCGCAATGCTGCTCCTAGCAATGAGAAAACGCAGGGGGAAGGACCGTTGCCTGGAAAGGAGTCTTCTTGCAAGGTGGTCAAAGAGCCGAACAATAGGCGTCGTACTTCATGCTTGCATCCTGAGTGCGATGAGGACTTTTACCATAAGTCAGACCTTATTGAACATATTAAGAACTGACATGCTGATATAGTTGTAAAGGACCCAGTTACACTACAGTTTGATACTGAGGCTGATATCAAGAAATGGAAAACTGAAGAAGAGGAGCAAACATTTTCTTATTTTTGCCAAAAGAGTGGGCAGAATGCTAGTAAAATCAAGTACCTGTATTGTCAGCATGATGGTTCCTCTCATAACAGACGTAAAACTTCTCGTGTTAATTCCAAGGGCAGAATAAAAGTAGGCCATTATTGCATAGCAATGATGAAGATTTGGCTTGATACAGAGACGAAAATTAATGTTATCTACTTTCCATCCCACAGCCATGTGTGCAGTCCTCAGGACTTTGTTCATCAACCAATATCTGAAGATCTGAACCTTCGCATCAATGAAAAGCTTGCTTGGGGTGTCTCACCAACCAAAATTTTGAAGGGTTCTCTTGCTGAGGCTGTCCCTAAATCATTTTCAAGAGACCAAATCATACAATGTAAAGCTACAATCATCACTAAGAAGAGGATAAGAGAAAGAGCCAGGAAATTGAGAGAGAAAAGAAGATTTCATAAGGATGAGGCAAAGGCATTGATGATGATGGTGAATCAGCTGTCTACTGAGGATGATTGCGTGTTGGTATACAAGCCTTTCAAAAGTAAAGTGGTGATTGGCCCTAAGGAAATTGATGTTCTACCTGACAGTGAAACTTTATTTATGTTGGGTATACAAACCAAGCGCCAGGCAGAGCTGATGGCACAACACTGTCATAAAATAGTCCTGCTTGATGAGACACATGGGACCAATCACCATAAGTACCAGCTATTAAATGCTATGGTCATAGATGACAACAGGCGAGGATGGCCAGTTGCCCATTTAGTGACAAGTAAGAATGATGATAAAACCCTCCAATATTTTTTTAGTACCCTGAAAGCCAAGCTGCCACCTGACGCAGAAGTCAATTGTGTCATAACAGATGACGCTCCTTCTCTCATCAATGGCATGGAAATGGGGTTTTGTGAAGAACTGGTCCACATCCTCTGTAAATGGCATGTACTGAAGAATTTCAAGAAAAACTTAAAACACGTACCAGCTGGCATGGTGGATTCTATGATGGTAGAGCTCAGAGTCATTATGAATGAAATTGATGAGAAAAGGTTCTTAGAACTGCAAGATGGATTTATCAAGAAGTATGAAAACTCATTAGAATGCATGAGTTTTATTGTAAATTACTATGAGAAGTACTACAAGAATAGAGCTAAGAAGTGGGCTATGTGTTACAGGAAATTCCCTCATGCTAATATCAATACTACCGGTCATCTGGAGTCTTTTCACCATCGCCTCAAAAAACTTCACTTGCGAAGGAAAGTGAACAGACGTCTAGATGACCTTCTCAGCTTTCTTATGGATATTGAGTGGGATGACCATGTCACTAGAATCCGAGAAGCAACCACAGGCATTGCATTTGAACCTCAGGAAATTCTAGAGCGCCATAAACGTGGAATGCAAATTAAGGATGAGGACATTTATGAGCTCGAACCTGATACCTGGGATGTAACAGCTTCAACAGGAGGTGTCAAGTATCATGTTGTCAGATATCATGAGGAGTGTTTGTTTGATCATTGCTTTTCCAGGTGCACTGACATTCCTTGTACTAAATTATGTGCTCATTTGTATTCCTGTTCTTGCCCTGACAATCATCCCCTCTGCAAGCACATTCATAAAGTTCAGTCAATCCAAATGCGCAGTATTGCTGCACAAGTAAGAGACAATACTGATGACTGTGTGGAAATGAGTCGGGAAGATCACATTCTATCTGTTGTTACTCCTACAACTGGGAATGATCAGGGAAGAGCCAGTAAGCGGCATTATCAAGACCTTGAGAAGAATATTCATTATCTCACCTCAATTTTGAAATCTCCTGAGAGCAAGCAGAGTGCTCTGGCTCATGCTGCTACAAGTACTAACGAACTAATTTTAAAACTGAGATATATGTCAGAGAGGGCAGAAGATGCTGATAGTATTCCCTCAATGACACCTGCTGTTCATTTTAATTCCAACGAAAGACTCAAGACTCAGATTTCCCAATTAGCTTCATTTAACAAGCCCAAGAAAAGAAAAGCCCCTAAAGACTACGGAGTAAGTCCAAACAAAAGGGCAGCTGTGGTGAAAAATCTTCTGGATGCTCTAAGAGTTACAGAAAATTTCACCCCATCTTTGTCATATACATCTAGCCCGCATGATATAGTCTTAAAATGTGGTCTGGAAAAAATAACTTTGCTGAATTTGAAGACGCTTGAAATGAAATTGTCTGAAGAGGAAAAAACTCAATCCACACAGGCTGATCCTGCCTTTCATACAGGGTGGCTCTCCTCTTCCATCATCAATGATTTTTTGGACAAACTTCAGGAAATGTATCAAACATGTCTGTGTTTATCCTCTGATTTGGCTGTTAGGGCTGGTTGTTATGGGATGTCAAACCAAAACATCCTGAAGAAAACATTTGACCAAAACCAGGGGGTTGAAGTTGTTCTCTTGCCAGCTAATTTGACTGGAGCTCACTGGTGCATTATAGCGGTCTTTCTGAGTGGACTGAAACCAGAGATTTGGTACTATGACCCTATGCAAGGAAATCTTAATCCTGCTACAAAAAAGCTACTTTTGCAGCTTCTCTCTGACCTTAAGTCAATTTTTTCCTCTTCATCTGATGAGAATGATGTTGTCTACATTGAAGCAAAACAACAAACTGACTGTATGAGCTGTGGAGTTTTTATTTGTTCCTTTGCAGAACAAATGGCACAAAGAAAATTTCCATACAAAATGATTGAAGATGTTCCTGATTTTCGACGAACCATGTATGACCTTATTGTTGAAGGATGCCTGAAGAGGAAGACTTACAATGAAGAATCTTGTGGTGTGTGCCATAAAGAGCTTCCCAATCTCTGTCATTCCCTGGATGATGACCAGTGGACAACATGTACTGAATATAATTCCCTAGATGATCAGTGGTTGACATGTGCTAAGTGTGATCAATGGTATCACTCAGATTGTGTTGATGTGGTGCCCAGGTTTGTATGTCCATTGTAATGCTCACTGTTTTGTATTGAATGTAACAATTGTAGTTAGTACAAAAATCATTATTTTCTCTTCTGTATTGACACTAGATAATTAAGTGACCCACCACTCAATTCTAGTGATGTTCATTAAGCAAATAAGTTGTCCAACTGTGAATTTTGAATTATACAAGTATATCTTCCTTTCATTTATTTATTTTTTTGTTTGTTTTGTGTTTTTTCATGTCAGCTATAACTAGTAAACTTGTGCGTCTTGTGAATGTCATATCATTCACATTGTGTTTATACAGTGTTTAAGTTTGTATGTCCTTTAATGCTCAGTGTATCTGAATTCACTGTATTTTACTGTACAACTTAAACAATTATATTTTCCAATTGTTTTTTAGAAATCTTTTACCATTGATATCCATTGACTGGCCCACGTACTTGCCCATTGTATGTAGCACCTGATATTATAACATTGTCCTAGTCTGCATTCTACGTTTCAATGTGTTTTCCTATTATATTTTATTTTCAATGACTAGTCTCAACATTTTGTCTAAGAAAGGAATGTTAATGTAATTGTCAGTCTCATAATTTTAAAAAATCCCTTTCTGCAATTTAAGTGATTTGTTTCCTTTATTTTGTTTTGTTTGCTAGTTCTCTTACTGATTTTGATCTTTATTACCTCAGGTTATTTGTAATGGTATGCGACAAGCCTCCTTATTGTAATACACTGTCCTCAAGTCTGAATTCTAGTACTTAAGATGTTGTAGAACTCTCAATGGAGCTATGTTTGATAATTTATGTATGAATGATTTGTTCCATCTAAAGAATTGGCATCTTAATGCCATGTAATTGGCCCCTGTGGTTTAGTTGTTTCTTTGACATTTGAATATAAGTGACTAGTCTCTTTGTGATGATAAGCAAGGAATGTTGTCATAAACAGTTTTATTCCTCTTATATATTCATTGTTTCCTTTTAGTTTTGTTTTCTAGTTCTCTCACTAATTGTGATATCTTTGTTTGCCATCTTGTAATGATACAATAGTCTTTACACGACTTTCCCTATCCAACTGTACCTCATGTACCCCCCTTTTACAACAGAGACATGAACTATCCCCAATAAGGTATGAAATCAATTTTACCCAATTTTACAGTATAATACGGTAAAATACCGTATTTTACCATATTTTACGTAACTTTGAATCTTACCGGTATTTTTACATCCCTACTAAAAGGTTAATTACATACAAAAGGAAAGTAAAACCATCACAGGTAGAAAGTAGCACACATGCTGAGCAATACATAAAAATTTCGCTAACAGACTCCAATTAAAACAGAACATCTTTGTGATTATATTATTCAAAACACATGTATGGTGTACAAAGTCTTTGGGGCAACATGATAAAAAGTCAAAATAGATTTTATTTTGAACTGAAATTTTGCTCATGTAACACTAGGCCTCTAACTAGTCATCCATGAAAGGGTCGGATTTCAGGAAATGTTTGCTGTCTTAAATGGTAGTTGTACGAAAATTGTATGTTTCTTAATCACTGTCATCAATGTATCTCTTCTTTACGTTCACAGACATCCTCTTACCAGCTTTCTGTAGAGGAAGTAAAATATATCAGATTACTTCAAGGAAATAAAAGAATTGTCATTAGAGCCCTTGATAAAAGGTACATACCTGACCTGAGAACCGCTTAATGACAAGCTTTTTCGCTTTTGAGAAAAATGAGTTACCTGCAAAGTGATACATTACCAATAAATAATGACATAAGAAATCGTTGTTTGAAAGATATTACAAACTATTCCACCCACATTACTGAACTGTGAGCTGGACGGATCAGGAATATCTTTGGCTTGCTTTAGATTTAGTTGAAGCTGTTTGCATTGAACCTTTAAGACTTCATTTTCCTGAAACATTGGATTTCTTTTTATAAGCATAATACTACATAGTTGCCTACAAAACAATATCTACCTTGATTAGCTCAGCAGACTTCCTCTCAAGCGAAGCATTTGTAGATAAAATCTCAGAGAGCTTACATTTCACCTCTCTATTAGAGGCATTTAAATTTATATTCTCCTGTAATATGAAAATAATATTGGCAGTGAGATAGCAGGCAACCAGGTCACAGAATTGAACTTGAACAAGCACATACCTTAGAGAGTTTCTCCAGTTTGGTTTCATAGTGAGCAAATTCAAATCCAAATTTTTCACACCTCTCATTTAGCAGCACTGTTAAAAAAAATTAATTACATTTTCATTACATTGTAGTGAAGCTATAATCATTACAATGTAATTAAAGTTTTCATTACATTTATGTTATTAAAACATTCATTACAGTGTAATGAAAGAATGTAATGAAAAATTTAATGACAATAACGTAATGAAAATGAAGAAAGTTGACGCAAACTACAGAACTTTTGGTTTCGATCTGAGATTGGTTTGGGTGGGGATTACTTCTCTGACAACAGAGGACAGGTAAAAATGAACGACTCAGAATGTCTGAAGTCGGAGGCAGATGCTGCTTGAGTGTGGGAGATCAGGCGTTTGCCCTACCTGACCGCAGCCCGTAGACGCCATCCAGCAACATCAGAGAAACTTATTTTGTCAGGTCAAATATTATTCTTTTCCCCTAAAGTCTTAGCTATTATTTTAACAATCAAGCGTTCTGCATGAAACATGAAGAAATTTTTGAATATCTCCTCAATTTAGATTATTTAGATGCAAAATACGGATTTGAGAGCGACCCCGTGTACCATGCGACACCTGGCGGCAGAGCTTCGAATGACAGGTTCGGCATGTGACGCAGGAATGGACGATATTACGGAAGAAATACGTGCTGCCGTTCAATACAATTTTAAAAGAGAATGAGGAAACTTACATTTAACCCAGAACCAATTTTATGATTTTATGTCATACTTGAAATTTCTTGGAAAATTTAATGACATGTAATGAAAATTTCATTACAGGCTACATGATGTTATGAAACTTTCACTACATGGCTGCTGTCATGAAATTTTATGACCAAGGTAGTGAAATTTTCATTACAATTTAATGAATGTGTAGGTGTTATTAAAAATAATGACGTTTAATGAAAAATAATGTTATAAATGTCATTAAATTTCATTCATTTTTAACAGAGAGGACATTTTCGGATACAGCTGTAGAAAGTTTATGTTCAAGGTCTTTGTTGAGATCAATTAAATTTCTGCTCTCCTGTAATAATATAAAAATAATATTAGCAAGAGAGTAGAAGGCAACCAGATCAAAGAGCTGACTGAGAAAAAACACATACTTAAGAGAATTTCTCCAATTTGGTTTCATATTGAGCAAAATCCACTCCAAATTTTCCACACTTCTTTTTCAGCAAAACATTTTCAGATGTAGCTTCAGAAAGCTTATGTTTCAGCTCTTTGATCAGAGCATCTGAATGTCTCTTCTCCTGCGTGGAATAACATAATAATAATTTAATCAAGGCAGTGAGGTACGGATTAAGTAAACTTTCAAAGAGATGAATTTGAAGACAAACGTACCTCATCACGGTTCTTCATTTCGGTCTCATGCTGAACAAAATCCGTGTCCTTCTCTTTCAGCAATAAATTTTCAGATACAAGCTCAGATACAGAGCCATTTAAATTTCTATTCTCCTATGACATCAACACAGCATGAGCAAAATCAGTAATATAAAAAGATACATAATTTAAAAAAGAGAAGACCACTTACGTCAATATGCTTCTTGAGTCTATCATCATAGATAGCAAATTTCGTATCAATTTTTTTAAGAATAGATTCTTCAAGAGCCCGAAGCTGTGAGCATAATGGACAGTACCATTTCTCTCCTAGATCTTCTGCAGAGTGCACAACAGAAACCAATGTTAGCATAACTGTTTGTCTGCATACAATAATATGCAACGGCCTTTAAAAGGAAATGAGTGAATGGATAGTTTACCTTCATCGGCAATGTTGACACAACGAAAATGAAACCATTCTTTGCACAAATCGCAAGATACCATATCCCTGGAGGCATTAAAATAGTTAAATCAAGTGGGCGGGACTTTCAGCCCGGCAGGTTAATTTTAAAGAAACCAATCACAAACAAACAAAGCTTACCCAGTAGCGATGCGCCGACACAAGCAGTAAACCATTTTCGACATTGAATATAATGAATATAAAATAATTGTCAGTATTCCCGAATAACAGCGGGTCCAAGCGGGTAAATCGGTTATCCGCGCCGAACCTGCCCTCCGCCGCGCCGCAACGCCGGGAAACGGTCCGAAACAGCCTGTATCCGTGACGTCACCAGCGGCTCCTATTTCGTTCAGGTGCCCAACCGCCTTACGTATGTATCTGTGCATGCATAACTATGCATAAAAAGTGCATAATTATGCATTAAAAAAGTCCACAAGATTTTAGTGTGTTAGGCCCGCCCAAGATGGCAACCCCTTAGGTTAGGTATTGGGTTAGGCCCGCCCAAGATGGCGGGGGGGGGGGAGTTACAATACCCGAACAAAATGGCGGATGTCAGAATGGGGGACCAAAACGGCGGATGTCAGAATGGGGTACCATTACTACTGCTGATGACGAAAATGACATCAATTTTGACCCAAGAGGCCGCGAGGGCGCCACTGCAGGTGCATCATGATCTACTTGTGGCGGAGAGGAATTCCTGAACGCGTTCAGGTAGAAGGGCATGTAGGGGTATGTTTGGAATCGGGGCGACGAGACATAGCCAACGGTGCAGGTTTCGGGCAAATTGGAGAAGTTTAGACCCGGGTTCAAATCCCGGTAAGGTATATTACGAACAAAATTTTTATTTTTAGTTTGACAGTGTGTCTTATGTTTTTGAGTGTGCTGATGACGAAACTGATAACTATTTAGACCTCACAACAATGTTTGAACCCCGAAAGAGTCAAACACCAAGAGACCAAAGTGAAAACTTTGCTATTTTATCACATCCTAACGGGAAGAGATATCGCAAAACCCTTTGGCAGGGGATCTTTTTATAATGACCCCTACCCCCATAAAAAGTTTCAGCCAAATCGGAGAGATGAATTTCCAAGAGTTCGTTGGTTTGGTATGGAATCCCCCAAATGTAACGCGTTACCGTTACTGGTAACGCTGTAACGCCGCTACTGTTACTCCAGTTTGCACAAAAAAAAACCCTGAAAATCCGTGTTTTGCAGTTTTTGAAGGGGAATAACGAAAAAACGCTTTAAAATTATTATTTTAATATTACTTCCATGAAGTACGTACATAACTTGAATGGGGTGGGGGTTAAGCTGCACGGCCGCCGGCCGCATCAATAACAAGCAACTGCGTTGCCGTGTGGCGGTAAAATTTTAACAGACGGGCGCGGGAAAAAGCGAGAAAATGTTGTGTGTCAGTAACGGTAGCGCCGCTACCACGTTACTGCCTCGTAGTAAGGTACCGCCGCTACTTTACTCGTGTTTTTAAAAATGTAACGCGTTACCGCTACCGTTACTGAAAATTCCGAGTAAAGTAGTAGCGCGCGTTACTCTGGTAAAGTAGCGTTAACATCCCTGGGAAGGGGTATCGGCTACCTATATGGCTACATAGTAGGGGCCGTCGACAATTGCGACTTTTCGATTTCGACAACGAAATAGCACTCGAAAGTTTCGTTTTTTAATGCTGATTTCAGATCTGTCCTCGTTTTTGTGATCAGACAAAGCCTTCATGACCCTACCGGCCGTTTTATGCAAAAAAGCGGCGTTTTTCATTTTTTTTATAGTGTTTAGGTCCCCGGGCAGCCTCCACGTCGTCGGCCAAGGTAGGTGACCGTTGAGTTGTCTTCAGTAGCATAAAAGACAACACTCTGAGCCACGAGGGCTCGTGTAACACCTCTGTAATCTGCCAAATACTTGAAAAACTGAATTATTTTTGTCTAAAATCACTAAAGTTTTACCATTTTTTCACCGTTTATCGACTATTACGACAGCCCACGGGCCCAGGGGCATGACTAACTCAGGCCAAAACGTGTTCCGGGGTATAAGAAAGGTCACCCAGCCCCTGCCCTGGCCCGGGGAGGCGCTGGGGGAGCGAGAGAGACGGTGCCGAAAATGCTCAAATTGACCGAAATCAGCCGATCGGGCCGCCCGGGAGGGACTGGGGAGGGGGTTGAGAGCGTCGTGTCGCCACGCCACTGCCAACGCTTCGCGCGCTGCCCGCTCGCCCGCCCAGCCGGCCCAGCAGTGTGCGGAAAGGCGACATAAGTGCAGGCCTTAGCTCAGCAAGTAGATTTTCTACATTGCCTACCCAGGACTCACCACGAGGAGGTGCCTGCACATCGAGTCCCGCCCGCCCACCCTCCCGGGCATGGCGTTAAAGCGTCTTAGTGTGGCACTTTAAAGGCTGCCTTTTGATTGAATTTTGGCATTGTCTTTCTTGACAGGACCTTGGTCCTTATCAGCCCATCTCTTCTTTTTTCGCCGACGACTCTTGCGGCGGCCTGCGTCACCTCCTTCACAAACCTCTCCACGGCCTGTGTGTGGCAGGGAAGAGGAGCTATTGCAACGGGGCCATCTTCGGCGGCAGTCTGCAGCTCGGCGTCTGTCATGGCGGCAAGCAGGGGCGGCGGCGTGATGATGGTCGTCTCCCAGCTGACGAGGTCGGTGTACTCCTCGGCATCGAAGTTGATTGGAGGGACAGTGAAGGTGCGGACTTCGGCCGAGGTGGCCTCACTCCGCGCCTCGACGACGCGCCGAACAGCAAGCAACCGCACCTCGCTGCGCTCGTCAGCCAGCATCGCCAGCAGCAGGTTCTCTGGATGGGCAAAGAAACCATTCTGCTGCACAGACTTCTTCACCTCCTCCCACATCTTCTTGGGCAGGAATCTTGACCTTTCGATGCACTCCTGGAGGTGCTGCGGCCCGTGCACGGCGAGCGGTCTTCTCTTGATGCTGAACCACCCGTGTGCGTACACCTTGACGACGAAGTTGGCCAGGTGGCCCAACATCGCAGGAGGTCGGTAGAAGGCCGCGTAGACCCGCAGGAGGCGATTGGCTGTTGTCACCCACCTGGCCTGATGCAGCTCTCCGGGGTCACGAGCTGCCAGGGCGGGAGGGAAGACCCCAGTGGTGAGAGCGAAACAGATATCATAAAGATATTTCTGCTCCCAGCTGATGGCTTCCCGGTCCACGTCGTCCGGCAGCAGGCTGTTGATGACCTTAAACTTCTTGATAGGCATTTTCTCAGCATCCGCCAGGAGACAGCCAACAGGGCCACTCCACGCCTGAGGGCCTTTGGTAGGCCCATCGAAGACCTTCATGAGGGCCTTCAGCGGTATCTCATTCATGTGGAGCAAGCAGATGAGGTGCTTCAGGGCACGGCCGAACTCTATCTCCAGGCAGGCGATGACGCCCTCCCATGGCCCTGTATTGTAGGGCGTGCCGTCGCATCCCACAGACAGGATCCCGTCGGTGTTCACCCCGCGCTGCCGAAGACCGCTGACTATGGCGCGCGCCTCGTCCACGGCGCGTGGTCCCGTTGCCGTCACGTGGCCGATGAAAACCGACCCTGGCTCCGCCACCAACGCGATGTGGTTCTGCTTCTTCTTGACGTGGCGAGTCTTCACCACGCCGGGCAGGTCTTCCTGGACTTCTGTGCCGTTCTTCCGTCCGTCAAAACAGAGCCCAATGGGCCGAGCGCAGTCCCTCAGACCCTCCACGTTGGCGGTGTTCATGACTTTCGCCTGCTGTCGGCGCATCTTTGACGGCGCGACGACCATCTTCCTGTCTGTCAACGTAACCAAGCCCGCGTCTACAGCAAGGGCACTGGCGATGGCCGCGGCGGCAGTGGCCGACACGTTGAAGCGAGCGGCCGTAGTGGCAGTGTTGGGCAGTGGCGTGGTGTTCCGCGTCGAACGAAGCCGAGGCGGCCGTGGCGTGCTTGAGGCGACGAAGTCCACGTCTTGCTTGTCCGTGGCGACGCGCCGCCGCTTCGTCGGGCTCGGAGACGAGCAGGACGATGATGTGGCCGAGTTGGGTGACGATGCTGACCGGGCGCGTAGCACGCGTCCGTTAGCCGGTCCCTGGCGTCGGCCTTCAAGGTCGTCAAACTTCATGTCCCTCGTGGTCCTCTGGTCTTGAAGGAAACGGCGAAGATCGTCAGGTAGACAATTGCAGCCGTCCCTACACTTGCACAAATTTAGATCGAACAGCTTCATAGCATTTGCACGAAACTCCTGGACTCGTCTCTCATATGTTTCCATTCTCTTCTTCTCCGGGTAGGCCCGCAGGGCTCACAAAGCATTGAGCTGGTCCCCGAGCATCTTGCGACTCCGCTCTGCACAAACAAAAGGAACACCAGCTTTCTGCCACAGTGATGCGATCCTCTTGTTGATGTTGCCGATGACGATCTGGTTGGTTGGCATCTTCTTCGCACCGGTGTCCCTCTTCATTTTCTCCCTGACATAGAAGAAGGCCGCCAGCACGTCCCCGTTGGTTGGCAGGGCGTCGGCGGGAAGATCCACGGCCGGCGAATCCAACACAGGTGTCGTCAAAGACGACAAGGAACTCCTCAGTACCCTCGACATGATGCAGCGTCGAGAGTCTCAAAGGACAGCGATTGAACAGGCGAGCGTTCCACACTAAGCGCTGGTCAAACGATGAATGTCAAAACAATAACAAACGCCGCAGGGCAGCGCGCGACCTGTGAGCGAACGCCGGCCCCACCCCCTTCCCTTGCCCTCTCGGCCGGCTGGCTGGCTGGGCGGGCGAGCGGGCAGCGCGCGAAGCGTTGGCAGTGGCGTGGCGACACGACGCTCTCAACCCCCTCCCCAGTCCCTCCCGGGCGGCCCGATCGGCTGATTTCGGTCAATTTGAGCATTTTCGGCACCGTCTCTCTCGCTCCCCCAGCGCCTCCCGGGGCCAGGGCAGGGGCTGGGTGACCTTTCTTATACCCCGGAACACGTTTTGGCCTGAGTTAGTCATGCCCCTGGGCCCGTGGGCTGTCGTAATAGTCGATAAACGGTGAAAAAATGGTAAAACTTTAGTGATTTTAGACAAAAATAATTCAGTTTTTCAAGTATTTGGCAGATTACAGAGGTGATCCACGAGCCCTCGTGGCTCAGAGTGTTGTCTTTTATGCTACTGAAGACAACTCAACGGTCACCTACCTTGGCCGACGACGTGGAGGCTGCCCGGGGACCTAAACACTATAAAAAAAATGAAAAACGCCGCTTTTTTGCATAAAACGGCCGGTAGGGTCATGAAGGCTTTGTCTGATCACAAAAACGAGGACAGATCTGAAATCAGCATTAAAAAACGAAACTTTCGAGTGCTATTTCGTTGTCGAAATCGAAAAGTCGCAATTGTGGACGGCCCCTACTACATAGTATTCTCACCCAAATTTGGGTGATAAAGAATTCCTCACCCTAAATTTTAGTCATGATCATGACTCTTCAGTTAAGTCTCCATTTGCCTTGGTGTCCAATTGGGTCAGCTCCTTTATGGGGGCTAACTTGTTCTTAAACCAACCATCTCGAAGAGGCGAGGTGAAAAACATGCTTGTAAAAGAATTTTAAAAAGGAAAGCTGGTCAACGGACATTGGGTTGTGTCGGTTTCATTGCACAAGCTCCAGGTAAAAGGCAAGGCGCCTGTCGAAATAAAAGCTGGCCAGCTTGACCTCCACTCACGTTGGGAAAAAAATTTGCTGAGGATCCTAGGTGTGACACGAGAGACTCAGTTCTTTTCGACCATCGGAATGAACTCCATTAAGGTAAAACAACATTTTAGAGTCCTTTTGCAGTCAACGTTTAGCTAGTTTCAACTAAACATAACCATACCCTACCTTTCGCTTAATTTTAATCTGTGTATTTTCAGGGAAACTCAGACATGTTTAGGAGGGCAAACAATTGGCTAAGCGAGAAAGGCCTCCCCACTTTTTTGCCGAACAAGATGAGAAAAGTTGTTGAAACTGCCGCGGACGAACAAACTGACGAAACCCGCAACAAGGTGAACAAAGGAATGGCCCACGGGAGGAAAGTTCTTGACAAGTTTTATAATGCACCTACACTGTAAGGATCTTTCCCAAGTTTTTTGATTTCTTTCATAATGCCTCCCTCTGCTTTTTATAATCGAAGCTAACGCCTTAACGCATTCAAGACTACATCGTTAGTACGCAAGCCGCGCTTTGTACCGCGATGCACGCAGAAGTTTTGCAATGTAACTTGAATTTGAACCTCATATTCTGTCTTTGGTCTGCTGCAGGAGAAAAGCTGAAACGAACTTGCAAGCCGCTCAGGGCGTTATGCGAGTTACAGAATTCAGCAAAGCACTTGAAAATGGTTCTCAAAAACTAGAGATCAATCTAGTCAAAGGACCTTAGTCATTCCAACAAGTGCAGGAGACTTATTCTGTTCCTCTGCTTACCGAGGACTGCCTCAAACTTTATTTGGATGTGTGGCAGAAAAATGCCATACCTCAAATGGCAAAATGGTGCAAGGAGAAAATTAAATCAAAGAAGCTTTCGAAAGAAAAGGTGCCAGCTTTTCTTAGAAAAATAGGACATTTCAAAAACTGTGCGAGTAGTAAAGATAGCCCATTGTTGCGGTCCGCCAACTTGTCGGCCCATTGTTGCGGTCTGACCTAACCTTTGGAAAAGTCAGAGAAGGGGTCACTTTTAATTTTTTTGAAAAACAATTTTTGCAATTTTTTTTTTTGTCATTTTTTTCTGGGCGAGGTTACGATGCGAGCTCTAACCTAACTTAACCCAAGGGGTGGGTGTCACCTACCCTGCGAGGCCCCCAAGTCACCTGACTGCCAGGAACCAAGGGCAGCCCACTGTGCGCTTGTGTGTGCGGAGCGCCTGGTGGATAGGCATGCCGCTGCGCTCTGTCCCCAGGTCACCCGCGCGACTGTTGGCGGGGTGGGCCTGCTTGCTGTCTCCCGTGCGCCTAATCAGACGTAAATCATTGGCATTTTTTTAGGGGAGTTTTGTTATTTTATGAATTTTTTTGTGCATTTTTCAGTATTTTTTACAGCGACACTCATTTAGGTGAGTTGAGGTACCTTTGCATCCACAAACCCACACGCTTGGCATTGCGCGCTGCGCAGTTTTTGGTGCAGTGTGAGCCTACGGTGTCATTGTGACAAGGCGCCCATACCTTCGGTAGTTTTCTCAGGCTGGGGCAACCGAATCTCTCGACATCAAACACCCTTTTTAAAGGTTAGAAAAATTCGAGAATTCTCTCTTTCTCATCGCCTTTGACGTAGAGAAAATCGTACTCTGTGGCCATTTCACTCAGAGTCTGTGGGAGCCTGTCATAGGGCGAGTACCCCGTGTCCCAGGGAAGGGAATGGAGGCGATTCACAATGTAGTTGTTTTGCCTCTTTTGCTTCTCTGGGATTGCATCCCTGGGGTAAGGAGGGAGGAATGTGGTCGACTTGTGGACCTGGGCCGCCTCGTTTTGTTCATAGAACGAAACCTCTTTGAGCACATACTCCCCGTACTTGCCTCGGAGCATCTGAATGTCGCAGATAGCGTAAGTCATCGTGCAGAGCTGTAGTGGACTGGTCAGCGTCTGAATGAAGAATGATGCCCTGGAGGGCACGCTCCCTAGATTTATACCCTGCCGCCAGCGCCGCGTGCGCCACCTCACGGCAGGAACACGAAGTTATCGGTGAAAAAGGCGACTTCACCCAGTGGGTATTGAACCCGTGTCTCCGCGCTGAGAAGCGCAACAGAATACACACACTAACCCACTGAGCTACTGAGCCGAGCCTGTAGAGGGTGCGTACGGACCGGCTTTTCATCGGTGAGCGCCGTGCGCCGAGCGCGGAGCCAAGCACAGAGCCGTTAGCATTACGGTCGGTTTGAATTTTACCCGCCGCCGCGCGAGTTCCGGCTGCACAGGAACCCTTCCCTGTGCTACGCTACGCCACGCTGCTGCTGCCGAGTTGAGCCGGCCGCCGAGCCGAGCCGGGAGCCGAGTGCCTCCGCCCCTCCCCTCCTCCCCGCACCCGGAGTGCTGTGCGCCCCCTCCCCCTTTCTCCCGGTGCTGCTCATCCCTTTCCTTCATTGTCCCCTTCATGCTGACTCGTGTTTGATATCATTTCTCCGGCTGAAATATTTTTCTGGAATTATTGGCAATAACCCCCTTGTCATGTCTTGCCCGTGGGAAAACTGTCTGAGAGAAGCCGGTGGTCCAGAGCCCCCCATCCCCCCATCCCCCCATCGCCCCCTCCCCTCTCAGCCACTGCCCCGCGCCGGTGTTTTTAGGGGTTCCGACAAAGGAGGACCCCTATTGTTTTTGACGGCTCCGCTTCTTCTTTTTTGGCCCGCCCTTCTATTCAAAAAATAGGGGGAGGGCATATGCATTTGCCTTTGTGTCTGTGTGTCGTCGTCGTTGTCGTCGTCTGTGTACAAGGAAGGAGTTGAGCTGGAGTGACCAGATTTGGAGGGTACTTCAGGAGGGCCGTCCGAACAAACAATCCGGTGGTGCAAATCCCGTCCGACCCGCGCAAGGCCTGCAGCAGCTGCATCATGGTTTGCATGGGCGGGAGGGGGATTTCCGCCATTATTGGTGCTAGCAGGGCACATAGGGGTATTTTTGGAATCAGGGCGACGAGACAAGATGAATGGACCTGGTCCCGACCCCATCGGCCGCTTTTACAAGTTGGCCAGATCAGGATCTTCAAAAAAGGGGGTCGACCGACTAAAAAAATTTATTGCAGATTTCGATTGGTCTCAGCAAGACCTTTTCAACGAGGGGTCGGAAAGGGGGTCCAAGAGCCCGACTTCGTCTATTAGTCACATCAGGATCTTGAAAAAAGGGGGTCGACCGACTGAAAATTTTTACTTAAGTTTTCGATAGGTCTTGGCAAGACCTCTTCAACGAGGGGTCGGAAGGGGGGTCCAGGAGCCCGCCTTCATGAGTTATGTGAAAAAGTGCGACGGGCTCGTTTTGCGCTCCTGCTGTGCCTCCATTGCAAGGAGTTGCAGTAGCATGGCAAATATGAGTATTTTCGGAATGAGGGCTAAGAGACAAATGAAATGGGCATATTCTAAGGACAGTTGGAGTAAAAAGTGTAAGGACTTTTGCATATTGTGAATAGAAGGGCGGGCCTAAGTCACGATGGTACATCGATAACTTTGCCTTACCCGCTCACGGGGTGTTTGATGAGAGCGGGCCGAAGGCCCGGGCCTTCGACTGGCCAAGTTGGGTCTGATGCGAGGGCCGAAGGCCCGAGGAAAGGCCGCCGGCAGGCCAAGCTGGGCCGGCCCCCTGTCGAACCGAGTTGCCGGCGCAGCGAAGCGGAGCTGGCAACTCGGTTCGACGGAAGGGCGGGCCCTAGCTTGTTTCTTCTTGGAAATTCACGAAGATCATTGGCATCATTTTTCACAAGAAGTTCTTCGTAAAATCACAAAATACTTTTTACAGTGTTTTTCATACAAACTTGTACGCAGAATCGCACAAGTTCGAGCGAAATTTCGCAAAAATGTGTAAGAACACGTATAAAAATTCCACAAAGGAATTAAGAGTGTACTTTTCATGTTATTTGAATCCAAAAAATTTTCGGGGTTGATTAAGGGGTAAACAGGTTAGGGTAAGGTTACCAAACATGGATCACTTTTTAGAAATCCCCCGTATTTCAACTCAACAGAGCGGTGATCTCAATTTTTTTCGATACACTTCGAGATACTCACAAGGACAACCTTTTCTCAAGAATTGAACACTTGAGAACAAATACTTTGAAATTTAGACGGATTTGAAATTTCACTGATTTTAATGATCCATGTTTGGGTCTGACCCAAACATGGATCACCCCCCCTCGCGTTTTGCCAGGGACCGCCCGATAACTTCCGGTCACCTGAATTGTAAAAGGGTACTGTCTGAAGCTGCCACAAAAAAAATTTGAGACATTTTTGATGAAAAGATTCTTCAGAATAAGGCATAGAACTTTGACTCCTAACCTAACCTGAAACCAGGCCGTTTTCGGACCCGTTTTGAGAGACACTTTTTCATTTAATTATTGTGAGGGTTACGGTAAGCTTGATCAGCTCTCCCGCACGTGATTCTAGCACTCAAACGTGCTGACTACTTGGAAAAATTTTCAAAAACAAAATTGGTCACTTGGTTTGGCGGTACGGGCTCGCTAACAAAAATGATCCATGATTGGTACCCTGATCCATGTTCGGCACTTTACCCTATTTAAAAAAAAAATGACAAAAACTCCCAGAAATTTCATCTTAAAGAGCATGTTTTTTAGGCCTCCATTGGCTTTTTGGCTGAGCGATTAGCGAAGCTAGTTACTTCACTGGGGCTGGAAAGTTATATCTGTCTGTGTGTGCGTGTGTCTGTGTCAGCACTACTCCTTCTGAACGGCTAGGCCGATCTGTCTGAGATTTTGCAGGGTTATTAGGTATGTTCAGCTTTCTATCTCATTCTATTTGGTCGTACTAACGTAAAACACTAAAAAAATGACAGAAAAATTGACTTTTACAGTGATTTTATATCATTCTGAACGAACGGCTCTGCCGATCGGGACGAGATTTTGCAGGGTTGTTAGGTATATCCTTGGCTCGCCACACGCCGAAATTCACCTTTCTATCTCAAATTATTCAGTTGTACCAACCAAAAAACACTAAAACAACAGCAGAAAAAGTGCAACTTTTTACTGACTTCATATTTTAGAGACATTTTTACATGGATTCGTATGTCATTGAAGGTGCTGATGACGAAAATGAAATCAATTTCGACCCCTGACCAAAGTTTTAACTGCGAATTGGCTACCTCGGCCCGAATTTACTAACATAATCAACTTGGACCCTTCATCTTGAATAAAAGGGGGTCGACCGACTAAAAATTTTTATTGCAGATTTCGATAGGTCGATTCCGATGCCTAACCTAACCTTTCCATAGAGACCTTTCCAAAGAGAGGTCGGAAGGGGGGTCTAGGAGCCCGCCTTCATGTATTGTGAAAATTGGTGCAACGGCCATGTTTTGCACATTAACTTTGGCACAGTGGGAACACAACAGCGGGCCTCCGTCCTGATGTTTCATCAATAAGTTTGCACTTTACCTCCACGGGGTGTGAGGTGCGAGGACCGAAGGCCCGAGAGACGGCCTCCGATTGGGCCAAGCCAGGTCTGGTGCGAGCGCTGCAGAAGGCCCGAGAAGAATCCGCCGGCAGGCCAAGCTGGTATCGGCCCCTGTCGAACTGAATTGCCGGCGAAGCGGAGCTGCCTACTCGGTTCGACGGAAGGGCGCGCCCTAGCTTGTATACTTCGACCATTCATCACGTAGTGCACTACTCATTGCCTCAATGAACCCTTAAAACAGCTTGCCGAAGGCAAGCAGGAAGCGCCGCAGGCCAAGGTAGGTGTAACGCCAGGCGTGGATTGTCGAAAATGGCGCAGCATGGCGAAGCCTGTTACGACAAGACCAGGGGCGTAAGGATCTATGACTATTCGTCCCCGACTGATTTGTCCCCACGCTATTTTGTCCTCACACATTTCGTCCCTATTTATTTGTCCCCGGCGAAATTTCGTCCCCGGTTCCAACCCCGCATTTCTTGTCCTCACTTGTCCGCACTCGTCCCAACCCGCAATGGGAGAGGGGGTATGCACGGACGGATAGAGTCTACTCGCTGTCAAGTGTATCGTCGAAAAAATTGGCTATACTCCCGGCGGCGCGGGCTGCACTTGCCTTCAACAATGGGACTCGGTCTCAGAAGCTTTCCGTAGAAACAAGTTCGGCCACAAACAATTTTCAAAATTCAAAATTATGAGTGACGAAGAGCAGGGGGACCTTTTGGATAGTGAGAGGGGGGGGTTTCATTCTCAACCTCGCACGAACAACGCGACTGAAGCGTGGCACAACAGATTCCAGGTCAGTACACTGAAGAAAAAATCCAAAGGAAATAGTACGGTACAAAGCTGGTAGACAAATTGCCTGGTTGCACCGTTCCTCAGTCAGCACAGTTACTGTACGCCGAGGTTACGGAATGACCGTACCTTTTCCCTGTGAAAAGTACGGCTTTTTTAACAGTGTACCGATCCGGGACACGCTGGACTCTGTCGCAAAGGTCCTGGAGCTGAGTCGGTCTTTTCCAGTGCGTGGTAACTCCCAGGGTGGGGGAAAGGAGGTGGGCGCTTGGGCGGTTTCAAACTGGAGGAGCAGGGGGGGCAACCCTAGAACACTGAAAGCCCTCGATAATATATAATATTTTTAATTAAAGCAAATAATAGCTTGAAACTAGTAATAAATGACTGAGAAAATTATTTCATATTGTTCAAGGTAGGTGTTTGGTTTCTTTACGAACTTCGGATTAAAATTTTAAAACGTCGTGTTTTCTACACTGCACTCCAGTCTCGTCCCACTTTGCTCTCAACTGCAGAACGGAACGTACGTATTTAAGGTTTTCCGTAATTTCTAGATGCTGTCATGTCATTAACGAATCATTCTTTTTCGACTCATTTTGCATTTTATTAAATATTAATAAACCTATGTTTTTGAGTAGCGATTAGCATTTTGACATGTTTCGTTCTATTCTAATCATACCATCTGTTGCATGTGAGCATGCTCTCTCACAAGTTTGACTCTTCTGTAGTGATTCTGACCGAATGTAGACTTAAAGTTGAATGGAAAAGAATAGAATGGAATGTGGCGCAACAATATAGGTGACGGATAATGTGTGTCATGTCTTCTTTGTTTCCCTAGTAAGGATATAAAACGATGCACTCAAAGCGCAGAAGGTCTGAGGATGAGGATAGAGAGGAATCCTTGCCATCGAAGATGAGAAATGGAAAGAGATCCTTTACACGGGCATCAAGCAGCAACAATGTCAAATGTGAAATATGTGGAATGTGTAGCACGAACACACAGGACAAAACCAGCTTCAAACGATTCCCTCACACTGATGAAGCCCGGTACGTATAAAGTCGATTTAACAAGTTCAATCCTTTCATCCCAATGTTATTCATGTTGTAATGATGTACACACAGTTCACAAGTCATTATTTTGAGAGCAATATCATTCAGTACATTTTGAGTGACAAACATGTCACCTTTCAAGTGACCATTGGTGCAATTTCTGAATAATCTGTTTGATATTAACACTCTTAATAGATGCAAATGTGAGCTGTGTTCTCTCGAGAATTAATATGGTATTCTTCTATTCAAGACCGTTTAGCGTTCATCATTCAGGCATAACTTGTACATTGGCATGGCATCAAGATCATGTTCCTTCAATCGGTTTGTCTGTTTCTAAATTAGGCTTCTTGTTAAGATCTTGTTCTGATCAGAATTCCAGTGTACAAGTTATGGTTGGATATATTGCCATCGTTTATACAGCTGGGTAAGCGTACCTCAATTGTCATTTGTTTGCTTCATTTCATATATTACTCATTGGTGTGTAGTAGGAAGCGCTGTTTCTAATGTAACTATTCGTCTTAAGTGAATAGCGTAGTATACCAGTGGTGCTCCAGATGGTTTTGTCTACAGCTTCATTTGAGTGAACATGATATATCACAGTTGATGCTCTATCAATGTGAAAAAGTTCCTAGTTGAAATTGTGATACCACTCAATGTTTTGAAATAAAGTATTTGATCTGTCCCTAAAAGCCAAGAATATCCAGAGTAAGACTCTCAGTAATTCTTTAAGCATGACTTGTCCTTGCTTTCTTTCATTGCACCTTTTATAGCATAGAATATGCTACAAGCTTTTGTACTTCAATGCTTAGCTTGGTTTTCAACGCCTTTCTTGCCTTAAGCATAATTTTTTTTATTCTGCCAATGCTTTTGCTTAGGGCCTCCAAACTTATGTTTTGTTTGCTTTGCATGTTTTGCTTTTTTCTTCAGCACTCTTGCCCTGTGTATGCCCAGCATTTTAATATTTCCTTTCCAACTTCATCTCATGTTTTTGATTTTCTTGTTATTAGGTGCAAATTGTGGATTATAATTTGTGGCAACGCTGAACTGCTGCAGCTGAAGAAATTTAGCAACAAATGGGTGTGTGGCAGGCACTTTGCACCTAATGATTTGCATCCTAGTGGTCAGCGCAAGCAAAATGCAGTTCCTAGCAAGAACCTTACAAGACCTGCACTGGATTTGAGGCCTGAGGATATAAGTTGGGAAAATCATCACAGTGATCAACATCTGTCAAGTTCACGTAGGTTTTTTTTTTCTTTTCTTTTGTTTTTACGAAGCAACTGAAGGCATTGGACTGTGGTGTTTACTGACTGTTTAAGTAATATTTTTATGTATGTCTAGACTTGTCTTCGGAATCTTCTGGTCAAGACAACAGCTCTGTATTGGAAAACTATTCTGGGGCTGAACATTCCTCTAGTCATGGTAGGTTTGAACAAAAATGAATTGCCATTACTCTTTTCCACTCAAAAATTAACTTCCTTTTTTGTTTATCCAGGATCTTCTTTGGAATCCCATACAAATGAAGGATTGGGTAATATTGTTGATAACAACAACTCTGTTGACATGGGAATGGACATATTGAATGACCATAGTGTTCCTGAACCTATCTATTTTGCCCTGGCTGATTATGATCAGTTGAATGTGCCTGGGGCTACACCAGATGGAGGTGGGAAGCAATGCTGTGCCATGTCTTTAGTGGCCCTGTCTTATGCTGACATTGTCGAGCCAACCCAGTGGGTTTCAACTGACATCAATAAAATTCTCAAGATGGGCAACACTCTTTATGAGCAAGTTATTATGGGATTTATTTTCAAAGATGTTGGAGAAAGACTTTGCAGTGACGAAGAAATGGCAAACCTGCAAAAGAAGCATTACCAATACTTGGGTCCACCCGACTTGAGAGTTGTTGATAACCAATTCATAATTGGTGACCAAGTGGTGAACATCGTTCACGCTGAAGCTACATTTGGAAGTATCTGTGGAACGTTAATGCTTGAGGCAAGGCACCTCCCAACACTCTCAGCAGTTCTTGAAGAAAAGTTGACAGAGAATGGGTCCAAAGTATTAATTACTCTTGCTGGCTACACAATCGCCTCATGGAAGTCCCAAGGATTTTTTTGGCTGTTTGATTCTCACTCCAGAAATTCACAATGTAAATGTGTTCCTGATGGAAAAGCATTTTGTGGCAGTTTCGCTTCATTGAAAGATCTCTGCGGTGCAATTCTTCAAAATTTCCGAGATGATGATGGCAGCCTTAAGGAATACCAATTTGACGTCACACCCATTTTCATCACTCGTTGTGAGGCGGAACCTGGCATGCTTTCTCTAGATGTCCTGCACCATGTAGTATGTGGACTTAGTGGCTCATCACAGGACACTGAAATTCTGACTGGCGGCGGTTCATCACCTAATTGTGTAGTGACAGAAGAAACTGTGCCGACACTCTCAGAGACCGAGAACTCAACATCATCCAGCTCGGATTCTGATGATCCTGTGAAGCCTGTCAGAAGGAGAAAATTTGCACCCAAAAGATGGTCCCAGAAAAGTAAGTACATTATTGTGCTTTTAATTATTTTGATTATTTCCTCTTTTTCTTTTTTAACTTAATATTATTTGACTGTAATGTTTCAGGGTGTGGAAATGAAATCAAGCGTCAATCTCTGAAAGACATTCTCATTGATGCTGGACAAGATATTCGTGAAAACATTTCACCTGTTGCCATGAAGCTTGCTGAAAAACTAATGGTGCTGCAAGATTTGGCTCGAAAGCAGTGCAGAACCAACATCTCCCTTCGAGAAAAGTGTGAAGCTCTCCGTTCACAGAGTGTCAAGGACTTTCTGTCAGCAAAGGGAGCTTCAGAGAAAACCATCAGTATTGTAGAGTGTGAGATCCGCAATCGTCCAAGGCATCCCAATGGCTACAGATATACCTCTGAAGATGTGGCTCGCTCTATTTCCATGGAGAGAGTAGGAGGTCCTCAATCACTGACTGTGTCCAAGCAGCATTTTGTGACTCCATGCCTAAGTACAGTCAGAAAACCAGTGCAGAAGATCCAACTTGATTGTGGTTTTGACATGAATGGGAAGTTACTTCAAACACTCAAGCAAATGTGTACGCAAATGTCTCCCAAAGAGAAGATTGTTTCTGTTATCTGGGATGAAACAGAGATGGAACGAGCTCTTGCCATATGTCGAAAATCTATGACATTGGTGGGCGGGGAAGATTTTTCTGGCACAGATAGAACTCCAGCTTTGGCTAATAAAGCCTTGCTGTTCATGGTTCAAGGACTGTTCAGCCGTTGGGCATTTCCATTTGGCTTTGCATTTGCTGCCAAACAAACAGACTACACCAGACTGGGTGCTTTGATTATCCAGGCCATCACAGCTCTTCAACAAATCGGTCTGGATGTGTGGTTGACATGCTGTGACCAAGGTTCGTCTAACATTGCAGCTCTTGTGCGGTTGGAGGCCAATTTTCCTGTTATGGTGAATGGACAGCAAGTACCAGGGAAAATGTTGATCAATGAAAAGCCAATTGTTAGTGTGTTTGATATTTCACACATCATCAAGTGCTTCAAGTCGATGCTGGCTAAGGGATACTTGGAGTGGCCTTCGAGGATTTGTGGAGAGGAGAAAATCCTAAAACTGCATTTTCAATCCTTTGTGAATCTACATTCACATCTAGAGAAAGCTGGCAAATCTCACTTGGCTCGAAAACTTACATCAGAACACCTTGATCCAAAGTACAGAAGAAAAATGAAAGTGAAAATTTCAGCTGAACTTTTAAGTGAGACGAATGCAGTTCTCTTTGAGCAGGCTGGAGATGACCTGGTCCCTGGTGCCACAGATGCTGCAATTATAATCCGAGACATCGACAAACTATATGACTTGACCAATGGCCATTCTTCTAAAGAAGCGAAGACGGGAAGTGTTAAGCCTGCAAGACAGAGTGTCACTGAGTCGTCAATGCATCAAGCAGAATTCCCAAATTTCCTCGACAAGTTGGCCAAGGCAAAGTTCTATGGACCTCATTCATCCACAGATCGTAGAATTGTGAACATAACTTCTCGTACTCCAACAGTCAGGAATTGGAAACAAACCATAAATGGCATAATGGCTATTTACAAGAGAGGTGCTCTTGAAGGTATCTCCCAGGAATTAAACCCAAGAATCGGAATGAATTCAGATGGTATTGAAACAACTTTTGGCATGCTAAAGGGTGCAGGATGGCGAGACGTCAAATTGACTGCATTTACTTTCAAGAATCGCCTCAGGACATTCTTGATTCGGCTTGTGGTTGCTCCTTCAAATCCTCGTGGCAATGTGGAATTGACTGAAGTTAATCCTCTGGAGAGTCTTGATTGCTTTTTATCACGCTCACATCCGCATCCATCTGAAGCCACTTCAGGTGATGCAAGTGATTGTGATCGGGATCAAGTGCTTTCTTTGCCATCCCATTGGAATGTGATGGATGTCATTCAAGGTATGAACCTAGAAGAATTTGAGGAGTCCTGGGACCCTGATGCAGACCCTGATGACCCATCTGAAGAAACTGATTTTTTATTCACTGAAAACATTGAGATGCAAGGTGTGCCTGCCAATTATGGTCTGAATGACCTCATTAATGACTTGGACATTGAGGAGTATTTAGAAGTCCCTGGAGAAAATGTCAATGCTCTTTGCCAACGGATGCTCAAGTTCCGTGCAGTAGATCTATCTCGCAAATTGAGAAAATCTCTGGTTCGAAAAGTCGACTGTGAAAAATGCATCGATGACTTAACTGGATTGGAAGGAAGCTCTGTGTACAATGATATAATGTCTTGGGAACCTCATGACCTTTTGTTGAATGTTCCCAGTCAACGCCTTGTGCAGTTGGTTCAAGATGCTATGGCTCGTTTTGAGTCTGACTGCAAAGAATTCACCCACTGCACCAACATCTTTGAAAGGGTACAGACTCAAGTTAACAGGCTACTGGATCTGGCCTTGTTTGATGCCTGGCCTGCCTGTGACACAAGCGATCACAGAGAAAAGCTCACAGAGCTGGTGGCCTCACAATTGAGTTATGTTCTACTAAAGGATTTTGTCAAAGAAACGAATGACTCCATTCGTAAGAAAGGGAAAGGGGCCTGATGCAATCCATCTTCGGTCAGATCAATGCCAAGTAGTGACGGTTGAAGGAAACTTGTAAGTATCTCTTATCTAAAATGCAACTCCATTTTGCAATGCTTTTCTTTAAAAAAAAAATAATGCCGTTTTATTTTACTATTAATTCATTTTTCCCCTCCTTAGGTTGAAGAAACAGAAAATGTCCACAATTTTTTAACATTTTCTGAAGGCAATTGATAGTGGTAAGTTTGGTTTGGAATTAGAGTTGCAGCACATGTGTCTGTAGTTGGAACAGTTCTGATTTGACACTTTTCATATCATCTTCCTTTTTTCAGGTTGTTGTAGTTAGTGGTTCTCCTAGTGAAGGAATCGAAGCTTACAAATCACCAGCTTTTTGGTTCAGTCATATAGATATGAGATCTATGTCAAAAGGACAACCAATCCAATTTCCAGCAACCATGTGCATTGACATGTAAGTCTGTTTTCTAATGTGAGTAAAATTTTGTTATCAATTTCAGATGTTTTTGCCAAGGATTTAGATTTTATCAGTGAGACATCAGCTTTAAGGTGCTACCACAATAGGGTCAACAACTCACCGCTCATTAACTTGTGTTTTCATTTGGACGGACTTGTAAGCCACATGATGACTCTCTGTCATCAAAATGTGATGTAGTCTTGTGGAGAACAGTATTTCTTATGGTATAGGACTATTTTTAATCTTTTCATCACCACACATATGAATATATAACAAAAATAAAATTGCCTCATGTAACTAATTCAAATTAACAATTTTATTTAGGCTATAATATATATTATATAGTGATGAACAGACTTACATTAGTCTAAACCCATAAGGAATAATGCTGCCTACAATATTGTATCACATTTTGATTACAGAGACTAACCATGTCTCTTACAAGTCCGTCCAAATGAAACAGTTAAAAGACAAGTTGATGAGTGATGAGGTCATTGTAGGAGCACCATGATTCACGCATGACTTGCTGAATAATTTTTCTTCAAACACACAAATTAGTCCTCTACCATATTTGACTCCAGTGAAATCAACTTTGTAGAGATGTGGCATGACACTAGTAAGTATTTAATAATTGCCATCAAAATCAATTAGTTTGCCTGCATCGCTACTGTTTTATTAAAATTATGTTTTTTTTTTGCTTTTTTAAATTCAGGTTTGATAAGCAGTTAGCAAGCTCGAACTCATAACAGCACTCTCAAGAGGCTTGTCTCAGATGTAAAATCTGAGCGTTAAATGAATCTCTTCCCTTTTTATTCTAGAATGTTTGAAGCCTTTTCATTTACTTAATTGACCAGCTTCCTTCCGAGCTCCTTCTGAGTGGACGGTTTCCTTCCGAACTCCTTCTGAGTGGACGGTTTCCTTCCGAACTCCTTCTGAGTGAACGGTTTCCTTCCGAACTCCTTCTGAGTGAACGGTTTCTTTCCGAACTTCTTCTGAGTGAGCGGTTTCCTTCCGAACTCCTTCTGAGTGAACGGTTTCCTTCCGAACTCCTTCTGAGTGAACGGTTTCCTTCCGAACTCCTTCTGAGTGAACGGTTTCCTTCCGAACTCCTTCTGAGTGAACGGTTTCTTTCCGAACTCCTTTATGGAGTGACCGGTGGGTCCTTAAATTTACTTACATGCAGTTATCAGCTGATGTAAAGTAAATACCTCTGCCCACCTCCTCGTGGTAGGACCTGGGATGAGATGTAACACACTGCATCATGGTTTATGACAGAGATCATCTGTTTTCTGTGTTAAGTCTCATGCAAACGGGCAAGGTTCTTCTGGGTTGTGGTCTGAGTGAAACTTGCAAAGTTGGCCCCAAATTTCGAACTTTATCAAATTATTAGGTAAAGTGAAATGAGTTCAATATTCTTACTGTTGACCTATTACTTTACAGAGTTTTAGGAAATTAGTCAAGTCTTAAAAGTAGAAAGCTAGTACCTTGTGTTGTACATTGTGGATATGAAAAGGAAAAAATGTAATCATATTTTTGGTGCCTTTTTGCATAATTTCATCAGGCGGGTTTCTCTTTTATTAATAACATAATTTTGTTGCATCCTCATTCATATGGCAAGGGTCATTTGGAATCAGCATGTCTCTAATCTGATGCCACATTTCATACGATAAGTAACTCTCTTTATCTATTTGCATATGCACTCAAATGCAGTAACACTTTTTATCTGTTTGCATATAGACTCAAATGAATTATAGGTGTAAGCTCTTTTGTTTCTCTGTTACAGTCGTCAAAATGTCTTCGAACGGTCAACAGGAACAGGTTCGAAGGCGGCTCAGGGAGGGCCAGGCCAGCAGGAGGCGCAGCCGTAGCGCCCCTGCTGGCCACTGCAATTGCCAGCAAAGCTTGTATGACGCATGGCAATACATTGCTACCCTCAGAGAGGATATCGAGAAAATGAAGAAGGAGCGGGAAGAGTTAAAGAAGGAGAGGGAGGAGATGAAGAGGGAGCAGGAGGCGATGAAGAGGGATGTGGAGGAGATGAAAAGGATGGAGAGGAAGAGGCAGAGTGAGAGGGAGATGAAAGAGGAGAGGAAGAGAAGGAAGGTGGAGGAGGAGGAAGAAGCGAGGAAGAAGGCGGAGGAAGAAAGGAAGAAGGAAGAGAGAAGGAAGGAGGACAGGGAGGAGATTGTGAAGGAGGTTGTGAAAGCGTTGAGAGGGCCGGGTACAGATGAGGAGGAAGAGGAAAATCTCGACTTCAACAATATGGAATTACCTGAATTGTGTGGACCAGATTGTTTTGAAGAGGAGTAGGACAATGGATTGGTGAGTGTTTTGCTTTTTACATTTTTTTTCATTTTTCATCGCCTCTCAATGCTGTCCCAACCTCCTTCACAATTTCCTCCCTGTCCTTCTTCCTTTCTTCCTCCTCCTTCTTCCTCGCTTCTTCCTCCTCCTCCAGCTTCCTACTCTTCCTCTCCTCTTTCATCTCCCTCTCACTCTGCCTCTTCCTCTCCATCCTCTTCATCTCCTCCACATCCTTCTCCATCACCTCCTGCTCCCTCTTCATCTCCTCCCTCTCCTTCTTGAACTCCTCCGGCTCCTTCTTCATTGCGTCTATCTCCTCTCGTAGCGTTGCTATATATTGCGAGGCATCGTAAAGGCTCTGCTGGCAATTGCAGTGGCCAGCAGGAGCACTACGGCTGCGCCTCCTGCTGGCCTGGCCCTCCCTGAGCCTTCGAGCCTGTCGTCCCCTAGAAGACATTTTGAAGTCTGTAACAGAGAAACAAAAAAGCTTACACCTATAATGCATTTGAGTCTATATGCAAACAGATAAAAAGTATTACTGCATTTGAGTGCATATGCAAATAGATAAAGAGAGTTAATTACTTATCGTATTAAATGTGGCATCAGATTAGAGACATGCTGAATCCAAATGACCCTTGCCATATGAATGAGGATGCAACAAAATTATTTTCCTCCCCCATCTTTCTTGCTTTCTTGTCCTCCTCCAACATCCTTCTCTTTCTCTCCTCCATCTCCCTATCCAGGTTGCAGTAGCATTTCTGGCAGTGGCATGTTTTAAAAGTCTATATTAAGGGTCCCCCCTTGTCCCCCCCAAATTTAAAATTATTCGGTTTCTTTTCCCGTTGTCTTCAACATGTCTTGACTCTTTTTCCCCTCATTTCACTTCACCTTGCTCCCGTATCAGAGAATGCTTAACCCAAAAACAGTCTCTTAAATGTTTCCCTTACAATTAAAGAAATCTCTGAAAATAAATTTCTGTTTGTTTCAGAAAAAATTCTTTAAAAGGTTTAGTCCATTCTGAGCAAGTAAGTTGATCATAATTTGAACATGAAATTTCATAGTGTTAAGTTTACAAAGGCCTGCAAAGACTAACTGTTCTGTTGTTCTTTTTTTTTTCAGGAATCTGTAATTAATAAATTACCTCTCAAGTTCCATGTTTTGTGATTTTACGGACCCTTTGAGAATATCCTTGCCAGTCTCAGAGTTTACCCCCTATAAATGTAATAGGGCAAATGGATCATGAGTCGTGCTTCACATTTCTTTGAAAGAACACAATTTGCACTGGAGTTTGCCGCTCCTTTTTCTCAGCTGGGGGAGGAGACATGCAGGATAGTTTCGTTGTCACACTTGAGTGCATGCTTGCAAGTAGATCGTAACAAATGCTTTCTTGGCAAGTTCACGCTTCTGAACGCATATATACAGCGCAGTTGTTAGTGTGTACATGACAAGTATGTACTTTTATGTACTTGCAAGCATGCGCTCACAAATGCCAGGAAGAAACACCATTTAGACAGACTTGACTTCCATTGCTCGGATGCAAATCTTGTCTGAAGAAAATGTCGCTGTGCTGCGCTTTCAATCCAGAGTGCCCCTGCCCTACCTGCAGTCTTCGCTAGGTGACAGGCAGAAGGCTTCCCACTTTTGTGTGCCTGTTGTGTCTTTATTCATCAAATGAAATTAATAGACTATGCTAAGACAATCAATAAAAGAACATTTATTCAAAAGAATATTCTAACGTTTTCTTTTTCCAATCCCTTTTCAAAGAATTTAGGAAATACAGCTCTTATCCATCCAAGTACAAACACCTTAAAACCTTTGCTCTGACAATGGACTGTAAATGTAGAGTTCACAATCAAGATGATGTTTACAAAAGCTTGTAAACAAACATGCAGACCATGTTTACCTAAGTTTGTACACAAACAAGCAAACGATGTTTACAAAATTAAGTAAACAAAACAGCAGACCATGTTTACCCAAGTTTGTACACATACAAGCAGACGATGTTTACAAAATTAAGTAAACAAAAAAGCAGACAATGTTTACAAAACTGTGTAAACAAGCAAGCAGACTGTGTTTTGTTGATTGTGTTTATTTACTCCAGCAGAAGATAACACGATTCCACCAACCCACCAGCAAAAAGTCTTGACAAAATTTAAAAAGTTGTAAATTAACATGCGATGAGATTATTTTGTTTCAAATGCGCTTCCTATTATTTCATACGCATTATTCTATCACATATTCGTCAAATATCGGTAAATAGCACCGTTGCAGATTTGCCCCTAACACGGGAGGAGTTTTTTTTTAGCCTGATTTACGTTGTCGCCCTGCTCCTCCAGTTCGGTCAAATAACAGAATCCTATAAGGCCGGAGTTACCACGCACTGGTCTTTTCCCCAGACAGTGGTGGGGAAGAGCCACCCCACGCTCTTCCACCTGATCAAGGAGTTCAAGAAGGAGGAGGCGGACTCGACGGTCATGATGGCGGAGCTGGACGCAGGGAAGAAGATCCGGCAGCCCCAGCGCGCCAAGTACCAGCGCATCAACCAGCGACTGCAGCGCCTGGCCGAGTCCTATGGGCAGTTCAAGGAGGAGGGCCGAGTCCTGGAGTATCTCCGCGCCTGCGGCCACAATGTTGGCCACTAAATTCTGGTAACAGGTACTAACACTCCCCCCCCCCAATACTAAATTCATAGTGGGGACGAAATGTCACTGAGGACAAAATAAATCGGGGACGAATTTTTTGAGGACATTTTATCCGAGGACAGATTAACTGGGGACGAATTGTCGCGGGGACATATTTTCAAGCGACGAGTGTTCGTGTCACCGGGGCGTAATTAGGCGGGTCGAAAGGGGCGGGGGCGATGTATGAAAAGTTGCCTACTTTTAGGGAGCGTGTGTCTGGTTGCCTTGTATTTAGAGACAGACGTGGTTTCCCACGTGAATTTGGGGGTGGGAGGGGTGGGTGGGGGGGCTTGATCAAAACTTGTCGCATAACATGTGGTGCGTTTTATGAAATGCGAGCGTAGCGAGCTTGAAGCTTTCGACGAGGTACTTCATCGTTTACTTGACAACGCCGAAAAGTGACAAGTATAACTTACTGCGGGTCAAGTAGACACAAAATATATAAAAAAAGAGGGATTCATGCAACCCAAAGTTGTTCTGTATTTGTTTGGACTGCAATTAAAAGAAGTAATTTGAATTAGGTTAGGTAAGGACACTATCGGGTTCAGGGGAAGGTAGATGCTGAAGGGCAGGCAAGCACACTCTGGTTTTTTGTTTTTTTCCAATCTCCACAGAATCGAAATTTGGAGACATAAAGCGGACTACTTAATGCGAGCGAAGCGAGCTATAAGCCATAGCCTTGTTCAGCTTAAAATTTCTTTTGCTGGGGTTCGAACGGTTCCACGAACACCACATAAAAAACTTCAGAGAGTATTTTGAGCAAATATAAGGTGCATTTTTTTTTGTGTTGGCCAATCAAAACAAATGTTCCAAAACATAGCTTTGCAAACCTATACAACGAATTTCTTCTGAGCCTGGAATAGATTTTAAGAACTTAGAAAGGCACTTCATAAGTCAAAAGTTTACCTTTTATCTCGCTTTTTTGCTTGTGAAAAGAGCCTCAGTAGGTTATTTGAAGCGAGCGAAGCGAGCTAGAAGCCAATGCCCAAATCGGCCCCAAATGTGACTTTTTTGGGCATTTCTGAGTGACGATTTCTGATTTCCAGTAAGCCGGCCGGGCAAATCCGCCCCTGCAATCCCTACGCTTTTGGCCCCCTTCGGGGGCCTAAGGGGGGGGGGGGGGGTGAGGACCTGCGCCTGGACAAGACACGGTCTGGCGTAAACCTACCTTGTATGGTATTTTGGTCACGGTTTGTAGTTCTTGACCCACAGTGCGCCGTTCGGCATTCTCAACACTCTCATCCATCACTAGACATTTTATTTATAATCATTGACGTTTGAGCCCATAAATAGGATTTCGTGAAGATGCTTAACATATTTGTCAAGACAAAATTGATAATAATGTTAATGGTACAAATTAAAGTGTTAAAAAGCTCATTAATGTGCATAAACGTCAACACGTTATTCAACAAAAACCCATTACGAGTCTGAGAGTAAAGGTCAAATCACAGTGTATCTCTGCATTTTAGACACTAACGTCGCACGTGTGCTTGTTTTCAGATTAAGACCTGAAGTGCGAGTACTATTTGATGAGAAAAACCTGAAGGCCTGCACTAGAATATAGACGGAAGCGACCAGGGACACCCTGCACCACGCTTGATGTGCCTAGAATGCTTTTGCTGAAAGACTTTCAGTACTTGGGTAAGATTACACTGCCGTTGATTAGGAGCCCTGTCAAGATCATATGCGTACATACTAAATTACTTTGTATAATTTTTGTACGTGGTCTCACACAATTTTGCGCATTCGTGCTTTTCGCACGAATTTGTACAACTCTGCGTACAATTTTGTACGAAAAAGTTCGCATGTTGAAAATTGTGTGAGACCGCGTACAAAAATTGTACAAATACATTAAGTGTGTACTGAGTACACACTTCAGTTTGTAGAGTGCACTCCAACGAACCAGGATGGGGAGGCCACAGAACTCGCGCATGCGCACAGAATCACTTAACCACCGAGGTTTTCCGCTCTTTAACACATTGTTATTCTGATTTCAGCAAAAACGTTGGACGACGCGGAGGTTTTGTTCGAGGGTGTAGTCGGGGCTCCCGGTGAGGAGAGCCTTCTGTATGTCTCCAAAAGAATTTTGTCAAGGGTGCGAAGAGACGATTGCGTCATGAGTGACGCAACGTACTTTTCGTCACCTGAAACTCTAGGGGCCGAACAGGTGTTCATTGTAGCCGTAGGTAAATACCAGATAGTAAGTTTAATCAGGATCACAGGAGCAGACCGCTCAAAATGGCTTGGTCAGGCCGACCGACACTGTGGCAAAAAGTTAGGGAAATTTGGTTAACAACTTGTGCTAATTCTCTGTAACCCTCAACCCAGGATTTCCTGTACCCTCTTTACAGTATTCAGTGTGCGATTCACAGTATTCTCTGTAGGACTTACAGTGGTCTCCGTGTACCTTAATGGTCTGCGACTTGCATGCAGAGAAAACTGTGAGTCGCACAGTGAATATTGTAAATTGGCTACAGGAGAAACTGGGTTTACGGTTACAGAGAATCCTGGCCTGAGCCGCCCCGGCTAGGCTGCGTGCGAATGAGCGGGCCGCTGCTTGGCACGATTTTTTATCCGACCTCATTTTGCCCGACCTCTTTTTTCTTTTCTAACCTTGTTGCACTTTTCGTAATGATTTCATCGGTAAAAACGTTAATTTTAACAGACGTGCGTCTCTCTCGTCAGGAAGTAACTTTGTAGAATTGCAATACTTTTCGCAAATGACAATAACGGTTTTTTTTTTCTTTAAATGCATACTTACAAGTTTAAAAAGAACAAAATTCGCTCATTTTTGGCACGAATTGACGTTGTGTCATCTAAAATGCGGCCTAAAAAGGGTCTATAAACGTTTACAAATTAATTTACAAGTTTTGTAAGGTGCACACTGGGACACAAAGTGTGAACACTCCACACGTCCTGGTAAGGAGTGAGAATCTATTCTCGCAAATGCAGAGCTTGCAGTCTCCACACGTAAAGCGTGGGGAATAAAAGTTCCAAACCTCTGCAATTTGAGAGTGAAGTTTTCCTCGCTTGGATTCACAGTATTCTCTCGTATTCATGTACTCTTGGGTAACCCGCAAACACTACAGAACACTACCATTCACCCGCAAAATCGTACAAATTTGTGCGAATTTTCGTACAGTTTTGTACGAAAAGCACGTATGCGCAAAATTGTGTGAGGGCACGTACACAAATAGTTGGCTGAGCGATTAGCGAAGCCAGTTACTTCACTGGGGTTGAACAACTTTTCCTGTCTGTCTGTCTGTCTGTGTGTCCGCACTACTCCTCCTGAACGGCTCGGCTGATCTGGCTGAGATTTTGCAGGGTTATTAGGTATGTCCTTGGCTCGCCACACGCCAAAATGCAACTTTCTATCGCAATCCCTTTAGTCGTACCAACGAAAAAACACTTATAAAACGACAGAAAAAGTGCAACTTTATTGTGACTTTTCATTTTAGAGACATTTTTACATGGTTTTGCATGGTTTGGAAGGTGCTGATGACGGAAGTGAAATCCATTATGACCCCTGACCAAAGTGTCAACCACGTAGGGGCTACCCCGTCTAGAATATTCTAATATAATTGGCTGAGCGATTAGCGAAGCCAGTTACTCCAGTGGGGTTGAAAACTTTTGTCTGTCTGTTTGTTTGTCTGTCTGTGTGTCCGCACTACTTCTCCTGAACGGCTCGGCCGATCGAGACGAGATTCGGCAGGGTTGTTAGGTATATCCTTGGCTCGCCACACGCAAAAATTCAGCTTTCTATCTCATTCCATTCAGTTGTACTAACGAAAAAACACTAAAAAACGGCAGAAAAAGTGCAACTTTTTGATGACTTTATATTTTAGAGACATTTTTACATGGTTTCTTATGATTTTGAAGTTCCTGATGACGAAAATGAAATCAATTTCGACCCCTGACCAAACCTTTAACAGCGAATTGGCTACCTCGGCCCGAATTCACTAACATAATCAACTTCGACCCTTCATCTTGAAAAAAGGGGGTCGACCGACTAAAAACTTTTATTGCAGATTTCGATAGGTCTCGGCAAGACCTTTTCAAAGAGGGGTCGGAAGGGGGGTCTAGGAGCCCCACTTCATTAGATGGCCGAATCACGATCTTGAAAAAAGGGGATCGACCGACTAAAAAATTTTATTGCAGATTTTGATAGGTCTCGGCAAGACCTTTTCAAAGAGGGGTCGGAAGGGGGGGTCAAGGAGCCCGACTTCATTAGTTGGCCGAACCAGGATCTTGAAAAACGGGGATCGACCGACTAAAATTTATTATTGCGGATTTCGACAGGTCTCGGAAGGCCTTTTCAAAGAGGGGTCGGAAGGGGGGTCTAGGAGCCCAACTTCATCAGTTTGCCGAATCAGGATCTTGAAAAAAGGGGATCGACCGACTAAAAAATTTTATTGCAGATTTCACGTGGGGCATTACTCAATGCCTCAAAAATCCTTGAGACAGCTTGCCGAAGGCAAGCACGGAAGCGCCGCAGGCCAAGGTAGGTGTAACGCCAGGCGTGGATTGTCGAAACTGGCGCAGCATCGCGAAGCCTGTTACGACAAGACACGGTCTGGCGTAAACCTACCTTGTACAAAGGCATTTACTGCCTACACACTACATGTTCTGTACCTTATTACCATATCTGATTTTTACCCTTTTCCAGAAGCTGCACGACCACATGGTGAAGGCGGGGCTTCAAAGAGAGGTAGAGTGGACCCACCCAGTTGTGGCGGTGAAAGCCACTCACCAGAAGGCGGGCTGCCTCCCCCGATTTCCACTAACTTTTATCAAGGATGGCTATGAACACCTTGTGGAAATGGTTGGTGAGGTCCCTCTGGCCTTGAGGCCTAAAGTCGATAAATTTATCGGCTACGTCAGAAGGCAGTGGGTAGAGGGCCATGTACCGCCTGAGGACCTCAGCCTCTGGGGGCGCCACGTCTTTACCACCAGTAGTCTTGAAAGTCTTAACAGGGAAATGAACAGAAAGTGTAAGAGGACACACCCAAGCTTCTGGTCTTTCTATGGTAAGAAACTAGCCAGCTCGATGCCTCCTCATAGAATAATCGTTATAGTGTATTTCAGCGAATCTTGAAACGGAAGTAAGAAGAACACAAGTAAGTGCACAACTTCCGTCCCCTCGCCTGTGGGGGGAAATAAAGATGGCTGCCCCTTCAGCCCCCTCCTCAGGCGAGGGGACGGAAGTTGTGCACTTACTTGTGTTCTTCTTACTTCCGTTTCAAGATTCGCTGAAATACCCTATTGGCTGAGCGATTAGCAAAGCCAGTTACTCCAGTGGGGTTGAAAAGTTTTGTCTGTCTGTTTGTCTGTCTGAGTGTCCGCACAACTCCTTCCAAACGGCTCGGCCGATCGGGATGAGATTTTGCAGGGTTGTTACGTATATCCTTGGCTCACCACACGCCGAAATTTAGCTCTCTATCTCAAATAATTTTGTCGTACCAACGAAAAAACACTAAAATAACAGGAAAAGTGGCGATACAAATCGGCAACTTTGGCCCGTCGCCAATGTTTAACTCTTACAGGCTTTAAACGTGGGTTTGGGTCAAAATGGACGTTATTTTCGTCATCAGCACCCTCAAAAAACCTATGAAACAAAAGCAAACTTGAATAAAAATTTTAGTCGTATTATACCCTACCGGGATTTGAACCCGGGTCCAAACTTCTCCGATTTGCTCGAAATTAGCACCGCTAGCTTTGTCTCGTCGCCCCGGTTCCAAAAATACCCCTACATGCCCTTCTAGATGCACCCGTTGCCGGAATCCTCCTCCACCCCGTGTAGACCATGATGCACCTGCAGCAGCGTCCCCGGAGCTCGGATCGGAAAAGCCGCCACCGGGCGGTCCTAAGGATCACCCAAGGAGGCTGCATACCAAATTCGGTGAAGATCGGACCACGGGAAGTCCTCGAACGGACGAACGCACAGCGCGCAATATACTAATGCCCGTCTTCCGATATTTATTTTCATAAATATTACGGGACGGGCCAAAAACGGCAAAAAAAAATGGAACTTTTTAGTGACGTTATATTTTAGAGGTATTTTTACATGGTTTTGGTATGTTTTTGAAGGTGCTGATGACGAAAATGAAATCAATTTCGACCCCTGACCAAAGTTTTAACTGCAAATTGGCTACCTCGGCCCGAATTTACTAACATAATCAATTTCGACTCTTCATCTTGAAAAAAGGGGGTCGATCATCAAAAAATTTTATTGCAGATTTCGATAGATCTCGGCAAGACCTTTTCAAAGAGGGGTCGGAGGGTCTGTGAGCCCGCCTTCATGAACTGTGAAAATTGGTGCAAAGGCCATGTTTTGCACATTAACTTTGGCACAGTGGGAACACTAGAGCGGGCCTCAGTCCTGATGTTACATCAATAAGTTTGCGCTTTACCTCCACGGGATATGAGGTGCGAGGCCCGAAGGCCCGAGAGACGGCCTCAGATTGGGCCAAGCCAGGTCTGGTGCGAGCGCTGCAGAAGGCCCGAGAAGAATCCGCGGGCAGGCCAAGCTGGTATCGGCCCCTGTCGAACCAAATTGCCGGCGCAGCGAAGCGGAGCTGCCTACTCGGTTCAACGGAAGGGCGCGCCCTAGCTTGTGTACTTCGACCATTCATCACGTAGTGCACTACTCATTGCCCCAATGAACCCTTAAAACAGCTTGCCGAAGGCAAGCAGGTAGCGCCGCAGGCCAAGGTAGGTGTAGCGCCAGGCGTGGATTGCCGAAACTGGCGCAGCATCGCGAAGCCTGTTACGACAAGACACGGTCTGGCGTAAACATACCTTGTAATGTGCAAACACATTCTTCTCAAGGTTCTTACACTGTTCGAAAACAACAAAACTGTCAACGACATGGTCGTTTTCCTACAACATCTTTGTTGGCTGAGCGATTACCGAAGCCAGTTACTCCACTGGGGTTGAAAAACTTTTTCTGTCTGCGAGCGTGCGTGCGTGCGTGTGTGTCCGCACTTCTCCTCCTGAACGGCCCGGCCGATCTGGCTGAGATTTTGTAGGGTTATTAGGTATGTTCTTAGCTCGCAACACGCCAAACTGCAGCTTTCTATCGCAATCCCTTCAGTCGTACCAACGAAAAATCACTTATAAAACGACAGAAAAAGTGCAACTTTTATGTGACTTTTCATTTTGGAAACATTTTTCGGTAATTATTCCGAATAGGGGCTCCACCTCTAGGGGGCGAAAGTTTGGTATCATTGGATAGGTATTGACGAGTACTGTTCGGAACTGCAAGAAATATGCGGCGCTCTTGAAGGATATTGCTATAAATGTTTATTAAAGTACCCCACCCTAACCTCGAACCATGCAGCGATATCGTGAAATGCGCTCGTACCGTCAACTTACCACGCGTTAGGTAGAAGGGTGAATGTTAGGGGGATGTTAGATCTACCTCGCGGACCTACAATATACCCCCAAATATTTTCCCTTCTATTAATTCAAGAAAGTTGACTCGGCCGTCTGCTGAAGCGACAGGTGGCGCCATCTTTGAGCCGCCTCTGTAGGTTCGTCGGCCCCATCCAGTTTTCCCGAATTAATAGAAGGGAAAATATTTGGGGGTATATTGTGGGTCTGCGAGGTAGATCTAACATCCCGCTATCATTCACCTTTCTACCTAATGCGTGGTAAGTTGACGGTACGAGCGCATTTCACGATATCGCTGCATGGTTCGAGGTTAGGGTGGGGTACTTAAATAAACATTTATAGCAATATCCTTCAAGAGCGCCGCATATTTCTTGCAGTTCCGAACAGTACTCGTCAATACCTATCCAATGATACCAAACTTTCGCCCCCCATAGGTGGAGCCCCTATTCGGAATAATTACCCATTTTTCATGGTATTGAATGGTTAAGAGGGTGCTGGTGACGAAAATGAAATCCATCATGACCCCTGACCAAAGTGTCAACCACGTAGGGGCTACCTCGACTAAAATATTCTATTACCCGCGGAACGCAACACTTCATCTGCTGCATCATCTTTCGATTCAACTGCAGGAGCTGCTGCATGGAGTCCATACTGGCTGTCCGGGTCGTGGGTCTTACGGGGCGGCAGAAGACCGTGGGTGCGGCTACGACTGCGGCTCCGGTCACGGGGGGGGGGGGGGGGGGACTGATCTGGCTCATGATCCAGGAGGCCTCTGGGGCTCCAAGGTGTGCTCGGGGCGCTGCACCGTTGGGGGTTGCTGGGTGGTCGATGTGGTGCCCCTGGCTAGTGACGTGCGAAGCCTTCGAATCCGATTTGAATCGAATCGAAGCACGCTACCTTCGATTCGGATCGATTTCGAATAAACAGGATTCGTATTTAGGTGATTCGACAAACCGGTCACCTTTCGTTTGTATTCAAATGTGGAGCCCGCGCATGTCTGCCAATATTTTTCTTTTACCCTTATAATTTACGCAAATCACGTCTAAATGAGCCATAATTCAATCTTTCTGTGATTTTAAGAACATTTATTTGGCCCAAGCTGCAAGTTGGTCCACGACCGAGCTAATTTCACTTCATGTTTGCTTCGATTCGAATCGGATTCGAAGTAGGAATATTCGATTCGAGCGAAAAAACCCACATTTGATTCGATTCTTGGAAAAAAACAATAATTCAATTCGACTTAAAAAAATGCTACTTCGCACACCACTACCCCCGGCGCGTTGTGCAAACGACACACCTGGTTGGACCTTGGCGGTCTCAGCACGACGCTCTGCAGACCGTCTGCGACGTCTGTTTCCCAGGCCTTCGGCTTGCGCGCTGAGGCGTGGGAGAGCTGCCGGTGGGACCTTGCCGGTGTTGCGTTGGAGCTGTCCGTCTTCAAACTTTCTGTAATCTGGGCAGCCGTGGTAGTTTGGGCGATAACCTTTCTCCCCGCACTGCTGGCAGAAGGGGGCGAACCCGGGGGCGCTTGGTCCAGGGGGCATTCAGTGTGGTGGTGAGCTCCTTCGCAGTGCAGGCATAGAGGTGGGCGAAAACAGTGCGACCCTGAGTGCCCGTAGTCGGGACAGGTTGTGCAGATGGGTGGTCCCTGAGTGTAGGGGTCTTCAACAACAACTCGGTGGTGACATAAGGATGTGATTTTCCTAAAGCTGGCGGTGGAAGATTCGGCGGCCAGGCGGACTCGGATGCTTTGAGTCTCGCTGCCCTGCTTCCAGAGCCGCGTGACAACTGCCAAGTTACATTAGGCTTTCACCCAGAACAAATTCGCAACAAAACGCCGCTTTGGGGATTCATAGTATGACATATGATGATCAATTCCTGAGAATTCCCAAGAATTCCCAAATGCCGTTTTCCCGGAAACAGCGTTCAAAGTCCGCCATTTTAAATTTTGGGGCTTAAACCATACGTTTTTCGTGTAATAATTACAATTAGTAGGTAGTGGAAATGTAAACAGCAACATATTGATGAAAAGTTTGGATAATTTCTTACAATTTTAGGGATGGAGTAAAGCACGACGATGGGATTCAGTGTGGATCGTCAACTAGGTACTCGTCGTCCTCCTCCTCCCCCTCCGGCACCTCGCATGTTGGCAGCAATACCTGGTCCAGTAAAATACGCTCTTATTGCCGCCGTTTGGTTCTAATTTAAATACCCTGTTGGTTGAGGAACTGACCTCTGGCATTGCGTTGGCACAGTTTACTCCGTTGCACTTGGCGCGCATCTGAGAGCATATGGGTCCTATCAACAAAGGCCGATGTCTTTTTCTCCGAATGAACGAAGTCCGAAGTCTTCGGCTGACGATTAACAAAGTCCTATGTCTCTTTTAGGTTATCGGCTGCCTTCACTTTTGTTTCCCTTAGTTTACATTAAAGATCGGTCAATTGGTCCATGATACTATGCGCGTTTGGTCCTTAGAACACATAGGAGTTATAAAATATCAACCCTCAGTCCTAAATTTATTCCTCGTAACTCGTGAACGCGTTCAAAGTTCGGAAGGGCGAAGCGGCCCGAAAAAGACATAGGACTTTGTTCATCGTCAGCTAAAGACATCGGACTTTTTTAATTGGTAGCAAATGACATCGGACTTTGCTCTTAGGACCCATCGAATTTTCTCCCCTCCGTGAAGCAGCAGCAGCGCCTCGTGGCGCAGTCACCGGCGCACCCACACGCTGCAATCTTGAGTACTTCTGGAGGGGCTGGTGGGAGAGTCGTCGTCACTGGCTGAAACATCCCATCTGAGCGATTCTCACGTTTCGGGGTAGTTTCGTTTCTTTTGGCCCCTGTGCCTAAACGAGGGCGATATCGACATGGGGTTTGTTGCTGGGATTAGATAGGGTCATTACCTACAAGACCCAAATGTTTCGAATAGTTCGCTTGCGTTGGATTGGTTTCCCTAGCTTTCAGAATGCCCAAAATGTAACTTCCGTGATTGTCCCACGATAACATACTCGAATTTTCCGTCCCCAATGTAGTGAAATGGTATGAAAATTCTGCCAACTGTCGATGGTCATTCAAAACCTGGAGTTGATTTCAACGGAAGACTAACACACACGACAGTTTTCAAAGGTACTTTCACTGCAGCGAAAAATGCCCGCCATGTGTTCAATTTCATTGCACACATTACGAAAACGCCGCTCTGGACTTCTCCCTATGCCAAATTTTAAACTTTTCTTGACGTCAGCCATCAAGATGGGGTGCCTGAGAAAGAATTGCGTGGGGCGCCGAAGTCGAAGATGCTCTGCACGGTCGCGAGGCGGGCTGCAGCTACAAGAAATGGCGTGTATCAACAATTACATGTAACTTCTGTGGCACCCATTACCCAATGTTGCAGCGGCACTAGGTAAAAAATAATTCGCTAAAATGTCGGCGTTGGAGTATCATTTGACCATGAAACGACAAATAAGCCACAGCGCGCCCGAGTCAGCCGTTAAGGTCGATTTTCACACTTTGTAACTTCCGTGATAACGTAACTTCCGAGATCAAAACACCCGTTTAAACGCATGTAAATACCTGAGGGCTTACTTTTTTAAGAAGGTAGTACGAGGTCTTCACTATGAATACCATTGCCATAACTCTAGTATCATTCAGGACTCCAGTAATTACGAAAACTAAATTCGATGATTCTTACTGTCGGCAAATCAGGAACGTCACAACTACCCCGAAACGTGAGAATCGCTCCGCTGTCATTTTCCAGCCCCATTCAGTGGGATCTAATTGAGCCCCGCGGAATTCCTGAATCTGAAAATATGCCCGGTACGAGTGTTGTCGCGCCGCCGCCGATGTTGAGGGCAAAGTAGCAATATCAAACTTCACGTTGACGGGCTTCCTTGCGACTGTGCGCACGTATGCAGTGTGTCATATCAGTGGTAATCTGACAACGTGACGAATGTCCATAGGAAATATTTTTCCAAAAAAGCAGAAAGAAGGAATTTTTTTAGTGTTTTAGATAGGACTTTTCATCGCAGAGCATTCGTTTTTACAATCTGAGCTACTAAAGGCATGACCTACACTCTGTAAAAATTTCAGGTTTGTACCATCAACGGATGAGAAGATAGTGTGACATTCGTCAAACTGAATCTGGCGTCAAATGTGACAGAGGGACGTATGTCCAACCATAATCTGACAAAGTGGCGAATGTCCTGGGCCTAAGCGACAAAATGACGAATGTCCATTTACAGCTTGACAAAATGACGAATGTCCAACCATAATTCTACAAAGTGACGAATGTCCATAGCTAATGTAGTAAAAATGGCGAATGTCCACAGATAGCATGGTAAAAATGACGAATGTCCATTCATGAGGTGAACTGAGTGGTATTCAGCCCACCACCACAGTACATTTATCTGTTTCTGTTAAATAAACATGAATAGCGGCTCCTACGTTTCTCTATCCTATTGTCAACTCAATCGCCTCAGTACCGTGCAAAGGCTCATAACACACACACCTCAATGGACTTTCCGAAGCACCACAATCTTTGCGAGCAGTGGTAGATTTTAGAGACCAACATCTTCCTCACCAGAGTTTTATGAAGGTGGTAAACATTCTCGGCGACCAGCAGCAGGCTTAGGTGGGCTTGAGTGAAGAGGGCTGATCCAAGCTGATAACCTCCTTTTGACACCTTGTTGAGATCTTCACCATCATGTTTCCTGGGCCCTCCAGCAGGTGGGAGGAGGAGACACAACCGGAGTTTTAGCCGCGTTTGTTATTGCTCCTGCCATTTCACTGACAGACACTGTCATGGGCAAGTTGAAGAGTTTACAACAACACTGAAAAACTCAACGATGGACTGAATGTCAAACAGCAAAGTGCACTACAATTGCAATCCTGATTTGCAGGCAGCACTGCAGTGTTTATTTTGTTGCTTGTTGATGGATGGGGGACGCGCGTCGTCGTCTGCTGCTATGAGAAACTGAAGTGTGGTGTATCACGTCGTTAAATCTTCTGGAGGAGAGCCTGTCTCAAGCGACACAATGTTTCAATGGGTAAAACGTTCCTCTTTCTTGATTTGTGCAGAGCATGCTCTCGTTTTGTCAATCCCTCGGCTTCGGCTCGCTTTTGCAATTTTGCTGAACTTTTCATCGCCCACTCGTCATGTTTTGTGTGGTCTCCCACCCCAACCCCGCTCCACCCCAGCAGAAGGTGGCTGGGAACGAAAACAACTTGTGTACCTGAATTCTTCTGTGATTAATTTACTTGCACCTCCTTTCCTACGCCACAATGTATATTTTCTTAAGTGTTAACTAGTCTAGTCACGCCTCGCCTCGTCCTAGTTTTATCTGTGGCCGTCTGTAACAGTTCCTTTGAGGTCATGCTTGCCCAGCTTAACTCTTCTTTTCACTTTGAGAATTATTTCATCCTAGTTTGTGACTGACTAAGTTTACATCTGAATATTTCTCAGTGAAGATGCTGCACCTTCCTGTGTAGCACGCATTCTTAAAATAATCAACCGTTTCCTCTCTTGCTTGAAATAGCTTTATCACATTATCAATAACCTATACTTTAGCAGTGGCTGTATCTGTCCTCTTTGTTTCCATTGTCTTGTCTCACATATGATTGCTTTTGTTTCAGGTAAATCAGAATACGCAAGAGGATGGAATACCTTTTAGTTGGAAGGAAACAAAATGCCACCAGCCTGCCTGCCGTTCCAGCTTTAGTCAATGTCTCCCGGGTCTATACGAGCAGCTGTATTTAAGTGAGCATATTTTCCAATCGGGGTTCAGGGTTAGCTACCCAACCATTCATGTGAGGAAGGAATCCTTTCCTCATCCCCATCCTTGCTTCTTTTATAGTTGCCAAGGCTTGGAAACATACTCAGGCAAAATCAGATTCAGAGGAAGCTGATTTTTAACCTTAAAAATCAGTTTGATTGACTTTCCCTCGGTGAAGTGTTCAGAAAGGTGATTTTGATGGGAAAATTGGACTTCTCATGTAAAAGGGTAAACAATTGGGAGTTCTAATTTCAACAAGTATTCTATTAAAGATATTGGACACAAATAATAGTCATAAAGACATTGTCTATTTCTTTCATAGAACAAGTGAAACACTTTTTTTGAAAGTAATCCTGTGACCGTTCGAAGCCAATGTGCTATTAAACACTAAAAACAGGCCAAATTTTTAGACCAACTGATCGAACAACAGCCTTGCGTACAAGGTTTAGAAAAAGAAACTCTGCATTGTTTGCGCTTTTAAATCAGAAGCACACTTTATCTCTACCAAATACTCTTTCTTGACACTGATGTAAAAGAAGAACATCGTTATGCTCGCGAGAATACCACGCAACCAAGAATAAGTGTACTATTGAGCCGCAAATGAGTTTTGAGCTAAGAAATTACAATAATTCCTAGCAGGGTCAGCCATAAATAGCAATAGCTATAGCAGCGGAGTGCGCAGCGATGCACTTCTCGGCCTCCACCACCGTGGTGGCCAGCGGCAGGCCGCGTGCGGCACTGGTTGCGTCCGGGGGCCGGCCAGGAGGCACTTCTCGGCCTCCACCAGCACCGCGGCCAGTGGCAGGCCGCGTGCGGCGCCGGTTGCGTCCGGCGGCCGGCCAGGAGTCACTTCTCGGCCTCCACCAGCACCGCGGCCAGTGGCAGGCCGCGTGCGGCGCCGGCGGCCGGCCAGGAGGCACTCCTTGGTCTTCACTATGTCCGAGGCCACCAGCCGCTGGAGAGGGGCCTGGCGCCTGCCCGCATGTGAAGTGCTGCAGTTGTAGTCCTAAAGGTATGACTCTAGCTGCAGTAGTAGTGTAGTTACAATTTTTCATAGGTTGTGGCTATGAGAGATTTTGATTTTGTGCATATCTGAATGTGAATGTCAGATCAAATCTTTGTGTGCTCGAAAGAGACTTCCTCTTTTCATGAGATTGATTGACTGTAGTGGATTGATGTTTGCGGATACAGAAAGAGTTATGATGGTCAACTTTATGCTTGATGAAGTTGGAGTGGATAATCTCTTGATAAGGAATATTCACAATGCAAAGAAAATTTCTTATTGAAATTATGAAAATTTTAACATTGTGAGGAGTGGCAAAAGTTTAAGTGAGCATGCAAGCAAGCGAGTAAGCAATTATTTAACTTTGTAGGGTTGTAGTCTTTGCCCAGACTTATCTTTCTTGCCTCGCTATTTTCTGCATAGAGGGAAATAATGAAAATTCACAAACTAATCACTAATTGAGGCCTCATCTACTTTCAGGAAACAGCCCCATCATAAAGGAGCCTGGTGAATTGAGGAACTCAAAATGGACCAGCCAGCATTCACAGTGAAATTTACTTGTAAGTAAGTCAAGCAAAAAGTTGTCAAAATTATTTATGAGGCAGTGCTCTATCATTAGCCTACAAATTTAAAGAGTGAATAGGAGTTAAAAAATTACAAGAAAATATTGTTGTTTAATATAGAATCAACATGGGTCAAAATCACTTAAAAAAAAGAAGAAACCATTAAAGCCAAAACTATTCAAAGTGAGAGTGAAAATACACTCCCGACAAAAATTAGCGGAGCACTTTTTGTCCCTGCGATATTTTCTAAGTCTTTTGAGCAAGGAAGCTGAAATTTGGTACACGCGTGCCCCCATTACTCTTCTCGAGGCCTGCGAAGCGCGCGGGCCGTGCGCCCACCCTTACGGACGGCACCCACCCCTAAGTGCGCAAGGGTGTAAAACACGATGAAAACGCGGCGTAAAAACCACTTCAAATTTTTTGGAAAGTCAAAATTTTTGATGGACCGACTCAAATGAGTCTCCCCTTTCTAACGGTGCAAGCGGAATTCAATTTGGACCAACCCACCCCCTCCTGCAGCCACCCCCACCCCTTCGAGGGGGTGGATTTTGAACACATCCGAATTTTGCGCCAAATGGCTCGGGGGCGTCCCCCGTACCAGGCAAACATGTTTTTTCGCGGTTCCGACCACCCCCGGCGGAACCACCCCCCGCTGAACCCCACCCCCTTTCGAACGACGGCTGACCGGGGCCCTTCGGTTTGTGAAAAATGCGAAAAAACTTTAGGGGGCATTTCTCCAGTGTCCAAGAAGACGCCTCAACCGAGAAATCGAGCGCCGGACCATTGCAACCCCTGCGGTAGGGGTGTTCACCCCCCAGCGCCCCTGCACGCCCCTGGAGGGGTTGGAAGCCCTCCGACGAGTGGTCTGGGTGAAAAAGACACGGCGCAAACGATCCTGAAGTTTTCAAGAGGATCCAACAAACCGTTTGCCTTCCAGAGCGAAAAAAGCGCCATTTCCAGTGAAACCCCCCCCTGACTTGCGCCCCTTCCAGCGACTTACTGAGTTAGGGTAGAAGCCCCTACGAACGTTCCCTCGCTCGGCCCAGGCATCATTTCGAAGGCCAGCAAGTTTTAAACCGATGCGACAAAGAACGCGACCGTGGGAGTGACGCAATGAAGGCCCTGCACTCGCGCGGCGCGCGGCGCGGCCAGTTTAGTGGCACCTTGCGCCGGTGGTGTAGGCAGGCCATCGGGCTTTCGGATCGCTCCGCTGCCTACCCCGCCGGCGCATGGTGCCACTCATCTGGCGGCGCCGCGCGCTGCCCAAGTTCAGGGCCTTTATTGCGTCGCTCCCACGGTCGCGTTCTTTGTCGCCTCGGTTTAAAACTTGCTGGCCTTTGAAATGATGCCTGGGTCAAGCGAGGCGACGTTGGTAGGGGCTGCTACCCTAACTCAGTAAGTCGCTGCAAGGGGTGGAAGTCAGGGGGTGTTTTCACTGGAAATGGCGCTTTTTTCGCTCTGGAAGGCAAACGGTTTGTTGGATACTCTTGAAAACTTCAGGATCGTTTCCGCCGTGTCTTTTTCACCCAGACCACTCGTCGGAGGGCTTCCAACCCCTCCAGGGGCGCTGGGGGGTGAACACCCTTACCGCAGGGGTTGCAATGGTCCGGCGTTCGATTTCTCGGTTGAGGCGTCTTCTTGGACACTGGAGAAATGCCCCCTAAAGTTTTTTCGCATTTTTCACAAACCGAAGGGCCCCGGTCAGCCGTCGTTCGAAAGGGGGTGGGGTTCAGCGGGGGGTGGTTCCGCCGATGGTGGTCGGAACCGCGAAAAAAACATGTTTGCCTTGTACGGGGGACGCCCCCGAGCCATTTGGTGCAAAATTCGGATGTGTTCAAAATCCACCCCCTCGAAGGGGTGGGGGTGGCTGCAGGAGGGGGTGGGTTGGTCCAAATTGATTTCCGTTTGCACCTAGAAAGGGGAGACTCATTTGAGTCGGTCCACCAAAAATTTTGACTTTCCAAAAAATTTGAAGTGGTTTTTAAGCCGCGTTTTCATCGTTTTTTACACCCTTGCGCACTTAGGGGTGGGTGCCGTCCGTGAGGGTGGGCGCACGGCCCGCGCGCTTCGCAGGCCTCGAGAAGAAAAATGGGGGCACGCGTGTACCAAATTTCAGCTTCCTAGCTCAAAAGACTTAGAAAATATCGCAGGGACAAAAAGTGCTCCGCTAATTTTTGTCCGGAGTGTAATACTGGAATGTAATGTATAACATTTTAAAATCCGTTCAGAACTATTACATCATATGACAGTCGGATTGCTTTAGAGTCTTCCTTGGAGGCAGCTTTTCAGGGCTGCTTTTCTTAGGTGTTTTTGTTGGGGATCCCCAGCTTGGGTCCCAGTACCCTGATAATAGACCACAGTTTGTAAAGCTATTGTCACATCTCTGAGAGCATTAACGAAATTTGTAATTTACCTTCTGGCGTGGGTGGCGCTTTGGTCCCCCTGTGCCTTGTGCACTGCTGAATACTCTTCTGCGTCAACCCAGCTGCTTTGTAAAACTGTACAGAGAAAGAAAAGACCATATATAATCAAATGTTAAGGTAAAACCAGTGCAAATCAAGGCCTATGCTATTGCTTGCATTTTCACATTGATCACAGGTGTAGCCAGGCATGCCCTTCCTGCGCTTTCCACGCACTTTAGTCGGGGTCAATTCTTTTCTTGGAACCCTGAAGGAATGAGCAAAGATGTATAAGTAACGAATCTGGGTGTTGACCTTTTCACAAAGTCTTATAATTTTTACTGCACCTATCATAGCTGTTAGGTGTTTTTGGTCTCGGCTGCTTCTCCCTTGGTGGTGTTGTGGTCGGAGCCTGACCGCTCACTTGTGGAGGACCCTGATCAGACAAACTGAATTTTTTTCATTAATAACAAATAGTTGATAATACTTAATCATGTTACAAAAGTTGAGAATTGTGCTTCCAGCAACCCTAGCAATAGCTCTTTGTTAACCTAGACTTTAGCGGAGAGGTGATTGAAACAACATCAATAATGTCTCTGACCAAGCTGCACAAAAATTACCTTTTTTCTGAGCATATCAGCTCCTCTTGCTTCATTTTTTCGTCACTCTGATCACCCCCTTCTAGTGACATAATGATTATAATTATTTTTAATCGGTCGGTAATGCACAATAGAGCGTCACTCAAGTGGTGATATGGCGGTGCTTTCGATGGATTGTTGAGCCGCGGAAGGCGTAGAAGGGGGTGGGGTTGGGAGGGGGCAGGTGTATTCCGTTTAGGAGAGGCGAGGTTCATACCAACATTTTCACATTACTATGGCCATCACTCTCGACACATTACGTTTCGTAGCCAGTGTTCATGTTATAATGTTACATTCTTATTCGTTTATTTTTGATTACAGATTTCACTCAATACGAATGGAAGTGGGATGCGGCAGTAACAAAACTCAAGCGAAAGATGCGGTGTTTCCAGCCCTGGGTCGTTTTATTCTGATTGGCCGGCAGCGTCTTGGCGGTTGGCTACGGGACTGAACGTTGACTGTTTTAAAGTTACGGGTCGTCAGAGGCAAAAGCCCTTCAAATTTTGCCAGGTAAGCAGGTTTTGTTTCGAAATCCACCTGGAACGTGCGTTGTGGTCGGTCACAGGCCGCCTTGCCCATCTTTCAACGTTCCGGGAGACTTTCTGCTTCTGAATGGATAGCGTCAGGCACAGGTTCGCGCGCGTCCCTAGGCTACCGATGATGCTCCTTAGTTTCTAATTATATGTTTATTTAAGACTTGATATTGTTTTTCTTTCATATCGAGGATAAATATGAGCCATATTGTTGGGTATTGAATGGGCCCGGTCGCCTCCCCAATCTCCCTGGTTTCAGCTTTGGATCTTTAACCTTGCTGCCTGTGGCTGTGGCTAGGCCCTGGGACCCAAGTGCAGCTATACTTGGTGGGACCGAGAGGCCTTTATTGGTTAATTGTATTTTCATATTAGTATTTAAAAATTTCTCTAAAAAGAATTGACATTTTTTTTTAAATGATAAACTTTGATCTCCAGTTAGGTTTCTTTGTGGCATATCAATCGTTATCGACCCAATACTCTGCCATTGAAAGCTCTTGAAAATAATCCTGAGGGTGTGATGGTGACAAAGTTCCTAGAAAAGCGGTGGGAGGATATCAATCCCAGGTCACGTACGGGTTGTACTGACGCTGAGTCCGATTCAAACTTAGTTCGTTGTTCACCTGTTGCGTCTTGGAGGCCCTAAGGCCTCTGAGTATGGAAGGATGCCAGCTGTAGTTATAATAAAAATTTAGTGGTTTCGCGTTTTTGTGGCCCAAATTCTTGCATCTTCTTTGTTGAGGTTATATTACCATTGCCTCGAGATTGACAGGCAGTCCCTACATGACTCGCCGTACTAGTCAAGATGAATTTAGATTGAACATGTTGAACTTTCAAATGTTTACTTCACATCTTCGTTCAATCGTTCACTAAGTCACTCAATCGTTCTTTATTTTTTTGTGCACTGTTTGTTTTTACTAATACTATCTATCTTTGATCCCTAACAGGCCTGATGCAAAATGCCTGTCCCATCAAAGTTCTTTTACCCTCATGATGATGATGGCAGTGAAAGTGAAAGTAGGTGGCCCACCCGTAAATTTGAGTCGGATATTACTGTGCCACCAAGTACCCTTTCGGAGCCAGTGAGTGCACCCTCAAGTGGATTCTCACTTCCTCATACGACGTCGTCTGGATTGAAACCTCCTTTGGTATCAAAACTGAAGGTGGCTCAAACCCGCTTTGGTAGAGCTCTCATGAAACAGCAGTCAAAGTGGGAGACTCTTCCATCGACAGCACAGGACATGTTGTCCTTTAAATCAAGGTCCAGTAATGAAAGCTGATGTCCTCCACAGATCTCTATGACCACTATAGCTAAGTGTGAGAAATGGGTCGAATCGATTGCAGGTACATTCTGTTTTAGAGAGAAGTTTTTTTTTTTACTTCTGTTGTGTAGAGCGTTGCCTACGGCCATGTACTGTAGTTTTAACTCTCTTATTCTGCCTCTCTTCATGATCCAAAACTTTGTGTTCCAGAATCCGGGGTTGAAGGATTACCATCTACACCAAAATTAGATGTGCCTGTGAAAGAGTCCGTTTGTAAGCTGGTTGATTACTCACCCTCGTGCTCAACTAACAGCTGTAAGTACCTAAGCAAGTAAACTAAATTTTAAATTTCTTCACATGATACATTTTTCACTGCGTGTGTTTATGGGCTTTTAGATAATTCAGTGCTGTCTAAAGGAGTGGCAAGGAAGCTGCAGTTAGATGATACACCCACTTGTGTCCTGCCAGCAGGACCACTTGATGAATCCCTTCCAACAGATGACGAGCCCACTGTGGCCCCCCAACAGCAAGGTATTAATAGAATGTTATTTTACATATGTTTAATTTGTATCTGCTTAAGGTTTATTGATTTAATTCCCCATTGTGTGTTGTTTTTATTTTTATTTAAATAGGTTTTATAGAAGATAAATCAGAAAATAAGGCAAATGATGACAGTATGAAGGCTAACGTTTCTGAAGTAGGAGTTTCAAAGCTGAATGAGTCTTCGACAAGCCTTGTGCTCGATCCATTCACGACAACTCTGAACAAGTCTCCCTGTAAAACCATTCCAACCAAAGGAAAAGAAGGTTTGTTTTTTTTTGTTTGTTTGCTTTGTTAGATAGTTTTTTATCCTTTCTTTTGTTAATCATCGAGTTTTTCCGTTTGTTTTCAGGTCCTAGTCAGAGGAAAAGTTGTGACCCAAGAGATGAAAACACTGCCGGTCATGAGGGATCTCAAAAGACCACAAACAGCCAGGCCATTTCCCAAAGGACTTCACCTGAAACGATTGAGCCCTCTATGTCCCCATCTTGCCAACAACTTTCCTGTACTTAATATGTTAAACTAAAATGCCTCATAAGTTTTGGGCCACTTATAATTTCATGTTTCATAAATTTATTTCTTTATTTTTTATTCAGGTCGAGAGAGGAATGCTTCCATGGAGACAAAACTCGACGAACTTCTGGATGATTGTGATGACAAGGAAAATGTTCCTGAGAAAGAATACACGAGTCCTTCAATGAATCTTGTCAGCCCAGTACTCAATCTAGTGAGCCTACCAGCAAACAAGAATGCCTCTTGTGGAAGCACGTCACCAAACGGTAACAACAAAATATGTTATTCTTTAGATAGTTCTTTCGGTGTTGCTTGGAAGTCATATTTTTTTTTGTGTGTGTTCAGGTGTTACTAAAAGGAAAAGAAGTGATGGTTTGTCAGATGAGGACACTGGCAGTCATAGTGCACCACAGAGAAGTAATCTCAAGATGGCATCAGCATCATCAGACAGAACCTCACCTGCTGAAGGTTGGTGAATGCTATTCGTCTTCTCGTACACTAACAGAGCTGCATGTTCCTTCATATGGAATCATCACTTAAGCCCCTTTTGATACAGTTTCTTATAAAGGAATGCTTGTCAGCATTTTGTAAATTATCTTGATATATTTTGGTCAACAGGCAAATCAAATCCACTAAGAGTCCTACGCAAGAAAATGGCAGATGCACCCAGACAACCAAATCGACATCTTCGTGTTGGGCTGCCCAGACCAAGTAGACCTTCAGAAAGTTCCTCCACTGAGTCATCTTCCGGACAGCAAGGTACATTATTTGATATCTTTTTAGCACTGATGTTTCAGTCCAATTATCATTCTTATGAAACTAGTTTAATCTTATAATGTGTTCCTTTAAGGTACAAAAGGTAACAGTTCCTCAGAGATAACAGTGGGCAAAAATCATCTCCGAAAGAAAATTTCCAATCTCAATAAGTTGTCTGTACAGAATGCAGTCAGTCCAACAGCTAACAAGAGGTTGCCTTCTTGTCCATCAAATGGTAACTTCTAACTCGTATTTTCCAGTTTAAGATTTAGAATGCATATCTTTGTCTATTGGGTTTTTGAACATTAGTTTACGCACAGAATTTGCCAACCCCTTAGCTCTTTTCCTGCAGGAATGATGGCGTCAAATATTGATCAAGCTGCAACAAAGAGAAGTCACTGCTTTGATGATTCCGGGTTGTCACCCTACATTTTGCAGCAATCTAATAAGGAAGATTGCAATCTATTTTCAGGAAATACTCCAACAAATAGTATGAAGATTGTTATATTTGTTTGTTTTGTTGTTTTTTTTTGTTGAAATATGAATTAAAATAGTTTTGCTCTTTGTTTTTAGGTTCTGCTAAACGGAACAATTGTAGCATTCAAGATGGGGACATTGGCATACACAACACTGAAGCACAGAAAGCAAAAAGCAGCAAAACCATTAGTCCATCTATTCGTGTTGGTCTAGCCAAGCCTGAAAGTAGACTTCTTGAAAAAAGTCCCACTGCATCTGTCCATCAGTCTGAAACGACACCTAATGCTTCACATAATCTCAGCCTATACCAGCTAATGAGACAGAAAAATGTAAACGAGAATATCTTGTTGGATTCACTTGGCGTGCAGTCTCCTCCCTCCTGTAAGTTGCTGCTCATAAAATCACTTTTCTTGGTTGATGTTTCTTTTGTTTTAGTTTTGCAGATTGAAGTATTGTTATGGTTTCTTTCGCGCAGGTCACAGCATGATGAAAGGAAGTCCTGTCACTATCAGAAGTCCTGTCACTCCCAGAAGTCCTATAGTCTGTACGCATAAGACTCCTGTCAGTAACAGACATCATAAAGCCCATACAAACAAGACTCCTGTCTCTGAAGGTGAGGAAATAGTGGGCTATGCATTCTGGTTTTCCAACTCACAACAAAAACAGGTAGTAGGAGTTGAGGTAGAATTAAACACAATGTTGCCATAAGCCTGAAAAGTCAGGAAAGAAATATTGTGTGTTTCAATTGATCTTTTATTTTTTATTAATATTTAGTTGATAAGTTACCATGGCTGCATACAGTTTTGGGTTTGCAGTTAGACAAACATCCAGTTTCAGTTAATAAGTCAGTATTGGTTTTTCCAGTCCTGAAAGCCTTTATGTGTTTTTCTCACTAACCCACCTGACCTTGCTGTGTTTTCAAGTGACCTTAATTTCTATTCTGTGTTAATGTTTCTGTAAATTTTTATTTCTTTTGACATGTTTAATTTTTTAAAAATAATTGTGCTTTTCTGTTTTTTCAGAGTCCATCAGACACTTGCCAGAGCGCAAATCAAGCAAAGTTGCTCGTAAGCTTATCCAACACAATCTTTCATCAGTCGAATGTGACAATAGTGATAATGACCTCATTGATGCTGATTCCAGCTCAGAGGAATCGGACTTCTTTCCATCTTTGGACGATGTCAGTCGAGATGTGGATAATGGCAACAATGACAGTGATGAGGCGACAGAGAATGAAAGTGTTGAAAAAATTGATGAGCATGATTCTCGGGCTGATGAGCATGATTCTCGGGCTGATGACAATGCTTCTGAAGATACTGAAGAAGTGAATTCCAATCACCATGGGAATGTAAATAACGGAGAAGTTGATGACATTGACACTTCTGAAGCAGATATATCCAATGATGATGGTCAAGAAGAGAATGAGGGTGATGCCACTGTGCCTTCTAAAAAGACAAGCAAGGCTGCAAAAGCTGAAAGGCGCAAGTTACGGAACTCTGGAAAGTCATACACAAGGTTGAATGGTACTCTTGCACCAAATCGGAGCTGTAAACCCCCTCATGAATGCAGAACAAGAGAGTGTCACAAAGTCATCACCCCTGAAAAGGGAGGTGTTATATTTCAAGAATATTGGAGTCAAGGATCGTTTGATAAGAGAGTAGCTTATGTTGCTGCTCGTCTTGAAAGGCATGAAGTTCAGCGCAGAAGATCTAGAGAGGACAATCCTGATCGGGAGAAGAACCAGAGCTTCAAGTACTTCTTTGATATTGATGGGATGCGGGTTCAAGTGTGCCGATCTACCTTTATTGGAACCCTTGGAGAAACTGACAGATTTGTCCGAGATGTTGCTGGAAACAAAAAGAAATCTTTCTCCGGCATTGCCTCTGATGATCATAGAGGGAGACACACTCCTAAGCATGCTCTTTCAGTTGCCCGAAGAAATGAAGTCCGAAATCATATTGATTCATTTCCAGCCTATGTTTCGCACTACTGTCGGGCTCAAACTCAACGTCTTTACCTTGCTCCTGATTTAAATGTGACAAAAATGTACAACATGTACCGTGAAGATGTGAGTTCTCCTGTTTCCTACAACACCTATTTGAAAGAATTTGCTGCAACTATAAAGAAGTTTCACCCACCAAAAAAAACTGATGGTTGTAATAAATGTGATAAATTGGAGGTTGCCATCACAGCTGCAGCAAATGATGAAAATAAGAAAGCACTGGCAGCAGAGAAAGAGATACATTTAAGGAAGGCTGAGAAAGCGTATGCTCTAAAGCGTGAAGCAAAGGAAAGAGCTCGTAAGTCTGATGGATCTGAGCGAGTACTGGTGATGGATTTACAACAGTGTCTTCCAACCCCATACCTCAAGTGCAAGAGCATATTTTTTGCACGCCAGCTATATGTTTTCAATTTTACCATCACTGACACTGTGACTGGATTAACTTTCTGTTACATGTGGAATGAGGTTGAAGGTAGGAGAGGGAGCAATGAAATGGCTTCGTGTCTTCTGAAACATATCCAAAATCACATACCAAATGGTGTAAAGAAGATAACCATTTTCTCAGATTGTTGCTCAGGGCAAAATAGGAACAACACTATGTGCATGATGTTATTTGCTGCTCTGCAGGAACATCCATCTGTGCAGCAAATTGAGCACATATTTTTGGTGTCTGGGCACACATTTATGCCTGAGGTAGACACCAAGCATGCTGCAATTGAAAACTATAAAAGACATAGGCTACAGAGGGTTGATGTACCAGATGGATGGTATGCAGCTGTGGAAGCAGCCGGCAAGAGTGGCAACAATGACAGCCGGTTCAAAGTCATTAGGATGACTGAGTTCTACGACATTGCTGCTCTTGCCAAAAGTGTCCTCATCAAGCGTAATAAATGTCTTGACAAGAAACCGTTCTTGTATATGGAGACGCAATGGTTTCAATACAATAAAGAAGAACTTGGCGTTGTCCTTGTGAGATCATCATACAATCAAGATTCACTCTTCCGGTCCTTAAGCTTCCTGAGAAGAGGAGTCAGAAGTGATAGGGTTCCCCGACTCGTTCCCCACATGGGTAAGATTCAGGGTCCCTATCCCATCTCTCTTCCGAAGAAAACTGATTTGATTGGACTCCTGCCATTCCTCAGCAGTGAGCACCATGACTTCTACAAAAATCTTCCTGCGTGCACTACTGTTCAAGATGTCAATCCAGACATAGCTGTCTCTAGGCGTGGAAGGACAAGTAGTGAAAGTGCCCTGGAATGTCCTAACCTAAACACAGGAGAAGATAGTGGAAATGAAGATGGTGAGGATGATTAGGTTTTGTTAAAGATGGTTACTTATTTATCCTTGAATTTTATTTAATGTATTTTCTGATAAAGTTATTTATTGATTTCAATTTGAATGTTTAAAGGTTGACCTGCTGTTTTTATTTTTCTATATACCAAAACTATGTTAAGTTAAATATTTGTGTCATATATTATAAGTCCTGTTTAGGTCAATTTTATTAGAACATAATGCTAATGCATGTTTTAAGAACTGAGTAGATAAATGTCTATGCCCAGTTCTCTGTACTTGAAACATAACTGTTATGTTCTGGTCTATTAATTAAAAGAAATGACAGTAATGTTTAGGATAAGGTTTATTGCCATAATGGAATGTACCAAATACTTTTATTTATTTACCATTTGAAATTTTTAATTTGAAATCCAGTCAAACTGTGATTAAAACATAATATAAGTTTTAAAAACACGTGTTATGTCAGTAGATTTGTTGCTTTATGTCTGTTTTATTATGTCTAGATTCTTAACTTACACAGTTATTACATTCTAGTCTAGTCTACTTGGAAGGAACTTTCTTGTAAGATTTTTTCCTTTTTCTTTTTTGCTAGTACCTAATGAATTTCTTTTTTGACATTTCAATGTCAGAAACTTGGACATATATTTTCTTCCATGAACTGTTTCCTATATGTTTCCTATTTATAAATTTATTACAATTTGTTAAAACTTATGAAAAGAATTTGGTAATTTGAGTTTCAAATTATAAAACTTTTCCTTCTCAACTATTGCTGTTAGTGATTTCATCCTTCCTTTCATATATTTAATGGAGAGAAAGAGAGGCAAGCATGGAATTACATGTTTTTATTGACAAAAAGCAAGGCAGGTGAGAAGGTTGTGACAAAGGAGATGCACCATAGGGTCAAATAGCAGACAAATTGGAGAAGGATTACAGTAATATAAATGCCTAAAATCATGACAACCAATTCATATAAATGTGAAAGGTTTCAAGTAAAATTTTGATCCGAAGTTATCATTAAGGACCAAGGAGTTGTAACAGATAAGAAAAGGATTCTTGGTCATCGGAAAGGTTTCGTAACCATTTCCACGGACTGACTGGAAAACATACTCGCTTTAATACAGCTGCTGGTGCATCCCTGGGAGATGTCGTACGAAGCTGGAACTGCAGGCGGGCTGGTGGTGTGTAGTTTCCTTCCAGTTGTAAGGTATTCCACCGTCTTGTGTATTCTGGTTTACCTGAGACAAAAGCAATCATATACATCACACAAAAATCAAATTTGGTGCATGTCATTTGCAACATAAGTTTGACAATCTTACCTTTAAAGTTGCTTTGATTCCTGAGAGGTTGTCTTGCCAGCTAAGGCAACACTGGGTCAATCGTGGATGATGTTGCAGCCACAGCCAAGTTGTCAATAAGGACCGGAAAGCTGTAACAGAAAATCAAAACAGAAATGAATCAAAACTTTAATCTTGCACGATGCAGCCCACAACTGCGAAATTCAGTACAATGTCCCCGCAAACTTCCCACCAGAAACACGGCAATGTTAATGAGTACGGCTCTGAATCTGATTTTGCCTGAGTATGTTTCCAAGCCTTGGCAACTCTAAAAGAAGCAAGGATGGGGATGAGGAAAGGATTCCTTCCTCACATGAATGGTTGGGTAGCTAACCCTGAACCCCGATTGGAAAATATGCTCACTTAAATACAGCTGCTCGTATAGACCCGGGAGACATTGACTAAAGCTGGAACGGCAGGCAGGCTGGTGGCATTTTGTTTCCTTCCAACTAAAAGGTATTCCATCCTCTTGCGTATTCTGATTTACCTGAAACAAAAGCAATCATATGTGAGACAAGACAATGGAAACAAAGAGGACAGATACAGCCACTGCTAAAGTATAGGTTATTGATAATGTGATAAAGCTATTTCAAGCAAGAGAGGAAACGGTTGATTATTTTAAGAATGCGTGCTACACAGGAAGGTGCAGCATCTTCACTGAGAAATATTCAGATGTAAACTTAGTCAGTCACAAACTAGGATGAAATAATTCTCAAAGTGAAAAGAAGAGTTAAGCTGGGCAAGCATGACCTCAAAGGAACTGTTACAGACGGCCACAGATAAAACTAGGACGAGGCGAGGCGTGACTAGACTAGTTAACACTTAAGAAAATATACATTGTGGCGTAGGAAAGGAGGTGCAAGTAAATTAATCACAGAAGAATTCAGGTACACAAGTTGTTTTCGTTCCCAGCCACCTTCTGCTGGGGTGGAGCGGGGTTGGGGTGGGAGACCACACAAAACATGACGAGTGGGCGATGAAAAGTTCAGCAAAATTGCAAAAGCGAGCCGAAGCCGAGGGATTGACAAAACGAGAGCATGCTCTGCACAAATCAAGAAAGAGGAACGTTTTACCCATTGAAACATTGTGTCGCTTGAGACAGGCTCTCCTCCAGAAGATTTAACGACGTGATACACCACACTTCAGTTTCTCATAGCAGCAGACGACGACGCGCGTCCCCCATCCATCAACAAGCAACAAAATAAACACTGCAGTGCTGCCTGCAAATCAGGATTGCAATTGTAGTGCACTTTGCTGTTTGACATTTAGTCCATCGTTGAGTTTTTTCAGTGTTGTTGTAAACTCTTCAACTTGCCCATGACAGTGTCTGTCAGTGAAATGGCAGGAGCAATAACAAACGCGGCTAAAACTCCGGTTGTGTCTCCTCCTCCCACCTGCTGGAGGGCCCAGGAAACATGATGGTGAAGATCTCAACAAGGTGTCAAAAGGAGGTTATCAGCTTGGATCAGCCCTCTTCACTCAAGCCCACCTAAGCCTGCTGCTGGTCGCCGAGAATGTTTACCACCTTCATAAAACTCTGGTGAGGAAGATGTTGGTCTCTAAAATCTACCACTGCTCGCAAAGATTGTGGTGCTTCGGAAAGTCCATTGAGGTGTGTGTGTTATGAGCCTTTGCACGGTACTGAGGCGATTGAGTTGACAATAGGATAGAGAAACGTAGGAGCCGCTATTCATGTTTATTTAACAGAAACAGATAAATGTACTGTGGTGGTGGGCTGAATACCACTCAGTTCACCTCATGAATGGACATTCGTCATTTTTACCATGCTATCTGTGGACATTCGCCATTTTTACTACATTAGCTATGGACATTCGTCACTTTGTAGAATTATGGTTGGACATTCGTCATTTTGTCAAGCTGTAAATGGACATTCGTCATTTTGTCGCTTAGGCCCAGGACATTCGCCACTTTGTCAGATTTTCACTGATATGTTTCGGCGTCTATGTACTCACTGCACATCCTGATAAGGCCTGCTGCCGCTCGGTGTCCTGAGGTCGTTCCCACCACGGGGACAGAGGCCACTGGGGGCAGGGGGTAAGTAGAGGGCTGTTGCCTCGAGATGCCCGCCGCGGGCACTTCGAGCAGGGTGGTGACGGCGAAGGCGTACTCAGCACGGATGCGGGGGAGGCCACCAGCTCGCACTTCCGCTGGAACTCAAAATATCACCCTCTGTGATAGCGCGCACCTGACTTGCTGAGAGACGGCTCGTTGACAATTCTTGTTCGCACGACGTGGCCCCACTTGTCGTCACGGTTCGCACACAGCTGCAGCAGGTGCTGCTTTGTGGCATCCCGCGTGATGCTGCTAATGTTGAGCCGCGGTTGATTTAAGGTCGGTATGGCCACGCTGCAGAAGAGACAGCATGTCGCCAGGTCAAAATTCGACTGGCTGGACCTCTGCGTCAGCACCCGCCTGCTGGGCTCCGTGGCGGCGGCGCCTGTGGGTGGGGTGGAGGCCGGCGACGAGGGCTGGATGTGCCGACAAACGTCCTTCCGGCACTTTTCGTGAAAGACAACCTACGGCAAGGACCGCGGCAATGCAACACAACTTTCGTTACGTACACGCGTATGTGAGCTTTCCATTTACACATGCCTCAACGCCATCTTGTAGCTGGTTCAAGAATTCGAAGGCCGACGGATTTCTTTCCGCACAAGCTGCTTTCAGTGCAGGCAGGCCCCGTACCGTCAACCTATTGGTTTTTTCTGTGCCCAAAGCTTTATCGCACTGAAAGCAGAACTCCATTTTGAGCAGCTCTCATCAACAAATACATAGATACTAGGCCAACAATACATATGGCTGGCTGCCTGGCGGGCTGCCGCGCGGAGTAGCACCGCTGGCGCTTCGGCCGCGATTTCCGGCTTCCAAACTCATTTTAGCGGCAAATGTGCCGTATATCCTTATTTTTAGAATTAAATTATGGACAAGGTTTACACAAACACTTTTTCCCGAATTAATGCTCAAACAGGTGGAAATTCGCCTCTAAAGTCAAAAAATACGATTTCACGAAATCCTGGTAGTCACGAAGTTAATTTCATTTACGTTCTGGTGTAACAAAAATTCTTGAGGCTAGAACTGCGTTAAGTGGAGTTTAGTTTATGTGTGGTACAGTGTACCAGTGTCAATAAAACTAAAGCTTACGTAGAGGGCCAGCTGCGTATTAATTCGTGTCGAAAATAGACATTTATTGCAGTTCTATGATACCTGAAGGTCAGGTTATTCACAGAAACGTGCAGTAAAATAATTCATTTCACCCAGTTTTAAATGATTTGAGGTTAGGAAAGTTCACAGCCGCCGTGTCTAGATCGTTTCGTCTTAGATTCAGAAGTACCATCAAACCTCGTTACAAGGAGTAGCTACACGCCCATTGTTTTCGGAAAGGGACTTATAGTCACACTCAAACTACACTCGGGAAAGTTTATTTACAAATGCATGTGCGAAGACACGCAGTATGATGACTTATTTCACTCCGATTCAAAGAGTATTGAACGTTTGGGGTTGGCATTTCCGAAAACAACAGGGCCTGCGCGCAGGCGCGTGGGACACTCTGGCCAACAATCACCGACCGACCGGCCGATCCAAATGGCCACGCTCGAAAACAACGTCTATGCTATTGTTGGAGCTCTTCTAGCTGCAGTAAAAGACAATTTCGATTCGAACGCGCTTTTTCAGGGGAGCGAGCGTTTTTGGTGTAAGCTGTACAGAGGCGAAAAGGAGCGCTGCCATTGGTCGGATTCCATTTCCGGTGGCTCGGCTCCCCCCTCTCCCTCTGTTTTTCGCTGACGAGTCGAGTTTCGCCATGGAAACGGCGATTTCAACTCAAAATTTCTCAAAATTGGCCCTGCACTTTTCAACCAGATTTCACCAATGAAATCAGGGTACAAAGTTCTACCACTCTGCCAAGTCTCATCAGAATCGTATAGAGAATTTCGAAACTGCATAAGGGGCCAGACTGGAAATAAATTAAAAAAAAAAAAAAAAAAAAAAAAAAAAAACCAACCCCGGTGAGGCTATAAGGCTACTTCGTGCCTAAAAAACTTGTTCAAAATAATTTTTTTTTGCTTTGATACTTTTATTTTGAATGTGTACCTTGAAAGAAGGGCAAACTATGTTATGGATCTTGTAGGCGCAAGTCTTACGAGTGTTTTGAGTACCCGCACAACCCTGTAGGACAAACAGTTTGGCCGTAAACAGCTAAAAACCACTTAAGCCCCAAAATTAAAAATGGCGGACTTTGAACGCTGTTTCCGGGAAAACGGCATTTGGGAATTCTTTGGAATTCTCAAGAATTGATCATCATATGTCATACTATGAATCCCCAAAGCGGCGTTTTGTTGCGAATTTGTTCTGGGTTGTCCATGCATTTTGAACTAATGTAACGTAGGTCGGGATGGCTGGAGGCAGACCGCAGACGACAATCTGTGGGCTCTTGGGGGCGTCGGAGTACGAGAAAGCTGGCATCCCTGTGGTCTTCAGGTAGACTAGGACCGTATCCTTGTGCTGCGTGGTGGAGCAGTGCAACTTGAAGGTGTCCCTCTGCGAGACGAGCCGCACATCATCTGGCTTGAATCGGGACAGCAGGCCCTCCTTTAAGGCCTTGAAGTCGGGAATCCTGGCCTAGACCACGACAGGCAAGGGTCGGCGGCCGGTGGTGGTCTTGTCTGCAGCAGGGGTGCGCGCCGTGGTTGGCGGGGTGGACGTCGTCGCTGTGGTTGGCTTTGGTGGTGGCTTGGGGGCAGAGGCTTTGAGCGCCGTCTGGGCGCGCTGCAGCTTCTTCCTCTCCACTAATGTCAGGGTGGACTGGAAGGGAGGCTGCTTGTTGGCTGCGTCGGCGCTGAGCCGGTTTTGGATGTTGACCTCTGCCATCTCTTCGTCGGAGACGGTGTTGTCTTGTGGTCCAGTCCGCGGCTTCTTCGGTTCATCTGCAGTCGACGTGGCCGGGGGGCGTCCGCGCTTGGTGGCGTTGGGTTCCAGGAATAGCCGCATGAAGCAGTTTTTTACCAAGCCGTCCGCCGCTCCGTGGATGGCCGTGGTGGCAGGTATGGCTTGGCGGACGAGTGTAGCTGGGACCCTGTGCGTTTCCAGGTCGACAGGTGTGATCACGGGCAGACTGTCGGATGGCACTTGGTATAGCTCACCCGCCCGGATGGACAGCTGGACGGGCACGGGGTGAGGCTCATTCTTCTAGCCAAGATGCAGGCGGAGGCGAAGGGATTTCGGCCAGACGGTCTCTTGGGCTGGTATACAGTAGTCCTCTAGCGCCGCGATGTTGTGGTGCACCGTGACGTGGTTGTTCGTGGTCCCGGGGAGGAGGACGAACTGAAACCTGTCCGAGATGAGTGGCTGAGCTGGTGCTTGACGCACGACGGAGACTACAGTGCGTTGTTGCCGGCCTCGTCGTAGAAGGTATACAAGAGTGGACATTCGTCGAGCTACACGGGTCCCATACTGGGGGCGGGAGCTCTGCCGGGTCGTCACAGAGGTCTCCATGGTGTCCATGATGTCGATCTCCTCTTCTGACACTCTATTGTGCATGGTGATGGTAGGCGAGAAGAAGACTGGGTCGAGAGTAGCCATGGTGGCCCAGGCGGGGCGTTGAGGTTTGGTCTGAGGCTGCTCCAAGCAGGGGTCGCGCAGCTGTGGTGGTGTGGAAGTCATGGTGCAGGTGGCTGTGATCTGTGAGATAGTGGTGGTGATGGCCACGGTTGGAGCGGTGGAAGTCCGGCTCAGCAGCAAGGCCGCTGTCCATGATGTTGCCGGCGTTGAGCAGCTTTCGAACAGGTATGGTGTGGTGGCCGAGGTGGAGACTGGGGCCACCGGAATGGGGGGCACAGTGTCTGTGGTGCGGTGGTAGCGGCGGCCTCGGGGGGTGGCATGGCGTCGAGGCGGGCTGCTGCGGAGGAGGCCGGGTGGTGCTGGGAGCTTTGCTGAAGCTCGCGCTGGAGCCGGTCGATCAGGTGTGTGCGGAGGCCGGGTATGGGGTGGCAGATGGTGCCGGCTCCCTGGATGCCTTGGAGTCCTTGCGGTCCTTGGAGGCCCTCTTCTTTTTCCCGTTTGATCGGCGCAGCGCCAGGCCGGGGTCCTGTTCGTCCTCGGTGGCAGAGTGGTAGTCGTTGGGCTTCGCCTTGATGCGCCGTTAGGGGTGGGATCGGCTGGTCTGCGCGGAGGCCGGTGAGCAACTCCGTGGTTCCAGGGGCTCCAAGGCGGAGAGGTCAGAGTCCATTTTGGCAGTTTCGGCCTTGGGATGCGTGGCGGCGCTGGGTGCCCAACCGCTCGCGCGTCCGGGTGGCCTTGAAAGCAGGCCCGGGGCGGTCCTCGCGGGATGGCGGGGGGCCTCGGAGAAAAGGCGTGAGCGATTCTCACGTTTCGGGGTAGTTTTGACGTTCCTGATTTGCCGACAGTAAGAATCATCGAATTTAGTTTTCGTAATTACTGGAGTCCTGAATGATACTAGAGTTATGGCAATGGTATTCATAGTCAAGACCTTGTACTAACTTCTTAAAAAAGTAAGCCCTCAGGTATTTACATGCGTTTATACGGGTGTTTTGATCACGGAAGTTACGTTATCACGGAAGTTACAAAGTGTGAAAATCGACCTTAACGGCTGACTCGGGCGCGCTGTGGCTTATTTGTCGTTTCATGGTCAAATGATACTCCAACGCCGACATTTTAGCGAATTTTTTTTTACCTAGTGCCGCTGCAACATTGGGCAATGGGTGCCATAGAAGTTACATGTAATTGTTGATACACGCCATTTCTTGTAGCTGCAGCCCGCCTCGCGCCCGTGCAGAGCATCTTCGACCTCGGCGCCCCACGCAATTCTTTCTCAGGCACCCCATTTCGATGGCTGACTTCAAGAAAAGTTTAAAATTTGGCATAGGGAGAAGTCCAGAGCGGCGTTTTCATAATGTGTGCAATGAAATTGAACACACGGTGGACGTTTTTCGCTGCAGTAAAAGAACCTTTGAAAACTGTCGTGTGTGTTAATCTTCCGTTGAAATCAGCTCGAGACATGTCAGGTTTTGAATGACCATCGACAGTTGGCAGAATTTTCATACCATTCCACTAGATTGGGGACGGAAAATCCGAGTATGTTATCGTGGGACAATCACGGAAGTTACATTTTGGGCATTCTGAAAGCTAGGGAAACCAATCCAACGCAAGCGAACTATTCGAAACATTTGGGTTTAGTAGGTAATGACCCTATCTAATCCCTGCAACAAACCCCATGTCGATATCGCCCTCGTTTGGGCACAGGGGCCAAAAGAAACGAAACTACCCTGAAACGTGAGAATCGCTCGCGTGCCGAACTGGCGGTATTTTTTTGATAGAAAAAGTTTTATTTATTCATAGCACAAGGACCCTTTACAGTACAGAGTTAGACATGGTAACGCAGTTCCGATTAACAGCCGTGATGGTAAGGTAAAGTTGACCGAAGTACTTGAATAAGTTTATTTTTACAGTGAAATCGCGGTGCGGCGTCCCAGCGCGGCGGCGGTCTAGGGAGAGCGGGGATTGGTGCGAGGTCGCACTAATCATCGTGCAGCGTTGGTGCGGCGGGGCCGCGTCAGTCGGGGCTGCGTCCGAGGCTGCGTCCGGAACGCGCGGCGCGGCGTTCCAGTGCGGCGGTCAAGGGAGAGCGGGGATTGGTGCGAACTTGCACCACCCTCAGTGCGTTGTTGGCTCGGCGGGGCTGCGTCAGGCGGGGTGGCGTGCGAATCGTTGTCCGTTGCGCCAGGGCCTGGGGAGCGCCTACTGCGGTGCAAGGGCGGCGCGCCTCGCTCCGTCGTCGACGTCGTCCGGGTCATCCTCATCCTCGCTGTCCGGGGGGCGGGCCTCGTGGAAGAACTGCGGCATCCTCCGCATCACTGGGTTGACGAGGAGCTCGGGCATCGTCTCGCGGACCTTGGCGTAGAAGGAGGCACAGAGCTTTATGACGTGGTCATGAAAGTACGGCACCTGGGAGTCGCGGTGGGCGTCCACGATGCTGCTTCCCCAGTGTCTGGACAGGGCGGCGCGAAGGCAGATGTTTGGGCGGCTTGCAGGCGACTCCAGCTCCAGCTGCTCAGCTGCCTGGCCCAGATCGGGCAGCCGTAGGCCATGACGGTCCGGATGGTGGTGGCGAACAGGTGAAGATTCCCTTGCGGGCTGAGGCAGCTGTACCTGGACATGAGGGGGGAGAGCATCATGCGGATGGTCCTGCACTTGATTGCCGTGGCGACGGCGTGGTCCTGAAAGCGAAGCGACCGGTCCAAGATGATGCCGAGGTAGGTCAGCGTCCGGGAATCATCGACTTCGACGCCGTCGACGCGCAGGGTGAAGGGTTGCCGCAGACGCCGCGCGCCGTTCTTGAAGAGGGTGACGTGGGTTTTCCCCCCGTTGACCACCAGGCGCCGGCGCTTAAAGTAGTCCACGGCGGCGTCCAGCGCGCGGTCCAGGATCCTCTTGATTCTGTTCGGCGACCTCGAGGCGGCCAGGAGCGCTGTGTCGTCCGCTTACTGTGCTGTTAGAGTTCCTGCCAGCCTAGGGAAGTCTGCTGTTAACAGTATGTAAAGGCTGGGGACGGAAACAACCCAGGGAGCGGGTGAAACCATGCTCCCCGCTTCAGCAAAGGGGTTCAGGAGAACTTCGAGATCATGAAAACTAGCCCGTTGTTTGAAAAATGCTTTGCACAGATCGAAAGAGCATGAAATTTGGGGTGCAATAGGCTTATAAGCCTTCTTAAAACATTGGGTTTTACCCACAATAAATGTAAGTAAAAATGCCAAAAACGGCAATAAAGCCTGAAAACCGCTGAAAACCCCGGTGACGCCGTCAATATGTCTACATATCCTCTGTAGTTGAAGTTAAATTGGGAAGGTTCGGGAAGGCTAATAAGTCCAATGCACTCTAAATTTCATCCTCTTTCCATCTGTGCAAATCGTGTGCCAAACAATGGCCGTGTTTTCATAATCTCGAAGTATCCCTTAATCTCTGCAGAAGCGGGGAGCATAGCTTCACGCGCTCTCTTGGTCGTTTCCGCCCCCTGGTAAAGGTGTGGGCCGACGACAGAGCCCTGGGGCACCCCGAAGGGTGCGGCGAATTCGGCAGACTCCAGTCCCATGGCGTGCAGCGTGAAGCTCCGCCCGCGCAGGTAGGACCTCACCAAGGCTCGGAGCGGCAGGGAGAAGCCGAACTGGAACAGCTTCAAGTGAAGCGCCTCATGCCAGATGCTGGCGAAGGCCTTGGTGAGATCGAGTGCCGCCATGCCGCAGTGCCAGCCCCTCTTGTCGATTCTGGCCAGGATGTAGGACATGACGCGGAGGAGCTGTTGCAGGGTCCCTCGGCCCTGCCGGAATCCCATCTGCGTCGGCGAAAGTACCCGGAGGGCGGCGGTGGCGGCCCGGAGGCGGGACACGAACGCGCACTCTGCGATCTTGCTGAACACACCAAGCAGGGCAATGGGGCGGTAGTTGGCGGGGTCGTCCCGTCGCAAAGGGACGGTCTTGGCGCGCTTCCAGGACGTCGGCCAGTGCTGCAGCACCAGGATGCCGTTGATGAGGTAGAGCAGCATGGCCGTCCCTTTCTTGCCGAGGTTCTTGGTGACCTGGTTGGTGATGCCGTCCTCTCCCGGTGCCTTGGAGTTGACGGTGGCCTTGATGATGGAGCCCAGCTCGGATGGCATGGAGAGGCGCAGGGGCGTCCGGTCTGCGTCGTTCCAGGGGGTCCAGCTGGCGTCCGTGGCGTTGAAGTGGGCGACCTCCTCCATCAGGTCCAGGTCAGCTGTGGGGGGCGACACGAAGTTCATCGCCGCCACGACGGTGTTCAGCTTATCCTGAGCCTCTCTGCACAGTGCAGCTAGCTTCCGGTCGGCGAGGGAAGTCCAGAAATTTCTAGCCGCTCTTCATCGTACATGTTCACAGTCCGTGTGGAGCAGTGGAGCAACCAAGCCGTCATTCCTTAAACTTATATTCAAAGAAAAATTAAAAACGTAAACAGAATGCTGTCGTCTTCTTCGGTAAAAAAAAATTAAAAATAAAATTGAATTGAAAACTTGTTTTATTTGAAGTAAGGTCAAGGGTTGGACACTGTACAGAGTATGGGGCGGCGCCCGGAAACGTCGCGCGACAATGGTGCGCTTAGTGAATCAAGAAACAAAGCGAGTTGAGACAACCGTATTGGTCCGCGGCCCGTTTGAGGACACTGCCCTAATCGGGGAGTTATACGGAAAGCCTGGTTTTCCTTTACAGCTAAAATGTAGTAAAGTTCTACGATGAGTCGACCTACGGGTGGCCTAGCCGGCCCGCCCCGTGGCTGATGGTAGAGCTGCTCGGAAGTGAAGTGCGCGACTTGCGGCCTCCATGGCCCGTCCAGTGCCACCTAGGAAAAAAGCGTTGCCCCGCCGTGGGCTCAAACGAACATCTGAACATGTGCTCAAGAGCTGTTAAAGTGATGCAATAATCCATCATACGTTGAAAGAAAAGGCCACTTCAGCATTATGTCTGTGGTACTTTATTTAGAAGTTAAAGCTGGTATATCTGAGTCCTCATAACACCTCTTTTTTGAATTGTTTAACTGACTATTAATGTCTCTTCTTTGGAGAGGGTAAGTGTCAGTAAGAAGAGGACCTAATTTTCTTCTCAAGTCCCAGTCCTTCTTATCTTGTTCCGAAAAAATTGTCTTCATTTCATTCATCTTTATCTCCAGACTTTCTAATGTTACACCTTCGGGAAGGTCCAAAATCTGCCACTTGACGCATCCATAAGCTTCCAGTCTTCTTGGTGCTTAAATTGAAATGGAATTCAATTTCAATCACGTTTCTTTTTGGCGTTCTTTTCTGATTATCAAATCTATTTTGGAACTTGATGGTAAGTTTCTCGCAGCTCGATAAATTTTGGGATGGTTTCCCATCAAGAACTATATCCTTGAAAGAATCAGGATACTATAAAGCCATTGATGTGGCAACATTAACAATAGAAGACCTCTCAAGGTTTGGAATGGAAGCCTTCACATCTGCCTCAACTGTTCTAGCAACTTCATTAACATCGTCATTTCCCAAAACTTGTTTGTTTGCTATTAGTCTTAGGATACGATCGAGAAGTTTATCCCACTTAACAGTATACGAAGTAACGGTTCGGGGTGGCGCTTTTTAACACTAGACGGTCTTCTCTTTGCGCGTCGAGAGTACCCACCCTTTCAGTTGCCTTAGTACCGAGTCTAGCAACTGTTGCAAGTGTTTATATTTTTTATAGTTTTGAGCTACAAGAGTGCCTATAATTTATTTTTAAGTTACGAATTACACTTAAGTTCCTTGATCATCTGCTTTAACATTAGCGTCAACGTTTTCTTTAATTATATCAGTAAAATTACCAGCATTCCTGAAATTACTGTAGTCTTGCACTGCCTGATAGGGGAGCACAATCATGCCGGGATGAATGCACCCCCTGCCTTGTTTCTGTACCGGGGGGAGTGCAACTGTGCCGGCACGAATGCACCCCCTCTTGAGCGTCAGAGTCCGGGGAGTACAATCATGCCGGGATGAATGTACCCCCACCCCTTCCACCAGCCGCGTTATTCGCAGTCATGCGGGTCGTTATTCGCAGTAAGGCGCACACTAGTGCTGCCAAACACTCTGTTTTCCGACTTTTTAGGGGGGTGCATTCATGCCGGCATGAATGTACCGGGGGGTGCATTTATGCCGGCACGGATGCACTCCTCTCCGAGGTGCATGTTGGGGGGTACATCTATGCCGGCATAGATGCACCCCCGGTACAATGATCCCGGGGGTGCATCTATGCCCTCACACCTGCTTCATGGCTGACGTCGCGTGGCGCTGCTGGTTGGACCCAGAGCCCGTCTGCGCCCCGGGCCCTTCGCCGTCCTCCTCGACCTCATGTGCGTCGCGTGGCTGCTGGTTGGACCCGGTGCCCGCCAGCGGCCCGGGCCGCATTGGCTCGGCTAGAGAGAGATGGCACTATGAGGAGTGCGTGCGCGCAAGAGAGCGGTTTGATCCCCGCGGCCCGCGCGTCGTCTGCTCTCTGATCTGAGACCCCTGACTTGGAGCTCATGGCTCCACGTGTGCGCTGGAAACGTTTGTCTTAAAGAAAAAAAAGGTAATTAATATGTTTACTTTTTCTTACCTTTCAGATGCGTCATAGTGGGAACCTTCTCTCGCACTTAAGAAGCATGCACAAGACAACGGCTGAGCAAATTCTCAGCAAAAAGAAGAATGCATGCCAGGGCGGCCCCATTAAGAAGGCTAAGCAAGTGGTTTTGAGTGGAGTGAAGATGTCCGGGAAGGCACTCCAGCTCTACTCTTTGCTTTTGGTTGCTGAACAAGGTGCTTCCTTTCACCTTTTGGACTGCAAGGCATTCCAGAGCATCATCAAGCCCTATCTTGACGCTTTACCTGCAAATAAAAAGTAAGTGGGCTTCAGTTTAAAAAAAGAAATGTGTAAAGCCTTTCTGAAACATAATTAGGATTCCACTTCTAAACTTGGGACTTATTGGGATTGTTTTACTATTTTAGTGTTGATCTCTTTTTTAAAATAAAATGAAAATTTAGTACTGAAGAATTAGAAAATTACTTTTTGGAAAAAAAAAATGTTTATACTCTTTAATTAAGCACACGGGCCTCATTTCAAATATAATTAGTTTTAAATATTTTAATAAAGTCCTTTGAGCTTGAATTATTGTGTCGGAATCCTAAATATTGTTACAGAGTGGTTCACATAAATCCTGCACACAAACGTCACCATAAACCACCTACCTAATAATGGTAATTGTCTACTTTAGGGGCTCCACCTAGTTGGAGCCCCTAAAGTATACCACTGGATGCGGAATATAACGTACAATTAGGATATCTTAATAGTTTCATGGCGCTCGGACTTGTTTTCGCGTAATTAAACAAAATAGTGAGTCACCCTAACCTACGGACGCACTTTTCAGCAAACTTTAATGGGCAACGAACTAGTTCCTCATGTGCGCAACGTGTTTGTAAACAAACTTTTGTGGGCTGCGGGTTAATTTCGATTTTTGTGATGTGTTGTTAATTCCTTAAACGTAGTACACACAATTCCTCAAATCTTCGTTCTCAAGCGCGTCATTGGCCCTCAAAGAGCGGCGAGTGGCCGCCCTAGCGAACCAAGCCAGCCTTGCTGCGAGGCTAGCGGCTAGCAGCGCCATCTCTCGTAAGAATGTGCATTTATCGCGAGACGAATGTTTCGTCACGAATCAGAGACGAGTTTGTTGTGTGGTTCTCTGTGTTTGTTGTCATTCCAACATATTTTCCCTTCTATGAATGCGAGAAAAAAATGCGAAACTTAAAGCTATTCTGGAAAGGTTATCTTGGTTTTTGTCCTCGACCTGTCAATTAAAAGTTATTGAGAAAACGTTGTCGCCAGCCCGAACTGCTCACGACGGGAGGGTTTATGTTTTTGAAAGTCCCCAAAATATTTGTTTCATGAACGATGCGACACCAGTTGTGTAAACGCAGTGGAGGCTAATGGCCCCCAAATATTTTCCTTTCTATTAATGCGAGATAAATTGTAGAAAAGCAGATGTGTCGGGTAGGGAAAAGGCTTTAGTTTCTTTCCTCGGTGTCAGCTTGCACATATTTTCGCTTTACGCTGGCGTTAGCGGTCGGCCCTTGCTGCTGAAAATGAGCAAAGTGTGTAATTAGAGTGTGGTTACTTTGAGAATTAGTAGCGACCCATTTAGCAAACTTCCCCTTCATTCACGGGCATCAAATTGTGTAATTAAAGGTTAAGTGTCCATGGTTCCTTGGCGGTAATATGCCATGTACCAAACTCAGCCAACGGCGATTCTTGACGGCCTCCCATGAGGCTTAGGCTTTGAGCAGTCCAATAGGTTTCAGGGCCGAAAGTAACCCCACAAAATTTCAGATCTCTACCTACCATACAAGGGCCGCTACAGACAGATGAAACTTCCAGACCAAACTTACGGATATACCAACTAAGAAGAAATTGGCCCTAGTGACACCTGATCTCAAATCTGACGCTCGTTTCGACTACATATCCTGAGAGGGCCTAAAAATCTAGGTTGAGATGACAAAACTAGCAAACTTCTGCAAAACAAAATTAAATTCAAAATATTGAAAGGGAAACAATGAACAAAAATTCACAAGATTATCAAATGTATAAGACAGTTACCTTAGACAGGCAACATTCCAAGTTGTATCGAGTAGAAAGATGTGAAGGACAGTCCCGGCTAGTTGTACTTCGATGATGTAAGACTCGAGTACTATTTCCATGTAAGTCTGACCAAAACAAACATCTCGATTGTCATGACCTCAGCTTTCTTAAACTTCTGCAAAAGAAAAACCAAAAAAAAATTAGCCAAACTGAATGAAACAACATTCAACACTTTGCGCTGATTCTTGTCATAGGCTGGGATTGGGCGGCAAAGGTACTAACGGAGCACTTAATGTTAATACTCCAATAAACCAATAATTATCTATTTTCTTACAGACATACACGTGCCTTCACTGTTATTCCACTTGCGATGCAGACCGCACTTTCAGTGCAATACAAATTTCATCGCTCTTTTCTGTGATGATCTGCTGTATCGCAGAATTTTGCTATGATCATTGCAAAAAACTGTAATGATTGCAGATTTTGTGTTGCCATCATCGCATTTTTGTGCAATAATTCCTTTTATCATTGCAGAAATGTGCGATGATCATTGCAAATTTTTGTGATACAAAAGTCATCGCATCTGGAGAGCGATGATTCGAGGGAATCACATTTTGGCTATCATCGCACGTTTTTGTGTTGAAAGTATCGCAACTTGGATAACAGTGTTGACACAAAATAATCTGAAACAAAACAAACTGAATGAAACAACATTCAACACTTTGCGCTGATTCTTGTCATAGGCTGGGATTGGGCGGCAAAGGTACTAACGGAGCACTTAATGTTAATACTCCAATAAAACAATAATTATCTATTTTCTTACAGACATACACGTGCCTTGACACAAAATAATCTAAGCTAGCCCAGTCAGTTCAAAAATAAGTATGAAACATGTCATAACCATGTTACTTAACCTCAAGACGCTTTCCACAAGTAACTTTACACAGACAGTCAAAGGCCAAACTTCTCACCTGGGGATTGACTCCGACTCTAGTAACTCATTCATAGTGACGGGCGCTGTATTTCCAGTTGAACACTGCATGTTTACAACCCTTTTTCAAAAAAACAATTCCACCTCATGTGGAAATATAAACCAATATTAACATGATTACACTCGTACCAACACTCTCCCACTCAGAGTTTCTGTAGCAGCAGCTATCTTCACATTGGTAGGTTGGCAGCAGCGCTTGTTTATTTTCAGTCTCTAGCAGACAACAACAAAATGGTGGTAATATATCTCAAGTTCTAATAATTTGCTGACAAATAATCAAGTTTATGTGTTTTTGAGGAGTATTACACTTCAGAGGTGCTGCAAAAAAATATGATGTGATCAATAAAACAAAATGTGGGCCTACTAGCCATTCTGAGATCACAAGAGACTGGTGGTTTGTCTATGTTACAGGAATGAACTCTAAAAGATTGTTTTAATAGAATGTTCAATATCAATGCTGAGGCTCTAAATTAAATAGACAAGTAGGCAACGACTCTTCTTTTATATTTCTTTATCTTCTTATCCTTCTTATTTAGACTTTCTGTCACAACTGATCAACTGCTTTAGGGTTTTCATAATACAACCGAATAGATCAAAACAATTTCAACAACCTTTGTGCACGCTTATTGAAGGAGTGCATCGTCTTGTAAAATTAAGGGGGAAGACCAGTCTAAAATTTTCAAAAACTCGATTTTTTTTTTATTGCTTTAAAATTATTCCCCTTCGTTTTCTGCGTCGGACGCCGCAAACCCGGTCTCGATCCGATGAGCGGTTGCTGCGTGGCGGCGCGGCAAAGGTCCTGGCGCGGCGGCGGCCGGACGGGCAGGCAGGCAGCCTCGCTCGGTCCCCCTCCACTCTTGCCGCGCCGTGTCGCGCCGCTGCCACCGCCACCGCGAAACGGTCGCCCCTTCCCCCACTCCCCTGAGGACTCCCTCCCTTCCACTGCCCCCCGCGGAAACGCAAAGTAAAACTGTCTTTTTTAGTTCTTCGCGTTTTTCTCGAAATACCTGTTTTCAAACTGGTGTGCAAGGTAGAAGCCACAAAAATTGAGCTATCGACTTGAAATTTTTTTCACATGTAGAAAAGACGTGCCGCTATCGTGTGAACCTCCAACTTTCAGTTCCGTTGCGATTTGACTCGTGCAGAATTTGTTAAACTCGAAAAAATTTCCTAAAAAACGGACCTTTAATGTCAGAAATTCAAAATCGACCTTAAAAATTTTTTGACGTTTATACCCGTGGTTCACACGATAGCCGCATGCAATCCGAAGATGCATATCAAATTTGAATGTTCTAGGACCATCGGTTTGGTCAGGATCGTGCGCACCATCGAGGCATGACGCTCCGCCGCTCCGAGGCCATAAACTCGGTCTTCATTACCGCGATCAACATCCGATTACCTAAGTGCATACCTTGATATGTGTCTGAACTGCCCATAAAATTTCAGATTTTTACATCTGACGGTTTTTGAGGAAAAGCCGATTTACCGAACCCTTGCATTTAGACTGGTCTCCCCCCTTAAGAACATAGTTAGAGCTGCGGTTACTTAGACTCAGTGCAATATTTTGTCGAGCCCTCCTACTCGCTTGTCTGTGCTCCGAGATACGAAGTTTTTCAGGAAACTCGCAACGTTCTCCGCTCGCCGAGGGCCGAGCATCCGACGCTGCGAAGTCACTCTGATTTCGGGAATGCAAAGTCTCTCAACAAAACAAAACTTTTTCTGGGATTAAGTTATATCGAAATTTCACACTGAGGACTCAGAGGATACATAGGAATAGCTTTTAAAATTAAATTTCACAGCGAAAAGCTGCGACTGTTCAAGCGGGGGTACGCACTGCACTATGATTTAACTCTTATATTGGCCCTCATGAGGAAATTCTGTGAATAATATTGTGATAGAATGTTGATGCTACTTTCAGGAACAATCTCATAACAGAAATTTGGCGGAAAACGCTGACAATACTTAAATATCGCTAGTTTAAGCGTCTATAGCAGGCGTATTCTGCTGCCCTTTGAATAATTTGCCATACTTCGCGCCGCCATCCCTCTAGCCGGCATTTGTTGCTCTCGCACTTCCTTCCTGTCTCTCTTTTTCCCCTAAATTCTTTCCGGTTTGCTTGCATTCACCACGCTCTACGTTTATGACACAGCTTAGCTGTGGCTTATCTGTTGCAATCTTTTCTTCTAATTCCTACTCCTTGAAGATGGATGCTTCCACATATACAGATGGTAAGAACTTGACTCACTATCTGATCTGATCACAGTCATCTCCAATATTAGACCGCTTTCCAAACCTACAGCGAGGAGCCTCCGTGGTATGTCGAATCATTTTTCAAAAGAACTTGTTAATTGTATTTGGGTACGTAGTGGCTGCTGTACTCGCTAAGACATTTGCGAGTTCTACTGGTTATTTTAAGCGCAGTCGATCGTGTAGAAAACTAAATTTCCGTACCATAACCTAGCTTTTGACGCCCGTCTGAGCGTGTCTTTGAGTGTCCATTGCGATCAGTAGCGTACACGGCTCGAGGTTTGGGGAGGGGCAAAACGCCAATTATGGAGTAAAATTTTGCCTTTCCAAGAGTGTGCCTATAAATTTCTTTTTTATGTTTATGTTGAGGAGGATTTTTCGGATCTAAGAGGGGGGTGTGGTGGCATGATTACGCCAGTTTGTGCGATTTCGTCTGTTGTGTTTGAGAGGTTCACAATCTGTGTCCTCATTACAGACCTGCCAGCTGCTGCTGGAGCTGCACTCACGGAGGCTGACGCCCAACCACCAGCACCAGCGGTCGCTGTCGCTGCTGACACTGAGCCCCAGGAGGGGCACATTCACATTCATCTGGATCTAGACACGGATGGTGACTTCTGTTGCCTGATCATTAGATGAATGCATCAATTATGCTTCTTGTTGAGGGGGCAGTTCCAATGACTTGCTCATTTACTTGGAAAATTTGTTTTGCAGCCGGCATGGCCCGTGCAAGGGCTCTTTGGTCAGGGCTGTTCCAGACTGTTGGTAGGTTTGTGATCTATTCTTATGAATGAGTATATTACAATTCTTGCCATTCTACCCTGATGGATATTGCAGGTTCTGTTCCGCCTACTGCTGCAGTCCAGGCTCAGGCTGTCTTGCCAGCTCCTGCTGCTGCAAGTCCTGTGGCCCAGGCTGCTTTGCCGGCTCCTGCTGTAGCACCAGTGCCACCACCAATGCCACCACCTGGTACGCCTGAGGCACAGCCGCTCCATGCAGCTGTGAACATGTTTCTTTAGCAGCCGGACCAAGCTAACTTGCTGCAGCATTTGCTTCAAAATGGTGAGTTGTGCATCATACATTGACAACAGTTCAGGGGTCCACTTAATGCAAGGCAAGGGCAAGAGTTGGTTTATTGTAATGCAAGTGATAGAACTCTGCCAATTGCGCTCTCTAACCACTTGCATGTATAATTTTGATCGACTTTTTAAACTTCAAAATAATGTCTTGTTTTGTAAATGACCAGCTTACAAATATCTTAACATTTATAATTGTGGTGAAAAGCACATTTGTTATGAACTGGATTCCTAGTGTAGCCTCTTATTCACAACTATTATAGAGGGAACAGGAACCCTTATTGAATCCAACCTCATACATTTTACTCCCCTAAATTGACATCTACGTGTGTTCTGTAGAGTTCCAGACTGCGTTCACCGCAATTCCATTGGTAAGTTTGCTTGCCACTTCAAAGGCACTCCGTTTTGAATGCCAAAATATGGCATTCTGGGCCGGATTGGCCTTTTAAAATGCCAAAATTTGGCGTCCAAGTTCACCGGAATGCCAAATTCCTGCATGCAAAGAGGCCAATCCAGGCCGAAAGTGCCAAATTTTAGCTCACAAAGCGGAGCGCCACTGGAATGGCAAGCAAACTTACCAATCGAATTGCAGTGTTTCTATCCAGTGAAATGTACTTGTGAAGACTAATACTTGTTCATCTAGAATTCTCCATGCACTAATTGTCAGCTCACTAAGGTGTTTTCTTTATTTATTTTTTTTTCGTTTGTTTCAGGTACTCCAAGGCGCCGTTCAGGCAGACCGTCAAGGGCTGACACTGAGCTGCGAACTCTATTGGCAGGTGTTCAGCCTCAACTGATGCCTTAGTAGTAGTACATAAGCGGATATCTGACGGGCTATCTCGGGTAAGCGGATATCTGACGGGTAAGCGGAAATCTGTCGGGTAGGCAAAGTGGAGGGGGGTAACCTAACCTTAGATGTCCCATACTGGGATATGTCGCGGGTAGCCATCTTGTGCGAGCCTAACCCAACCTAAGTCGCTGGAGGGGCCTAAGTCACCACCCCTAAGGTAACCTAAGTCGGTCGCCCGCCCCTTGCCGGGGCGGCCCTGGAGGGCTGCACCCCTTCAGAACCCGCCCCTGGCCTTGGGCGGCGCAAACCCAAGTCTGGACCTGCTCCGTGCTCCGGCGCGGCGCGAAGCCGCGAGCACCGCCACCCCTCCTGGTTCCGCCCCTGCCGCCGCGAGCCGCGCGGCTCGGCGTGTCGCGGAGCCGGGCGAAGCGCCACCCCTCCTGGTTCCGCACCTGTCGCGCGACGCGTCCCGCGGAGCGAGGCGCGAGGCGTCTGTGGCCGCGCGGTGCGCCAAAATTGGATATTTTCGCTACTTTTACCGGCTTTTGAGGGGTTTTCTTATGAAAATGGGCAAAAAATGCTCCTAACTGACCAAATTTTTTGGGAATTTTTGTATGTAATCATTGGTAATCGGTAATCCTGTGTACACTTCTGAGCTGAGTGGTGGACCCCTCGGAGCGGTCCCGACCTGTCGAGCCGTGGGAAGCGAGGCGAAGCCGCGCCGCAGCCACCGGGTGATCGCTCGTCATTGGAGGAAAATAGGAATTTCAGCCAATCAAGACGCTCGGGGGTTCCGGGCGGCCGGGGCCGGTGGTGTGCTGAGAGCGCGCGGCAGCAGCACACCTCGAAAGCATAAAGGGAGGTGTCGTCCCGCCGGCCGCTCATTTCGTCTCCAGCCTCCGTGTGTATGTGTCATCATGTCTAAAAAATTTGTGGTCATTGAGTCGACAGACGAAGAGAATGACGTCGACGTACTTAACGTGAGCGGCGACACGCTCTCATGGAGCCTCTCTGACGACCTCTACTTAGTGAGTACAGTGAAAGTGCAAGTGTTTGTTATGTACCCGCCGTGCGAGCCGCCGGCCGGCTCTCTGTGGGTCGCGCCTAACCTCGCCGGCGTTATGTTTTCGTCAAGTAATTAATTTATTGGTTTCCTTGCAGCTGTGTGTAGAGTCAGTGCCGTATTTTTATCGCGTTCGTTACTCTGAAACCGCGTGTTGTGATAGGTTATGTTGCCCAGTGCGGCGCACCACGGCATACGCCGTGTCAGCAAAATGTTGTTGAGATCTCCATAGTCGGCAGCAGGCCTGCGTGTCGACATGTGTAAGTCAGCTGTGGTTCATTGCCACGCTTGCTTTGCACGGTGTGATTATCTTGCTAAAGCACGTCTGCTTTTTCTTCTGTGTATCGCACTTCTGTTCTCACTATCAATGTTTGTCCGTCTGCGCCTGTCTTAGCGTTTCTACGTTCACCTGTTCTGGCATGACTGCTTCTTTTTTTGCGTGAAAAAAAAAGCGTCTGTTTTTTTGGATGCACGTTTCAAGGATTGCAGCTTTGAAATGTGCAGCCCAATCTCGCTAACAATATCTGCTGTTTCGCTGTAAACAGCCGGTAATGTTGGGCGCTTTTCCATGCGTATCTGTCTGTGTCTCATTGTACTTTCTAACGTGTTTACAGTCCATCGAGTCCAGCGTGGATGATGATGACGGCGATGAAGGGGGTGCACCAATTATGCACGTCGTCGTCGGGGGGGACGATGCGGAGGACGACGAGGATGATGACGACGGGCCTACCCTGCCGGACCCCGTGGAGGAGGACGACGAGGATGACGCCGACGGTCCAAACCTGCCGTCTGCGCCAAATGTTGATGTGAGTGCAGTGTCCAGAGCAATTTGTCATACCAGTTCCCCCACTACTCTGACACTCCCCCCCCCTCCATTCTCCAAGGCTTCCGCTGGCTATCAATCATTACGCTCTGGACTCCCGACTTGTTACTACATTATCCCCAAACTCTACATTGGCGACGAGGCACGATTTGACTCAGCACGGCATCGTCCGCACCCATCGTCCGAGGCCATCGGCATCTCGTTGGCGACCTGCTCGTCACTGTTTCTCTGAGTACGGTGAGTGTCATACCATGAGTGCTAACCGGGTTGTTTGTTCGGCCGCATGGACGATTGGTGTCTGAGGGACTTTTGTCTGCTTTTGCTATTTCCCGATATGGCTCCGGGCGACCGGGCCAAACCGGAGGACCTCCGGGCCTTCAAGCATGCTCCCTGTCCGATGGACGGCACGGTTGAATGGGATACGTATAAACTCAGTTTCGAGTGTGCGTTGGAGGGGGCCGGCATTGACCACGCGGAGGACCAGCGAGTTCTCATTCTGGGTAAAATTGGGCCCGAAGCCATCCAGTTACTGTCCTCCCTCGTGTATCCCAAAACGGTGAAAACGTCCACATACGCGGAAATCATCGCGAAGTTAGATGCCCATTTGACGGCGCAAGACAATGCTGTCATTGCGATCGAGCGTTTTCGAAACAGACATCAGGGGTCTGATACCGTTCGCGTGTGGGTGGCCGATTTACGCAGACTCGCGTCTCGCTGCAACTTCGGGACTAGGTTTGAAGCCGAAATGTGCTCTCAGCTGGTTCGTGGGGCTACTGCCGCGGCGAGTCGGGTCCGCCTCATGGAGGAAACGGCCCTGACGCTCGAGAAAGCGCTTCAGCTTCTAAATGCTTGGGAAATGGCTCGGGACACGACTCAGGAGTTGCACCCCGGTCACAGTGTGTTGTACGCCGCGGGCGGGGCCGCCAAGGCCGCGGCCGCAGTGCCGGGCGCCGCCCCGGCTGGGGCGTCAAATTCGCCACAAACAACGAAGGGTCAGTCTCCGAAGTGTGTACCGGGCCAGTCCTGCCCCACGTGTGGGCGGACTGTGCCCAAAAATGACGGTGTGTGCATGCGTTGCGGCGGCAGGCATGCCCCCACCGCATGTAAACACCGAAATACGGTGTGTAAATATTGTTCAATCGTCGCCAAACCGGTGTTTGTAAGGGCGCGTCCTGTTCCGTATGCCCGCCGCGAAGCGGTGAGCGACGAACTGGACCGCCTCACCGAGCTCGGCGTGATCGAACAAATTACCGAGTCCGCGTGGAGTACCCCGATTGTGTGTGTCATGAAGGCGGATGGTAGTCTCCGGATCGCGGGCGATTACCGAAGTACGGTCAATAAAGCTCTGCGGCCGGACCCTTACCCTTTGCCCACACTCCAGGAAGCATTCGCGAAATTGGCGGGAGGCGTGGTGTATACCAAATTGGATTTAAAATTGGCGTACAACCAGGTCTGTGTCACAGAGGAAACTGGCCGCCTGCTTACAATCGCAACCCATCGGGGCCTTAACAAAATGAACCGGTTGCCCTATGGAGTATCGAGGGCACCGGCCATTTTCCAGCGCATAATTGATACGCTGTTGGCCGGGCTAGACGGGACTATCGTGCTATTGGACGATATCCTGATAGCGGGCCGTTCAATGGACGAGTTGCGCTCGCGCGAACAGGCGGTGTTGCAAAAGTTGAGTGACGCGGGTTTTCGGGTAAAGGCTGACAAGTGTCAGTTTGGCGTCAACACTGTGCAGTACCTTGGGCATATCATTTCTGCTCAAGGACTTAGCCCGGTAAATGACAGAGTACAAGCCTTGCTCAAAGCCCCACCCCCCGAAACTGTGACCCAACTGCAGTCCTTTTTGGGCAAACTAGCCTTTTACGAACGCTTCCTACAAGGACGCGCTAGTGTCGTTGCCCCGCTGTACAAGCTCTTGAAAAAGGATGTTGAATGGGCCTGGGGAAAGGAGGAACAGGATTCGTATGACGCCGCGAAACGTCTCCTTTGTCAGTTCCCAGTTTTGAGCCATTATGACCTTTCGCTGCCCCTCTGCCTAAGTGTCGATGCTAGTGCATATGGTATCGGGGCCGTGTTGGCCCATACGTATCCGGACGGTTCTGAGCGTCCTGTCGCCTTTGCGTCCAGGACCCTCAGTTCCGCAGAGCGTAATTACGCTCAGGTGGACAAGGAGACGTTAGCGGTCATTTTTGGATTGGTAAAATCTCATCAATATATCGGAGGCCGAGCGGTAAAAATTTTTACCGACCATCGGCTCCTTGTCCACCTGCTAACGAATCCTACGTCCCCACAGGCTAGCGCGCGCATGACGCGTTGGTTGCTCCTGCTCAGTGCCTATGACGTCACGATTGAGTACAGGCCGGGCAAAAAGCATGCCAACGCGGATGCGCTGAGCCGCCTGCCCTTTGGTGAGGCGCCCCAGGGCGACCCGCCGGTGCCCCCGGAATTGTACCTGCTGTCGCTCTCCGCGACGCGGGCTGGGGCCCTCAACGCGCAGGATGTGGTCCGCCATACGGCCAGGGACCCAATCTTGAGCCAGGTTCTCGCCTGGACGCGACAGGGTTGGCCGGAGTCGGTGCCGGAAGGGGAATTTTCCCCTTACTTCCGTCGACGCGGCAATTTATCCGAGTCCGGCGGCAGTGTAATATGGGGCGACAGGGTGGTCGTGCCTGCCGCGCTGCGGAGGTACGCGCTTGACACCCTTCACGCTCCCCATCAGGGGGTAGTCAAGACTGAAGGACTGGCGCGCTCCTTGATGTGGTGGCCCACGATTGACGAGGACATTGGCAGAGTAATTGGGCATGCGCCCTGTGCCAAGCAGATAGGCCCATGTCTGCCCTTGCCCCATACAAACCTCGCCTAAGGCTGAACCTTGGGAGCGTGTCCACGTAGACTACGCGGGGCCCATAAATGGCCAGTACTTGTTCGTTCCAGTCGATGCCGGGACAAACTGGATCGACTGCTGGCCTGTCTCGGGACCGACCACCAAAAATGCGTTGGATAAGCTCGAAGAAGCTTTTGCCCAGCATGGGCTTCCGGAAGTCGTAATTTCGGATAACGGACCGGCCTTCGTGTCTGAACTTTTCTCCGAGGCGTTGGCCATGAAGGGCGTGCGGCATGTGACCCCAGCCCCGTACTGCCCTTACAGCAACGGGCCGGCGGAGCGCGCGGTGCGCACGGTTAAGTCATTGCTCAGGAAATTTCCTACTGGGCCACTTAAAGAACGGTTGCAAAAGGTGCTCCAGTCCCATAGGTTTACACCGGGGCGAGGGGGCCTGAGTCCGGCTCAACGCCTTAATAATAGGCAACCCGCTACCGTGGCCCACAAGCTGCGGCCCAAAAGAGGGGACGTGTGCTTTCCTGTGGGGACGGCCGTGTGGGCGGCGCAATACAAAGCCGGCAAGCGTTGCGGCTGGCTGCCGGGTGTGGTTGCGGAGAGAAAAGGCACGGTTATTTATGTTATCTCGCTGTTACAGGACGGATGCGTCATTCGCCGGCGCAGCCAGTTGCGGAGGCGCCAGGACATGGACCCTCCCGAGGACGAGGACGACACCCTCCTCCTCGACAGCCCATCTGCGTCCAGCAGCCGGGCGACTTGGTGGGAACTCCACGAGGATTCGGATCCGTGGGCAACCCTGGCGGACGAAGCTGTAGCCGAGGTGGCCACCATTCCACTGCCCTTGGAGCCGGGCACAGTCGAGCATCCCGCCACGCCGCCAAGGCAACCTCGACTTCCAGTTTGGACGGGGCCGATGCCCGGGGAGGATACACCGCCTCCTGCTCATCCTCCTCCTCCGCTTCCTCAGCAGCGGGCGGGGGCGCCTCCGCCTCCGCCTCCTCCTCCGCCACCTTCACCCGACCTGGCCGACGCAGCCCGAGGGCCCCACGGCGGGTCTCGAGGCATGCCCAGCCAGGTGTCGGTGGCGACCTCGCCGATGCACCCGTGGCCGTCGGCCCGGGACGGTGCATCTCCAGAGCGACGTGTCGCGGCATCTACTGCCGACGCCGCCACGTCGCCCGTGGTCACCAAGGAGGTCAGCCGGAGCAGGGTGGTGACCCCGCTGCCCGACGCGGCCGGAGCCCAGACCGCAGGGGCTTCCACGGTGCCGACGCCCCTCCGCCCCCGACCGCTCCGGCCGGACGTGCCCGACGAGGCGTCGACGTCGAGGGAGTGGACATCGATGACATCCTCGAGGACGTGGCCCGACTATTCACCCCCCAGCCCCCTGGGCGGCCTTCGACACGAAGACCCTCACCACGGGCGGCTGCGGGCTGCTGACCGGACTGCGGAGGAGAATCGCTACTGGAACTGGGACCGCAACCAGCGCCGCAAACTTCGCGCGTCGCTACCTGCTGACCAGCCTTTTTCGCTGCCGCCCGGGCGAGGGCCCCATGGAGGGCCTCCCCGGGGCGGGCGCTTTGGGGGAAGGACAGTGCCCCAGCCGGAGCCGCAAGCAGGACCCAGCAGTACAAGGACAACAAAAACCTTGACTACTGCTCCAGCGTCAAGGCAGGGAGCGGGTAGGGCGGGGCCCCGCGGTGGGTCCGCCCCAACCCCTAGGGAGCGATCCCAACGGGTAATTAGGAAGCCGTCTAAACTGAGGGACTATGTAAACAATCTTCAAGATGACGACCTCAGGAGACTGCTGCAAGGACGTAGGGAATTCCCTGAAGTATTCTTTTTGGACTAATCTATTGGACTTCTAATGACCTTTGTTATTTCTACAAGATGATTTATGTTCATTAAATCCGATGATACCTGATATTATTGTAAGAATCTATTATGTTAATAAATAAATAAAATGTTTATTTGATAAAATTGTAAAATACTTCTCAGTGATTGTAATGTCTCAATTCTAATAAACAATCTGCTAGTTAAGGGAAGTCTTTGGGGGAAGGAGGTGCAGTGTCCAGAGCAATTTGTCATACCAGTTCTCCCACTACTCTGACACTCCCCCCCCCTCCATTCTCCAAGGCTTCCGCTGGCTATCAATCATTACGCTCTGGACTCCCGACTTGTTACTACATTATCCCCAAACTCTACATGAGTTCTCTTTCATTTCGTGATGCATGCCTTGCTGTTCGCGTCCTTTTCATTGGCGGCCTTGTGCACGCCGACGTGACGGTGTCCGTGTCCCCGCAGGGCGCCGCGCCGTGCCGCAGCCCGTGCAGGCCGTCGTGCTGGTGACTAGACCTGTTGCGCGCCCCTCGCCCCGCGCTGCCCCAGCCCCCCGCTGCGCTCCCGCTGCGTTGCAGCCCCTCATGACGCCTCTTCCTCTGTACTTATCGAAGTGTTCACTTCTTCGCAGGTCGCAAGCAGCTACTCCGACAGCAGTAGCTCCGACAGCAGCAGCAGCAACTCTGACAGCAGCAACTCCGACTCAAGCACAAGCACTGTTAGATCTTTGGTCATTGAAGAGGAGGAGGAGATAGTGTGCTTGGATGATGTAAGCATTGTTTTTTCCTTCGTTTATGCTAGTGACAGTTCTACTGTCTGTCGATGCTTATCGTTTATGATTTTTTTTGTTCACAGAACGCTGTGGACATCCCGGCCAATTTTGGGTCAAAGAACCCATTAGGGCTTGACATGGGACTGCCTGATCTACGCGAGGTCATTAATGAGAAGAGAGGAGTAGCCTCAATGCCCAACTTGTACGAGCCTCCCTACAGGCTACACCTCGTAAGTATTATCTCTGCAAGACTTTGACGTTCTTATTATTTTTTTGTCTGTGTACTGAGTTCTTGTGTCTCTGTTGTTGCAGAATCCTGCCGATCACCCAGTATGGAGGGGGAGGGGACGTAGGAGGGGAAGACGTCCCTACCCAAATCGCGTGTGGGTTAAACCACAACTGGATGACTCACCATGGGTTCGCAAGTGGCAACCAAGGGGTCAAGGGGCCCCAAGCCACCACCCCCTCCGCCTCCATCAGCCGGCGTATTCTGATTTTTTATGATTTGTCTGTGATTATTATCTGTGATTCCTGTGTGATTGTGTTTGTGTGCATGTGATGTTGTGTGTCTCTAAATTCATTTTTTTTTTGTATATTTGTGTTTTTCAAAATTTATGGGGTTGTATGTTTCTGTGCGAGTGTGTGTGTGTTGTTCCGTTTCTATATGTCAGTATGAATGTGTGGGTTTAAAATTTAAAGTGTATGTTTCTGTGTGTATTTGTGTGGTGATGTATGTCTGCGAGTGTGTTTTTGTCTTTCTTTTTTCTGTGTATGTGTGTTGGGTTTTAAAAAAATATTTATTTTGTTCATGTGTTTAAGGGGTTGTATTTTTTTTTATGTATGAGTGTGTATCGTGTGAATGTGTTATGATCAATCTGTGATTTTCTTTTTTTTTGCCCACCAATCAGTATGTAATCTATTTTTTTATTATAATCATCTTTTTTTAAAACTTTTTTTATTAAATTAATGGGCTTTGTTCTTAAACCTGTGTTCTTCCTTCTCCTGTCGACAATGACTCACTAACACGAACTTCACTCGAAGTTGGTTCCTGAGTAACGAGTAACATTAACTGAACTATTTCTCATTAATTCTCATGAAAGATATTTATTGTACACTGAGACTAAACTAAATCAAAGCCTCTCCTGCTTAAATGAAGTCAGAACTTTCAATACTTAGTTGGAAAAACTTTCATTTTCTGTACTCTATCACTTTCTCAAAAAAGTCAAGTCTTTTTTTAGAATGATGGTTATTTATATCCTTAACTCAAGCATGCATATCTTACTCTTGGATTTAAAACTAGAACTGAGAGTCTAGGAGAATTCTATCAAAAGTTATTAAGATTTGAGAATATGCCTAGGCCTCGGAAACTATCATGAGCATTGACTGACTTAAACCAAACAAGTTCTTGTTATTTCTCATCAAAGATACTTATTGTACACTGAAACAATGCTAACACAAAGCTTCTCCTGCATGAATAGAGTCTGAACATTTTGAATTTAGCTAAAAAAGTTTGGAAATAGGTTGTACACTTAATTGATTTAAAACATAAGATTTTAATGAAAATTCAGAATCAGTTTTGTCTAAAATCATATCAGAAGGTCTCAGCCAAGGATTTAAAGACAACAGTTGGAATTTTAGTTCTCAATTTGGTCTCAAACAAAACTTGGATCAACTGCGGTAACTTATCAGACGCAGCCCTTGTTAAGAAGGAAACCAGATAAAATGTTAGAATGGTGAACATTTTCATATGAAACTTTGTCGTGAGAGTAGCTCTGAACTAAAACAAAGCTTCTCCTGCATGAATTAAGTGTGAATTTTTTTGAATTTAGTTGAAAAAGTTTGAAATTAGGTTGTACACTGATTTGATTTGAAACTCGAGTTGTTTTTCAGTATGCTTCTTCTCTCTACTTTCATTTCATGCTACACTGACTCAAACTTGCTCACTCAACAGTTATTTCCACTCTAAGTACACACAAATAGAAAATATTCGATACAGAAAATATTCCTGTAACTTCGACAGATTGGTCGAGTCACAAGAAGATCAACACACTAAATAAAGATTAACGCTATGAAAAAAACAAAACCTCACACACTATCATGCCCTATTTTAAATGCAAAAGAAATGTAGGAAACAGAAAACGCCTGAGATAATGACAAAAACTAAATGATGTTTATTGACAAGTATTAAGAGTAGTAAGGAGGCCCCCAGGTCACCCGTCGCCATCTTGTGTCCCCAGGTAACCTGTCCTGACCTACCCTTCGGAAAGGTCAAAAAGAGGGTCACTTTTATTTTTTTAAAATTTTTTGTCAATTTTTTTGTCTATTTTTTCTGGGCGAGGTTACGATGCGAGCTCTAACCTAACTTAACCCAAGGGGTGGGTCACACCTACCCTTCCAGGCCCCCAAGTCACCTGACTGCCTGGAACCAAGGGCAACCCACTGTGCGCTTGTGTGTGTGTGCGGAGCGCCTGGTGGATAGGCAACCCGCTGCGCTCTGTCCCCAGGTCACCCGTCGCCATCTTGTGTCCCCAGGTAACCTGTCCTGACCTACCCTTCGGAAAGGTCAAAAAGAGGGTCACTATTATTTTTTTAAAATTTTTTGTCAATTTTTTTGTCTATTTTTTCTGGGCGAGGTTACGATGCGAGCTCTAACCTAACTTAACCCAAGGGGTGGGTCACACCTACCCTTCGAGGCCCCCAAGTCACCTGACTGCCTGGAACCAAGGGCAGCCCACTGTGCGCTTGTGTGTGCGGAGCGCCTGGTGGATAGGCAACCCGCTGCGCTCTGTCCCCAAGTCACCCGCGCGACTGTTTGGGTCTCACCTACCCTTCGAGGCCCCCAAGTCACCTGACTGCCCGGAACCAAGGGCAACCCACTGTGCGCTTGTGTGTGCGGAGCGCCTGGTGGATAGGCAACCCGCTGCGCTCTGTCCCCAGGTCACCCGCGCGACTGTTGGCGGGGCGGGCCTGCTTGCTGTCTCCCGTGCGCCTTATCTTACGATGGGTGACACTCAACAGCACTCGAGTAAATCGTCCAAGGGGGTGAAAACTTCGAACACAGTCATGCCTAATTTCAGGATGGACGTCCATGCCGTTAACCCCAAATAGACTTGAGAGAATTGGGGGACACCATCCACCTCCTTGAAGTTAGCATCTCTCTCAACGAGAATGAAAGGCTTGTCGCGCAGCATTATGTAATGAATGAGATGGGACTGCAAGCGGTCATAATGGCCGAGGTAGTCCTGAGTTTTGCCTGTGAGGTGGGCGGTTATTTTGGGGACCAGCCACTCCTTTTCCAGGTAGAACTCCTCGATCTCATCAAGACTGTACTCGTCTTGGAGAAGACCTTTTTTCCAGATCTGGACTGAATCTGTGGCCTGCGAGGCAACCAGTTCTTTCTGGTTCCAGTAGTTGAGCATGAAGCGGAGCGATTCCATCGTGACGACTGACGAACACATACTGATGCGTGTGACTGGAGCGCTTGCCCTTTTATGCCGCTGCGCCGCGACTGTGGCGCACCCTTTACGGACACTATTTGTACTAAGCATGCGCTGTGGAGGTACCACCTTAACCAGCACAAATTTCTCTTTTGTGTCAGTTCCTTTATGTTTTATTATTATTTTTTGTGTTTGTAAAAAACTTTTATAATTTTTTTATTTTTTAATTTTTTTTTTAATTTTTTTTTAAATTTTTTTTTTAATTTTTTTAATTTTTTTTAAAAAATTTTTAAAAAATTTTAAATTTTTTATTTTATTATTTTAAAATAAAATTTTTTTAAAAAAAATATTTTTATTTTTTCCGTTCACAACTCTTTTGCGAATGTGAATCACTAGGTAAAATGCATTTGCATTTGTGTGCGAACATGCTTTTAAACATGGTTCGTACCCGTTGATCATTTATTTTCGGATTATCAGTAAAACATGTTTTGACAAATGAACGTAGCGAAAAACCATGAGCTCGATGTACCAAGTACATGACACAGTACTGTCCACATACATTCGAGTCGATGTCTTGCAAACTCGTTGGATTGTACGTCCATTTTCGGCAGAGTCGGTCTAAAAATTTTCTGTGGAGTTTCACCACTGGTGGGAGGCCGTACGAATCCCAGTACTCACCCTCGCCGTTTTTATCAATGTAAAATGCAATCCAATGTTGGCCTGGCTTACACAGTGGGTCTGTGTTACAAATGAGTAGGGCGGGGCGCTTATGGAGTCTGCGTGGGAGTGTGTCTGCAGCGAAAACGCCTTCAAAGAAGGGCGCCACGTGTTTGTCTTTCTTCATTAAGTTTTCTAGGGTGTGTCCATCCATTTTTTAGACGTTGTAATCCACAACAACGTTTCGATTTTTATCGATTTCAATTAAGTTCTGAAATTCGGCGTAAATAATGCAGTTTATGGGCTGGGCTAGGGCCTCGCCGAACTTAACCTCAAGTCGCAGTGTGCCCTGTTTCTGTAAATTCCAGTGTGGCTCACTAGCGGACAGGTCGGGTGACAAATCGAATGCGAAAAGCGTCAAGCCCCTGGGGTAATCTTCGTATTTGATTTGATTCCCTTCGTCTTTCCAATGAACGCCTGTTCCACAAAACAATGTGTTGTATGATTCCATGTATAGTCCGTTCGGGAAATCGGGGGTCAAAGGCTGTGTGGGCACAGGGTGCCCGTCCACCATGAGACTTAGATAATTTAAATTAAAGTGTTGAAAATTGAATCCATTCCTTAAAAAATCGCCGTTATAGCTACGATTGTCAACGAACCCAATAACAATTCTTTGGGGTAACTGATTCAAAAACAGATTATCAATATTTTTATCACGGAGTCCCTGTCCGATAGTGACTGTTCGAATGTCGACACGGTTGACTGCGTATTTGGCAGGGGCCTTCTCTAGGGCCTGTGCGTGTGCGAGAAGCACAGACGGGGAAATAGTGACTTTCCTAACGAAAAGTGTAGCGTCCAGAAGCTTGATTTTTTCTGTCCCTGCAGTGGACATGAGTGTAAAGGCATCTCGATTCCTAATGAGTTTAATTCTCAATTCAACGTTATTGAGAAGGAAGTGATCTTGGTTAAAGAAATCAATGTGCAATGGACCCATCATTTCAAAGGGACGACTGCGTGCTGTGCGGGCCCTGCGCCAGGCTAGTCCTAAATTTTCTGCTCCGTCTAGGGAATCAAAGTGGCCTGGTGTATCTTGATACCAGAGCCGTTGCGTCATGTGTGACTGTTTGGCTGAACTGTCATAATTAAGCAGCGATTCGATGTAGGCGCGGTAAGGATAGGTCATACTGGAATGTGAAATCACTTTTTGGTTTAGGCTCACGTCCACTTGGCTCCAAAGCGCATGCAACGCGTAATTCACGGGAGTGGCGTCACTATTGTTTGCGGCAACAATGTCTGTCCCATCAGCGTTCACGATCTTGGCCTTAACCAGAAGAATCGTGTGTGCTGGGTCGATGTACTCGCTCCCCGCCCCGGGGATACAGAACTCAACGGTGTTGGCTGAGTCCAGTGTGGTGAGGGGCTTGTAGGGCACCCAGTGTGTGGCCTCCAGCGCTGTCTGTGTGGGTGGAACCATCCACAAGTCAAGTTCTGAACGGAGGCATTGATTTGATGCTGAATGCATGAATGCCATGTTTTTTTTTGTTTTTTTAGCTGAAATAATTGTCAGGAGCTAAGGTCTTTCTCCTTCGAGTCACTTTAGCAGAATGAGGCTTCCTTGTCGTTTTACGCCTTTTTATACGTCCAGAGCCGTTCATGCTCTCTGCTTTGCGTTTGAGTGAGCTAGCCAAGTTATCGCCGGCCTGCTGTATGTGACGCTTGGCGCTGGTCCTTAGACCTTCACCTCCAGCGATATCGGCAAGGACGTGACTGCCTGCGCGCACCGCTTCTTTCCCAACGGCTGCGGCGCCACTTCGAAGGACGGGCAGAATGGACCGAAAGAGGCCTCCTAGCCACGAGCCTACACCGTAGCCTTTCTGAAAGGCAGCGCCAGCATAATACGGGCCTGCTCCTCCCCCGGCTTGGTTTAGATAGTATTGAGTAATTAGGGTCATTTTTTTTATCGTGTTCGTTTTCGTAGGTGAACCAGTAGAGTCAAGGTTCCGAAATCAAATGCTACCAAATGCCCTTTTTGGTCTCTTATATAGCACTCGACGCTCTCAAACGATTTTGTGCTCAGATCGAAGTAGAGGGGGTGTTCAAAATGGACGACGGACATGGTTCCGTACTGGGCTTGTGTGTTGACGGGGACTGTACGTAAAAGCGGAGCCCGCGTGTGTCCGATTATTTGGTCAGTGAGAATGTCCATGTAAATAAACAACTGTTGGGTTATGCCTAAAGTTATATCAACGGGTTTCACTCCACATAGTTTCTCGTGGGCTGGGAAAGGTCCATGACCTTCGAGGCCAAGCTGTAGGGCGAGGCGCGGGGAGAAATGAATTTTCATATCGGGTCTATCGGGTAGTAAAGGGCGCAATTCAACGCGGTGGTCAGGTGTCTCTGTCAGTGGCGGGTCGCCCTCTATGTCATTGGTCAAGACTGTCAATGCAATACTAACAGCCCCCAAAAAATCGGCTTTACTGGCATAGCAACCTGGTTTGACGAAAACCGTGTCTACACTGTCTGGCGCCAGGAATGTGATCTCGTTTTCGCCCTCAGTCAACTGTGCGATAGTGTTTGGATAATGGAGCTCAATGAGGGCGGCCTGCCAATCACCATGCAACTCTACGCGATTAGCCAATTGGGTCTTAAAATTGGATGTTTTGTTTTCTGGGTATAGGTCGGGGCTCGCGTTACTCGGCAGAAAAGCGTAAAAATCCATGTTATGTTTTAATAATGTCGGAATCAAGAATCCAAGAGCGACTTTTCTCAGGGTAACCTCTCCAATGCACGAGGTGTTTTCGTTTGCTTCCTTTCCCCTTTGACTGCACTATATATGCGATTTTGAAGGCCTCGGGCTTCGTGACCTTCTGAAGTTCCATTTCATAAAACGTCCCCTCAATTGGATCCTGATCGAGATCCTCCAAGCGGTACACCGGCAGTGCATGAGGAATGACCTGAATGACCTTAAAAATTTCTTCTGACCAGTTCCAGGTATATCCCTTTTCAAACCTTTTTTTCTCTCGAGTGATGCGGACATAGTCTCCTATTTTAAACTTGGTTTTTTTATTTGTGAGTTTTAGTCCATGGTACAGGGTATTATATACCTCTAGAACCTTGTCTGCTGTCACATCCACAGGTTTCATTTTAATAGATCTGTGATAAGTATGATTGTAAGCATGGACAACCTTGTCTAGCACCCCGTCAACATAACAATAATCTCCAGTTGCGGTAAAGTACCTAAACAGTTTTGATTTTATTGTTTTTTGCCAACGCTCTACGACTGAGCATTTAATATCTGGGTTATTTGTAGAAATATATTTAATATTGTGTTTTTTCAGAAACTCCTGCACAAGTTTGCATTTAAATTCTAAACCTTTATCCGAAAAAAGACGAACAGGACGTCTCTGGGTCATTTTGAACAATGTTTCAAGCCCTTTTACAATGGAAGGGGCCGATTTATTTTTTAAAGAAATAGCCCATCCATATTTTGAAAAGACATCAATAACACATAAAACAAATGTGTGTCCCGAATTATCGTGTTTCAGTGACGTCAAGTCCGTCAAATCGGTTTGCCAGGACTCGTCTATATTATCTGCATAGGTCACATTACGTGGAAAGTTCCTTCTTGCCGGTTTGTGCAAGGTATAGGCATCTTCAGCCTGCAAATAATTTTCAATGTCTTTTTTGGGTCTCTTGGTCGCTTGCCAAAGTTTCCAAGGACCAGTGTACCCGGCAGGATGGGAAGGATCGTGATAAATTTCACCAAGTTTTCCAGACATATTTTTTGGCCGTGTTTTTCACGCTTTTTTTCTTTTTGACATGTCCCTTAACTTTTTTCTGTATTTTGCGGTGTATTTTTGGTAGAGAAATGATCCCCCCACCACTCTGACCTTTTAGTTTTTGAATCAGTTCACGTCGTGTCGAATTCCCCAATAATTCGAGAGGAATGTTCATGCGCGCCAAAACAGTGCATAGGGCCTCTGTTCCGGTTGGGTGAAAATTTTTTCTCGCCCTTGTGAGATCGGAAATCGAATCAATTAAGTTGGAATGGGGTATGACGGTATCATCAATACAGAGGGTGCCATTCGCGTCCCATGTGACGGGTGAATGACTTTGACTCAAATAATCGTAAATTCGCAAAGCCTGGCCTTTATACGTTTTCGGCACTGCAGCAGCGAGCTGGTCGCGTACGGCCGCAGCGCGCTTGTTGTCCGCATCGTCTGGCTTGTTTTGTATTTCCAAGGTGAGAGGTTTACGCGACTCTCCTGCGAAATGCAAGTATCGAGAGAGCGCCTCACTGTAATGTTTCCACTTTTCGGCATCATCAGCATACTTTTTATTTAATATGCCGTGCATTTCTGTGTCCAGACTACTCATCTGAGACTGTGGGGTCATGGTGGGCGTGTCGTGGAGTCGCGCCACCGTCTCCTGAGGGACCAGAATCATTTTCTTAACGTGATTCATGACCGAAAAAGCATTGGCAGGACTGAGGCTACAGCTGACAAAAGAAGGGGAAGAAATGAACCCCCTTTTTGAGTGAGGTACTTTCTCTTAGCGTGCCAACCCTCTCCGCGTTGCGCTAGGCGCCTGAAATGGTTTCTGTACTTTTTAAGCTGAGATTTTTGGGTTGCTGAGAGAGCGATGTTCCCCGATAATAAATTATCAGCTATTTCACAAAGTGAAAAAATAAGTGCTTTATCCGCGTGTTGCAGAATAGCCTTGCTTAACTTGGGCTTCGCTGACTTGAGCACTTCAAGGAGGGCCTTATGCGTGTGTGCAGAGACCGGCATCGGAGCTCGCTGCGGGACCCGCTCTGGCGCGCCGGCCAACACAGCCACTGTGCGAGAGAGAGGTCCGAGAAAGCCGAACGTCCCGATAGGCATGTGCCGAGGTTAGCCGACTGTTGCCGAATGCACCGGGCCAAACGGGACCCGTTTGGGTGGCAAGCTCGCTGCGAGCCCGCCCGGGCCCGGGCTGGGCAGGGCTGCCGCTGCCACCAGCCAGCCAGCCGCGGCTGCGTGCGAGCGTGCGGGCCGGCCCGGCGGCCCGGCCGGGCCGGCCCGAGGCGAGGCGCTAGCAGCAGCAGCGCTGGCCAGCTGATCGGTCCGCCCCATCCCCTTTCCCTCTCACCGACACACACACATCGCCCGCCATTCATTTCGCGCTGACAAGACGGCAACAAAAACACCTGTGCTGGTCGCGGTCACTCTGCTATTGTCGTCGCAGACAGTTGGGTTCACGTTCACAGTGTACGGCGTGAATAATGGAAAACAATACTAATAGTGAGAGTGGGGGTGGAAGTGATGAGGACGAGGTTTTGGAGCAAGAACAGCGAGGTGACAAAGATGCTGGAGCTGGAGGAGGAAGTGGTAGTGCTACAAGGAAGACACCGCGGCGGCAGACGAACAAGGAAAGGGAGGTCGAGAAGCAGGAGGTCCGGGACAAAGTGAAGAATGGGGAGTATCAGTTGGCGCCCCAAGCACAAGCCAGTTATAGTACCTGCTGGGATCTATTTGAACTTGTATTGGATAAGGAAGGCAAGAAGACGAAGTGGGTCCACTGCAAGAAGTGTGACGACTTTGTCAAGTGGTCAGGTACGGTAATTATTTTTCGTAACAGCGAAAGTGAGGCAGGGCGGGCAGCAGCAGCATTGCAATGCGTGTGCACTGTTGTGAGCACGTGTGCCATTTAGGTTGGGGTTGGGGGCGGCATAGGGCAGGCGTAAACGTCAAAGGCGTGGGTGGCGGCGTGGCGTGCCTCTGGCTCGTTCGTCGCATCGTGGTGGCGCGCACGCCGACCTTCGCGTCGACACGGGGCACCGGTGTCCTCCGCACCGTGGCGGCGCGCGCGCGGTGCGCGTCCACGCCCACCTTCGCGTCGTCTGGGACATCGGCGGCGTCCTGCGCACCGTGGTGGCGCGCACGCCGACCTTCGCGTCGACACGGGGCACCGGTGTCCTCCGCACCGTGGCGGCGCGCGCGCGGTGCGCGTCCACGCCCACCTTCGCGTCGTCTGGGACATCGGCGGCGTCCTGCGCACCGTGGTGGCGCGCACGCCGACCTTCGCGTCGACACGGGGCACCGGTGTCCTCCGCACCGTGGCGGCGCGCGCGCGGTGCGCGTCCACGCCCACCTTCGCGTCGTCTGGGACATCGGCGGCGTCCTGCGCACCGTGGTGGCGCGCACGCCGACCTTCGCGTCGACACGGGGCACCGGTGTCCTCCGCACCGTGGCGGCGCGCGCGCGGTGCGCGTCCACGCCCACCTTCGCGTCGTCTGGGACATCGGCGGCGTCCTGCGCACCGTGGTGGCGCGCACGCCGACCTTCGCGTCGACACGGGGCACCGGTGTCCTCCGCACCGTGGCGGCGCGCGCGCGGTGCGCGTCCACGCCCACCTTCGCGTCGTCTGGGACATCGGCGGCGTCCTGCGCACCGTGGTGGCGCGCACGCCGACCTTCGCGTCGACACGGGGCACCGGTGTCCTCCGCACTGTGGCGACGCGCAGCGCGGCCATGCCATGCTGACCTCGGCGCGTCCACGGCCACCTTCGCGTCGTCTTGGACACCGGCGTCGTCTGCTCCTCTGCACCGATGTTGCACCGGTGGGTGACGTGCACGAGTAAAACACATAGTTATATTTTGCACCTGACCATTTAAAAAAACTCGCTTTCTTGCATTTCGCACGCACGTCGCCCTGCTGTTGCTGTCCGCGACGGCCGCAGCTGTCTGATGAATTCACTGGTCTTTTTTTAACCAGCCTTCGCTTTACCTTTATTGTGTTTTTTTGTTTAGGCACGTCACTCCTGAACAGGCACACTTGTCGCCTTATCAAGCAAGGTAATACTACTATCTTGGTGAAGGCTCCTCTCCCTGCCAAAAAGGCAGCAAATGATGCTGCCGCTGAATTTGTTGTGATGGACCTGCGCCCCCTTGGTGTGGTTTCTGGTGACGGCTTCAAGGCGTTGGCACAGGAATTGATCCTGATAGGAGACCAGTACGGCAAGGTAGACGTGAACAGTCTGATGGGTGATCCGAAAACCCTCACAAGGCGCATTAAAGGGCTGGCTGGAAACGAGCGAGAAAGGCTGTTCCCTAATGTTGTAAAGGCTGCAAAAGCGGGGGAACTTTCATGCACCGTGGATTCATGGACAGAGGGTAACAAGAAAAGGTGTGTGGTGTCATGCAACGTTATGTATCCCGCAATTAACCCAGAAACCAAAGAGTTAGAAGCGGCAACAAAAGTGTTTTTCACGAAGAAATTCCCTACTGGTGTCTCAAAAAATGCTGACAATTTAAGAAATTTTGTGTTTGAAAATTTTGAAGAGCGAGGAATTCAATCAGAAAAAGTGAAAACCATCAGGTTTGTGACAGACGGCGAGGCCGCTCTTGTTAATGCTTTGGCGGAATGTGAAAGAAACTATTGCATGGCACATGGGTTAAATATTGTTTACACTCATGCCACTTCCCCTAGCCACAAGGAATTTAAAAGTTTGACAACAGGGGCAATTATAGTGGCAGACCAAGTCTACATTATTGTGGAAAATTGCCGCAAGCTGCGCACCTCAAAGGCAGGACAAGCCTCCATCAAGCAGGCCAAGCTGATTTTTCCAACAGAGTTTTCTACAAAATCTCGTGTTGTTTTTGTCTCCAAAAATTTCCAAAAGGTAAAGTTTAAATAATGAACTCTGGTAATATCATCACAGGTAAAACTAAGGCTAAACGTTACACCTTTCTTCAAGCATACTGGCGCTTACGCTTACGGCCTTCTTGGAGCATACAGGAGCAAAACCACCCTATTCCTCCTATCTAAAATGCATGGGGAAGTTTTCTCTGTACACGCTTCAAGAAAGGCGTACGACCAGTACGCCCTTATTGAAGCGTAATGTTACGCCTTACTTTTACCAGTGATCTGACATTAAATGTGCTACTCCATTGTTTTCAGCCAGTGCACCTACGTCACATTCTTTTATTTTATTTTCAGATCCAAACTGTGCTGACCAAGGGTAAAAAGGAAGCGTGCCTGGAGCCTCTGGACGTTGGAAAATTGAACGACCTTGCTCAATTTCTAACGGATCTGGAGCTGGCTGTTGGCCGCGTTGGAAATGTGAAGGGAACAGCTTTGCCCGCGGTCGAAAAGCTATGCGAAGATAAGGAGGGAGACAGTGACTTCCTTAGCGAGCTACGGGCTAACCTTCGAGCCAATGAGAGTATAAAAGTGCTCAAATTCCTCAAGCTCAAAGAGGCGTGCAGCAACCTAGTCACATATCTCAAAGCCTCAGGGCGTATTGATGAGCTGAGCAAGACTCCAAAGCAATGCATGGATGTACGCTGGAACAGCACTTTTACGATGCTGAAGTCAATCTATGAGATATACGACGAGGTGAGTCGCTACACATGCCACTGTGGGCCGCACTCAGGAGTTCAAAATTCTAAACGCGGTTTGAGCTCCAGAGTCGCTAAATGGGACTCGAGCCGAACGTGTGACCCCACCAATGGATTGCTCTCCGAACGAGGAATCGATAGGTGGGGTCACACGTTCGGTTCGAGTCCTGTTTAGCGACTCTGCAGCTTCTCAAAACGCGTCTAGAGTTTTGGCCACCTGCGCCGGTCTTCTGGCCCACGGCACGGCCACGCCACGGCCTTTTCCCACTGTGCATGCCCTTTGGGCCGTGAAAGGAAAACGTCGCGCTTTTAGAGGCTACCCCCTCTGCTCCCCTTTTCCTAACGCTTGACGTGTTGTGTCCAATAATCTCTATTTTCTTCTGTTTCAGTTGACAGCGCTCGTGGGCATAGAAAGGATGTCTGGTATTAACAAAGACCAGCTCAAGCAATTCATAGACCTTCTTAGCCCACTCAAGGATGTCACTGATAAAGTACAGGCAAAGAAAAAGGTCACATCCTCTCAGGCCTTGGTGGGGTTCGCCATTCTGAAAGATGCCTTTGCTCCGAAAGCTCACGACTCAAGTGAAATCATGGTTCTGAGGAAACGACTGCTCCAGGAATTAGTCACTGTAATTAAACTCAATGACAGTCACTACATTGCCACCTTCCTGGATCCGTCCTACCGGTCTCTGAAGAATCTGATGACACCTGAGGAAAAGAGACAGGTAAAAGAATGCAGTCCCGGCAATGTTATTCAACGAATGTGACGTCATATTCGTTTGAATGTGAATTTTGTCACGTTCGTTTGAATACGATGTCACATTCGTTTGGACGTGACACGGCCGTTTAATTAGGATGTCATATTCGTTTGAACGTGGATCAACATTCAAACGAATGTGACATCATATTCAAACGAACGTGACAAAATTCACATTCAAACGAATATGACGTCACATGCATCGAATAACAGCGGGGTGCAGTGCAGTCTTTGCCTTGGCGCGGTGGGGTGGGGGTAGTCCACTCGCGGCTGCGGCTTCTAGTATCGATGTGTTTATGGGTTCATGGCAATTGCAGGTTCATGACAAGGTCCGGGCCGAGATATCTCGGCTCCCTCCCATGGAGGAAGCTGAGGTGGATGATCCCTCTGTGGCTGCAGAACCGGGACCCTCTTCAGCTTCAGCGGCATCCACCACCACTGCCACCACTATCGATGACAAGTACGCCGCCTTTCGGGATGACGACGACACTGACGAGGTGTTCGACGAGGTCCAGGCGTACCTTGACGAACGAAAAGGGACCTACGACCCGGAGAAGCCCTTGGTCTGGTGGCAGAGCCGAGTAAGTTAAGTAGGAAATTGGAGCGAGCGGGTTGGCGTTGGCGGCGGGGGAAGGGAGGGGGGACTCTGGTAGCGAACGGAACAGTTATAGCGTAGGAAATACAATTAGGTCCAGAAAATTTTTATCACAATTTTAGCGATGCAAATGCAACATAAATTATTTTTTTTTAGCGCCTGTCGTCTCAGGATAGTTTCGTCGCTCTGTCTCTCTCGCACCCCTAAGGGACGCCCCATGAGTGCGAGAGAGACAGAGCGACGAAACGATCCTTCGGAATCCGGCGGCTGCAGTGCAGGCTGCCGGACACGGGCGGGGAGGCAATCATTATCAATCCCACTGTCGCTTGCGTGCGTACCCTGCACCCGGCCCCGGCGCCGCTGACTTGCTCGGCCGGGAAAACTATGTCGTCAAAATATGTCCAGTCACCTTCACACTAACTGACTATGTAGGCTTTTATGCATACGCAACGTACGAAATTAAACATGCGTTACGTTGCGCATAAATTTGTGCGTAACAATGCACGATTTACTGCATACCCACGCACAAAATCGTGCATTGTCGCGCACAAATTTGTGCGCAAAGTAACGCATGTTTTATTTCGTACGCGGGCGCGCATATAAACCTACATATAGTCAGTGTGTTAAATAGAGAAACTTCAAGTTTCATTCTATTCATTTCCCATCTTTTTCTTCATTTGTTTTGTAACCCAGCTTCTTGTTTTGTTTTCAGGCTGACAAGTTTCCGAAACTGTACCGTTTGGCGCGGAAGTACTTGTGCATCCCAGCTTCTAGTGCTGAGAGTGAGCGCACTTTCAGCACTGCCGGCTGGGTGCTCAACAAAAGACGAGCCAATCTGGAGTTAAATACAGTGGACGACATGCTGCTGCTGCATGGGAACACGAGAGAGGACCTGAAGAGGCGGCTCAAGTCTGTGCCGTCAGAATTTGATCCACCCCCTTCCAAGAAACGAAAAAAAAATGCTAAGCCTTAAGCCAATTAATGGCAAAATCTGAATTTTTTTTTATTATTTGATATAAAGTTTATTTTAATTTTATTTTTAATGTTGATCTTTGTTGCATATAGTATATGTATGTATATATATAATATGTATGTTTACATGATATGGAATAGATAGTGACTGCAGGTTGCAGTATCACGCAGTATCAATGCAATGGTCGTTTTATTATGTGTAGTTTTTATTCCATCCTGGCTGATACGGACACAGACAGAGGCGAAATAGAGCATTGAATTACGTAGCTTTTCGCGGCCACACATACTCTGCTCCTGCTCTGCATGTGCACTACTGCATCCAGATTCCCGATTCTCCCTTCCCCCTTCCCTCTCCCTCCCACCTACGCCTACGCCTACCTAGCAAACGACAAAGGCGGCGGCGATCGCGCCCGCGCCGGGGTACAAATTATCAGCCACTTCGAGCCCCTCCGTCCCTCCCTATCCCAATCCAGGTTCCTTGGGGGAAGTGGGCGATGTCGCCAATGGCGGCGTCGCCGTCGGCCTTCCCTGGAGCCCTGGAGCGGAGCGGCGAAGCCGCCTGAATAAAAAGGTAGGCAACAAGTCCCACTTTGCCACTACTGTAAGTACGCACTTTTGCGACATCGGACCCCCCCCCCCCTCTCCTCTCTTCCGAACCTTTCTGGCTGGATCAACCCTTCACTGAGCATGGTGGGCGCTTGCCGCCGCTGGTTACCAGAGCAGAGCCCCTCGGGGGCTGGGCCCAAGGCAGGGGCAGGGAAGGGAGGGAGTAGGGAGGGTACGGAGTACGGACGGGGCGCGGGGCGGCGCTTTCAGATGCAGCCGAGCCAAGCCAGTCCAGTGCCGGCGCATGCGGCACGGCACGGTACGGGCACGGACAGCTGCCGCCCTACCCCTCCCCTCCCTACCTTTCAGCTCCGCCCGCGTCTGAGTGTCCGCTGTGGCGTCTGTCCGTCTGCTGCGGCTCTGGTCTGGCTCGGCTCTGCTGCTGCTGCCTGCTGCTGGGCGGCGGCGGCGGCGGCCGGCTGGCTGGCCCCCGCCCGTACCTCACCCCACTTGGGAGAACGGGTCCCGTTTAGGCAGGCGAGTCCCAGCGAGCAAGCTCGAGCAAGACGAAGCGAACGCGGGTCGGGTCGGACCGAGCTCGGCTGGGCGGGCGGGCGGGCTCGGCCGGGCAGCAGACGGGCACGGATGCCGGTCTCTGCGTGTGTGCACGAGGAGCCATCATTGAAAAATGGTTTAATAAGGGCCTTCCATGTCTCTTTTATACTTATTTTTTGGAATGTAAATGACACAGGACTCGTCCGGGAAAATCTTGGTTCGAATCCTGAGGTGATCCCTTTGTTTTGGTTTGAAATCGAACAGAATGTAGGTGTGTCCCACCTTGGTGGCGTCCTCATACGCCTCGAGCAAGGCGCGCCAGTTGGTCGGGTCCACTTGTAGACAAAATGTCCGAATTTGGGCTAAATCTCGCGATGTCTTGAACAAGACAATGTAGTGGGCGTTCAGACTGATTTGTCGCATGCCGTCCGGAAACAAGCATTGACTCAGAAAGAAAATGGACAAATTTCGATGGCTTGAGCCCTTGATGTAAAATTTAAGGAGTTCTTTGTTGTGATTTTTAATTTCGTCCATAAAATCATCGATAATCAATAACTTAGGCCCTTGGCCGGGAGGGTGGTCGTCTAACTGGGGCAGTTCCTGCCGAAAATCTACGATAGCTTTGAGATCCTCGTACAGAGGTTGCCATTCAGAGTAATAAAAAATGATTTGGTCGAAAGCGGTGCTAAACATAACCTCTCTATGTTCAATCATTCGTTTCATGAAAAAGGTTTTCCCTGCTCCTGTCCCGCCCACGACGAGCGCCGTACAGGGGTGCTGAAAGGACAAGTCCATTGTTGTAGTAAATGAGCGAGAAGGCACTACGCATCGCCTTTTATATCATTTTCTAGCGGGGCGTGTCTGGCAGCGCTGCTGCATGGTGAAACTCGAGCCATAGGCGTGCGTTTTTGGCAGCGCACGCGGGGCGGCGCGGGGCGGCGCGGGGGCGGCGCGGGGCGGCGGCGCGGGGCGGCGGCGCGGGGCGGCGCGGGGCCGGGCGCGGGGGCGGCGCGGGGCCGGGCGCGGGGCCGGGCGCGTTTTCCATCTCGGCGCGACGAGAGCGCCGCGCGGGTGGACGCGTTTCGTCACGGCGCGACGAGAGCGCCGCCGGGCTACGTCACAAAAAGTACTGGATGGTAATGCACTGGGGCCTGACCAGCTCCCCTGCTCCGGTTGGGCCTGCCTGCTTCTCCCTTGCGCTAATCTCTCTCTCTCTCCCCGGCGGGGCGAGAGTGCGTGGAGCGCGCCGGGCTTGACGACAGTCCAGGACTGCCGCCGCCACCAGGGGCACTCACACACACTCTCTTACTGAGCCGGGGCGGGACGCCCAGTGGGACGCCCAGTGGGTAGGCAACCCTCTGCTCAGCTGTGCTGAACGGGCCGGCCTGCTTCTCCCGTGCGCAAGTTCTGGCACTTCTCAGTGCTCCATGAGGTTGCTCAAGGCTTCGAGGACTTCCTGGTCGTCCTCATCCTCATCCCCATGGGCATTGAAGCCATGTGGCACGGTTCTGGCCATGTCCACACGGCGCCGCTTCGTGTTTTTAGCTTGCCATGTTTTAGCACTGGGCCGCGTCACCACTTTCCATGCAGGTAATCGAACTATTTGCCTTTCGATAGGGATGGCAATTTTGTTCTTTTCTCTCAACACCATGGCTTTAAGGTTCTCAAAAGTGACAATGTCGTGACATGAGGTGTTAATGCTCACACCTCTTACTTTAATGCAGACTTTGATATTCTGTAAGTCTCCTTTCACTGCCACTTTGTACCCATAGTTTTTGGGCCCTCCTGCACAGAATTCCGTGATAAACGAGCCGGGTCCGTAATCTTGTTCAATTTGATTGGTCAAGGCCCCGAGGTGGCTTCCGTACGGGAGACCCGGTTCTCCTGGGCGTCTAATATATGCTATAGAATCTGTGTCCATGTACAGAGCGTTCTGTTGAACTATGTCCAAAAACTGATAGAGGTGGAGGCGTCCGAAACAAGTCGTGAAACTGGCGATAAGCAGCGATGATGTAGGAAGAGAAACATCACTATCTTCCACTGGTTTCCAAGACACTTGAAGACAGTCTTCTCCAAGCGGGACAAGACTTTGCACAATTTTATCTGGATCTGAGACTAACTGCATTAGTTCTGCGTAGTCATAAATAAGTTGAGTTTTCGGTCTTAAAGTCTTTTCACCGAACTTTCCCCAGAAACTATTCAGTATTAATTTGGATAAAGTGCGAAGGGCTGGATTGCTCTTCACTTTTGCAGGATCAATGGATACGCCGTCGTTTTGACGGACATCGTCAACGAACTTTTGTTTTGCCTCGGGAGTGGTACACTCAGGGGGCCAGCCACTGGCCTGTAGTTTTAGTGCCATAAAACACCGAACGTACGCAGATAGAAGGCCATCCTCCCCCGTGTCTGCATTGTATTGCATAGTTCCGGGATATTGATAAACCTCATGCACAGCCACCCGGGGTGGCTCGCTACACCGACCCCTGTTTTGACCGACCCCCCTTATTTCCCGTCTTTTTTGGTCCGAGCCCGTTTTTTTTTCCACCGACCCCTGTTTTTTTGTTTTTTTTACCGACCCCCTTTTTTTTCCAAAATGTCAAAAAAAAAGTACACCGACCCCATTTTTGACCGACCCCTTTTTTTTTTCGTGAATCTTTCCGAAATAAGCAATCATCCTCGTCAACTGTCTCTGTGTGCGTTGGAGACCGCCCGCTCGATTTCTCATACCTACACGTATGATAAACACAACATGCAGATGTCACCTATTGTAAGGAAAGTTACCCTAATACGCCGTTACGCGTTAAAACACAGCAAAAATTAGCACTCAGCCTAAAGAGGTCCTGCCGCGTTCGATAGTGTTGTCAGAAACGCAGTCCGTGAGGTTTATCAAAGTGAAAGCCAAGATTTATGAACAATTTAATGCAGTCTCGGTAAAAGCGCCCGAACAGTAGGCAGACCTTTGAACTCCTACACTCAAGTGGCTGCCTACGCACACCAGTGTTGTGGTCGAAACCATTCCATGGCACAACAGGCGCCTCACAGAGCACACCAGCCGGAAAGAGATCTTTGGCTAAGAGCTTCAGACCACCGCCACCATGGCACATAGGCCAAAAAGTGCGTCGTCCGGGACGGACACAGCGTCGACGTGCACCTCATCGACAGGAAAACCCGCCGCGCCGCGCTCTCCCGGACACACGCCCCGCGCCGCTGAGGCCAAGGAGAGCGTCCTCCGGGAGGGAGGGCGTTGACGCGCACGTCATCGACGGTGGGAGTGTCCCATTACAGTCAACTGTTTATCTATCATTTTGCTGCATGCCGCCGATTGCGCACCGCGGTCCGAATGGAGCCCCGCGAGGTACCCAACCCACGCGAGACGCTACCTACCTGGTTGCCTTCCTCGGCCTCCGCAGGCGTTTCAAGGAGAGGCAGGCGGCCCGGGCACCAGCCGCGTGATTTTGAAGGACCGTTGCGGCTAGAGTTGAGGAATGGGCTGGCCCATGGGCTGAGCGGCTGCGGCGGCAGAGACCGCTCGTCTCGCTCCGGTGACTACTGCTGCAGCCGATACCGCCGCCGTGGGCTGGCCCATTCCTCATCTCTAGTCGCTGCTCTCTTGCATTCGTCGGGTGCCCCATTGCGGTGCGAGAGAGAGAGAGAGAGAGAGAGAGAGAGAGAGAGAGAGAGAGAGAGAGAGAGAGAGAGACGAAACGACTTCTCGAAGTCACTCCGCAGCGTTCTTCTCGATTCAGACTTGTTTAAAGTGTCCCATTTCATCTCGTTGTAAGTATCTGCGCCCCTCTTACCCATGGCATGCTTTGACAGCTTGTTCCCCTCTGGGTTGGAGCCCTTGCGTGCAGTGCAGCCCACTGATTTAAGCAGGCTGCTTGTGCCGCAGGGGTCTCACATGGGGAGAGTTGGCCCAGGTGAGTCATGCCGCACATGTGACGCGCACTGGACCTCGCACTGCTCTATAGCTACGGCAGGCGCCGTCACATCGCCTGCGTGCTTCAAACTTACGCCGCAATCTTCCTCGTATCCGAACCCGATGCACTGTCGTTACCCGCTTACTCGAGACTTCGCCATCCGCATGCGTTTGGCACGTCACCGCTTCATCGCAGCACAGCCACAGTGTCGTTTTCTAATTACTCCTGCCAACTGTTCCAGGCTGAGTCATTATGAGAGACTGGTTCGGCACGTTCGCCGCAACAATCTCCACAGGACATTTGCCGCCAACGTCCACTGGAACCCACACCCTGGATGGTTTAGGCATACCCGCGCTGTGATGAGAGGCGTCGCCACCAGGATTGGAGCTGACTTGTAAGATCACTGGTACTTTGACAGAGTGGCGTATGTCCACTTCATCACCGAAACTGCTATTATTTTTGAAGACTTTTGGGTCCGCCCTGCCAAGGAATAAAACCACCAGTGTGAACGATTTTGAGTTTAAGGAGCAGATCAGGACTTACAGAAGAAAGTAAATAAATGGTTAGGCCTTTTGGTTCAACAGAATAGAGCGAAGCTGCAACGGCAATGACTGCTAAGTAGGCTTATTTTAAGGATCGTTGCCGTTGCAGCTTTGCTCTATTCTGTTGAACCAAAAGGCCTAACCATTTATTTACTTTCTTCTGTAAGTCCTGATCTGCTCCTTAAACTCAAAATCGTTCACACAGGTGGTTTTATTCCTTGGCAGGGCGGACCCAAAAGTCTTCAAAAATAATAGCAGTTTCGGTGATGAAGTGGACATACGCCACTCTGTCAAAGTACCAGTGAGATGTGACATTTCTTTTTTTCAAACCGACTAGGAAGGTAGCCAGCTCAACGCGTGTCCCTCCCACTGCCATTGTGTCGCCTCACCGGTGCACGCTCGCACCACTGGGCGCGACGCCGCGGCGACGGCTGGCCACGCGACAACCGACCTTAAATTCGACGGCCCAATCATCATATTTCTCCCTGTATCAACCTTCGTCCATCTTCGTGTCAAAAGCTCCTCGTGTTGTTGCAGATCGGAAAAGCGCGTCACCCTGCCTCGCCCAGCGTCAGCTCACGTCGGCGTCGAGCGCCTAATCAACCCAGGAGCCCACGAGCTCCAGAGTGGCAACCACAATATCGCGTCTGCCCGCCACTCCACGGAATGTCCAAAAGGCAGCACAATTTCCTTCTTCAATGTGCCTAGTGAATTTTTCAGAGCGCTCTTTCCCATAGGCAAGCCCAGTGCACTCTATCCCTCCACCACCGCAGCAGTCCCCCACAAGGTGGTCACTGGTCACCTTCATGGTGGCGCCCAGAAGGCGGCGCGGAAATGGAGCGCGCCGCCCACTCCCGGCCGCACACGCCCCGCGCCGCCTCCACGGCGCCCAGCCTGAGCCAGTGTCGTCCGGGACGGACGGCGTCGACGCGCACCTCATCGACGCCAGAGCGCGCCGCCCCGCGCCGCCTCCACGGCGCCCAGCCTGAGCCAGTGTCGTCCGGGACGGACGGCGTCGACGCGCACCTCATCGACGCCAGAGCGCGCCGCCCCGCGCCGCCTCCACGGCGCCCAGCCTGAGCCAGTGTCGTCCGGGACGGACGGCGTCGACGCGCACCTCATCGACGCCAGAGCGCGCCGCCCCGCGCCGCCTCCACGGCGCCCAGCCTGAGCCAGTGTCGTCCGGGACGGACGGCGTCGACGCGCACCTCATCGACGCCAGAGCGCGCCGCCCCGCGCCGCCTCCACGGCGCCCAGCCTGAGCCAGTGTCGTCCGGGACGGACGGCCCCGACGCGCACCTCATCGACGCCAGAGCGCGCCGCCCCGCGCCGCCCCGCGCCGCCCCGCGCCGCCTCCACGCAGCCCAACCTGAGCCAGTGTCGTCCGGGACGGACGGCCCCGACGCGCACCTCATCGACGCCAGAGCGCGGCGCCCCGCGCCGCCCCGCGCCGCCTCCACGCAGCCCAACCTGAGCCAGTGTCGTCCGGGACGGACGGCCCCGACGCGCACCTCATCGACGCCAGAGCGCGGCGCCCCGCGCAGCCCCGCGCCGCCCCGCGCCGCCCCGCGCCGCCCCGCGCCGCCCCGCGCCGCCCCGCCCCGCCCCGCCCCGCGCCGCCCCGCGCCGCCCCGCGCCGCCCCGCGCCGCCCCGCTCCGCCCCGCGCCGCCCCGCCCCGCCCCGCGCCGCCCCGCGCCGCCCCGCGCCGCCCCGCGCCGCCCCGCGCCGCCCCGCGCCGCCCCGCGCCGCCCCGCGCCGCCCCGCGCCGCCCCGCGCCGCCCCGCGCCGCCCCGCGCCGCCCCGCGCCGCCCCGCGCCGCCTCCACGCAGCCCAACCTGAGCCAGTGTCTTCCGGGACGGACGGCCCCGACGCGCACCTCATCGACGCCAGAGCGCGCCGCCCCGCGCCGCCTCCACGGCGCCCAGCCTGAGCCAGTGTCGTCCGGGACGGACGGCGTCGACGCGCACCTCATCGACGCCAGAGCGCGCCGCCCACTCCCGGACACACGCCCCGCGCCGCCTCCACGGCACAGATTGTTTGAACATGTGTTTACTTAACTTTGTGGTATAGTGTTACAGAAATTGGGTCAAATCCAAAGTCTTCCTGATGGACTTCTATTGTTTTTCCTCTCTTCAGTCGCATCCTACAGTATCTACTGATCTTAATTTATACTGCTATAGTTTAAAGAAGCATATGGACATTGTATGCAACAATACAAAGATGGCATTTGCAGTGTTTTTTTTCCTGCCACTCAACTTCAATGCAATTTTTGATATTGGTGTGCGAGTGTTTGTGTAGGTGAATGAAGAACAAATACCAGATTTAGCTTTTAATGCTCTCCGACTTGTATGTGTACTAACATTGTAACAAATAAGCAAATGTACAGTAACAGATAGAATCCTTTTTTTCAGTTTGCGCTAAGATCGTATTATCATATGAACCCGTCCAACTTGATATGGCTCAGATAAGTTCACACCTTTACGATACCCTGGTTCACACAGATCATTATATTCAGCGTTTTCAGAGGTGCCTGGAGGAGCATCTTTATTTGGAAATAAAGCAAGTACCTATTGATTACAGTTTCAAAAAATTTAATCTATTATTTAGAAGCTTGATGTTGAGTTGTTCGATCCATATTTGAGAAATGCAAGTTCCGCATGTAAGTAAATACTTCAAAACTGAGAGTTAATAAACTTAACTAAAAATCACAGAAGAAACCTAATTGAAAATAGAATATCTTCTTTAAAGCAACTTTTCTCCACCTGTATAAAAAAAAGAGAAAATAATTGAATGCACCATCAGAAAGTGGATTTCATTGTCAAATACAACAAAAAGAATGCATACCGTAAGCAGAGCTTCCATCGGTTGCGCCGATAGGAGTCCCCAGCCGACGTCAGTAGTGGTTTTCTGAAATTTGTGAGAGTCGTATTAGGCATCTTCTTAATTGCAATAAATCCACAACCCACGTACCAGGTAATGTGGGATCCCATAATAGTAGACAGTTATTACTCTTGTTTAAGTGCCATCAAAAAGAAAATCAATTGTAAAACAGGCCAAGGTGGAATCACAAACTGCATTCAATAAACAAACTGATGGAGACCAAGCTATTTTGACAGACTGTAGCCCATCAACCTACCAGGTGCACACCCTGCGTCATGAACCAAAATTCACCCTTTATCAGCGTTCCACGCGCGACGGCGAAGCTTTGGCATCTGTCGTGGTGGTGTTTGGTGTCCTCTCCCGAAGAAGTTCGCACATGGGCAACACGTCTACTTCCATCGTGGCTCCGAGTGCAGTCAAGTGCACTGACAATGAAAGAGTCATAACCAGGACAAGACTTTTAAGTGAGGAACACATTAACACCCAAATTTCGGTAAGGATTATTCATCGCCCAAATACGGGTAATAGAATGTAGCTCGCCCAAAATTTGGTATTGATCAAGACTCTTTCACTCCCACAGTAAAATCAAAGCAAAACGTCCCATAGTGCAAGTCCCAAGGCGGTTGCGTTAACACTACCACGGCGGCAGCGCGAAGGCTCCCACGCTGGCAGTCCTTTCCCACGGCGGCAGCGAGAAGGCTCCCACACTAGCAGTCCTATCCCACGGCGGAAGTCAACTCCCACGGCGGCGGCGCGAGGGCTCCCACGCTGGCGGTCCTTTCCCACGGCGGAAGCGCGAAGGCCCCCACGCTGGCAGTCCTTTCCCACGGCGGAAGTCAATTCCCACGGCGGCTGCCTAAACACTCCCACGGCGGCAGCGAGAAGGCTCCCACGCTGGCAGTCCTTTCCCACGGCGGCAGCGCGAAGGCTCCCACGCTGGCAGTCCTTTCCCACGGCGGCAGCGCGAAGGCTCCCACGCTGGCAGTCCTTTCCCACGGCGGCAGCGCGAAGGCTCCCACGCTGGCAGTCCTTTCCCACGGCGGCAGCGCGAAGGCTCCCACGCTGGCAGTCCTTTTCCACGGCGGAAGTCGATTCCCACGGTGGCTGCCTTAAAACTCCCACGGCGGCAGCGAGAAGGCTCCCACGCTGGCAGTCCTTTCCCACGGCGGAAGTCAACACTCCCACGGCGGCGGCGCGAAAGCTCCCACGGCGGCGGTGCGAAGGCTCCCACGCTGACAGTCCTATCCCACGGCGGCACCGCGAAGGCTCCCACGCTGGCAGTCCTTTTCCACGGCGGAAGTCGATTCCCACGGTGGCTGCCTTAACACTCCCACGGCGGCTGCGTTAACACTCCCACGCTGTGAGTTGTTTCCCACGGCGGCAGCGCGAAGGCTCCCACGCTGGCAGTTGTTTCCCACGGCGGAAGTCAACTCCCACGGCGGCAGCGCGAAGGCTTCCACGCTGGCAGTCCTTTCCCACGGCGGCAGCGCGAAGGCTCCCACGCTGGCAGTCCTTTTCCACGGTGGAAGTCGATTCCCACGGTGGCTGCCTTAACACTCCCACGGCGGCAGCGAGAAGGCTCCGACGCTGGCGGTCCTATCTCGCGGCGAAAGTCAACTCCCACGGCGGCAGCGCGAAGGCTCCCACGCTGGCGGTCCTTTCCTACGGCGGCAGCGCGAAGGCTCCCACGGCGGCGGTGCGAAGGCTCCCACGCTGGCAGTTGTTTCCCACGGCGGAAGTCAACTGCCACGGCGGCAGCGCGAAGGCTCCCACGCTGGCAGTCCTTTTCCACGGCGGAAATCGATTCCCACGGTGGCTGCCTTAACACTCCCACGGCGGCAGCGAGAAGGCTCCCACGAAACATTGCGCCACTAACACCTTCGAAAAGATGGAACGCTGCGAAGTTGCGTGTATGATGCACCGGAGGTTCGCCTGCTCCTGCTGTACCTGGAAGAAGAGTTGTGCTCCCACACCGAAACTCGACGCCGGTGTCTGGCATACTGCTACACAAGAAAACACATTAAAATTAGTGTTTTTGGTCTGTTTTTTTTTTTAATTGGTTAACGTAAAAGTGGCTTGTGATCTACAATTTTGTTTAGATATTTGCAACAATATTCCACCTTGACCTGTTGAATGCAATAACGAATTGAGGAACGCGCCGTTTTAAATGCTTACAAAGTGGATAAGCAATGCAACATTGCAAAAAGTGCACCGAGGTGCAAAATGAATTTTGTCAAAATTCGAACAGGTTGTGCGATTAATGGATGTCACACTAGTCGCATTTCCGCTATTTATCTGTGAGTGTGAATAGACGACCGACAACCCCTCACACCGGTAGTGCACACAAAAATGTCCCCACAAATACTTGTGCATATGAGATACTAATCCATTTCAATAAATACACCCAACTGCGCAGTGGCTCAATTGTAGGTAGAATTGCCTGAAACAAAAATGCATTTTTCTGTTTAATAAGTACCAATGCAGTAAAAAGGTACATGATCCCTAAATTTGCAAACACACATGCTCAACAAACCAAGTTTGTGATAGGTAATAGTGGTTATTTGATGTTGGACTGCACTACAATGGTCGAGTTTCAGTCGCCAAATTACAGGCTGCCCAGAAAAGGGGTTTGAAACTACTTGTGAAACTAAGGCTTTATTCTTGACTAATGTTTGTGCCATTTTCAAGCAAATTTTTACCAATATACATATTTTGGAAACCCCGTGCCAGTCCTCTCAATACCAAAACACAGTGGTTTTGTCTCTTCTTGTGCAAGGCTGTCCGTTAAGTTTTGGTTGAAGCTCCGTACAATGGCAATGGATTAATCATTTCATCACAGCACTAAAGGGTCATCTACTTCGCATTTGCATCTTGAGTTGGTTTTCAATCTCATGACGTTCTTAAAAGCAGGCAGTGAGGTAGAACTTGGCCCCGCTCAACTTTTATGTTCAACCCTTTTGTTCAGACTTTCTTTTTAAATATGTAATTATCAAAAGCAATCTGCAAAGAGTGTGTGAAATATTCAGCTCAAGATCATAAGGAATTATTATCTAGAATAAATTATTCTAATTTGTGACTGTCTAAAGTTCACAGCATCAACGTAAACAAGACAAGGGATTATTTGACCCATTATATAATTTAATGTAAAGAAAGAGTTTCAACAAAAGAGGAATGACATTTAGAGGAGAGCACTGCCAAATTTTATATCACTTGCTACTCATAAAATTGTCACAAGACTGTACCAAATCACAAGACACAAATGTCAAGAGGATCACCCTTCTGACATGTTTGCTGAATTACAATGTATTACAATGCCCAACAAAGCCACATGAAGATCTGAAACCGAATATGAAAGGAGAACCATGTACAAAGGAAGGATACCACTGTGTGTCTAGATGGTTCTATCTCTTAGTGAATGTTATGCCCTGTGGGCTTTTCCCATGATCAACAAGCTTCGTTGTTTTGACATGGTAAAACTTTCGATAAGATAGTTTGGTTTCCTTCGACTCATACCATGATCAATACTATTCTCCATCAAAACAACATAATTCAATAAGATACCAACAATTATATTTTCAATTAAACTACCTTTGGCGGAGAGAATGACTCTTCCATCCTTCCTCAACTGCCAAGTCTATATGTACTTTAAACCAACTTCGCTTGAGAGGTCAAAAACATTTTCTCCAACAGAACCTACAGCTACATATTAGAAAACAAAGTATATTGATTGAGTTGTTAACAAAAAACAAAAAAAAATTGATTTTCACTACAACTTTTACTTCAGAGCAAAATTATCTAATTTATAGACACATAGTGATGTTCCTTTTCCTTCTTTAAATCTTGCTGCGCTGCATGAGCTTACCAGATTTTAGACAGCTATTTCCATTCCTTGGTAACGGTCATCTTAAAGTAACCACCAGTTAAAGTGGAAACTGATGAGTGATGATTGATAAGATGATGAGTTGGTTGTAGTGGCACCATAAAATTTGTTTGGCACCTTCACGCCTAATACAATTCTTGTTCACCTTCATTGCTTTGGACGACGGTTAAACAGGAACAGATCAGAAGTCTCTCTTGAAATGATGCAAGGTTCTCTTTTCTGTCGGAATAAGAATCACGAAAGAAACCAGCCAATTAGAATCAATGTTACATTTGCTTACATTGTAGGGTGGCTATTAGCAAACTGACACAAAATAAGAGTAAAACTTCCTTGGGAAACAATTGCAATATAAGTTCAAGGGAAATTAACAGCAAATCAAATGTTTAGCTACAACAAGGCTGCTGAGGTTTGAAGACAAGACGGAAGTCACAAGGAGCATCTTGTCTTTTAACAGTTTCATTTGGACGGACTTGTCAGACATATGGTTAGTCTCTGTAATCAAAATGTGATACAATATTGTAGGCAGCATTATTCCTTATGGGCTTAGATTAATGTAAGTCTGTTCATCACTATATAATATACATTATAGCCTAAATAAAATTGTTAATTTGAATTAGTTACATGAGGCAATTTTATTTTTGTTATATATTCATATGTGTGGTGATGAAAAGACTAAAAATAGTCCTCAACCATAAGAAATACTGTTCTCCACAAGACTACATCACATTTTGATTACAGAGAGTAACCATATCGCTTTCAAGTCCGTCCAAATGAAAGCACAAGTTAATGAGCGATGAGTTGTTGACCCCAGTGTGGTAGCACCTACACAGGAACATTAAAGACAACAAACTTGAGAAAAGAACTCAATATACGTTACCTTTTGAAACAAATTATTAATCAAAATAATAAATTGTAACCCTCATGGAACTTCGTGCTAGGCTGAAGGCTTGGCTAGCTTTCTGCTTCTTGCTTCCGCTGAGCCCCGTGTTTTGTTTTAGATTCTGCTCTGTGTACCAACATTACAGACTGAAAACATTCTTCCGATACTCTTTGCCTATTGCTTTACACCAGAAAAACTGCTAAAAGTTAAGCAAATTGGCAGGTGAGACCTGCAAATGAAACGAATGCGTCAGACGTTGAAATAATAATTATGAGAGCGGCTGTTTAAACCTTTCAGAGTTAACACACCTTTGTCAAAAACAGCCCTAAATATGAAAAATTGTACGATGAGCAGCCCTCAATATATTGCAGTTCGATTTTTCATTGTTTTAGTTTGTGTTGATGTTGATCATCTTGTGGCCTCTGGCCTCTGGCCTCTCACATGTTTTCCTTTTTAAAGATTCTATGTTAAAGTAGAACGGTTTGTATTCATGTTCGTTAAAGTAAACCCACTTTTTAGTGTCTGTTTTAGAGTCTCTCGGTTGAAGCGTACATGTACTGTTAACAGCACTGACTGCAACGCAGTTCCATCCCGCCCGCACCCTGAAGGCTCTGTGGTTGCTGAGGCATTTTTCAACTTTACTGAGGCCCCATTCCAACATATGAAATGGCGAATAATGATCCGCGTCGCGAAGCAACTTTAGAGGAAGGACTCCGCAAAGGAACTCATTTCATTCACGGGCCCGACGGGCACAGCTATCATTACAATCGTACTATGAAAGGTGGTAGACTGAGTCTCGAATGTATTGGCTATAGGAAGACGTGCAGAGGAAGGGCGAGTGTTAACGCTGAAGGAAAAGAGTTTCGCCAAACGCAGCCCCATAATCATTCTCCCAACTGGAACTTGCTTCATGAGCGAAGGTTCCGATCGGCTGTTCTAGATAGGTGTCGGAATGGTGATACAGAATCACTTCGCACTATGTATGATCAGGAGCGGCGCCGATTAAGGTGCAATATATTTATGTGCTGAGTGAAACTAAGATGCTATTGCTTATTATATACGTTACACAATTGTGGTATTTCTCCCCAGGATTCCAAGACTGGCTGCTGCGAACATTCCTTTCCCAACATTACGCCCCGCAATGGAGAGGGCAAGGAATTCATCCCTACCAACTCTTCCACACACATTGTCTGAACTGGACCAAATCTTGAAGAATCCCAGATACTCTTTCCTCACAAAGACAATGGATGGCCTGGACAATATCTACGCTGGGGCTGTTGGTTTGACAGCACAGAATAGCAGATGCTTAATTTTTATTTCCAAGAGGATGCTCAAGATTTTGAGAAGAGCTCAAAGAATATTTAGTGATGCAACATTCAACATAGTGCCAAGCAGGCTTGGCTGCTGCCAAATTTGGAATATAGTCATTTTGAGACGTCATTTTGTAAGTCTGCCAATTTCTCTTCATCTCATTTCCATATTGTACATGTTGATGTCACTCGTGTCTTATTTTTCCTAGGTGATTCCAATTGGAACCGTTATGATGCAGTCCAAACGGACTCGATGCTACAGAGCTGCAATTAGTGGAATTAAACGCTTGCTTCCTGGCTACGCACCGTCAAAGATATTATGTGATTACGAGCAAGCCCAGCATAAAGCGTTTGCTTTAGAATTTCCCTTGGCTCAACGACATGGCTGCTATTTCCATGCATCAAAAGTGAGTGCAAGTCTTAAGTTTTTCTTTACTGACATTTCCATGTCCTAAAACTATTTGTGTTGGAAGGCTAATATTATGGTTAAAATTCTCGTGGCTACAAAAAGTGCGCATATCCTTTCCATTATATGAAGTCATTCCCAAAGCTTGAGGCCCTTTCTTTTATTAGTTTCTGAGTTGTGCAGGTTTATGTTAGTCGTTTCTCCCAAATTTTCCCAATGACAAAGGGAAATGTTTCCAGTCTTCATTATGACAACTAAACCATATCAAAGACCCAAGAAGTCGATAGTGTTGCCACATGTGGAAATTTCATCCCAGTAGAGGCTATAAGTTCATTCTTTCTGTTTTTATTTGTTTTCAGTCAATGCTTTCGTTTGCTAAAGAAATCGGCCTCCTGCCTCTTATTCATCAAGATGAAAATTGTGACACTATTATAAGGAGTATGTGTGCACTTCCTCTTCTGCCTACTCACCTAATAAAGCAGGGTGTTGTGGAGATGGGACAGTTTGCATCTGATTGTGGGCTGTGGGGCCCCTTGGCACCCTTCTTTTGTTACGTCCAAGAAACCTGGCTGAGACCATCTCGCCTTTCAATATTTTCTGTGTACCAATGCATAGATAGAACATCAAACTGCTGTGAGTCTTACAACCATGTAATGAATTCTGCTGTGGGGCAGGTGGCTCATCCCAATACGTACGTCTTCGTATGTGAGTATTTTTTGAAATTTCAAACAGTACACGATGGTCTCTTATATCTGAAAGACGATACTATCTTTTAACAAATGTTTTATTTCAGCTGCTTTGGTGCGTCTAGAGGATCGGTACATTCAAGACTATGTTGTACTGAATGAAGGAAAGAATCCAGGTAGAGGAAGAAAATGGTCTGCAATCTGTAACGATAAATGTATAAAGGGACATACAGAAGATCTTGAAGAAAACAACATTTCTATTCGCACATTTCTACGTAGGGCATCCAGAAGAGTTCAGCATCTGTACAATGATATCCTACGTAGGGTTGAGCAAGGATAAGAAAGATGAAGGCATACTTGACACCCAAGTTACTTTAAGGCCCACATTGTGCTAACAGGAAAGTTGAACTATGTGCTACACCCCTGTTTTTTTTTTTACAGTTGCTATATGCAACTTAAAGTACAATTGATGTTACAGTTATTTCATGAACCATGTACCTTCACATTTGCCATTTTTAGTAAACAAAATTTTCCATGTGGAAGTTTTTATTTATGTCATATAGTCTTTGTTAGTCTTCAGTGAAACCAATTTTTCAAAAATTTAAAGACATCCCACCTTTCGTGATAATCTATTGTCATAGCTATGTGATCATTACTGAAGGATTCACTCATTGAGCTTTAATATTTATGATATAATAATTAGTTATAAAATCATAGAAGTAAAATGTAACAGTTAGTTACATTCACTGCATTTATTTATGTACTCCTGTTGTGGCTTTTTATGGTAACATAATCCAAATGGTGGTGCCTGGTGTTTGTATGAGTTTATCAATGTCACCAATGAGATCACTTTCCTTTCCTTGGAGTTTGCTGTATTAATACCTGCTTTGTGGATGAAACCAGTGTACCAGATGTGATGTTGCTTTGTTTTATTCTTATTGTCTTAATAAGCACTTATTGGACTAAGTGAGTTGTCTTATCTCATCAACTATTTGAAGATTGAGGTAACTTGTGTGATGGGAATGGGAGAGTAAATGATGCACTCTTTGTACTGTGAACTGATCAAAGAATTATTTTCGGCAATAAGATATTGAATTAAAAGAATAAAAATACTTTCATTGGACACATGTTTACATACAAAACCTTTCAGTAAAAAAAAATAAATTGCTTATTTGACAATAAACATCACACACCGTGTAAAACCGTAGGGAACTTTTTTCATTCTTCTGTTAGAGTAATGACTTTGTTATCTTACACACATACATGGCAGCACACCACTTTCTTTTGTCGCAACAATTTAGACTTTATGACCCATACAGAAAATAGGTTGTATGTATGCCACTAAAAATTAGAATAGCTACTTGCAAACAAAACAAAAGAACACTCAATTTACACATGAAATAAAGCCCTTTTGTATTATTCTCCAGAAACTTCCCTCCAAACTTGAGCCAAGTACTGATTGTCTGCGTGACTCTGCTGGTTGCATAGGTGATCGATGAGTTCAGAGGAGCGAAGCTGTGGGCAAATGATCCACCTAAAAATAAGTTCCCAATCTGCATTATTACAGAGGAAAAAATTCAATGCAATAAAAAAGCCTCTATCGAATAGAATAAAAACCGCTGATGTGTATGAAATGATAAAAGCACTAATAATTAAAGTTAAGAAGGGGAAATGAACACCTGTTTAAACAGAGAAGAACATAGCCCAAGTATAAAAAGGCCCGTGTCACCATGAGTACTCCATGGACCTAGTGGCAACTACACTAGAAGATCTCCTCTAAAGGGAGCTCATTCGCACTAAGTAGACAAAAAGCAACAATGCTTTAAATAAACCAAAATAAAAATAGTACCAAAATACTTCAATAACTCAAACACATTAACTTAAATCAAAGCAGACAACACAATCCTTGTCTGCAAACTTGAATTACAGAAAAAACAACAATGATTTACATCCCTAGGGGAACATCAATAGAAATGCAGAAAAAACACTTTTCAACATTATGGCAATCACTAATAAAAAGCAATACAGAGTAAGTTTCGGGACAGGCAACCCTCATAACTTAGTGAAATCTAAATCATTGTTCCAAACTGCCTCTTGAAAGCCAACAGCTCTTTGAGGTCCTTGGGAGAGACAGATGGTCTCCTAGCAGCCAGGGCCGTCATAACGTCGGCGAGGGCGATTGCTCTGATCTGAAAAGAAAAGGTGAAATCTTGTCAAATTAGACACAAGAAATAACTCCAAATTTTGCCTGTTGATTGAAACTGAAACCTACAGAATCAGCAGGGATCGTCCTTAGCTCGTCCAGCGTTAATTCAGCAACTGGCGCCTTGGACGCTGCCTTCAGGACTTCGTACAAGTCAGCTCCACTGTATCCTTCTGATGCATCCGCAACACAACCAATGTCCTCATCAGAAAGGGAGTGCCTTTCCTTGTTCAAGTGTGTTCGAAACAGCTCTTTTCTTGCCTATTAAAAATGAGAGAACGGTTATAACATCACAGCAGGAATACATCGTACTGTCCCATTGAACATCAGTATCCAACGCTTCTTACCTCAACATCTGGCAGGGGTATGTACAGCCGGGAGGAAAATCTCCTCCTGGCTGCCTGGTCCAGTTTATGCGGCAGGTTTGTTGCCCCAATAAGGAGAACCCTGTCATTTCCTGAGGTCCGAACACCATCCTGGAACATTACGTGAAAGTTATTAAAAATCTGGGCAAAAAGAAAGGGTCTAGTTCAGACAAATTTAAGTTAAAACTATTCAGAATGAAATCAAGTAATTCCTTCCTGCAATTGTATTTTAGAAAATGTGCAAAATATTAACACAATTCTCATTTCCTAAAATTGTGGGATGCTTCTGACTCTGAATTAGATAAAACTGTTGTAGGGTGCATCTCACTTCTTAAGTCCCAACTACAAAATTTTGGCGAGGAGAGGCAAACCCCCATCAATGTTTCCGTAGTCTTCTGCTTAAGAAAGCTAAACAAAATTTCTACCAGTTTGGCTTTACGTAATCACATAATTAATGAGGGTTTCAATGTGATTGAATGACCATAGCCCTTTTTAAGCCATTGAATTGTCCCTAATTTCTTTCTTTATTAATAAACCACCAAGCTTACGTGGGAAGTAAGGAATTCTGTCTTGATCCTTGATGTGCACTCGTTGTCCTTGCCGCCATCCCTGGAGCTCAGGAGAGAGTCAATTTCATCAATGAATATGATGGAAGGTTGAAGAACTCTGTCACCCAAAGAAATAAAAATGTTAAGAGTCATCAAAACAAAAATACTGACCATCTACAAATCTAAGCGGTTCCTCACTTACCCTGCAATTTGAAAGAGACATTTGATCCTTCTTTCCCCATCCCCCATCCACTTTGAAGTGATCGATGACGCACTGATTGAAAAAAATGTGGCATTTGCCTGAGCTGCAAGACATTTCCCTAGAGAGAAGGACAGACAAATTCAGTATTCTGAAAAGAACTAAAAATAGCTGGAATAAAAGGGGGGGGGTAATAATGGGAGCCCAGACACACGTACTAAAAAAAATTTTCTACTCAAAACACTCATGTTGAATTGGTTGGGCTTAAAGTGTATTTATGGATGCAAAGACTGATATAATTGTTCAACAAATTAAGAGAGATAAACAGAGTGCGCATTCCAAGAAGAGTCTGATTTAGCAAGGCATTTATCAAAGCTCGAATAAGCAGATTCCCCGAATGTCACTTTTATAATGTTTGTGACCAGCAGATGACGTAAAGGAAAGTATTTGAAAAAGGAAAATAGTTGCAGATGGTGTCTAAAAGCTATGTGTCCTTAAGCTCTTAGTTTGGCACAAGGAATTGCTTAGCAGAATGTGGTTGCAATGCTTATTTTTCTGGGGACTGCACATACAATTGATTATTGGTAGATAATTAATTTTTAACGAAAAACAAAACCTTTGGACATACATAAAACAATCTATTTCAGATTTTAACAATCTATTTCAGATTTTAAGTCGTGCACCTAAAATCGTTTAGAAAGAATCACTCTTCCTATCAGCAACTGTTATTCTTCACCACTGGCTGGCAGATATGTCAAACGGATTGATGGGTGGTCTGATTAGGCCAAAGCCAAACTCACAGAACCCTATAAGCATGCTATTCTTACCAATCAGAGTTTTTCCTGTGCCAGGTGGTCCAAACAGAAGAACACCTTTTTCTGGCGCACGAAGGCCTTGGTAGATGTCAGGACGTATCAAAGGTACAACCACGATTCCCTGAAAGAAAAAAAACCAGAGACATTATGCACTTCACCTTTTGGTTAACGAGGTACTGTACTGAGTGACCTAAAAAAGCAATTTCCGAAGACAAAAAGACATCATCACTTAGAGGCTGAGGGAGGACCATGTCAGAGGATGTCAAGGTAACTGTTTAGTGCAAAATGTGAAATATAATTTTGTTAAATAATTCTGGCAGCCAGATTGTTTTCTGTTTGCCAGTTGATCACTACAAGATAAGCTAAAACCAAAATTGAGACCCCCAACTCCTATTATAGTTTCTACGTTGTAAAGGGTAACATTACAAATGTTGGGTCATTTCTCATAAAGTTTCGCACCCAAAAGAGTTCCAGCCTTCAGGTCCTGGCAAATCAATCCTTAACAACATATGAAAAAGATAGCATAGGCTCTTCCAGGCTCTTCACAATGCCCCTGTTAGTTTCTTAACTACAGAAAAAATAAAAATAAACTATGTAACATATTGAATTGAGCTTATGCTCCATCCTTAAAGATTGATTTGCCTGGAGCTATGGCAGGAAACTTTAACAGAAACAACAAAATTTGTAACGTAAATCTCAACAAATTATAAACTATTGGAAGTTTCACTTTGGGTTTCAGTTCATCCTACAGATAGCAACTTTAGACCAAAAAATAAAACTACAGGCAATAATATTTGAGAAAAAAAACGATTTCCTGTTAACTGTAACTCTAAGCATCGCACAAGAAATTGTAAATGTTTCAGGTCGATTCAACTGTCACTTTGTATACTTTTCAATTAAAGAAAAACATGAATGCAAATTACCTTCAAATGCTCTTTTACTTTCTCTAATCCTGCGATGCTTTCCCAGGACACAGCATCTTGCGCCACGTCAACGATCTCATTGTCAATTATTGACTTAGCTATTTCCTCGTTGACCGCACCACCAAGTTCAAACAAGACTTGCTGCAACAGCAAGTCTCTGTTTGGCTTCCTACGATTTGGTTTAGGAGGAGGAGGTGCCAGGAAAGGTGGAGTCTTAGATGACGACTGAAATACAGAACCATTAATAAATAATATGCCCTATTTTCCAAATTCGTGGGTAATATGGTACAGACTGCTTTACTTACAGAGGACGGAGATACAAGCCCAGTCTCTTTGGTAGGTTTCTTGTTTAAGTCTACTGAAAAATGAGACAAGAAACGGTTAGGCGTTTTACTTGCGTCTTGTGCACCAAGACCTGTCCAAGAAAAAAGGGCAAAAGCTAAATAAGCGCATGACAAAAAAAAAATGTGACATCAGCCTGCTTATGAAAAAATACCTTTCAGAGCTTGTATCTCCTTTTCCTTCGTTTCGAGCTCCTTTTCAATTTGCCACTTGTACTTAAATCCTTCTTTATGATTGAGCGATAAGGATTTATTTAAGTTGCGCGTCGATGACTTTGCTGATCGAGTCTTTCTTCCACCGTCCTCCTCCTCCTCATCATCATCAATGAACACAATGTCATTGTCAGGTTTCGGTATAGTTCCGACGCTTGATTTGCCAGCTTTGGGCTTACCACCACTGACTTTAGCAGCGTTGGATTTTTTGCCGCTAGTAATAGAACACTGAAATCAAAACAAACTGATTATATTAACAAAATTGACAGAGTTAAAGATGACACCAGCTGCAGATACCTCCTAAATAGGCAATGAATGATAATTGTACCTTGAACTCAGCAAAAGTAGGCAATGCTTTCTTTCGTGCCTTACTCTGCTGCCTCTTAGGCTTCTCGAAGTCCTCGGACAGTTCATCATCCGATGACATCTGAACAAATAAAAAGCATGAAGTATGTAATGGTGTATTGGAGTGTTATGGATTTCTCAAAGTGTCCTAGAAATGTATGTGACTCGAAATTCTCTTTGCGGTTAAAATTCAACTACTAATTAGTTGAATTTATTCCCGAAGTTGGAGGTACAAGTTCCTATTAGTTTTTGAGTTATGGAGGTATACGCAAACTTTTAGTAGTTTCTCTCAAACTGTCCTCAGAACAAAAGAAAAGGTACCTAGTCTTCAGATTCTGACAACTGACAGGAGAACTTGGGAGAAACGACAAAAGGTTAACGTCAACATCCATAACTAGGAAACTAAAAAGAGCCCCTAGGGTATAAGTTTGTACCATAAAAAGGAACTTTTACACATAAATTAATACATCTAAGAAAAGTATTGTAAAAAAAGGATATGGTTTACTGCTTGCACTTAAGTTACCTTGAAGGGCGAACTTCCGCAAGGAGACAGCGGGGAGGCCAAGGTGTCTTTCTCTACCGGAGTGCTGGTACTGATGAAAAAGACATAAAAGTGTCAATCAGTGCAGGTCGCCCCGTAAAACAAAGATGAACTACACAGATATATATGTGGGAGACAAAATAACATACCATTCCATGCTGTTTTCCTCGGTAACTGTTGGCAGTGCGAAATATTCATCAATCTTACTTTGGCTCCAGCGAGAAGGGGAGTCACATTCAGAGGGGGCCTTTCCAGAGGCGGATGTGGTGGATGAGAGAGCATTGGTGGCTTTGACTTCAACACCTCCCTGTGGCCCATGGCCCGCAGTCGAGGATGCCTTGAGGCTTTGAAAACCTGGAAGTTCTGGAGGATAATGCTTGGAGCCCTCACGGCCATCGGCATCTCTCTGCCCATGAACCGAAGAGGAGCCGCGCTCACTGCTTCCGAAGCGTGGACGCTGCAGGCCAACGAGATCTCCCTCTGGCGGACGGGTCGAAGTCTCTTTCATCCGGTCACACCGACGGGTGGGGGATTGCGTGGGACATCTTCGTTCGGGTGACTGCCGGTCGCGCCAACAATGAGAATAATCCCCACGCTTCTCGTCTCGTTCGTGTCGTCGCTCACCTCGACGGTCCTCTGACTGCCGGTCTCTGTCTCTTCGGTGGGGAGGTGATGACTCATGTCGTCGCTCACATCGACGGTCTTCTGAGTGCCGGTCTCTGTCTCTTCGGTGGAAAGGAGACGACTCATGTCGTCGTTCACCTCGACGGTCTTGTGACTGCCAGTCTCGTTCTCTTCGATGCGGAGGAGACGACTCATGTCGTCGCTCACCTCGACGACCCTCTGGCTGCCGGTCTCGGTCTCTTCGGTGGGGTGGTGACGGCTCATGTCGTCGCTCATCTCGACGACTCTCTGGCTGCCGGTCCCGGAAGCGACTGGGCGGCTGCCGGGATCTCGACCTATCCCCCCTGCAATCCCGGTCCTCATGCCTTCGGGGTGAAACGCTTCGTGAGCGCCGGCGGTTCTGCGAAAATCTGTCCATGGCGACCTGCCAAAAGCAACCGTACATAAGTGAATATACAAAGCAAGAAAAGAAGCGATACGTAGTCGACTTTGTTTCGGCGTACTAGGTGATTCACGGACCCCAGCTTTGTACAGAGGGAACGCACTGTAAATAGACTAAGTGCCCTGCTTATTCTAGCTCCGCAGGCCCTGACCACGGCAGCAAAGCCATTTTGCGCCTTCTCCCGTTGCAGCTGTCTCGTCTGTCGGCAAGGTCGCGTGTCGCTCTCGTCACGTCAACGGAAGCAAGGTCACACGAAGAAAAGGGGGAAGGGCGAAGCCAACAGATCTCAACCACAGCAAGAAAGAAAGAAGAAAAAGAAGTTGTTCCTGTTCTCGAGACATGGGGACGAAACAGGCGGCCACTGACCGGACTCTGTTGTGCTCCTAGAGGCTGTCCGGAGGTAAAGGCTACACAAACCCTCGAGGGAAGGGCAAAGCCGCTAACCTGAAGAGCGGGCCATTCTGCGAGCCAGAAGCTTGCAGTTTCAGCCGCTTGGGTTTATCTCCTTCGAGGCAACGTGTCACACCCCCTTAGCAAGGACGGCCAGGTCTTGTTTTGCAGTGCGGGCGCTGACATGCGCTGGGCCCGAAATGGGGGTAGGCAACCACGTCTCAGCAAGTGTAGGGCGGTACAGCCTACCCCAGATCCGCAGGCGCTGGGCAGGCTGGGGCTGGACCACAATCTACGGCAGTAACGAACCTTCGCGGCCCTCGAGTCCCCGGGCCCTTCGCGAGACCGCCCGACTGTACCGAGTCGCCCGGGGTAGCGTCAGGTAGTGCGCGCCACGGTCCGCCCCTGCCGTGTGATCCCTGCTGTTGAACGCGAACGAAGACACCTCGATGCCCAGGCGGTGTTGTTCCGGGGGGCGGATAACGGCAACCTTTGCCCTGAGCCCCCAGTCCGAGGGGGGAAACACTTTCGTACTGCCCTGTACAAAATAGCCGTGTATTACGCGTAATACGCGTATTTGTAATACCATTGCAGGGCCAAATGTGGCAAAATTTAGCATTTTAATGCCGTAATACACGTGTAATACCGAATAGCCTATACACGATTTCTTGAAGTGTTTACCCCCTCGCCCCAGTCGCTACACAGACTCGGTCAGCCACGGGAACATGCCGTCACACCGACGCCCTCGATCACCTAAACGTCAACAAGTCCGCGCCGCCGGCTGCCCGTGCTGCTGCAGCACCCGACATTGACCTGAGCCACGACGAGAAGCCGCGCGGCCCCAGTCTGACCTGCTGAAGTCCGACCGGCGCGCAGCACCACGCCGCCACCACGAACGAGGACCACACCGAGGTAGTGCAGCCGAGGCCCCAGCGACGACGGGTCGTCTCGCTGCATCCCCAGAAGTAGAGGGCTAAAGACCAGAACGACTGATTCTCCAGTGACTTTTTCTAAAGCTGGCCTTTTGTTCACGCACCGCGGGGAGCACGGTGGCTGGGTCCCCTACCGTATCTGAGAAAACCCCGACACACAAAGTGGCCGTCGTGGTCAGCCTCCTGCACCAGACGGCACCAGCTGCCACAGCCGGTCGCCGACCTGGCCGACGATGCGCTAGGCCACGTTCCCGGCTTACAACGGCAAGTCGGACTACACTATGCACGAGGCGCAGTTCCTAGCCTGCAGCCGCAACGTGTCGGCGTGGGCCGAGGCCCTGGTGGAGGCACTCCGCGAGACAGCAAGCCACGTGCTGAGTACATAACCATGCAATTCAGAAGAGCGGTTCGTCGCTCTGTCTCTTTCAGACCCGTATTGAGAGTCCTATGAGTGCGAGAGAGACAGTGCGACGAAGCGACCCTTCGGAATCGCTCGGCAGACGGCGGACCAGAAGACTGATTCCGAGAGTCGTTTTCGACGCTCTGCCTCTCTCGCGCCTATACGGGACGCCCCATGAGTGCGAGAGGGACCGACCGACGAAACCGACTCTCGGAATAAGTCTGAAGCTGACGAATTTAAACGAGCTGGACAGCGCGTTGCAGACGAGGTTCGGCGGGCCGCGGCCGCGCATCCCAATAAGTACCAAACATGAGCAAATAATCTTGCCTTGGATCGTTCGGTAATTACATAGAAGTCGTCCCCCCCCCCCTTTTTCCTCCCCTTCCAATTAGTCAAGATATTCAAATGATGCCAGAAGAAGTAGGCGAAAAGAACCCGAAACAGAACACACCACTGTGCAGCGGGCTGTATCGCAGCCTGACTAACCTTACCTAGAGTCCTGCCGTCACTGAAACGTTCCTTCAAGCTGAAAAGGGTCGGACGCGAGATAACCCTGCCAAAACCGACCGTCCACTCTCATACCATTCCTTCAACATCAACCACCAACACTCGAAATAACCTTACAAATTGCCTATATTATACGTTTCAGTACAATAATTAGGAAGACGTGAGCCGTTCGTGATTCGTTAAGTTGTGACGAGCAAGACCCTTCGAGAAGTGTGTTGCATGAAATATTTTCCCACGACACATGGTGCTACTTAAGGCATGGATGACAATTATTTACCTGACATATGGTAATGCTTTGCAATTTCTTTGACTCCAGGTGGTTGCTGTTGCTTACGCCTCGTCCGATGTGGCTCACACGCTAGTCCAAGCACGCTGCAATAAATCGGAGGCGCAGGGATAACACCGTCGCCCGGCTGACTTCGAATAACGTGATTGTCCGCCACACACCGCGTTATTTGCAGAAATCACCCACCGCCGTCCGACGGCGGCCGTCGGCTGCTAATGCCGATCAGGGGCGACCATCTCCTTTCGCCTGAGCCAAGTGTATTTGCTGCAAAAATATTACAGAATATTAATGCGACAGTTTCATGTCACGTCTCTTGAAGACTGTCAGAACCTTACCAAACACTGGATGTGAGTGAGGCGCAGTTTTGTTAGTTTCTGTGAAGAGACGTTGTTTTCGTATCCTATTCAAGCTTCCAGCTTTGTTTATTAAATAGATACAGATTTTATGATCTTTTGATCAATCCATCAAGGTTTTATGGAAAAATTTTCAAGACATCTGCCATTAATTGTTATACTACTTAAATTATTAGAAAATTGACAAGTTTTATGGCAAATAGGACAGTCAAGCCCATAGAAGCTCCTTTTCATCAATCAAATAATTAAACAAAACAGATTTCACTCACCAAGGTTTGCTGACTTTGACTACTACTTGACTTAAAGTATTCTTAAATACAGAAGTCAGTTAATTTGTTAAGCTTTCGTTTAAACGAGCTGTACCAAAGGCAAGTCTAATCTAACCCACATTGAACAACAAGTCTTTGACAACTTTCTGCAACAGACAAGGAAGAAAAATAGATACAATTTCTGAGAAAATAAAATGTGTAAGGATGTTTCCAATCTCGTCGTAGCATGCCTGATTCTATTTACATCATGGGCAGATTTGTTAGTGGCAAAACAAAGCGATCAGAGGCATTGAGTCATTTTATATTCTAAAGATTGTTCTTTTAAAGATTCACATCTATATCTTCCACTTAAGAACAGAAATGATAGTAACTAACAAGGCGCTTTAAAAAATAGTTACGGATGAATCTTCATCCTTTTTCATTATAACTGAAAATATGCACAGGCTGGCATACAATTTTCTACGCCTTAGTGCAAGGTCCAGGCAACTCTGTACACATCAAATGCAGAAATTTCAAAGACATTGTGTTTCTGAACTTTATATGTAGGCTGGTACAAAATTTTATGCCCGAGAGAATATCTTTCAGCAAATAAGGAACATGAGTTTGTGCAATCTTAGTTCCCATTGCATATTCATAAGTGGAATTTGTAACTCAGAAACAGAGTGACTAGCTTAAAATGTTACAGAAAGGGGAACCGGAATAGCAAGGTCCGTCAGAGGTAAGTATTGGAAAGTGTCACAACAAAGCTGTCACGGTTCCAGCCTTACAGTGACCAAGAGCACTTACAATTCTTGAGTGTCGAGTAGGTTCTTCTTCTGTGCTCTCCCCGCTTGAGGCCACAAAAAACAACTAAAACTGGAAGGAAGACAAGAAATATAAAGGAAGTGGATTACAAGTTTTTTTACAGTGATTTAATGTAGTAAAGTTGATGGCAGACAATGTGCAACACAGATTGAACTTACTGAAGTTGGAAAATATTAAGAAGTGAAAATAGACTATAAAAATCAAAACGGTTAAACCAAGAAATGCAGAGAAAACATCAATATGAAGTTAAGTAAACAGCCACCAAGTTACACTATTAATACTGAATAAATACAAACAACGTTTTCAATTAACAATACTTCTGTACTATTACTTGGGAATTTTATCGAGGAATGATGGTTGAAGAATTCAGGTTGTTACGATTTGGAACAAAAATACTTCCACAGTATCAAAAACATCACGGCAACAAGCCATAGCTGCAACTATAAACAGTCATACACCAACACTTTGTCACAATCAAAATTTAACAATTACATTCAATAACACAAAACCATTCATTAGACCCACAAGCAACATTCCCAACCATAAACTCAGAAGTTTCCGCTGATTTTTCCATAAGAAACCTACATCAATTACTTCTGACGGAGAATAAATTTAAAAATAATTGAGGGAGTCTTTCCATTAGAATGAAATACTTGAATGTAGAGAATAGTTTTTAGACACAATGACCAAAAATTAACCAAGCCTTGGACAATCATTTCATGTACACAGAAGGAAACAAGTAATTATAATCACTATACAACAGTGAATTGAAAAGGATTTTCATTGACAACATAAGTATTGTATAAACGACAAAACTTTTAATCACAATAAACTGCAATATAAGGAAACAAGATTGATGACCAAAAGGTCATCAAGGTCAACCGAGGCAGGATTGACAAACACTTTTAAATTATCTACAAAGATTACCGTCACCTGCCCCCTGGAAAGATTAAGAAGAATTGAAGAATCTGAGTGCACTCACCAATTATGTCATTTCAGCAGAATGACATTACAGCAAATCAATCATTTCTACTGGAGTGGTATTTCCCCAGCAAACGCACATTCACCCACACATCACTAAAATAAAACATGGTCAAACCACAAGTCACCATGACATGACACACTCTGTAATCACAAAAATTAGAGTGAGAAGGACAAAATAAAATTGAAGAAACTGCAGAGCACTATCACACAGTGGTCGAGACATGGGAACACTTGGAAGCACATCACAGGAGCACTTGTTGATGAAGCACAAAGTACCCAGCTAAGCTGTCTCATTAGATGCTCAAATCAATTGATCACTCGTCCTAACCAAACATTAGCTTCTTCAACTAACATTGACATTAAAAGGAAACTAATCCTCCTGGACATTAATTTTCGCACAACATACTCTCATTAGTTAGACACACTTTCCTACACCAAACACCAGATTCAAGTCCACACTTCATTCTGAGTGATTCCAGTTCACGCAGACTTACAATTTTATTCAAAAGTTTAGGTTCTGCTATCAATTTATCTCTGTGCATAACTAATTGCCTCTCATGTTAGGTTCACCTCAAAACTGCGTAACGCATCTTGGTGGCTCAGAGTCACGTTCAGGTCATCCTTTGAAACTTCAGCAGGGAGTCGAAAGCCACATTTATCAGTCACAAAATTCCTGGTCCTCATTTTGGTTTTCTTTATCCAGGAAGTTCTAACACTGGGAACGGCAGATGACTTGAAAACTTTGTTAGACCTGCATATCAGCAAGTCTCTGGATGTGAAATGATCCTGCACACAGAGACACAAACATTTTCATTAAAATTCGGGCGTAATTCTTTAAAAAGAAAATGATGTTAATCTTTTGCCCCAAATTAAAAAAGAATTTCAATTATAGTTAACAGAAAGAGGTTGACGGACTGTTGCCAAGATGAAAGTGCACCAAACAGAAGGTTGAGGTTAGAAGCCACTGAGTTTACCTCGAAAATTTGATTCAGACGGCGCGGACTGTATTTAACTCGACCGATCGCTTTGGTCCGTACTTCTTTCCGCTTACGATCCTCAGGAAACATCACCACATTATGTCCAGTTTTGAAACAAAAGTGGTGGTTGGGCACCAAACACTTCGACGATGCCTTATGTGAAAACACGGTTTTAAAGAGTTTGAAATGACTTGAAGCAAAGCAGTTCACATCACTGAAAGCAATGTAGCTCCAAAAGAGACGTGTCTAGTTTCCATTTCAACCGTGCAGTTGATCTTCGGACAAAGAAAAGTTATACTGCGCTGTGTTCACATTGTTTACATGAGCCGATCTCACGCGTTCGGCGGACGACGCCGCTACAGGCAGAAAGAGAGAGATAGAGATCATCTTCTTTTTCGTTGGCCAAGGCATGCGCCTGCACTGGCCAGGGGACTGCTGCGCGCGCATCGCGCGCGCTGCTTGATCCCGGGCGGCAGTAATTTCTGCCGATGGGATGCACTCTTTCTCCAAATAGCATCAAGCTCAGAGCACAAACATGATGGCTACTAATCAATCTCTTAACTTCTATCTTCTTTCAACCAAATTCATTACAATGTTTAATTTTCACTCTTTGCTGACAAGCTACGGGAACTTCAAACATGTCAACAGAAGATGCCATAGATCCATTGTGTAAGGGACGACACTGGCTCAGGCAGGGCGCCATGGAGGCACGCGGGGCGTGTGTGTCCAGGAGTGGGCGGCGCGCTCTGGCGTCGATGAGGTGCGCGTCGGCGCGCCGTCCGTCCCGGACGCTGGGCGGCGTGGAGGCGGCGCGGGGCGGCGCGGGGCGGCGCGGTCTGGTGTCGATGAGGTGCGCGTCGGGGCCGTCCGTCCCGGACGACACTGGCTCAGGTTGGGCTGCGTGGAGGCGGCGCGGGGCGGCGCGGGGCGGCGCGCTCTGGCGTCGATGAGGTGCGCGTCGGGGCCGTCCGTCCCGGACGACACTGGCTCAGGCTGGGCTGCGTGGAGGCGGCGCGGGGCGGCGCGGGGCGGCGCGCTCTGGCGTCGATGAGGTGCGCGTCGACGCCGTCCGTCCCGGACGACACTGGCTCAGGCTGGGCGCCGTGGAGGCGGCGCGGGGCGGCGCGGGGCGGCGCGCTCTGGCGTCGATGAGGTGCGCGTCGACGCCGTCCGTCCCGGACGACACTGGCTCAGGCTGGGCGCCGTGGAGGCGGCGCGGGGCGTGTGTGTCGGGAGTGGGCGGCGCGCTCTGGCGTCGATGAGGTGCGCGTCGACGCCGTCCGTCCCGGACGACACTGGCTCAGGCTGGGCGCCGTGGAGGCGGCGCGGGGCGGCGCGCTCTGGCGTCGATGAGGTGCGCGTCGACGCCGTCCGTCCCGGACGACACTGGCTCAGGCTGGGCGCCGTGGAGGCGGCGCGGGGCGTGTGTGTCCGGGAGTGGGCGGCGCGCTCTGGCGTCGATGAGGTGCGCGTCGACGCCGTCCGTCCCGGACGACACTGGCTCAGGCTGGGCGCCGTGGAGGCGGCGCGGGGCGTGTGCGGCCGGGAGTGGGCGGCGCGCTCTGGCGTCGATGAGGTGCGCGTCGACGCCGTCCGTCCCGGACGACACTGGCTCAGGCTGGGCGCCGTGGAGGCGGCGCGGGGCGTGTGCGGCCGGGAGTGGGCGGCGCGCTCTGGCGTCGATGAGGTGCGCGTCGACGCCGTCCGTCCCGGACGACACTGGCTCAGGCTGGGCGCCGTGGAGGCGGCGCGGGGCGGCGCGCTCTGGCGTCGATGAGGTGCGCGTCGACGCCGTCCGTCCCGGACGACACTGGCTCAGGCTGGGCGCCGTGGAGGCGGCGCGGGGCGGCGCGCTCTGGCGTCGATGAGGTGCGCGTCGACGCCGTCCGTCCCGGACGACACTGGCTCAGGCTGGGCGCCGTGGAGGCGGCGCGGGGCGTGTGCGGCCGGGAGTGGGCGGCGCGCTCCATTTCCGCGCCGCCTTCTGGGCGCCACCATGAAGGTGACCAGTGACCACCTTGTGGGGGACTGCTGCGGTGGTGGAGGGATAGAGTGCACTGGGCTTGCCTATGGGAAAGAGCGCTCTGAAAAATTCACTAGGCACATTGAAGAAGGAAATTGTGCTGCCTTTTGGACATTCCGTGGAGTGGCGGGCAGACGCGATATTGTGGTTGCCACTCTGGAGCTCGTGGGCTCCTGGGTTGATTAGGCGCTCGACGCCGACGTGAGCTGACGCTGGGCGAGGCAGGGTGACGCGCTTTTCCGATCTGCAACAACACGAGGAGCTTTTGACACGAAGATGGACGAAGGTTGATACAGGGAGAAATATGATGATTGGGCCGTCGAATTTAAGGTCGGTTGTCGCGTGGCCGGCCAGCCGTCGCCGCGGCGTCGCGCCCAGTGGTGCGAGCGTGCACCGGTGAGGCGACACAATGGCAGTGGGAGGGACACGCGTTGAGCTGGCTACCTTCCTAGTCGGTTTGAAAAAAGAAATGTCACATCTTACAAGTCAGCTCCAATCCTGGTGGCGACGCCTCTCATCACAGCGCGGGTATGCCTAAACCATCCAGGGTGTGGGTTCCAGTGGACGTTGGCGGCAAATGTCCTGTGGAGATTGTTGCGGCGAACGTGCCGAACCAGTCTCTCATAATGACTCAGCCTGGAACAGTTGGCAGGAGTAATTAGAAAACGACACTGTGGCTGTGCTGCGATGAAGCGGTGACGTGCCAAACGCATGCGGATGGCGAAGTCTCGAGTAAGCGGGTAACGACAGTGCATCGGGTTCGGATACGAGGAAGATTGCGGCGTAAGTTTGAAGCACGCAGGCGATGTGACGGCGCCTGCCGTAGCTATAGAGCAGTGCGAGGTCCAGTGCGCGTCACATGTGCGGCATGACTCACCTGGGCCAACTCTCCCCATGTGAGACCCCTGCGGCACAAGCAGCCTGCTTAAATCAGTGGGCTGCACTGCACGCAAGGGCTCCAACCCAGAGGGGAACAAGCTGTCAAAGCATGCCATGGGTAAGAGGGGCGCAGATACTTACAACGAGATGAAATGGGACACTTTAAACAAGTCTGAATCGAGAAGAACGCTGCGGAGTGACTTCGAGAAGTCGTTTCGTCTCTCTCTCTCTCTCTCTCTCTCTCTCTCTCTCTCTCTCTCTCTCTCTCTCTCTCTCTCTCTCGCACCGCAATGGGGCACCCGACGAATGCAAGAGAGCAGCGACTAGAGATGAGGAATGGGCCAGCCCACGGCGGCGGTATCGGCTGCAGCAGTAGTCACCGGAGCGAGACGAGCGGTCTCTGCCGCCGCAGCCGCTCAGCCCATGGGCCAGCCCATTCCTCAACTCTAGCCGCAACGGTCCTTCAAAATCACGCGGCTGGTGCCCGGGCCGCCTGCCTCTCCTTGAAACGCCTGCGGAGGCCGAGGAAGGCAACCAGGTAGGTAGCGTCTCGCGTGGGTTGGGTACCTCGCGGGGCTCCATTCGGACCGCGGTGCGCAATCGGCGGCATGCAGCAAAATGATAGATAAACAGTTGACTGTAATGGGACACTCCCACCGTCGATGACGTGCGCGTCAACGCCCTCCCTCCCGGAGGACGCTCTCCTTGGCCTCAGCGGCGCGGGGCGTGTGTCCGGGAGAGCGCGGCGCGGCGGGTTTTCCTGTCGATGAGGTGCACGTCGACGCTGTGTCCGTCCCGGACGACGCACTTTTTGGCCTATGTGCCATGGTGGCGGTGGTCTGAAGCTCTTAGCCAAAGATCTCTTTCCGGCTGGTGTGCTCTGTGAGGCGCCTGTTGTGCCATGGAATGGTTTCGACCACAACACTGGTGTGCGTAGGCAGCCACTTGAGTGTAGGAGTTCAAAGGTCTGCCTACTGTTCGGGCGCTTTTACCGAGACTGCATTAAATTGTTCATAAATCTTGGCTTTCACTTTGATAAACCTCACGGACTGCGTTTCTGACAACACTATCGAACGCGGCAGGACCTCTTTAGGCTGAGTGCTAATTTTTGCTGTGTTTTAACGCGTAACGGCATATTAGGGTAACTTTCCTTACAATAGGTGACTTCTGCATGTTGTGTTTGTCATACGTGCAGGTATGAGAAATCGAGCGGGCGGTCTCCAACGCACACAGAGACAGTTGACGAGGATGATTGCTTATTTCGGAAAGATTCACGAAAAAAAAGGGGGTCGGTCAAAAATGGGGTCGGTGTACTTTTTTTTCACATTTTGGAAAAAAAAAGGGGGTCGGTGAAAAAAAAAGTGAAATAGGGGTCAGTGAAAAAAAAAACCGGGGTCGGTACAAAAAAGGACGAAAAAAAAGGGGGTCGGTCAAAACAGGGGTCGGTTTTACGATGTAGACTCCAGCCACCACTTTGTATCCCTTTTTTATTGCCAGTAACAATTCAGGGGCACACCACGTGTCAGTGAATTGACGCTCCAGAGGCTCATGTTGACAAAGTCCCTCTTGTCCGGACTCAACACACGCCTTACAAAGTGGGAACATCAATCTGCCCATGGCTTTGTATGGCAGCACAGGCAAAAACAGATCACGCGGAGGGAGAACAGTGCACTTTATGACACCATTCCAGTCTTTAAAGGGAGGCATTTCTGGATCACCCTCTAAGTAAACTGTCGCATGACCAAAAGGGTACTTTCCTCGTAAGTAGGCGTTCGGGTAAGAAGAAACAATGTCAGCCATCTCTATTATCTCACCTTGTTCAATGTCGGCCTTGTGATACCAGCGCAAAGCACTAGTGCGCCCACCTGACAAGGCATGCCGTAGCTCAAGTGGAGGGATCCTTTTTGTGGGATTTGCCTCAAAGAAGGCGCGGACATCGGGGTCATTTTGAAGGTCATCCTTGAATTCACATTCCCACTTCTCGATCAGGGTGTACCCTGCATTTCGGATGACAGACGCTATTTTCTGTGTCCTTTCATACCGATTTTCATCATCATCTGGTTTGGGCGGCCGATGTTTCAAACAGCTATGCCAATAATCGCCATAAAATTGATAGGCTCGTTTTTCCACAGTGCCATCCGGTCTCTCTAGTTCCACGTAACCATCCACCGGCCTGCCATGTACATAGACCTCTCTGTCTGTGTAGATGGTTCGTATCTTTTTTCCCAACTTGTGTGCTTCATAGTCAAGCCACTGGAGTGCCATATGACTCTGCTTTCCTCTCCCGTGGTAACCTCCAGGGGGCACGATTCCTATTTTTCCTTCAGGAAGGAAGTTGCGTCGATAAGCAGCCATACACGCACTACTTAACGTAATGCAATTATACATGGGGTCAAACCCAGCATATTGTTGAAAAAGTTGTCTAAAAGCTTGGCATGCTTGACGCAAAATTGTGACATCTGAAGTGCAATACTCGATGAGCTCCCGCCTGAAATTAAACACGACATTGTTCCTAACCTGCTCATCATACCATACGTTGAATTCTTCTGCTGCTTTCACGCGCATGCTAGACACACAATACATGTCTTTGCTCGGAAGTGGTCCCTCATAATTGTAAAATTCAGGTCGGTTCGCAAGAAAAGGCCAGTAGCCTTTCTTAAGCTCATGAAGACCGAATGATTTTGGCATGGCGGACAATGGCATCGGCAAGAACATAATTGAATCAATGAATTTGAAATTGCCAACGGTCATACTAATAATTTTTGCACCCTGTAGGATAAGGTCAGGTTTCAACCGGCGTGCAATAAGTTCTTGGAGCACAAATATGCCGTCAAACGCCTTGGCGTTATGTGCCACGAGAAGTAATTCTGTCTTGGCGGGGAATGATTGGAGATACGAAATGAATTGACCCATGACATTCACGCCTGGATCATCAAGATTGTGGAAAACATGCTGTCGGTTTTGGCATGTTGTGCAGAAGAAATCATTCTGAATAACATGAGCACATAGATCGCACACGGCTTGACACACAAGTAAATTAGGTTTGTGTTCAAACGTGTTTGGTTTTCCAGGTACCTCATCATGTTGTGTAGTTTCTATGTCATATACTATTGTAATTTGTTTCCAACGAGGTTTTTTCTCTTTTTCGCTCCATTTGGTCATAAAACATAAGTGGTTTTCACGTACGTTATTTTTGCAGTAATTACAGTACTGAAAACCACAAGCATGAACACGGCCGCGGAGAGTACTGTAGCTTCGCTGACACCCTTGACAAAACTTGAAGGTTTCACATTTCGTTTTGTCGGTATTTGGGATTTTCAAGGAATTGTGAAGCTGAAAACACTCATTTCCAGCAAAAGAGTGACCACAATCGTGACACCGTCGAAGCGGCTCGTCATGCTGCACTGGGCCACAACACCGCCAGCATGAACCCTCGCACCTGTGATCCCCTACATTGTTGAAAAAAACAGCACACTTTTCACATTCATAGCGGCACTCGAATGCCTGCATGGGGAACAAAATGCCATGAAAATGGCCATTGTGCATGAGTAAATAGAGGTTCCGACGCCCTACTGTGAAATCGCCCTTAAAAACGCACTCTGTTTTGTTAATGAAAACACAAAGTCGGTAGTCATTCAAAACAGCCTGTAGACGGCGCACTTCATCCAACCCGCAGGGTTGTTGGGGGTCAATTTGAGCTAGTTCACATAGTTTAGCTGCTTCTTTGCGTTGAGGCACTGAACCTGGCTGCTTCATTTTGTAGAAGGCCTGTTTAGACATGCCCCCCTTTGCCTTGCAGACGGCAACACTGCGAGTGAGGCACATGGAGTCGGCTTGATTATCGGGACAAAAGATCTGTTTTTCCGTAATCTTTCGTTCGACCCATTGATCCAATGATTCATTCAGCACTCGGTTCGTGCGTCGCCCCGCCAAGTCTGGCGTCGGTACATGACAATATCCTATTTTTAATCGCCCCTCAGCCATAAAAGTTTGGTTGGAATTGAGGACCCTGGACAGTTTGTCCAAAATAACTTGTCCATTCATCTGATCGACGCGTCTCATAGAGAACCATAGAGGATTCTCAACATTGGCAGAGTTCTCTATCTCCACAATGACGCGGTCGTCATCTTTCGCCTGCAAAGCGTCTCTTTGACGGGACAGCACAGTGTCGAAAAGAGCGACCATAATCTGTTCGTCCGGTAAAGCATCGCCCAGCCCCGAAATCTGCATCACTTCCTCTCGGAAGGTGCTGTTGAAGCGACGCAAGTGACGCTCCCGGCTTTGCAACACCTCTAGCGTGGGCTGCTGGGGGTGCTGCGGGGGCACGGGATCTTCCACTGGGGCTGGCGACGGGCTGCGCGCGCGTTTCCCCGGGGCGGCCGCCGGCGGGGTAGGCAACCCCTCCTGCGCGGGTGGCGTGCGGGCTGGCGGCGTGGCGGCGCGGCGCGGGGGAGTGGCGGGGCGTGGCGGAGAGGGCGTCCAGGGCCTCCAGGGGCGGGCCGGGGCGGAGCGCGGCGGGGGTGTGGCCGGGCGCGGCGGCGGCGGGGTGGTGGTGCGGCGTGGCCGCGGCACCTCGGCGTCGTCGCGGTGCCCGCCGACCATGGCCAAGGCCATGTCGCGGGTCGCCTCGGCCTGGCTGTCGAAGCCGTCCTGCTCACTGCAGTAGGCCTCAAAGCCAGCTTCGAGGAAGGGAACGACCCTGGGGTCGCCCCTGTCCTCATCGCTGGCCTCCAACAACACCAGCAGGAATGTGGTGTAGGCCTCGGCGAGAAGGGCGGGCTCATAATAGCAGCCCTCCTCCCACTCCTCCAGAATGTCCAGGAGGACTGAAGCCATATCTCTGGCTTTGTCTTGAAAAAGACACTTTTCTTCTTGGGCTGGAGCTCTTCTTGCTTCTGCTGCGACTCTTCTCTCTTCAGGACTTCTTGACTCGACGACACTTGATGATTGACTGTGGAGACCCGGGGGCCGGGCGGCCGTATTTATTCGAGCGCACTAGTTCCCAATTTGCCCGTATAGGCGGCGCGCGCGGCGCGCTCCAGCGCTCCAGGCGCTGCACTGCGCATGCGCGGGCACAGTTCAATAGTTCCGAATTTGGCCGTGAGGCGGCGCCACTGTCGCGGCGGCGCCCCATAAAAGCCGCCCCCGATCCCCGGAGCGTCACAGTCTTACATCGTGCGTCGAGCAGTCAAGAAGTTCCAGAAGAAGTCCGAGTTCCAGCTCAGAAGAAATAAAATTGTCTTTTTCAAGACTAAAGATGATGCCTGCTAAGCAAGCCGTGAAGCGGGTGGCCAAGAAGAGCTTGAGCCTCAAACCCCGTGTCAAGCGCCAAATCCTGGGCGACTTGGTGGCCGAGCTCGGCCTTGATGAGGAGGGTCCTGGTGACGCCGGCAGTGATGCGATAACGCAGGCTGTCGGCCAATCCAGCGACCTCCCCGCCGTGGCCAACACGCTGGCTGCCCCAGGTGGCGGCGCCCTCAGTGGCGTCAAGCCCGGCGTAGTCAGTGTGCTCCCGGCCTCAGAGGAGAATGCACGCCAAGCACCAAGCATGCCCCTCCTCCTCTCCCCCACCCCGCCGGCCCCAGAGGTCCCCGTCGACGCGCCTACAGTGGGTGCACCCCCCAGCCCCTTGGCTGTTGACATCATCGAGTTCCCACTGGTGCGCGGTGGCGAGGTGCAGGCCGCCGTCGAGGAGGCCACCAAGGCCGTCATCCCCGACGACTTGATGATGGACTTCGACATCCCCCCCGCCCCCGCCCCCTCCCCCAAAAGCTCCTCATCAAGTTCTGACATGTCAGACACTACCAGTTCCAGCTCCATCACTAGTGCAGGATCAGACTTACTTGATCAGATGTGCAATGAAGCGTATGACCAGATGATGGCCACAGAGACCATTGAGGAGTTGGGACTGAATCAGACACCCACTGTCATGAGCATTCAAGTTCAAATAAAAAATAATTCCAGTCCCTCAGAATTCCCTTTACAGTGCATCCCGAGGGACTTTGCACTCACTAAAAATGGTTCCAAAACTATTCGCCTTGGTTTGGACGCAGCCAATGATTTTGCCCCCTTCGTCATGATTTTGAGTGAAACAAATAAAAATGGGAATCGACTTTACCACAGAATGAGCCCAGCTGAGCTCAATGTGATGATGTCTCGAGAAGTGCAAATGCATGTATTGAATGCACTGGAAAATAGATCCCAGCTGGAGCCCCTCTCATTTGGTGAAATCACCTTATCCATAAATAAAGAGAATACCAAGTTTACCACAGTGTGCTTGGAGAAAAAGGACTCCCCCATTAAAATTTTCCTTGCCCTCTCAAGCTGGAAAATGATTTTCAACTTAAAAGAAAATATGGAGTACCATCTTATGAATTTAACTGAGATGTCTATCCTTGCCAAGTCTAATTTCAATCATTTAATTTCACACTGCAAAGATTATTGTGTGAAGAGTGGATACAAAAATCCACAATCTATTGTTCAGTTGTCTCGTGATCATGCAGACAATCTGATTTCAAGTGCTGTGAGGTGCTACTTAGCTTCTTTCCCAGTCTCGATCAAACTTGATCTAATGGCTTACCATAAAGATTTCATTAAAGAAGCCATCTATGATTCTATGAGACAGGCTTGAGTTCTCAATACTGATATTCATAAAAAGAAAAAAAGCTAAAAAAATTAAAAAATAGTTGAAAACCCAAAAAAAAGTTAAAAAAGAAAACCCTAAAAACAATCATGAAATGAGTCTGACTTATAAGCGCAGGGAGAAGCAGGCAGGCCCAATCAAATAAAAGTGTACATAGTTAGAGAGCTATGATGATTTATGGAAAACCAAGTTTTTCACTGAGCTCTATTTTTTAAAAAAGATAAGATTAGGACAATGATAAGAGAATCATAGGGATGCTCAGATTAGAATAGAAATGATAAGAATAGAAATGATAAGATAAAAAATATCCTTGAGAAAAATATCTTACAACATTCAGACTCCATGTACCCCAAAACTTAACTTTTTTCCAAAAAGTCACCACTCCATATATCAAAAGATAGTCTGGCCTCTGAATACAAAATGGGCTTCATCTCCAATACCCAAAATAGAAGGAGACATAGTCAAATCAAAGAGTGCAAACAATTCTGTCACTTTCCCCGTTGGATTTGGAGCCGAGAAAGTGTATGTCTCTATCACCCAAAATAAAACCCAATATTTTTAAAAATCCATCAAAATGACTATCAGGCAAGCTTCATCAATACCTAAACTCTATTGAAAATTAATGCCAGCTTCATCAAACCCATATTCCAGCGCGGCGCTCCTGGACAAACATACCCTGCACACCAAGCTGATCAGACCGATATAGTCATTTGAAGGTTAAACTGCCCTTGTACAACTTTTGTCAGAAAATAAGTTTTTCAAGAGTGTCACTCCACTAAAACTTAACGAGAGGCTCGTTCCCTTCATATTCTTCCTGAGAGTCTATCACTCTTACTCAAAAGATGTTCCAAAACATTAAAAAGTGAACTGCGGTTTGACTCAAAGAAGCTGATATGTAAAGTGGAAAATTCTTGAATATCATTCAAAATGACTCTCAGAGAAGCTTCTCTAGTAAGCAAACACTATTGAAACTGAATGTCAACTATCATTTGTCACTTCAAAGACCAACAGTTCAGTGAACAACGACTGACTCCACTCCAAACATTAGTTGTCTCAAGCATGAGTTGACATGTCGTACAGATGATTCAGGATAGGAATGCTGGAAGAAAATGCAAAACATGATTCAAAATCATTAAAAAAGTTTTATTTTTTTCAAAAACTAAATAAAACATAGTACGTAAAAACTTTAATTATAGTCATTGAGTTACAATCTTCGCAAACGTCGTCTCACAGCGTCAAGCTTCTGTTCATTAGTCTGAAAACAAAATTACACTGTTACCGAGAGAATGCAAACGTAAAAGGACATGATAGAATACATAAAGTGAAGCAGTGAGAACTTACGAGTGGCTTGCTCAGCCTTCTGCCACGTCCAGCACCTCGTCCTGCGCCAGGGCCAGCTTGGGCGACATCAGGTTGGCCTCCAGCACCTCGTCCAGCGCCGGGGCCAGCTTGGACGACATCAGGTTGGCCTCCAGCACCTCGTCCAGCGCCATCAGGTTGGCCTCCAGCACCTCGTCCAGCGCCAGGGCCAGCTTGGGCGACATCAGGTTGGCCTCCAGCACCTCGTCCAGCGCCGGGGCCAGCTTGGACGACAACACCTCGTCCAGCGCCAGGGCCAGCTTGGGCGACATCACACTGTTAAAAAAAATATGAAAATTCAGACCGATTTCGTCTGACTTTGTGGTCAGAATCGCAAATTCATAAAATGAAACGAATATTCAGACCAACTGTCTGAAAAATGTGACTTGCTGTCAGAAATTTGGATTCAGACTGGCAAGTCTGAAAATTTACAGCGGCGAATATCAAGTTTCGTACCGGTGGACTGAAATATTGTACTTTGTTGTCCGAAATCTAAATTCAGACTTGTGAAGTCGGAAAACAAGCCAAAAATCGCCATTAACCTTAAACATTTTGCGGTATTCTTAAAAATAAAGAATGTGCTATTGTTTTATTTCAAATAATACTTTCGTTTATTGTAGTACGAGCAAAGAGAGTGTTTCAGAGCTCCAAAACGGATACATTTTCCTATAGCCGCTAGGTGGCGCTAGTGTCGCATTATTGATATCTTGGAGTTAAAATTGCCTCTGCAGCCAAAATGAGGTGAACATTTAGTTAAAAACCTATTTCAAGTCATTATCTGAGATGGCACGAGTGTACTACAGCAAGATTGATTTGAATAAGTAGAGTATTCGCCAAATAACAGAGAATACAACTTCGCTCTCGCGCATGTCCACGGGTCGACGTGTGGTTGGGTTCGGGTCGATCTCTCTTCAGTTAGTGCAGTTGCGATTTGGTCGCTTCTTGCAACTTGCAGTAGTTGACTACATTTTTGAGTTCACATCCTCGTCCGTAGTAAAAGAACACGTTGACACAATAAGTATTTCACTCTATGGAGTAGGTGATGTAAGTGGGACTATCTCTGTTATTTCTTCTTCGGACAACAAAGTCTGATAAGTTTGACCGATAGGTACGATTTTTTATACAATATATTGATCTGAATATTAATAATTACGTTGTCTGAATTTTAAGACCTAGTAGTATGAAAGTTTTAGTATGAAAATTCATACTGCAAGTAAGTAAATCGGCTTCTTACAAAAAATTATGAATTTTCAGTAAATTTTTTTAACAGTGCAGGTTGGCCTCCAGCACCTCGTCCAGCGCCGGGGCCAGCTTGGACGACAACACCTCGTCCAGCGCCAGGGCCAGCGCCTCGGCCGCGTCCTCGAACTGCGACCGCCTCGATCAATACGGCAACTCTGCCACTGGCAGAGAGCGCTGAAGGGAGCGCACCAAGGCGACTCCAAACAGTCTAAAAACAAACACAAATCATACCATGAGATTCTCTCACATTAGGCTTCATTACACTGAAGAAAAGACTAAAAGAAACTTACATGACGTTCATTGCGCCTGTTGCGCTCCCTCAGAACTCCCACCTCGTGCTCTTCGACGGCCTGAAACAAACATAAAATCACATAAAACACTGAAACAACAAAGAGACCTAACCTTTCACTCACTGCGTCGCCATGTAAACAAGCCTAGGGAGTCGGCCATCACACGGCAGACATCCACGGGGCAAGCTGTGACGTCACCACACTCCCACCCTACCCGGCCCACTGTGCGCCAAGATTTGAAGTTGCTCGCCCCGCAAACCATGAACGAAATCAGACAGAAATAAAAAATTTAACGTTCTCTGACATCAGCGAGCCGCCGCGCACACCCAATGAGATAAATCATAGACAAGACATTGGAAATGACCGAAATTTCTCGACCCACGCCACCAGAGGGAAGGACCACACCACTTACTTTAGAGTATTTCTATCACAAATTTTCCGGAAATTCTCACACGACCACACACCCAAAGCGCCCCGAACAGGATTCGAACCGAAAAAAACACCGAATTTACCCTCAAAAGCGGCACAAACACGAGACAGCCCCGGTTCCCACGCTCCACGTGGTGGGCAACACGGCTCAAGTTCCACACTTTCCGACCAAAATTTTCATGAATTTCACAGAGGGCAACCACACGAAGCGTCCCGTCCAAGATTCAAAACGAGAGAAAACTGATTTGAACCACACAAACAAGCCGAACAGGCTGAGTCTGGTCAACGACCCCCCGACCACATGGTGCGGGGTGACGCCAAGTCCAAATCTCCCGATTCCATCACTTTTGACACAAAAATATCACATCCACGGAAAGGACAAGTCGAGGCGAGCTCAGGAATACACTCACATTGAAAAAGCACACATAGAAAGAGAACCAAACGGCAAGACGCCAGTAGCGTCAGCCTGACACACTCACCTCAGTGTACAAAGTCCTAGACGAATCTAGATCTAAGACTTCATCTTCTTCGTCTTCAACATCAGAATCAGAAACAGCGAGGTCACTCAACAACTGATCTTGGCGCTCTTCAAACTCGTAGTCGAGACAAATTTCTTCAAAATCCATGGTGGGTGAAGAGAACGCAAGGAAACCAAACGAGCACACACACGTGACACACGACTGGAGGGATGCACACCGAATGACCGGATTGAACACGGCGGAAGTAAGCAACGGCCGGTAGTTCCGCTTGCGGCCGGCGGAGGGCGCAGCGGTCGTTCTAACGGCCGGCCAGAATTCAAATTGTTTTCGATTTCACGACGAATCAGAATGAAACTATGATGTGAAAATCTCTCAAATATTATTTCTTGTCACTTGACATCAACTCCATGTGATGACAACCAGTGTTTTCCATAATCCGATACAGCACGGCTTGAAGTGAGAGGGGCGGGAGGGGAGGTTTTGGGGGATGGGGGATCTGGACCAATACATTTTCGCTCTGACAGTTCAGACAGCGATAGGGGTGACCGAGCGGAGTATTCTCAGTAATTCTAGAAAAATATTTCAGCCGGAGAAATGATATCGGACACTCGTCAGCATGCGGGAAATAAAAGGGAGAACGTATGTTGAGGCCGGTCAGGGCGTCCGGCACACTGGGCGCGTGGGAGGAGGGGAGGGGCTGCGGCGCTCGGCTCGGCTCAGCTCGGCTCGTCACCGCTCGGCTCGGCTCGGCACCGGCGGCGTGGCCTGGCGTTGCGGGGAAGGGTTCCGCTTGGTTCCGCTCCGGTCGGAACTTGCGCGGCGGCGGGAGAATTCAAATTGACCGTTAGGCGTTCGGCTCCTGGCGCGCGGCGCGCGGCGCTCACCGATGAAAAGGCGGACCGTACGCTCCCTCCGCAAGCTCGGCTCAGTAGCTCAGTGGGTTAGTGTGTGTGTTCTGTTGCGCTTCTCAGCGCGGAGACACGGGTTCGATACCCACTGGGTGAATTCGCCTTTTTCACCGACAACTTCGTGTTTCTGCCGTGAGGTGGCGCACGCGGCGCTGGCGGCAGGGTATAAATCTAGGGAGCGCGCCCTCCAGGGCATCATTCTTCATTCAGACGCTGACCAGTCATCATGTCGTCCTACGCTATCTGCGACCTCCAGATGCTCCGAGGGATGCACGGAGAGTATGTTCTGAAGGAAGTCTCTTTCTTCGAACATAACAACCAGGCCTACGTGCACAGATCGGTCACGTTCAAGCCGCCATACCCCGGCGCGGGGATCCCAGAGAAGCACTTGCGCCAAAATAGGTACAGTGTCAGGCACCTGCATGGCCTGCACTGGGATTCGGGCTTCTCGCCCTACGACAGAGTGCCCCTCACACTCTTCGAGATGGCCAAGGATTACGATGTCCTGTACGTTAAGGGTGAGGACAAGGCCAAGATCCTCCAGTTCCTGCTGCCCACCAAACAGGTGTACAATGTGGAAAAGTTAGGGTGCCCGGCCCTCAGAAAATTACCGCTCGTGTGGGCACCATGTGAAAATGACGTCAGCAGCCGACGCCACAGAGACAGATACTGTGCAGTGCGCAATGCGAAGCGCGTCGGACTATGGCTGGAGGTATACCTCAACTCACTTCACTGAGCCTGCCCTATAAAAAATATTTAAAAAATCACAAAAAAAATTTAAAATGACAAAACTCCCTAAAAAATAATGCCAATGACATTCGTCTGATTAGGCGCACGGGAGACAGCATGCAGGCCCGCCCCGCCAGGAGTCGCGCGGGTGACCTGGGGACAGAGCGCAGCGGGTTGCCTATCCACCAGGCGCTCCGCACACACAAGCGCACAGTGGGTTGCCCTTGGTTCCAGGCAGTCAGGTGACTTGGGGGCCTCGAAGGGTAGGTGAGACCCAAACAGTCGCGCGGGTGACTTGGGGACAGAGCGCAGCGGGTTGCCTATCCACCAGGCGCTCCGCACACACAAGCGCACAGTGGGCTACCCTTGGTTCCAGGCTGTCAGGTGACTTGGGGGCCTCGAAGGGTAGGTGAGACCCACCCCTTGGGTTAAGTTAGGTTACACCCCTCATCTTCACCTCGCCCAGAAAAAAATAGACAAAAAAAATTGACAAATTTTTTTTTTTTTCCAAAAATGACCCCTTTTTTGACCTTTCCGAAGGGTAGGTCAGGACAGGTTACCTGGGGACACAAGATGGCGACGGGTGACCTGGGGGCCTCCTTACTACTATTAAGGGTTATGTTGTTCTATTTACAAACATTGAAACTAAGATTGTCTCTATCTTTGGCAATAACGGAGTGTCTATTTTCATTAAAGCATGTAAAATAACTCTTTCTCTTATCTAACTCGAGGATTACTCCGCTGATGTCTTTTTTTTTAATCTTTTGCACTAGCAGAAAAGAAGTGAGTGTTTCACCACCGGCGTCGCCTAGAGGGCACCACTATGCAGACCCCCTCTCTCCAGGCAGGGGTGGGGTACACGAAGGGTTGCCTACCCTACCAGGCGCTCATTAGCAGAAATAGTTTGATTTTTTTTTGTTTTGGGGCCTGACTAGCTCCCCGGTCTCCGGTGTCTCGTAGATTTTTATTGATTTTAGTGATTATTTTATGAGGTTTTTATTTTTATTTTTTCATGATATGAGTTTTTTACCTGACTAAAGTTGACCAAAAAAAATTTTTGGCCAAACAAAAAAAAGATTTTAGGACTAAGGGTAAGCACGTTTTCCGACCCCAGGAATAACATATCAAAAGATGGCGCGACAAAATTTTGACAAAATGAACCTAAAAAACTTAGCTGAAATCTCCACACGCTACCAACCACCCCCCTTATCTTGATTTCGGTCATTTTTGAGCGCTTGTGGCTCCTCAACCTTGCTAGGTAAAACTTTGCCGACTTTTTTTCGTGATCTAGGTATCACCGACTACTACTCTGCCAAGTTGCAGACTTTTACCCAGCAAGGTAAGGAAATGACGGCCCAGCAAACATGGCTGCAGACGCTACCAACAACCCGAATATCTTGATTTCGGTCATTTTTGAGCGCTTGTAACTCCAAAACCTTGCTGGGTAAAACTTTGCCGACCGTATTTTCGTGATCTAGGTGTCACCGACTACTACTCTGCCAAGTTGCAGACTTTTACCCAGCAAGGTAAGGAAATGACGGCCCAGCAAACATGGCTGCAGGCTTTTACCACTTTTGACACCCACAGAGGGCATTTTTACTCTGAATTAGCCTTGTGGTGGCTGTAAGAAATTTGCGACAGCAGTTTGTTAGGCTTGGTCCGTGAGTAGATAGACTACTATTCTGATATTATCAGAACCCTCAGTCGGCCAGCTCCTGACGCACGCCGTTAACCCTGCCCACAGGTCACGGTTTCCCGCAGGAAGATTGTTCCGCTAGGTTTTTCCTGATACTTCCCCGCAGGGTGGCTCCGTAAGAAAATGTTCCCGCTAGGTTAATTTTGACCATCGTTCACAGTCGGTTTCTATGAGCTATAAATTCCCGCAGAGAAACGTTCCCGCCAGGTTGCCCCGCAGAGAAATGTTCCCGCTAGGTTTATTTTGACCATCGTTTACAGTCGGTTTCTGTGTGCTATGAATTCCCGCAGAGAAACGTTCTCGCCAGGTTGCCCCGCAGAGAAATGTTCCCGCTTGGTTAATTTTGACCATCGTTCACAGTCGGTTTCTATGAGCTATAAATTCCCGCAGAGAAACGTTCCCGCCAGGTTGCCCCGCAGAGAAATGTTCCCGCTAGGTTTATTTTGACCATCAGTCGGTTTCTGTGTGCTATGAATTCCCGCAGAGAAACGTTCTCGCCAGGTTGCCCCGCAGAGAAATGTTCCCGCCAGGTTGCCCCGCAGAGAAACGTGCCCGCAAGGTTGCTCTGCTGGTGGACGTTTCTCCAAGGGTTTTCAAATCACATTGTTTTCTTAGACATCTTTACAAAATGTAAAAGTCACACAAGAAACAAGTGAAGTCATCATTTGAAACATTCCTTGGCTCGAACGTTTTAAATTTTTTCAGGCACTTAAAATGAATCCAGCGATAGCAAGCATCGCATTGAACCATAGCCCCTATAAGCGATGCATTGTTGGTGTGGAATTCGTCGTAGCCGCAAATGAGAAAAAGGTGGCGCATGTTCGGGCATTCCTGAAGAATATTTTCAGCAATCTTTTCGCGAAATCGTTCAGGTCCTGTAAATTCTGCCGTGGAAACAGCGCCGAAATGGAAAAGTGCATACGCAATAGTGAACACCCCGCAGTTGTCATAGTCTGATTGATCTTGAACAGGGTAGTCGTATGGCACGTTAACCGTTTTCCAGTTAAAAGTATCAATTTTTTCGAAGGAAGACTTGTTTCTTTCCTTAAGATAATATAAAAACTCGTTGAAGTGGGCAGACGTATTCTTTAAATTCATTGGATCCATAAATCGATACTCTTTCTTCTGGAAATCAGCTATCGCAATGCACCAATGGTTTCCAGTAAGATTTACTGGCATGATTAATGTTTTGCCACTGAATGACACATAGTTTAGGATGTGTGTGTCGTGCGCACTGTTTAACAACAATTCTCGCGAGTGGTGACACAGCACATTCACAAAGTTGTTTTTTACATGAGCATTCGGTTTCATGAATGAATAAATTGCGGCGTCAATAATGTCATTCGTCAGCCATTTGTGCTGCACCAAGTCTTTGAACGAATCGCTGGTCACTTTTGCGAAGTCCTGCCCATACACGCACACCATAAAGCCTCTGTTTTCAGAACTTAGTTTGGGACAATAATATGTAAGACTCTGTATCAGGCCGTTTTCGTATGTGTGACACCTTAACATCTGGCGCTCACATTTCATGGACATTGATTCATTGGCATTGCTTTTTGACAAAGCCATAAGTCTTCTAGCCAGTTCAATGCGATATTCCTCAGTACTTATTGTGTCACATTTACCTGTTCTTATTACTGCTTCTATAAAATAAATCATAAGCACAGCACAGTCATAATTATTTTCCTGTGACTGATGCATCAGCGGACGTTTGTTTGTTGTCATAGGTTTTTGTTGTTTAATTTTGTTTTCTTCTAGTAACCTATTCAGACAACGCCGAACCACCACCTCTGATGCTTCGTTCCTGTCAGCTGGGTCAAGTAACTGAAATTCCATTTTCTTTAGGTTGACATGTACAACTGCCCAGTGTTGGGGTGTTTTAAATGGCAAGAAAAACTGAGAGTACGTTGCAATCGATGTTAATCTTTCAGGTAATTCACCAGGCTGATCTGTGGCCAGAAAAACACATTCAGTGTACGATGCAATAAAAGTACCTTTGCCACAAAATCGCACCCGTAAGTCCTGCAGGCAGGTATCAACAACGTCTGAGCTTAACGGACACTTCTGAAGAAGTTGAAGATATGAAGAGAAGTAGAGGGGCTCATCTTGCTCAAGAGCCAAGAAAACGCCACTAACGCCATTTTCTTCTTGCTTCATTACATCAAGTTGCTCGTCTGTGTCGAGTAAAGGTAAGTATTGTAGTTTAGCTTTAAAGTCGTAACTAGGGCAGTGGTGCCGGTAGTGTGACTGACGAATTATCTCTTCCTGAGTTGGCGTTGTTTGACAAACAACTATTACGTCAGTAGCTTCACCATTATAGTTTATGTTCCGATTATTACGAAGAGACAAACTTCGACGTGCTACGGCCTTCGATGAAGCTTTTTCGTCCCTCTTGGACGGTTCTTCTACCTTCTTTATTAACTTGTCTTCTTGTGACTTTACCACCTGGTTGCTATGATCTGAGTTTGTTTCTTTTACAGGCGCGTTTCCTTCTACTTCTTTTTTCTGGACCTTTCTCCTTCGCTTAGCAGGAGGATCCTCGTCTTGGACCTCAGCACTAAAAAGACTTTTTAACATTTTTCTTGCAGAGATTTTAGCCGTGGACTTCTCCTTTGCAGTTGCTGGCCTGTTGATTTTATTCTTCTCTGTTTCCGGGGGACTGTGCCATGTTTCTATATCATTTTCACCACCGAGGGGCTGCGGTGAGTCTATCTCCGATTCTTCGGATTCACCTTTTTGTACATTGCTTAAAAATTTCTTTTTAAACGGAAACCATCCGAGTGCGATCGTTTTCTTGCCGACTTATGTAATTTCCAATTTTCTGTTTGCTCCTCACCCAGTTTTCCTTGACTGAATCTGTTCTGTTTCAGCGAGTCATCCGTGAAGTTATTTCTGTCGAAAACTACACAGGACTCGGCGTCGAGGGGCCAATCACTCAAGAAATCCTGTGTCCCAAGCCGGTGAAATCGTGATGAAATCCGACTGAAATCCCGTGAAATCCCCGAAATCTTTGGAAATCAAGTAAAATTTCGAGAACCCTATGAATTCTTCCGAAATCTTGGGAAGTCGTCCGAAATCTCGTGAAATCTTCCGAAATCTTTCTGAAATATCGCAAATTACAGTGCAATCTGGCAAATATTCCCTGAATCCCGCTTGAAATCTGTTAAAGTTTTGTACGCTTAGCAGGTTTCACGTCAGCCGCCCGGCCCGCCTCGCTGAGGTCTGTAGCGCCTGCCACGTAGGCCACCACTCAGTCCAGCAACACATCGAAGCAAAGAGGATGGCCTACTTTGTCTCCGTCAGGCGGCCACTTGAACTTGAGATGCTAGACAATTGACCACCTGTCATGTCCCGAGGGCAAAGAACATGCACCGGGGCAAATTAAAATATTTTGTTTTTTCAAAACAGTGACAAACCCTTCTGGGGTAAAATTTAAAAAAATAGTGTAGACTGTTGAACCAAATTGAGCACGCTGCAGCTTTATCATTGGATTTCCATTATTAATTTCCATAGTGGCACACAGTTGGGCAGAAAACATGTTTTAAAAATTAAATAAAATAAAAATTAATGTGAAGATTTTTTCTCCTTGTGTGTGTGAGTGTGTGTTGTAAACAAACTGCCCACATGGTTAGAGTTAAGGTAAGAATAAATACTCAAGGAGTTCATGTGAACAGACAAGTATTCTTTTAATGCTATTATTATGAGGATAACATTGTCAACACTTAAAATTAAAAGGAACATATGTAGCAATTACCTAAATTAACAGGTCCCATAGCAATTTTAGTGATACTTTAATTAACAGGTCACAGCAATTTTAGCTGTTACTTAAACTAACAGGTTGCATAGGTACATTTGCAGTTACATAAACTAACAGGTCACATAGCAATATCAGCAATTACTTAAATTAACGGGTAACATACAGCAATATTAGACCAGAAAGGGTTGAAATAGAATGTACTAATTTTTATAATCAATGCACTTATGAGCTTTGTAAAAACAAAACGTTTCTCTCAGTCAGTAAACATAGCATATTAATTCTTTAGTTTTTGCCTACATAGAGTTAAGAGATTAAAAACATATTTCTTTCACAAAATTATGTACAAAAAACTAAAATGCTTTGAGATTAATAGCACTTCAGTCTTAAAATGTTCTAAAAACTAAAAATTACCAAATAGCAAGAATTCAAAAAAAGATCATTTAAAATGAACAACATTTGGATATATTGACCTTAGAAACATGACTAGGCGCACTTAATGTTGGACTAGAAATTTCCAATTGAAACCTACTTCCCACTCTTACCTTGCTTAGAAATTACTTCTTTAATTTTTTTAATATCTGACAGAGAGCATGAAAGCAACAAACTCTTTTTGAGAGTTTTTGGGCGGGGAATGGTACAAATATATTTGTCAATATTGTAGTATCCATGTGTGTCCATGCTCATACTTACTAACTTGCCATGTTTCCCGATGTTAAACCAGGAACACAAACATCCGATTCCTCTCTGAGAGCAGCTCTCTGGGGGGTTGACAGGTGCATGAAGTAAAGAATACTCCTGGTTACGCCACGTTCTTCCACTCATGTAGCTGAATGCCATAATGCGCCCAATAACTACGGCTCCTGTTTCTGAGGTGAATGCGCACCAATCTCCTATGCCCACTTCAGTTTCACGAGCAGGTTTGTCAGCAGGAGGAGATTTGTCGGATACTTGATTGGAGTGGCTGGCAGTGCTGGTTTGAACTCTGATCAGTCTGTCACTGCTCATTTTAGTGTCACCGCTGCTTAAAAGCCAGCAGAATGATGTTTTTCTGATGATGCAAGGATTTCCATTGCCATCTAAAACTTTGATGAATGGACTCTCTGGAGTTACAGCAACATTATTATAAGTTTGTAATCCCATAAGTCCTGAGGACACCATCAACAAATCTTCTGTGACATCATCTAGCACTTCGCTCTCATCCACATCTTCACCAGTTGGAGGTTCCTCAGAATCTTCAGGATCAAAGGCCAACTCATCGTCAATTTCAACATCATTCACCTCTGCCTCAATAATGTCCTTGGATGAGAGCGGACATGGTGGGCAAGATGTTTTTTTGGTCAAGTCAAGAGAAACACATTTCCCTAGGGCACACTGGAACGCTTCATTCACAGCATTTTCAATCTCGTAATCTTCAGGCAAAAGAAATGTTGGTGCACCATTGCTAGTGGAGGCACGGAACAACTTCTGGTATATTGGAAAATTGACGATATCTTTCAGTTTAAGCTGGTTTTCTCCAATGTATTCGATGCGAAGAATCTTGCAAATAAGTTCAAAAATGCTGAAGTTTGTTACAGTGCTTCTTACTCCTGACATTGATCTTGCATCTCTAAAGAACTTCTCGCAAGCTTGACTGCTTATCAGCCAAATAAGGAAAAGTTCAGGCTCTTCTGAATCTCTTAACTTGCGTATGATATTTATCAGTGCATGCGCATTGATTTCTACACAAGTGTATGCATTGAGGGTAATACAGTTGTGGCTCAGAGAATAATCACTGTTGCTTTGTATCCACTTCCTCCAAAGCCTGAGGAAAAAGGTCCACTTCCACAAAAGCTTGACCCGTTGCAAAGGCTCCATTGATGGATCTAAATATGAGGCCGTAACTTCTCTCATCATGTCCAAATAAGTTGCAGTCGCCTCACTTTCTGGAATATGCTGCCGCATTAATTGGGTTACCTTTGCTTCACATAGTTTTTGAGCTGCACGGTGATTCATCTTATCTTTTGCTTCAATGATACTCTTCGTAAGCTGATGCTGATCTTTACTCACAAATGATATGAGTTCAATAATATGACCTCTGGATGCAACATATTTTTTCCCCATAGGTAAGATGTCAGAGGCTTTCACAATCTTTACTCTCAGTTTCACAAGTAGGTGAATGGTGTCCTGAACACAGACAGGTTGGGAAGTATTGAGACTAGCTTGAAACCAATGCCACTTGTCGGACGAAGTGAAAGTTCTTGAAATCATAGTCTTCAACAGTTTGTTATCTCCATCGGAGGAAAATGCAACAATATCCAAGCCAACATCATTGAATGCCTTTGTCATCCAATTCCATCGGAGATCGACACTTGTAGAGTCGAATCTGTTGTCAGTTCCATAAAGGCAAACACAAAATGCAGCTGCTGTGACAGATAATGGTTGAAGCATAATAACATAAGCGTTAGAACTGACAACACCGGATTCAAAATGTTGTTTAATTAAATCTGCAGATGTTGCAGGAAAGCTTCTGACTTCTGGAAGCCCATCTTTGAGACGGGGAACAAACCCTATTACTTGATTTGTTTTTATGTCATACTGAATTCTACCAGTAACTCTGGTGCCGTCTTCACAGATAACAACCTTGGTAGGTAAGTTTCTTTTGGATAGATATTCTTTGGCCTCAGAAATCCTGAAATAACATTCTTCTAGTCTATCTCTTGATAATAAGTTTCTGCGGCAAGTGGTCACAGAAGGAAGTGGAAGGGCTCCACAGAGGATTCCATACAACTGGGGACCCCCCAAAACAAAGCAGAGAGTAGCATATTCTTTCAAAGTTGAATCGTATGTGAAAGCATTAGGCTTTTTACCTGCATTGCGTATAGCACATTGCATTAGGAGTTCAAGAAGTTTGAATTCTTGGAATGAAGGTAAATTTACATTTAAGCTGCTCATGTTGCACATTTTTTGCATATTAGTAGCAAGTAACAATTTTAGTTCTTGATTTTCTGCTAAAATTTTATCCATTTGTGAGAGTATTGGATAATACTGATCAATTTTGTTGCACATAACAGCTGCCTCCTGGAGTTTCCGTTTTCTCCTATTGGATTTTGAGTGTTGAGACCAATCTCTCTTTTTCTTCTGTGATAAGAATGGCATGGACTGATTGGTCTCATGATTCACTCCATGCCCTAAACAAAACCCGAGTCATCATCATCTTCATCATCATCAATATGGTTTTTACTTGAGCTCCTCCGCCTTTTTTCAATAGGAGAACCATGTGTTGAGTCCAAACCATCCCTATCGTAGGTAATCTCATTAAAGTTGTCTTCTGAATGAGAGGTAGCGCCTAGAACAAAATATTCCAATGTTTAACAAAAATTTGGCTTATGACATTTTAAATGAAGTGTTTTAAGTTTAAGTATCCATCTTCATTGATACTTAGACAGACTATAAAAATACCCGATAAAAAAACAAAAACAATTACTCTCAATTTTGGTGCTAGATACTTCAAGAAAAAGGGTTTAGTGGTTGAGAGAAGCGGGACAAATGCAATGAACCCATTTAAGTAGTACGTTTAAATTAACGATACAGCCTCAGTCTTCAGGTGCTCCTACAATTAAGTCATCAAACTCATTGCTGATCAACTTTTCACTTCACGCTCAGGTTGTATCTTGTTAGAGTTTAATTGGCGAGGCCTGGTTGGCCGAGTGGCTTCCCTCTGTAATCAAAATGTTATTTAGTCTTATAGAGAAACATATTCCACATGCCGTAATAGTCTTTTCATTACCACGGTAATGAAAAGACTAAGAAGAGTGTAAGGGCACATGCAATATTGTTCTCCACAAGACTGAATAACATTTTGATCGCAGAGAGCAGCCATTTAGCCTACCAGACCTCGCCAATGAAACACAAACAAAATACAACTTGAGCGTGAAGTGAAAAGTTGATCAGCGATGAGTTTGGAGTTTGATGACTTAATGGTAGCACCTTAAAAAACACAAACACCGTTTTTTAGTCTATCAACTTACCATTTAGTTTGATTTCTTGACTTGGTTTGAATAGGGAGCGCTTCCTTGGAGTATCTGCAGGTTGGTTCTCTCCTGAGACATGTACCTGAGCGATGACCTCTATCTGGGATGAATCGACTGAAAATGAAAGCAACGAATAATTAAAATACTCTTATTTGCCTTAGAAATTATAATAAATATTAAGATAATTGCCTAAGAAAAAAGTAGCCTCTAGTTGTTCTCCTGGTTAGCAATAGCTTCTACACACCAAACAATTATTTAAAAACATTGAAGGGTCTTACTCACCATTGTTGGATGCAGTATCCTTGACCAGAGGCGAGCTGGAGGGAGTGACAATTGCTTTCCCTGAACACAGAAAATAAAGTGATAAATAAAATAATATTTGTTAAATTAGTCAAAAAAGTTCTAAAGGTGCTCCTACAATGAACTCATCAAACTCAACGCTCATCAATTTGTGTTTTCATTGGTAGGGACTTGTAAACTTTATGGTTCCTCTCTGTTATCAAATTGTGATATTGTCTTGTAGAGAACAGTATTCCTTATGACCTAGGACTGCTTTCAGTCTTCTCATCACCACGCATATGATTATATAACAAAAATAAAATTGTTTGATGTAACTCATTCAAATTAACAATTTTATTTTGGTTATATAAGAATATGTGTGGTGATGAGAAGACTAAAAATAGTCCTTGATCACAAGGAATACTGTTCTCTACTAGACTAAATCACAATTTGATTACAGAGAGGAACTGTATAGCTTACAAGGCCCTACCAATGAAAACACAAGTTGATGAGCGATGAGTTTCATGCGTTCATTGTAGGAGCACCTTGACAGTACTGCACTACATTACCTGCTTTCTTGAACAAATCATCCAAAGACTTCTGACCTTTCAAGGCTGCTTTACCAGCTGCAATCATGTGTGTTTCAATGTGGCGATAATAGTTGGAGGAAAGCCACGAGGTACCTTTTTTGAAGACTTTGGTTGTAACATTACAAGAAGGGATACAACATCCCACAACAGCAACAAAAGAACCAAAGCCATCCGGTGTAACCTTTATGTCTTTCACTTTGCAAGATGTGACTTCCATTAAATCGTTTTCATCGTTGCTGAATTCTGGTAGCTTCAGCCGATCAAGGTAATTGTTGATTGTACTCTCAAGTTTGGTCCTCTGCCTACAGATTTCTTCTGCATCAACATGTGAGTTTCCCTTCTTCTGAGAATGTTGGGTTTTAGTATGAACTGACTTCGGTCCATCAGAATTCATCTTTACCTTGCCAAGTCTTGAAAGTCCTTTTGAGATCGACATGACTTGGATTGATATTGCTTGGAGGGTTTTTAGGTACCCTCCTCCGATTTCAAATTTCTCGGGCAAATACGCCCACACAGGTCCATAAAACCTCTCCATTTCTGTTTGCAAGCCTGACTCATCATTTTTGTACTTAGCTTTCAGAACCAGGTGGTAGACATTCCTCATGAAATCTGTTATATCTTTAATATCATTTTCACCAAAGTCTTTCAGAGCATTTAGTGAGTTATAGCCTCTGAGATTCAATACATTTTTATATGGTCTTCAAGAGTGAACCCAGAATGGTATTCAATCAGACATTCCCAGAAGTCATTTCCAACTGCCTGCAAAAAGAAAAACAACACGAAAGAAGCAAACCCCACACATTGGGCAGTGCAACGATTACGGTGCCACTACATTGAGCTCATCCCTCATCACATTTTCACTAACTTACTTGTGACAAGTCTAAAGTAAATTAGTGAAAGTGATGAGTGATAAGCTCAATGTGGTAGCACCAAGGAATTTAAATGAAGTTTAAACTTACATCATAAATGTCCTTTCTTTCAACTGGAGCAGACTCCGCGACTGTTTCAATTTCCGTCTCTCCAGTATGTTTGGACCCGCTAGTGTCAGTATCGCTTGACCCGCTCTGAAAATTAAAATACATGTCAAATAACTTAACGTTGTGCAGGAACAGGGATTCGATTTGTCTACAACACAGAAACATAACCAAACATTGCATCACTTCACGTCACAGAGGAAATCACGTCCCAGATGATAGAAAATAGGTGGTTAGAATTAACTAGAGTTTTCGTTTTTTCTTAAAATATTTCGTACCATGTTGATGCTTAAGCCGAGGGTAAACCGCGGCCACCCCGTTGCCAAGCGTCTCCGCGCGTCTAGACCGGTCGAGTTACAGTCGTGCTGGTCGTGCTCCCAGCCCTAGTCAGTCTCGAACTTTAGGCGGGAACGCAGGCCAATACCAGACGCGCTCCAAACTCGCTCCGAATGCGTTCCGACACGCGACTTGAGCTGACGTAGCGCACGGACGCGCAGGGAAGATCATAGTTTTGGCCGTCACAAACCTAGACACGGTTTAGCAGATGAGTTTTCATTTCAAAACCGCTGAAAATTTATTAATCAATATCACGAAATCGACCAAAATCTCTCCGAAATAAAAGAAATCCCACGATTTCAATCAAAATCACGCGAAATCTTGGCAAAATCTCGTAGAAATCCGGCGAAATCTCGAAGAAATCCTGAAATCTGCTGAAATCCCACGAAATCTGGCAAAATGTTCGAAATCAAAAAAATAAGGCGAAATCTCGTGAAATCCCGAGAAATCTTGCGAAATCATAGAAATCCGACATCGATTGAAATCATGTGTCCCCCTGGATGGGGAGTGGTTGGCCCCTCGCTCGGCGTTAAGTGGCCGAGCAACAGTATTTCTTTGAGTGTCGTTGACTAAGGTGTCCTTCTTGTTGCAGTACTTTTGATAAGCTTTGTTATTTGTAATTAATTTTCTTTCAACTTTCAATAATTTTGTTTCAATGTATTTCCTTTCTTTGTCAATATATCTCCCGATCTTGTTGTGCAGTACTTCTTTGTGAGTTGACTCTTTTTCAATCTTGAAGTAATCCTCCACGTCCGCGTTTGATGGTGGAATGTAGACATTTTTGCCTCTGCAGCCGGACATGACCTGCGTCCATAGTGGGACCAGGGGAGAACATTTTGGCATGAATATGTCTTTCAAGAAACGCGGACAGTACGCCGGATTATCTTCCAATAGCTGCATGTCTGCTGAACTTCTTTTGGATTCCTCTTCTTTGATCATTCTTTTGGCATCAAGAAGCCGCTCGTAGCAAAATTGAAAGAAAGGAGATGATGCCAAACTTTCATCTGAACCAATGACACGTTCTTCCATGTTTTCGGGATCAGGTCCGACCCCAACTACGGCGTCCTCTGTTCTGCGCCCAAGGACAAGTACTTTAGCTGCTGCTGAGGTGACGGAAAGCACTTTCTTGGACATGAGAAGGCATGCAAATGCAAGGAACATCCGAGAAAACTCCTGCAGTGTCTTCGTTTCGGTCAAAGCAGCAGTGCCGTCAAGAATCAAGTATCTTGTTTCTTTTTTGATGGAGTGACTTTTTAAGTTTACCGATGTCATTTTTTGCCAGTGATTGCAGCAAAGCTGGAGTAACACAAGTTGCCCAAATCGTTGTCTGTGTAGGTACCTGATAAGTACTTGAAACACACTCTGAGGTATGCATCAAGATTTAAATGATTGAATTGCACCATGACAGCATGAATTGTTGCGTATGAACAGTCAGTACCTACTCTTCCGACACAGGGCCATTTTTTTCTCAACCGAGTCACACAAAACGACCTGAAAAGTCTAAGCAGGTCGCCTATGGCTCCTTGATCGTGCTGTACAGACACCATTTCGAACAGAGGCAATATTGTTGAAATGACATTTACGACCCCAGCGTACAAATATACCCTACCTTTCACTCCTGGCGGGTTCCGCACTAAGGAGCCTGTCGCATCAATGTGAACAGAGATTAGTCTCCACGACTGAAATGCAGATAGCAGAGATGTTACTTGCGCTTTGGAAAACAAGATTACTTGAAATTCAGAGTTGTTTTTGCTTCTTTCTTTAATCAGTAAGCTCAAACGAGATTTTCTGATTTCATGCCATTTATTAGCATTTGATGCATTAAAATATATTTATTCGGAAAAAACCAATAGAGAGTTGCAAAACAAAAATTCACCGATAAAGTCGCGCAATCTCGATTTATCCGAATTAACGTGTGACTTTTCTTTTTTTTCGTTAATTCTCATTATTCTGCTCTCCGCTTTATTTTGCGAAAAAGACAGTGTGGCGTCGCATCAGCGGAAAGGCGCTCCTTTTGACTTATACCGCCAGCGTATTGTTAACTTAGCCTCGCTGAAGGCTGCTGCCCGTGAATGTCCTAACACGATCTACTGCTGGCAAGACAACCCCGCACCCCCGATACTGCTAATCATGGCTCGGGGTTCGTTAGATAAAAGAAATAAGCGAAATCAACTCTGTAAAGCATTTTTACCGCAACAGGACACTCAATCATTAAACTTAACTTTCCTCAATTTTTTTTTTTATCTTTTTGAAATTAAGGGGTAAGTTCCGGTAGGGGTATGTTCAGGACAAACCCCCAACACTGGTAAAACTAAAGCGTAACGTTACACATTCTTCAAGCGTACAGGTGCACAACCACCCCATATATCCTATCTAAATGCATGGGGATTTTTCCTCTGTACGCTTCAAGAAAAGCGTACGACCAGTACGCCCTTCTTGAAGCGTAATGTTACGCCTTAGTTTTACCCGTGAAATAAGTCAGTAGGAAACGAGAAAAAGAGTGCGATTCAAATAAACTGCTTATAAATGTAGAAGTTATGCGTGCCTTTTTTTTAGTCGTCTTGCTTGTACCGTGAGTGCTTCTGCTTGTTTCTGCTCTGCTTTTGTTTCTGCTTTTGCATGCCTTCCCGCCTCGCCTGTGTGGCCGTCAGCTTCGCTTTCAATCATCGGAGCAACAGGACTGACACCATCAGGAGGACTGCGAGAGCTCTTGACGGACAGATCAGTAGCAGCAAAATCGTGGTTCCCATAGATGTGCAGAAGACGCAGTTACTTAAGGGGACCGTTAGCTTTAACTGGAAACTTGTTTTTGTTTGTGGTCTGAAAAAAAAATTCACTATGCCAGTTGAATTCTTCTTTAAAAGTTACCTCAAAGCCGCCGTCACATTGGAAAGTTTCTATCTAACTCAGAAGAACCAATCAATTAAAACTCAAAATATTGCTCTGCGAAAAACGCTCCTCGCGTACAAGTTTTGACATTATTTGGATGAGGGGAGGGTTTTCCTGCCCTTTAAGAACCATGTCCAAAACTGATAAAGCTGTTTTGCACTACAGTAAAAGCATAAAAATTTATTCAGGAAAAATAGATTTTCTACCTCAAAATCAGTGAAATCTACGATACGGTCCCCTTAAAGTTTAAACTTTCAAATAATTATGAAATTTTATATATGCTATTGTAATAATCCCATCGTGATCATTTATTTTTCTGTTGTGAGATTATCAAGTTTTAATGAGACCCTTATTGGGCAAACATTTGATCAGATAGACATAGCCAAATTTTTAGAAAATTAGCTACTGTAAAAAAAAAGGATATTTGCCTTTTTTTACTTTGTTTATTTCTAGAGTCAAGTAGAACAAAAAAATGCTGAAGTCGCTCTGATCAGTAGTAGAGAACATTTTTAGGAACATTTTAAGCAAAACCCCGTCAATTACGATCGACTGGTATGACGCAGAGGGACTTAAGAATCTAAAAAAATGTACCTCTGAGATAACGGCTTTTACAGTTTTGGGGCAGGAAGTTGTTAAAATTAAAAAAAAACTGTTTTTGGCGGATGACATAGCCTCACTAAAATGGTTGTAGTTTCGAAAGAAATTAACGTAATAAAAAATTGTTTTCTTCTAAAGGAGTAAGGTTTAACGCACAAAAATGAATTTTTTTTTAAAAAAAACGCCTTTTTTCTTAGTTTTTGCGAGTTTTTCACTATAACCCCGGACTTACCTTACTGGAGAGACACGGCCGTTATTCTTAGAGTGAATTTAAGTTTAAACTTTGATCGCATATAGTTGATAGGGGTGTCCACGTGTGTTGACATGAACAACCGTCGGGGAACTGCAACCAAAAGTATTAAGCATAATAACCTATCATTTCAATTTTTGGGGAGCTAATCCGTTCGGCCGCTAGGACTGCAACCCGTAATTTTGATAAGTAATCCCTTGCTGATCTCTTTCCTTTAAGTGTACACACGTGGATACTCCCTTAACTTCTCATAGATCCTTTCCCTTATTTTGTTGTTTCTTGCAGCCAAGAATGTCACCTTCCTTGATTCAAGGGGTACATTTTTGCTGGGGCATCGCCATCCCAAGCATTGAACGTACGAAAGGAAGTTCAGATAGACCTTTGATTGCATTGCTTGAATACACACAACATAGGAACTTTCTGAATGAATAATTTGTTCCAGGGACAAAATACATCTTAACCGATGCGGCACTCGCTGTCTCCTGGCTGCCATTAAGGCCGACCTGCGGCTGAAGACACCACGCTAATTTATTTAATTTGCATGATACAATAAAGCTCGATACAGCGTTGTTGCCGTCTGCACGAAATCAACAGCGCTAAATGCGGGGTTTGTTATATGCAGAGGTCGATTTAAGTAGCGCTCCCCCCATCCCCCCCCCCCCTTAGCGCTGTTTTGCCCTTAAAAACTCTAAAACGAAAAATTAAAACAATTTCCAAGAAGTCAAAGTAAACAAAACCATAAATTTAGGTAATTTTCTTTTCAGCAGGGGTAGGCAGGCAGGTGGATTTCGCGCGCTCGAGTTTGCACTTAATAAAACAACGATGTTGATCAAGGGAATTTAGATCGATTCTTTACTGAACATTGGAAAAAACAACGCATTTTCGGACGCCAAACACGTTAAATTTAAAGGACTTTTAGCAAAATATCGACGCCAATGCGGAAAAACGCGATACGCGGTATCGCTAAAAGCGTTTTTTACCACTAAAATGGCCTGTTTTCAATTGGCGAAACGCAAATTCAACGGTATATGCGGAACAACGCTATATCGAGCTTCTACTCTATACATAAATAAATAAACGAAATTCAGGAGATAATTGTACTACTATTCAAGCCATTCCTTGCATTTTAGGAAGTCTCTGGTGGCTCCGACTGTGTCAGTAGACTAAATGGGTGTTCAGTAGTAGGAAACATAAATTGGTTTCTAAAACAGAAAAATTCGTGAAATTCTCAAACTTTGTTAAAAAGTTGCCGGTGACAACTGGATCACAAAATAAATGTCAGCGCAGTTTTACCCGGCAACGTAAAGGAGCCAAAAGTGGACAGATAGATACTTCACCTGCAGCACGTTTGAATCGTGGTCGCCATGGAAAGCGGCCGGCGTACCCGAGACGACAACACCCCGATGACAAGTGAGCGAAGGCGGCCATGTTTGCAGGGCCGCCATTCCCTTACGTTCCTAGGGGAAAGTCTGCAACTTGGCAGAGTAGTAGTCGGTGACACCTAGATCACGAAAATACGGTCGGCAAAGTTTTACCCAGCAAGGTTTAGGACCTACACGCCCTCAAAAATGACCGAAATCAAGATATTCGGGTTGTTGGTAGCGTCTGCAGCCATGTTTGCTGGGCCGTCATTTTCTTACCTTGCTGGGTAAAAGTCTGCAACTTGGCAGAGTAGGAGTCGGTGACACCTAGATCACGAAAATACGGTCGGCAAAGTTTTACCCAGCAAGGTTGAGGTGCCACAAGCGCTCAAAAATGACCGAAATCAAGATATGGGGGTGGTTGGTAGCGTGTGGAGATTTCAGTTCTTTCGGTTCATTTTGTCAAAATTTTGTCGCGCCATCTTTTGATATGTTATTCCTGGGGTCGGAAAACGTGCTTACCCTTGTCGGTCGTCAGTGCTTTGCTTTCCTCATCTGAAACCTGGGCCAAGAGAAAGGCTGAAAACCCCTCGGTCTTCCCCTTTTATGCTGAAGGGTTTGTCAGCAATTACAAGTCCCATTCTGTAAGTACACGCACGCACGCACACAGACAGACAAAACTTTCCAACCCTACTGGAGTAACGGGCTTCGCTAATCGCTCAGCCAATTATTTGAACCTTCTTTGACAGAGGCCCACCACCAGAAACTCCTTAACAGTGCGGCGTATGGTGTCCTTGTGGCACATAGCTCGGCACCATGAACCCACTGGGGCGTACGATAAGGCATGCTACATGGCCGCCAAGGCTAGTCCTAAAATCTGTTTTTTTTTTTTGGCCAAAATTTTTTTTTGGCCAACTTTAGTCAGGTGTATAACCTCTCTAATCGTGATGTTTATGTTTTAAGAAAATCATATTCCTTATAGGCAGCTTAAACAGTCCTTCTTCTTTTCTTCTAGGTGTCCAAATCTGTGACCAATCTACAATCGCCACTGAAGAGAAAATTTATCAATAAAAACAAGACAGCTCTGGCAATCAGGCTGTTGTTGGGTACTGACGATGGTCTGAAGGTTTGTATCTGGTTTTGCTTTGTATGAGATTGAATGAGCTTGCATGTGGGTTAAAATACGTTTATTAAATCCTTGCAGGAAGAAACTGTTCCTCTGAAAGGGCGAGGAATTATCGCTACCCGCACCTTTCTGAAGGGCGATTTTGTTGTGGAATATAAGGGAGAACTGATTTCTCTTCAAACTGCAAAGGAGAGAGAGAAAAGAAGTACACCGAGAAAGATGGAAGTTTCATGTATTTTTTCAGGCATCAAGAAAAGCCAATGTGGTGGGTATCAACAGATAAAAGAAACTTAAACGAACTTTTTAATAACATACACGCAGTGCAATAAAAAAAGGGGTTTCTAGCAATGTTTCTGTTTCCTCAACAATATTGATGCTACACCCGAAACTACACACAAAGGCCGACTAATAAACCACGGAGTCCCATCAAATGTAGGTCGCAAAGTCATTGAAATTCCTGGAAAAGGACCACGTTTAAGATTTGTGGCTTTGTGTACGATTAAACCTGGAGATGAAATCCTGTATGATTATGGAGATAGGAACAGACAGGCTGTGGAGAATTTTCCATGGCTTAAAGTAAAAAAAGGTACTGAAAATACTTAACTGCTTTTGAGACGTTTTCTTTGCAACATCTTGTTTAGTTTACAAAGAGGCATCATTGAAAGATTCTGTTGCTTTTTTCTTTTATTTTTTTCTCAAAAATTTCGATTGACGCGACAATTTTTCATTGATCCATTATTTGCAGGAAAAGCTGCCAAATCCAGTGACGGTAAGAAAAGAAAAGACACTGCTCGAAAGAGTTTAGATGATTTGAAATATGATGAAATTTGCCAGAAATTTTGCGAGACACCTCCAGCACAATTTAGGAAAGGTTAACAAAAAATTGTTTTTAGTTTTTTTTGCACACCTCATTTAAATTTAGAATATAACTTCTAAATTTTTGTGTTGTAGGTTATTTCTTTGAGAAACTTGTAAATCTTGTTTATTCTGAAGCTAGAAAGCAGAAGAAGGAAAAGGCCCAGAAAACTTTGTCAATTGTTTGCAAGATTTCCCTTGCAAAATTAGGCTCCGATTTTTTAAGCAAACTACAAAACAAAGAAGGTAACACAAAAAGGTATTTTAAGTAAAACGTAATAATTTTATAATAGAAATAACACAATTCTTTTTTTTACAGAAAAGAAATGCACTTTCCCGAAGAGTGATGGCAACAAAGAAGATTCCAGTTCTATTCAATTCCTTCCTTGATATAGGTTTATTCAAGTGCAGTCTACCGAAAGTGGTAATTTTTAAAGGTTTATGAAGATCTGAAATAATAAAAATATCTTGGGAGAAGTCCTAATTTTCGTACTTTGCAGGTCCAGTCTCTGTCGATTTGGGGAAGAGATCTGCCCTTTCCATGTTAGGAAAACATTCTCTTCAAACCGTTTTAAGAGAGAGTTTAAATAACTACTCTAACAAAGGTATGTTTATGTAATGTGTGCATATAGTGGGGTTCCTTGTAATGTTTTTTGTCACATTTTTACCAAAACGAAATAGTTTTTTAGACTATGACACTTTTGACAAAATGCCCAAGGAAGAAGAGGGTCCTGAATTTCCCTTGCTTAGTGCTTTGCAAAAATATGCTAAGAATTACGCGAATTCAACAAATGTGAAACAAGGTAGGAAAAAGTCACTCTGCAAAACACGCACGTTTGTCTTATTTTATCTTATTGTTATGTCTGATGAAAAATGTGATGTGGGATCGGGGTTTATGTTTGGGGTAGGGGTCAGATAAGAGCTTTGCCTCTCACTTTTTAAATTTTAATAAAGTGAAATTGTTTCAGGTCTCAACGTTCCATTCAATACTGAATTCAAACTGCCTCAAGCAGCGAGTGAAAATTTTGCAAAACTTACTAGCGATGAAAAATCAGCGGCTCAAAATTCTGCAAGTGCTGTTTCATCAACTCCAGGTCTTATCTCTTCCAAAAAAATCAAACTTGAATATTCTTTTTTGACTTTAAAAAAATTGAAACATTTTCAGGGATCAACGTTCAGTATCTTTCCAAATTTAAGTTGCCTAAGGTTGCGAGTAAAAATTTGGTGAAACCTTCCAGTGATGAAAAATCAGTTGCTCACAATGTTGCAAGTGCCATTTTATCGACTCCAGGTATGTGCTTATCACTTCCAAACAAAAATCAAACTTAAAAAAAAATTATTGACTTCTTAAAAGTTGAAACCTTTTCAGGCGTCAACGTTCAGTATCTTTCCAAATTTAAGTTGCCTAAGGTAGCAAGTGAAAATTTTGTGAAACCTTCCATGGATGAAAAATTAGTGGCTCACAATGTTGCAAGTGCCATTTCATCGATACCAGGTATGTGCTTATCGTTTCCGATGTAACAGAAAAGATTGACATACTTTTTGACCTTAATTAAATAGTTTCAGGGGTCAACGTACCACAAACTGCCAGTCATCAGAACTTAATGACTGACAATGTTGCAAGTGCTATATCATCTAGTCCAGGTATTTGCTTAACACTTCCTATAATATATGTTTTTCACCTCGCCTCTTCGAGATGGTTGGTTTAAAAACAAGTTAGCCCCCATAAAGGAGCTGACCCAATTGGAAACCAAGGCAAATGGAGACTTCACTGAGAATGAAAGAGTCATATTCATGACTAAAATTTAGGGTGAGGAATTCTTTATCACCCAAATTTGGGTAAGGATACTATGCAGCCTTATAGGTAGCCGATACCCCTTCCCAACGCTACTTTACCAGAGTAACGCGCGCTACTACATTACTGCGAATTTTCAGTAACGGTAGCGGTAACGCGCTACATTTTTGGCTGAGCGATTAGCGAAGCCAGTTACTCCAGTGGGGTTGAAAAGTTTTGTCTGTCTGTCTGTTTGTCTGTTTGTGTGTCCGCACTACTCCTCCCTAACGGCTCGGCCGATCGAGACGAGATTTTGCAGGGTTGTTAGGTATATCCTTAGCTCGCCACACGCCGAAATTCAGCTCTCTATCTCAAATAATTTAGTCGTACCAACGAAAAAACACTAAAAAAACGACAGAAAAAGTGCAACTTTTCAGTGACTTTATATTTTAGAGACATTTTTACATGATTTCGTATGTTTTTGAAGGTGCTGATGACGAAAATGGAATCAATTTCGACCCCTGACCAAACTTTTACCAGCGAATTGGGTACTTGGGCCCGAATTTACTAACACAATCAACTTTGACCCTTCATCTTGAAAAAAGGGAGTCGACCGACTAAAAAATTTTATTGCAGATTTCGCTAGGTCTCGGCAAGACCTTTTCAAAGAGGGGTCGGAAGGGGGGTCTAGGAGCCCGACTTCATCAGTTGGCCGAATCAGGATCTTGATAAAAGGGGATCGACCGACTAAAAAATTTGAATGCAGATTTCGATATGTCTCGGCAAGACCTTTTCCAAGAGGGGTCGGAGGGGGGTCTAGGAGCCCGACTTAATCAGTTTGCCGAATCAGGATCTTGGAAAAAGGGGATCGACCGACTGAAAAATTTTATTGCAGATTTCACGTGGTGCATTACTCAATGCCTCATAAATCCTGGAGACAGCTTGCCGAAGGCAAGCAGGGAAGCGCCGCAGGCCAAGGTAGGTGTAACGCCAGGCGTGGATTGTCGTAACTGGCGCAGCATCGCGAAGCCTGTAACGACAAGACGCGGTCTAGCGTAAACGTACCTTGTTAAAAACACGAGTAAAGTAGCGGCGGTACTTTACTACGAGGCAGTAACGTGGTAGCGGCGCTACCGTTGCTGACACACGACATTTTCTCGTCTTTCCCGCGCCCGTCTGTTAAAATTTTACCGCCACACGGCAACGCAGTTGCTTGTTATTGATGCGGCCGGCGGCCGTGCAGCTTAACCCCCACCCCATTCAAGTTATGTACGTACTTCATAGAAGTAATATTAAAATAATTGGCTGAGCGATTAGTGAAGCCAGTTACTCCAGTGGGGTTGAAAAGTTTTGTCTGTCTGTCTGTTTGTGTGTCCGCCCTACTCCTCCCAAACGGCTCGGCCGATCGAGACGAGATTTTGCAGGGTTGTTAGGTATATCCTTGGCTCGCCACACGCCGAAATTCAGCTCTCTATCTCAAATAATTTAGTCGTACTAACGAAAATACACTAAAAAAACGGCAGAAAAAGTGAACATTTCAGTGACTGTATACTTTAGAGACATTTTTACATGATTTCGTATGTTTTTGAAGGTGCTGATGACGAAAATGAAATCAATTTCGACCCCTGACCAAACTTTTACTAGCGAATTGGCTACCTCGGCCCGAATTTACTAACATAATCAACTTCGACCCTTCATCTTGAAAAAAGGGGGTCGACCGACTAAAATTTTTTATTGCAGATTTCGATAGGTCTCGGCAAGACCTTTTCAAAGAGGGGTCAGAAGGGGGGTCTAGGAGCCCGACTTCATAAGTTGGCCGAATCAGGATCTTGAAAAAAGGGGATCGACCGACTAAAAAATTTTATTGCAGATTTCGATAGGTCTCGGCAAGACCTTTTCAAAGAGGGGTCGGAAGGGGGGCCTAGGAGCCCGACTTCATTAGTTGCCCGAATCAGGATCTTGAAAAACGGGGATCGACCGACTCAAAAATTTTATTGCGGATTTCGACAGGTCTCGGCAAGACCTTTCCAAAAAGGGGTCGGAAGGGGGGTCTAGGAGCCCGACTTCATCAGTTTGCCGAATCAGGATCTTGAAAAAGGGGGATCGACCGACTAAAAAATTTTATTGCAGATTTCACGTGGTGCATTACTCAATGCCTCAAAAATTCTGGAGACACCTTGCCGAAGGCAAGCAGGGAAGCGCCGCAGGCCAAGGTAGGTGTAACGCCAGGCGTGGATTGTCGTAACTGGAGCAGCATCGCGAAGCGTGTTACGACAAGACACGGTCTGGCGTAAACCTACCTTGTAATTTTAAAGCGTTTTTTCGTTATTCCCCTTCAAAAACTGCAGAACACGGATTTTCAGGGTTTTTTTTGTGCAAACTGGAGTAACGTTAGCGGCATTACAGTGTTACCAGTAACGGTAACGCGTTACATTTGGGCAATTCCATACCAAACCAACGAACTCTTGGAAATACATCTCTCCGATTTGGCTGAAACTTTTTTTGGGGGTAGGGGTCATTATAAAAAGATCCCCTGCCAAAGGGTTTTGCGATATCTCTACCCGTTAGGATGTGATAAAATAGCAAAGTTTTCACTTTGGTCTCTTGGTGTTTGACTCTTTCGGGGTTCAAACATTGTTGTGAGGTCTAAATAGTTATCAATTTTGTCATCAGAACACTCAAAAACATAAGACACACTGTCAAACTAAAAATAAAAATTTTGTTCGTAATATACCTTACCGGGATTTGAACCCGGGTCCAAACTTCTCCAATTTGCCCGAAACCTGCATTGTTGGCTATGTCTCGTTGCCCCGATTCCAAACATACCCCGACATGCCCTTCTACCTGAACGCGTTCAGGAATTCCTCTCCGCCATAAGTAGATCATGATGCACCTGCAGTGGCACCCTCGCGGCCTCTTGGGTCAAAATTGATGTCATTTTCGTCATCAGCAGTAGTAATGGTACCCCATTCTGACATCCGCCATTTTGTTCGGGTATTGTAACATTCCCCTCCCCCCCGCCATCTTGGGCGGGCCTAACCCAATACCTTACCTAAGGGGTTGCCGTCTTGGGCGGGCCTAACCCAACCTAACTCAAGGGTTGACATCCGCCATCGGCGGGCCTAACTCAACACCGTTGACTCGACATCGGTTTGTGATGTAAATTGCTCATCGTTTTTTGCCGCTCAGAAAGCGTATTTTTGTTCTCAACTTCATCGCAGAGTGTAAATAAAATCTTTAACACATCTCATTTGTCTCACAAACTGAACTGGCTTTCCCACACACCGAAACTGCCAGGTGGAGCCGAGTAGCGAATTTTTCATAGACTGAGCAAGACGATACGGGCCTGTGTTTGTTTTGAACGGTGTTTGGGTACACAATATTTTCCCATTGAAGTTGTAAATTTACAGTGGTCTCTGTGCAACAAAACTCAGTGAATTTGCACGAAGACAGGGTTGAAGATTAATTATCAGCTACGCAACAGTGTTTAGGATTCGCAGTTCTCTCACGTTAGTGCACACAGTAAAACCGGTCGTTTCCGCGACTTCGCGTACGCCTATTTTAATCTGTCTCGCTTTCATTTATCGTAGGTTTATATGAAAAACCGACGACGGAATAAGAATCCTTATAAAATTTCACGTGGCGTAGGCTACATATGCGGATGCAAATTGTACTGTTTGTATCTTATTTATGAGGTCAAAAAGAGAAGTACCAGCAGACGCCATTTCCACGCATCAGCTTTTGACTCAGACTACGTTCTTGAGGTTAGTTTTATCGCCAAATAATATGCCCTACGCCATGTTAAATTTTATAAGGAAAAATCGGCTCGCTGACATGTTAGGTCTAGCATCGCTCAGAACTGAGAACGAACACTGTAAATCAAATGGTGATACATCTCACCATCTGAGGGGTGAGACAGAACTGTCTCACCGAAAAAGGGTGATACTAAAGTGTATCACCGTAAAAAGGTCGTACACAAATGTATCACCGAAAAAAGATCGTACTCAAATGTATCACCGAAAAAGAGTGATACTTCCTCAGGAAAACAAGGGCCAATATCACTTATGTCTGACCATTTTTCGGTGATACATTTGTGTACGACCTTTTTTTCGGTGATACATTCGTGTATGACTTTTTTTCGGTGAGACTTTTTGTATCACCGAAAATGGGTGAGACGTCTCACCCTTTGAATTGCAGTGAACGTGAACAAATTTCGGGTGTAGCGTAGCTCGCGACCTAACCATCTCATTATAAACGTCAATATTTATAGAATAGAGATTTTTAGAACAAAACAATGAAAGGGGAGCATTCTTTAGACTCTTAGCTTCACAACGGTACCCGGTTTTTCGCCCAATTCAAAGTTTTAAGATAGTTCTGATAAAAAGAAGTGGCTGATTCGGCCCTCTGCTGGCCGATGCCCGCCGGACCGACCGAGCCGATCCTTGTTTCACGCTCCGCCCGGGAGTTGCCACCCGCTGGAATAGTGCAGCGTCATTTGGTGTCCTTTGAAGATGAGTGACGAAGAAATTGACGTGGTTAACATTACCGGCGATACAATTTCGCTAGATGTCAGCGGTGCGCTGTATGAAGGAGTAGGGGAAGACTCCTTTGAAATATTGGTGAGTAAATAAAATCTCTTGTGAGTGACGTAGCCTAGGGCAGGCCACCGCACGGCGCCGACATCGCACGCCAAATTTCATTGTTCTCCTGTTCACTTGAACTGGAGCATTTCATTAAAGTCTGCGTTATGATTTTCACACCGAAATCCGTATTTCGATGTGCAATGAGCGCTGCGTGCCGATGTCGGCCCCGGCGAGGCTTAGTGATGTAAACACCAAACAATTTTTTTTTTTTTAAATACCTGACATTTTTGGTGACTGAAAGCTGACTTGCAAAAAAAAAGTTTTAATTAAAAATAAAATCAAAAAATGAAATCATGCAAGCATACTCACAATGGGCAACAGAGGCAGCGCCACCAGATGGAGGTGGGGGAGGAGGCCCGCTGCGTCTCACACAGGGGTCTGATGCTGAGCAAGTGGCGGCCTTGCCCCTGTGTGCCGTTTGGCGAGGGCGGGGGGATGGCGGGGGGATGGCTGGGGGGAGCGTTGGGGGGGATAAATAACTCCCTGGGGGCGGGGAGGGTGGGGGCAGTGGGGGCGAGGAGCCCTCGCCTCCAATTGAGGATTAAAAAACACGGGCCTAGGGAAGTAAGGCCGTGGGAGGTGGGGGCGTGGGAAATTGGGACGTTGGAAGTGGGGGCGTGGGGGGAAGCGGGAAATGAGGACGCGGGAAATTAGGACGCGGGAAGTGGGGACGGGGGGAAAGTTCCATTGAAGCATGTAAGACAGGGATGGGGGCGGGGAGGGTGGGGGCTGTGGGGGCAGGATTCGGGGGAAGTTCGGGGTTGGGGGCGGGATTTGGGACAGGGGAGGAGGAAGGGGGTAGGGCAGGGGCGATTCCTGCCCCTGCCCCAACCCCTGCCCTACCCACAAATTAAGAAATTTGTAGTTTATCTTCACGCTGCGTGGAAATTGTAGCTTTGAATATTATGTGCACGCCGCAAAGCTTTTCAGGCGTGTACATAAGAATAACTCATGTTGCGAGCACGCGTCCTGATTATAATGGGTGAATTCATTATTTTCAAGCGGCGTGCCTTTTTTTAAAAAAAACATTATGTCCACGCCGCACTTGCCGGGATTCGAACCGGGGACAAAAACTTAGCGTGTAGGTGCGGTAACACCCACCCATCACGCCGACCTGGCGGGGAGGGGTCCTCGCTGGAAACACTTTTTTCCAACCGGCGTGCAAATAAGAAAACATTGTGTTCGACGCACGCCGCGTGTACCTTTCTAGAAGAAATATTAAATGCACGCTGAAAAATATTTGAAGCGTGTCAATAATAAAATATGCTTCTAGGAACACACCGCGTGAAAATAAAGCTAAAAATTATTATTAGCACGCCGGAAAAGCTTGCCCGGTCGGGTCAAAACGCTTTTCCGGCGTGTTGATAATATTTTTTGAGTTAGAGCCACGCGGCATGTCCCTTACCGCGGTTATATTATGTACACGCAGCGTGGCAATAACAATAAGCCGCATTGGGGACACGCGGCGTGTATATAATATCGGTCTTGAAAGAAACATTCCCAGTTGATATTTTTAAGGGCTCTATGAGTTTGGAGGAATTTAAGAAATTTGTGGCACAGGAATGGAAAATTGATGACGATTTCCATGAACAAACTTATGATTTATATGTAGAGCAATGGCTTCATCTGAAAAGAACTAGGAGCTCCAGCTCTATTTCACTTGCAGCAAGCTTGGATCCCAAATGTGAGTTTATTTCTGTTTGTGAGTTAGCAATGAGGTTGCTGTCGCATCCTAATTGTCTGATGTGTCTGGCCCTTACAGCAGCAAGTATTTCTTCCAGATTCCGACATTTTTCTTTTCTTTATAATTATTAACGGAGGCCTCGCAGACTCTTCTAGATTATAGAGTAGCCAACAGTAGGTTCCTTTAACATAAAGTTAACATAAATATAAATTTAATTATGTCAAGTTGTTGTATTTTCGCTCTAATAAGCGACTGCAAAGGAGTGTCAGACTTATCATACAATTGATTAACTTCCAACTTTTGTTGGGGACCCTAATGGTTTCTCAAGTTCCTCATGCTGTCTTCTAATCCATGTCTGACTTTTTCTGACTTGATTTTAGGCACTATTGATTTTGAATTTCTTTAAAAAAAGGTGTGTTTTGATTGATAACAGTGAACTACAGTAAATGAAAGTTTTCTAACTGAATTTAAAAAGAGTGGAGACTTCAAATATGCTGGAGACACTTCATCACGAAGTTAACTAAATAGAAAATAAATATCTTTCATGAGAACTTTTGGGAACTTGTTCAGAATAAATAAAGCGAAACATGTTATTCGTCCGATGTGGCTGAAAATTTTCAAATCTTTATTACTTTGGACAGAGTCCTTCTAGACTATCCAAATTACTTTTAAATCAATCTCTGAGTTAGTTTAACATGAATTTAGGTTGTAAACATAAAACATTTCATTAATTAAAGTGATTTTTTTAATGAAATAGAGTTCCATATGTATTGGTACTTTTTTGTCTTGTTGGTTGCATGTATGACTACCGATTTTAGGCTGAGCGATTAGCGAAGCCAGTTACTTCACTGGGGCTGGAAAGTTTTGTCTGTCTGTCTGTGCGTGCGTGTGGGTGTGTGGTGTGTCTGTGTGTCAGCACTACTCCTGAACGGTTTGGCCGATCTGCCTGAGATTTTGCAAGGTTGTTAGGTATGTCCTTGGTAATGTCCTGGCTGTTTTTGTACTTGCTCACCTTGTGCTGCTTCAACGAAACAGATACTTCGATACTATCCCCGACTTGCTCTACGGATAGTTGGGTTAAATCTTGTCTTTGGACTCCTGCCAGGTTTCCGGCCCTCATTGATTGGCCAATGACAAGCCGACCCACTATCATCTTCAGTAGCTGATTCCATTTTTCGGGCTTTAAAGCAGAACCGTCAGGGCCAATTACCTCTCTCACCAAGTTTCTTATCACTGTTCCAGCCGACTCGGAGAAGAAGAACTTTGTAACCGTGTCCATAACTTCCTGGGCATCAAAGTTGGACGCGACTTTCTGATGCCGTTCCTCCGCGGCGGTTAAGAGTAGAGGCATGATCCATTTTTGTTGGAAGGTGTTCAGTTCTAAATTGAGGATACGTGCACGAAGCACGTCTGCCTCATTGCTTCCACAGACTGACAGTGCCTTTTTAATGGCCTTAAAGTTCTGAGCAACTGCCGTCTTTGTGCACTCCATGACAATTCTGGAAGACAAAAGGCAAATATAAAATTCGATACCCGGGACTTGGAACCATTTCTACGGTATAACAGGATGGGATGACCTGCTACACTCACCTCAGATAAGCCTCAATGGCGTTTGCGGAAATAAGTGCTTCTTCCCCGCCAAACTGGGGATTTGCTTGGAGGAAAAGCCCCCAATTGTTCAGGCAGCCGCAATGGAGCTGTGCCGTACCAGCAGTGGCGCATTGGTTCCTAACTTTTTCTTGCAAACGGAGAAGCCACGGTTGAGGCGCCTCCTCATTTACATTGAACTTCTGTAGGATATACTTCTTCACTGTGGTACTGCGGGCTGTGGGGGCATCCTCTGCCTCTTCATCTTCTTCACTTAAAAACAGATCTACTAAGAGCCTCTCTTTTATTTGTTCTGGATTGGCGGCAGGGTCCTTGCTTGCGGGAGCACATGATGAGGATGACGAATCCTTTATTTGGCATCCTAAATCATGAAAGGCAGCGCGGGTCTTTTCAGAAATGGCATTCGCTTATGTGTAAGAACGTGCGGGAGGTGCGTATGCCTTTTAAAATACACAAGATTTGGTGACGTTGGGTTTTTGTGTTTAAGGTCGCGTATCTCTGTTAACAGACGGATAATGGTGTTCCCGTAGAGAGGACCGATGATATTTCATTCTGCTTCACTCCGAGGTCTGTGAAGAGGCTGAGGAGCCTAACCTATGCAGCCTCGTCTGCATCAGGCTCCAGTGAGGTAGGTCGTGTTGTGGGTCCCTTTTACTGCTTGTGTGTGTGTGCACCTGACTGGCACTCTCAAATTTCTCTGGTGACTTACTAAATCATAAAACTAAATTTAAGACGCAGTCAAGATGAGGTAAGTCAGTTCCAGCTCGGTACAGTGATATATTGCAGTCGCCAAGGCATAAACTTCAACGAACCGAGTAAATGCCGGTCTGTGATCCCGATTGCTGGAGGCGACACTAGGCTAGCCTAGGCCACTAGGCTATTAAAATCTTTTATTTTCCTTTCAACTATTTCCTACCCACTTTAACGTCATTATGTGTCAGTAGATTGAACAATGTCTGTTCTCGGCAAAGGGGGCAACGAAACGAGCAAGTCCGAGCGCCGTACCCCTATAACTTAAAATGTGTCGGTTTATCGTAGTAACCTTCGCGAGGGCCCAGCAGACTGATTCCGAGAGTCGTTTTCGTCGCTCTGTCTTTCTCGCACTCACGGGGCGTCCCGTAGGCGTGCGAGAGAGACAGAGCGACGAAAACGACTCTCGGAATGAGCCTGCCGGTAAAGCCGGCACAAGGGCGATCGTGTCCAGCTGGCGTCACCGGTGGGATCCCGGCGGCTGGACACGAGGGTAGGAGGTTAGGGTATCTCCTTTTTTCGCGTGTATTCTGAAATACAACTTTTGTTTTGCAGTGACGAGGAGTCGTCTGATGCTTCGAGCACAACGCCTTCTCAAATGTCTGACGAACCTGTACACCTAAATTTCGAACGGGCGTGGATACCTGATGAATATCATGTTTTGGCCAAGCACATTCATTTTGTAACAGATTACATTGAACGTGTGCCGAATAATGATTACATGGAGATGAAGAGAAGGGCACCAAGCAGAGCCATCAACAAAAGAAAGATCCAAGTAGGTATTTACGGTCATGCTTAGGCTGTCGTCTCGCACCTCACACCAGAGATGATCATTCTACATCCATTTTCTTTCTGCCCAGCAAATTCACAGGGAATATGATGGCGACCAGGATTGGCCTTGGGAAGACGAACCAGAAGTAGGCATTCGTCTTCTAAATATGGCCCTACACTTACAATCGAGTTTGGTAGTGGAGCGGAGCCAATTCAATGGGGAACACCTGAAATGCGAGTTCTCTCTGGAGGACCCAGGATGGTTTTTTCGTGCATTCAACAACTGGGAAGAAGTAACAGATGTCTTGGGCCTGCCCCTTAGTAAGTAAAAGTACCATTAAGCCTTAAGATAATAAATTAATTTGTAAGTAAATAAGTAGCAGTTAACGGTCAGTCTAAAGTTGCCGATTTGCATCTTTACACACTAAATGTATTTGAAAAAAATTTTTCGTGGTCTCACACAATTTTCAACATGCCAACTTTTTCATACAAACTTGTACGCAGAATCGCACAAGTTCGAGCGAAATTTCGCAAAAATGTGTAAGAACACGTATAAAAATTCCACAAAGGAATTTAGAGTGTACTTTTCATGTTATTTGAATCCAAAAAAAATTTCGGGGTTGATTAAGGGGTAAACAGGTTATTTTAAAAAAAATGACAAAAACTCCCAGAAATTTCATCGTAAAGAGCATGTTTTTAGGCCTCCATTGACTTTTTGGCTGAGCGATTAGCGAAGCTAGTTACTTCACTGGGGCTGGAAAGTTATATCTGTCTGTGTGTGCGTGTGTCTGTGTCAGCACTACTCCTTCTGAACGGCTAGGCCGATCTGTCTGAGATTTTGCAGGGTTATTAGGTATGTTCAGCTTTCTATCTCATTCTATTTGGTCGTACCAACGTAAAACACTAAAAAAATGACAGAAAAATTGACTTTTTCAGTGATTTTATATCATTCTGAACGAACTGCTCTGCCGATCGGGACGAGATTTTGCAGGGTTGTTAGGTATATCCTTGGCTCGCCACACGCCGAAATTCACCTTTCTATCTCAAATTATTCAGTTGTACCAACGAAAAAACACTAAAACAACAGCAGAAAAAGTGCAACTTTTTACTGACTTCATATTTTAGAGACATTTTTACATGGATTCGTATGTCATTGAAGGTGCTGATGACGAAAATGAAATCAATTTCGACCCCTGACCAAAGTTTTAACTGCGAATTGGCTACCTCGGCCCGAATTTACTAACATAATCAACTTGGACCCTTCATCTTGAATAAAAGGGGGTCGACCGACTAAAAATTTTTATTGCAGATTTCGATAGGTCGATTCCGATGCCTAACCTAACCTTTTCAAAGAGGAGTCGGAAGGGGGGTCTAGGAGCCCGCCTTCATGTATTGTGAAAATTGGTGCAACGGCCATGTTTTGCACATTAACTTTGGCACAGTGGGAACACAACAGCGGGCCTCCGTCCTGATGTTACATCAATAAGTTTGCACTTTACCTCCACGGGGTGTGAGGTGCGAGGACCGAAGGCCCGAGAGACGGCCTCCGATTGGGCCAAGCCAGGTCTGGTGCGAGCGCCGCAGAAGGCCCGAGAAGAATCCGCCGGCAGGCCAAGCTGGTATCGGCCCCTGTCGAACTGAATTGCCGGCGAAGCGGAGCTGCCTACTCGGTTCGACGGAAGGGCGCGCCCTAGCTTGTGTATTTCGACCATTCATCACGTAGTGCACTACTCATTGCCTCAATGAACCCTTAAAACAGCTTGCCGAAGGCAAGCAGGAAGCGCCGCAGGCCAAGGTAGGTGTAACGCCAGGCGTGGATTGTCGAAAATGGCGCAGCATGGCGAAGCTTGTTACGACAAGACCAGGGGCGTAAGGATCTATGACTATTCGTCCCCGACTGATTTGTCCCCACGCTATTTTGTCCTCACACATTTCGTCCCTATTTATTTGTCCCCGGCGAAATTTCGTCCCCGGTTCCAACCCCGCATTTCTTGTCCTCACTTGTCCGCACTCGTCCCAACCCGCAATGGGAGAGGGGGTATGCACGGACGGATAGAGTCTACTCGCTGTCAAGTGTATCGTCGAAAAAATTGGCTATACTCCCGGCTGCGCGGGCTGCACTTGCCTTCAACAATGGGACTCGGTCTCAGAAGCTTTCCGTAGAAACAAGTTCGGCCACAAACAATTTTCAAAATTCAAAATTATGAGTGACGAAGAGCAGGGGGACCTTTTGGATAGTGAGAGGGGGGGGTTTCATTCTCAACCTCGCACGAACAACGCGACTGAAGCGTGGCACAACAGATTCCAGGTCAGTACACTGAAGAAAAAATCCACAGGAAATAGTACGGTACAAAGCTGGTAGACAAATTGCCTGGTTGCACCGTTCCTCAGTCAGCACAGTTACTGTACGCCGAGGTTACGGAATGACCGTACCTTTTCCCTGTGAAAAGTACGGCTTTTTTAACAGTGTACCGATCCGGGACACGCTGGACTCTGTCCCAAAGGTCCTGGAGCTGAGTCGGTCTCTTCCCCAGACAGTGGTGGGGAAGAGCCACCCCACGCTCTTCCACCTGATCAAGGAGTTCAAGAAGGAGGAGGCGGACTCGACGGTCATGATGGCGGAGCTGGACGCAGGGAAGAAGATCCGGCAGCCCCAGCGCGCCAAGTACCAGCGCATCAACCAGCGACTGCAGCGCCTGGCCGAGTCCTATGGGCAGTTCAAGGAGGAGGGCCGAGTCCTGGAGTATCTCCGCGCCTGCGGCCACAATGTTGGCCACTAAATTCTGGTAACAGGTACTAACACTCACCCCCCCCCCCAATACTAAATTCATAGTGGGGACGAAATGTCACTGAGGACAAAATAAATCGGGGACGAATTTTTTGAGGACATTTTATCCGAGGACAGATTAACTGGGGACGAATTGTCGCGGGGACATATTTTCAAGCGACGAGTGTTCGTGTCACCGGGGCGTAATTAGGCGGGTCGAAAGGGGGGGGGGCGATGTATGAAAAGTTGCCTACTTTTAGGGAGCGTGTGTCTGGTTGCCTTGTATTTAGAGACAGACGTGGTTTCCCACGTGAATTTGGGGGTGGGGGGGTGGGTGGGGGGGCTTGATCAAAACTCGAAAAATTGTGTCGCATAACATGTGGTGCGTTTTATGAAATGCGAGCGTAGCGAGCTTGAAGCTTTCGACGAGGTACTTCATCGTTTACTTGACAACGCCGAAAAGTGACAAGTATAACTTACTGCGGGTCAAGTAGACACAAAATATATAAAAAAAGAGGGATTCATGCAACCCAAAGTTGTTCTGTATTTGTTTGGACTGCAATTAAAACAAGTAATTTGAATTAGGTTAGGTAAGGACACTATCGGGTTCAGGGGAAGGTAGATGCTGAAGGGCAGGCAAGCACACTCTGGTTTTTTGTTTTTTTCCAATCTCCACAGAATCGAAATTTGGAGACATAAAGCGGACTACTTAATGCGAGCGAAGCGAGCTATAAGCCATAGCCTTGTTCAGCTTAAAATTTCTTTTGCTGGGGTTCGAACGGTTCCACGAACACCACATAAAAAACTTCAGAGAGTATTTTGAGCAAATATAAGGTGCATTTTTTTTGGTGTTGGCCAATCAAAACAAATGTTCCAAAACATAGCTTTGCAAACCTATACAACGAATTTCTTCTGAGCCTGCACTGCAAAAAAAATTCCATCTTAATTTTAAGAAACTAGTTTGTGAGGCAGTTTACAAAGATTTTTTGCTATTAAAGGTAAGAAACTTTCCCCTCTTAAAACTAATAACCAAATTTTTAAAACTCATAGAATTTTGTTTATTAAATTTCATAATTATATTAGACTAAAGTGGGAGGTAAGAACGACTGTACTGAAGTCCGAGATACCATGTATGTGTGACGGAAGTCTTCATTACAACGTGCATCATGCACCGGTACTGGCTAAGCACTCAAAAATAGGATGCCGAAGAAAGAGGACCACTCTCCCTCCTTTCGTCACTGGTGGGATGATCCACACAACGGTGGAGGATTGTGCGTGCACCTAACCTCAGGTCCGACCGTAGACGCCAGCGAGTGGCAACATGAAAATGCGTTTTTCTCTACATCAGTGTAATATTTTGTTAAATACTTTTAGCCAACCGATAGAGAAGATATTTACGAACGCAACATATAGTATCATTTGCAAAAAGAAGGTGTTTTAGAAACATTAATTGGAAATACTAATTAGGAAATGGTCACGGCGCTCCAAGCGCCACCTAGCGGCAGGTCTGTGAAACGTGGCCTTGGACCCAGCGGCTGACTGTGGACCATACCATGTGAGAAGTAGCTTGTCAACAGTTCGCGGGAATTTATCAAACTAAACCTTCGATTTACGTTGAATGTGACCGCACTCGCTGAAGCGTTCAACCTTTACTTGAAACAGTTTCAGAAATCTAGTTGTGAAAAGTCATAAGTCATCTGGATTTTAAGAGACGAATTATTACTTTTGAAAGGCAACCTTAGTTTTGACAAACCCAGTTTATGAGTTTTCAAAATGGTTTTGAAATTTACCAACTATTTCTTACTTTTCATTTTAGTTTTGGTAAATGTAATAAATTATAGCACTTTTCACAAACTTTTCTGAGTTTTCATATCATTTCAAAATATTATTAAGTTGAAGACATTTTTATGTCTTAAATTTCAGAAAAATTTTTGCAGTGTGGAATAGATTTTAAGAACTTAGAAAGGCACTTCATAAGTCAAAAGTTTACCTTTTATCTCGCTTTTTTGCTTGTGAAAAGAGCCTCAGTAGGTTATTTGAAGCGAGCGAAGCGAGCTAGAAGCCAATGCCCAAATCGGCCCCAAATGTGACTTTTTTGGGCATTTCTGAGTGACGATTTCTGATTTCCAGTAAGCCGGCCGGGCAAATCCGCCCCTGCAATCCCTACGCTTTTGGCCCCCTTCGGGGGCCTAAGGGGGGGGGGGAGGACCTGCGCCTGGACAAGACACGGTCTGGCGTAAACCTACCTTGTATGGTATTTTGGTCACGGTTTGTAGTTCTTGACCCACAGTGCGCCGTTCGGCATTCTCAACACTCTCATCCATCAATAGACATTTTATTTATAATCATTGACGTTTGAGCCCATAAATAGGATTTCGTGAAGATGCTTAACAGATTTGTCAAGACAAAATTGATAATAATGTTAATGGTACAAATAAAAGTGTTAAAAAGCTCATTAATGTGCATAAACGTCAACACGTTATTCAACAAAAACCCATTACGAGTCTGAGAGTAAAGGTCAAATCACAGTGTATCTCTGCATTTTAGACACTAACGTCGCACGTGTGCTTGTTTTCAGATTAAGACCTGAAGTGCGAGTACTATTTGATGAGAAAAACCTGAAGGCCTGCACTAGAATATAGACGGAAGCGACCAGGGACACCCTGCACCACGCTTGATGTGCCTAGAATGCTTTTGCTGAAAGACTTTCAGTACTTGGGTAAGATTACACTGCCGTTGATTAGGAGCCTTGTCAAGATCATATGCGTACATACTAAATTACTTTGTATAATTTTTGTACGTGGTCTCACACAATTTTGCGCATTCGTGCTTTTCGCACGAATTTGTACAACTCTGCGTACAATTTTGTACGAAAAAGTTCGCATGTTGAAAATTGTGTGAGACCGCGTACAAAAATTGTACAAATACATTAAGTGTGTACTGAGTACACACTTCAGTTTGTAGAGTGCACTCCAACGAACCAGGATGGGGAGGCCACAGAACTCGCGCATGCGCACAGAATCACTTAACCACCGAGGTTTTCCGCTCTTTAACACATTGTTATTCTGATTTCAGCAAAAACGTTGGACGACGCGGAGGTTTTGTTCGAGGGTGTAGTCGGGGCTCCCGGTGAGGAGAGCCTTCTGTATGTCTCCAAAAGAATTTTGTCAAGGGTGCGAAGAGACGATTGCGTCATGAGTGACGCAACGTACTTTTCGTCACCTGAAACTCTAGGGGCCGAACAGGTGTTCATTGTAGCCGTAGGTAAATACCAGATAGTAAGTTTAATCAGGATCACAGGAGCAGACCGCTCAAAATGGCTTGGTCAGGCCGACCGACACTGTGGCAAAAAGTTAGGGAAATTTGGTTAACAACTTGTGCTAATTCTCTGTAACCCTCAACCCAGGATTTCCTGTACCCTCTTTACAGTATTCAGTGTGCGATTCACAGTATTCTCTGTAGGACTTACAGTGGTCTCCGTGTACCTTAATGGTCTGCGACTTGCATGCAGAGAAAACTGTGAGTCGCACAGTGAATATTGTAAATTGGCTACAGGAGAAACTGGGTTTACGGTTACAGAGAATCCTGGCCTGAGCCGCCCCGGCTAGGCTGCGTGCGAATGAGCGGGCCGCTGCTTGGCACGATTTTTTATCCGACCTCATTTTGCCCGACCTCTTTTTTCTTTTCTAACCTTGTTGCACTTTTCGTAATGATTTCATCGGTAAAAACGTTAATTTTAACAGACGTGCGTCTCTCTCGTCAGGAAGTAACTTTGTAGAATTGCAATACTTTTCGCAAATGACAATAACGGTTTTTTTTTTTCTTTAAATGCATACTTACAAGTTTAAAAAGAACAAAATTCGCTCATTTTTGGCACGAATTGACGTTGTGTCATCTAAAATGCGGCCTAAAAAGGGTCTATAAACGTTTACAAATTAATTTACAAGTTTTGTAAGGTGCACACTGGGACACAAAGTGTGAACACTCCACACGTCCTGGTAAGGAGTGAGAATCTATTCTCGCAAATGCAGAGCTTGCAGTCTCCACGCGTAAAGCGTGGGGAATAAAAGTTCCAAACCTCTGCAATTTGAGAGTGAAGTTTTCCTCGCTTGGATTCACAGTATTCTCTCGTATTCATGTACTCTTGGGTAACCCGCAAACACTACAGAACACTACCATTCACCCGCAAAATCGTACAAATTTGTGCGAATTTTCGTACAGTTTTGTACGAAAAGCACGTATGCGCAAAATTGTGTGAGGGCACGTACACAAATAGTTGGCTGAGCGATTAGCGAAGCCAGTTACTTCACTGGGGTTGAAAAACTTTTCCTGTCTGTCTGTCTGTGTGTCCGCACTACTCCTCCTGAACGGCTCGGCTGATCTGGCTGAGATTTTGCAGGGTTATCAGGTATGTCCTTGGCTCGCCACACGCCAAAATGCAACTTTCTATCGCAATCCCTTCAGTCGTACCAACGAAAAAACACTTATAAAACGACAGAAAAAGTGCAACTTTATTGTGACTTTTCATTTTAGAGACATTTTTACATGGTTTCGCATGGTTTTGAAGGTGCTGATGACGGAAGTGAAATCCATTATGACCCCTGACCAAAGTGTCAACCACGTAGGGGCTACCCCGTCTAGAATATTCTAATATAATTGGCTGAGCGATTAGCGAAGCCAGTTACTCCAGTGGGGTTGAAAAGTTTTGTCTGTCAGTTTGTTTGTCTGTCTGTGTGTCCGCACTACATCTCCTGAACGGCTCGGCCGATCGAGACGAGATTCGGCAGGGTTGTTAGGTATATCCTTGGCTCGCCACACGCAAAAATTCAGCTTTCTATCTCATTCCATTCAGTTGTACTAACGAAAAAACACTAAAAAAACGGCAGAAAAAGTGCAACTTTTTGATGACTTTATATTTTAGAGACATTTTTACATGGTTTCTTATGATTTTGAAGTTCCTGATGACGGAAATGAAATCAATTTCGACCCCTGACCAAAACTTTAACAGCGAATTGGCTACCTCGGCCCGAATTTACTAACATAATCAACTTCGACCCTTCATCTTGAAAAAAAGGGGGTCGACCGACTAAAAACTTTTATTGCAGATTTCGATAGGTCTCGGCAAGACCTTTTCAAAGAGGGGTCGGAAGGGGGGTCTAGGAGCCCGACTTCATTAGATGGCCGAATCAGGATCTTGAAGAAAGGGGATCGACCGACTAAAAAATGTTATTGCAGATTTTGATAGGTCTCGGCAAGACCTTTTCAAAGAGGGGTCGGAAGGGGGGGGGTCAAGGAGCCCGACTTCATTAGTTGGCCGAACCAGGATCTTGAAAAACGGGGATCGACCGACTAAAAATTTTTATTGCGGATTTCGACAGGTCTCGGAAGGCCTTTTCAAAGAGGGGTCGGAAGGGGGGTCTAGGAGCCCAACTTCATCAGTTTGCCGAATCAGGATCTTGAAAAAAGGGGATCGACCGACTAAAAAATTTTATTGCAGATTTCACGTGGGGCATTACTCAATGCCTCAAAAATCCTTGAGACAGCTTGCCGAAGGCAAGCACGGAAGCGCCGCAGGCCAAGGTAGGTGTAACGCCAGGCGTGGATTGTCGAAACTGGCGCAGCATCGCGAAGCCTGTTACGACAAGACACGGTCTGGCGTAAACCTACCTTGTATACTTCGACCATTCATCACGTAGTGCACTACTCATTGCCTCAATGAACCTTAAAACAGCTCGCCGAAGGCAAGCAGGAAGCGCCGCAGGCCAAGGTAGGTGTAACGCCAGGCGTGGATTGTCGAAACTGGCGCAGCATCGCGAAGCCTGTTACGACAAGACACGGTCTGGCGTAAACCTACCTTGTACAAAGGCATTTACTGCCTACACACTACATGTTCTGTACCTTATCACCATATCTGATTTTTACCCTTTTCCAGAAGCTGCACGACCACATGGTGAAGGCGGGGCTTCAAAGAGAGGTAGAGTGGACCCACCCAGTTGTGGCGGTGAAAGCCACTCACCAGAAGGCGGGCTGCCTCCCCCGATTTCCACTAACTTTTATCAAGGATGGCTATGAACACCTTGTGGAAGTGGTTGGTGAGGTTCCTCTGGCCTTGAGGCCTAAAGTCGATAAATTTATCGGCTACGTCAGAAGGCAGTGGGTAGAGGGCCATGTACCGCCTGAGGACCTCAGCCTCTGGGGTCGCCACGTCTTTACCACCAGTAGTCTTGAAAGTCTTAACAGGGAAATGAACAGAAAGTGTAAGAGGACACACCCAAGCTTCTGGTCTTTCTATGGTAAGAAACTAGCCAGCTCGATGCCTCCTCATAGAATAATCGTTATAGTGTATTTCAGCGAATCTTGAAACGGAAGTAAGAAGAACACAAGTAAGTGCACAACTTCCGTCCCCTCGCCTGTGGGGGGAAATAAAGATGGCTGCCCCTTCAGCCCCCTCCTCAGGCGAGGGGACGGAAGTTGTGCACTTACTTGTGTTCTTCTTACTTCCGTTTCAAGATTCGCTGAAATACCCTATTGGCTGAGCGATTAGCAAAGCCAGTTACTCCAGTGGGGTTGAAAAGTTTTGTCTGTCTGTTTGTCTGTCTGAGTGTCCGCACAACTCCTTCCAAACGGCTCGGCCGATCGGGATGAGATTTTGCAGGGTTGTTACGTATATCCTTGGCTCACCACACGCCGAAATTTAGCTCTCTATCTCAAATTATTTAGTCGTACCAACGAAAAAACACTAAAATAACAGGAAAAGTGGCGATACAAATCGGCAACTTTGGCCCGTCGCCAATGTTTAACTCTTACAGGCTTTAAACGTGGGTTTGGGTCAAAATGGACGTTATTTTCGTCATCAGCACCCTCAAAAACCTATGAAACAAAAGAAAACTTGAATAAAAATTTTAGTCGTTATACCCTACCGGGATTTGAACCCGGGTCCAAACTTCTCCGATTTGCTCGAAATTAGCACCGTTAGCTTTGTCTCGTCGCCCCGGTTCCAAAAATACCCCTACATGCCCTTCTAGATGCACCCGTTGCCGGAATCCTCCTCCACCCCGTGTAGACCATGATGCACCTGCAGCAGCGTCCCCGGAGCTCGGATCGGAAAAGCCGCCACCGGGCGGTCCTAAGGATCACCCAAGGAGGCTGCATACCAAATTTGGTGAAGATCGGACCACGGGAAGTCCTCGAACGGACGAACGCACAGCGCGCAATATACTAATGCCCGTCTTCCGAAATTTATTTTCATAAATATTACGGGACGGGCCAAAAACGGCAAAAAAAAATGCAACTTTTTAGTGACGTTATATTTTAGAGGCATTTTTACATGGTTTTGGTATGTTTTTGAAGGTGCTGATGACGAAAATGAAATCAATTTCGACCCCTGACCAAAGTTTTAACTGCAAATTGGCTACCTCGGCCCGAATTTACTAACATAATCAACTTCGACTCTTCATCTTGAAAAAAGGGGGTCGATCGTCAAAAAATTTTATTGCAGATTTCGATAGATCTCGGCAAGACCTTTTCAAAGAGGGGTCGGAGGGTCTGTGAGCCCGCCTTCATGTATTGTGAAAATTGGTGCAAAGGCCATGTTTTGCACATTAACTTTGGCACAGTGGGAACACTAGAGCGGGCCTCAGTCCTGATGTTACATCAATAAGTTTGCGCTTTACCTCCACGGGATATGAGGTGCGAGGCCCGAAGGCCCGAGAGACGGCCTCCGATTGGGCCAAGCCAGGTGTTGTGCGAGGGCTGAAGAAGGCCCGAGAAGAATCCGCGGGCAGGCCAAGCTGGTATCGGCCCCTGTCGAACCGAATTGCCGGCGCAGCGAAGCGGAGCTGCCTACTCGGTTCAACGGAAGGGCGCGCCCTAGCTTGTGTATTTCGACCATTCATCACGTAGTGCACTACTCATTGCCCCAATGAACCCTTAAAACAGCTTGCCGAAGGCAAGCAGGTAGCGCCGCAGGCCAAGGTAGGTGTAACGCCAGGCGTGGATTGCCGAAACTGGCGCAGCATCGCGAAGCCTGTTACGACAAGACACGGTCTGGCGTAAACCTACCTTGTAATGTGCAAACACATTCTTCTCAAGGTTCTTACACTGTTCGAAAACAACAAAACTGTTAACGACATGGTCGTTTTCCTACAACATCTTTGTTGGCTGAGCGATTACCGAAGCCAGTTACTCCACTGGGGTTGAAAAACTTTTCGTGTCTGCGTGCGTGCGTGCGTGTGTGTCCGCACTACTCCTCCTGAACGGCTCGGCCGATCTGGCTGAGATTTTGTAGGGTTATTAGGTATGTTCTTGGCTCGCAACACGCCAAACTGCAGCTTTCTATCGCAATCCCTTCAGTCGTACCAACGAAAAATCACTTATAAAACGACAGAAAAAGTGCAACTTTTATGTGACTTTTCATTTTGGAAACATTTTTCATGGTTTTGAATGGTTAAGAGGGTGCTGGTGACGATAATGAAATCCATCATGACCCCTGACCAAAGTGTCAACCACGTAGGGGCTACCTCGACTAAAATATTCTATTACCCGCGGAACGCAACACTTCATCTGCTGCATCATCTTTCGATTCAACTGCAGGAGCTGCTGCATGGAGTCCATACTGGCTGTCCGGGTCGTGGTCTTGCGGGGCGGCAGAAGACGGTGGGTGCGGCTACGACTGCGGCTCCGGTCAGCGGGGGGGAGGGGGGGGGACTGATCTGGCTCATGATCCAGGAGGCTTCTGGGGCACCGAGGTGTGCTCGGGGCGCTGCACCGTTGGGGGTTGCTGGGTGGTCGATGTGGTGCCCCTGGCTAGTGACGTGCGAAGCCTTCGAATCCGATTTGAATCGAATCGAAGCACGCTACCTTCGATTCGGATCGATTTCGAATAAACAGGATTCGTATTTAGGTGATTCGACAAACCGGTCACCTTTCGTTTGTATTCAAATGTGGAGCCCGCGCATGTTTGCCAATATTTTTCTTTTACCCTTATAATTTACGCAAATCACGTCTAAATGAGCCATAATTCAATCTTTCTGTGATTTTAAGAACATTTATTTGGCCCAAGCTGCAAGTTGGTCCACGACCGAGCTAATTTCACTTCATGTTTGCTTCGATTCGAATCGGATTCGAAGTAGGAATATTCGATTCGAGCGAAAAAACCCACATTTGATTCGATTCTTGGAAAAAAACAATAATTCAATTCGACTTAAAAAAAATGCTACTTCGCACACCACTACCCCCGGCGCGTTGTGCAAACGACACACCTGGCTGGACCTTGGCGGTCTCAGCACGACGCTCTGCAGACCGTCTGCGACGTCTGTTTCCAAGGCCTTCGGCTTGCCAGGGCGTGAAAATGGCCAAGGAGATCGTGAAGCGATGCTCGCGCCTTCGGTGCAGGCGTTACGCACTTCTTCGAGATTATGAAAACCAGGCCTTTGTTTTCAAAACGCTTTGCACAGATGGAAAGAGCATGAAATGAAGGGTGCATTAGGCTTATTGCCTTCCTCGATACTTCCTGTTTTAACCATAATAAATTGAAGGGTTTTCACCGAAAAACACAAAAACTCGAAAATTTAGGGAAAATCTTGGCCGCGCCATCCCAATGTAAAAATTGCCTCCCTTGTGTGGGCTAAATTGAGGGGACTCGGCAGGCCACTAGGCCTAATGCACCCTAAATTTTATGCTCTTTTGATCTGTGCAAAGCGTTTTGCCATCACCGACCTAGTTTTCATGATCTCAAACAAGTGCGTAACCGCTGCACCTCGCTTGAGCATAGCTTCACGCGCTTCCTCCGCCGTTGCTACCCCCTGGGCTTGCGCGCTGAGGCGTGGGAGAGCTGCCGGTGGGACCTTGCCGGTGTTGCGTTGAAGCTGTCCGTCTTCAAACTTTCTGTAATCTGGGCAGCCGTGGTAGTTTGGGCGATAACCTTTCTCCCCGCACTGCTGGCAGAAGGGGGCGAACCCGGGGGCGCTTGGTCCAGGGGGCATTCAGTGTGGTGGTGAGCTCCTTCGCAGTGCAGGCATAGAGGTGGGCGAAAACAGTGCGACCCTGAGTGCCCGTTGTCGGGACAGGTTGTGCAGATGGGTGGTCCCTGAGTGTAGGGGTCTTCAACAACAACTCGGTGGTGACATAAGGATGTGATTTTCCTAAAGCTGGCGGTGGAAGATTCGGCGGCCAGGCGGACTCGGATGCTTTGGGTCTCGCTGCCCTGCTTCCAGAGCCGCGTGACGACTGCCAAGTTACATTAGGCTTGCACCCAGAACAAATTCGCAACAAAACGCCGCTTTGGGGATTCATAGTATGACATATGATGATCAATTCCTGAGAATTCCCAAGAATTCCCAAAAGCCGTTGTCCCGGAAACAGCGTTGAAAGTCCGCCATTTTAAATTTTGGGGCTTAAACCATACGTTTTTCATGTAATATTTACAATTAGTAGGTAGTGGAAATGTAAACAGCAACATATTGATGAAAAGTTTGGAAAATTTCTTAAAATTTTAGGGATGGAGTAAAGCACGACGATGGGATTCAGTGTGGATCGTCAACTAGGTACTCGTCGTCCTTCTCCTCCCCCTCCGGCACCTCGCATGTTGGCAGCAATACCTGGTCCAGTAGAATACGCTCTTATTGCCGCCGTTTGGTTCTAATTTAAATACCCTGTTGGTTGAGTAACTCACCTCTGGCATTGCGTTGGCACAGTTTACTCCGTTGCACTTGGCGCACATCTGAGAGCATATGGGTCCTATCAACAAAGGCCGATGTCTTTTTCTCCGAATGAACAAAGTCCGAAGTCTTCGGCTGACGATTAATAAAGTCCTATGTCTCTTTTAGGTTATCGGCTGCCTTCACTTTTGTTTCCCTCAGTTTACATTGAAGATCGGTCAATTGGTCCATGATACTATGCGCGTTTGGTCCTTAAAACATGTAGGAGTTATAAAATATCAACCCTCAGTCCTAAATTTATTCCTCGTAACTCGTGAACGCGTTCAAAGTTCGGAAGGGCGAAGCGGCCCGAAAAAGACATAGGACTTTGTTCATCGTCAGCTAAAGACATCGGACTTTTTTAATTGGTAGCAAATGACATCGGACTTTGCTCTTAGGACCCATCGAATTTTCTCCCCTCCGTGAAGCAGCAGCAGCGCCTCGTGGCGCAGTCACCGGCGCACTCACACGCTGCAATCTTGAGTACTTCTGGAGGGGCTGGTGGGAGAGTCGTCGTCACTGGCTGAAACATCCCATCTGAGCGATTCTCACGTTTCGGGGTAGTTTCGTTTCTTTTGGCCCCTGTGCCCAAACGAGGGCGATATCGACATGGGGTTTGTTGCTGGGATTAGATAGGGTCATTACCTACTAAACCCAAATGTTTCGAATAGTTCGCTTGCGTTGGATTGGTTTCCCTAGCTTTCAGAATGCCCAAAATGTAACTTCCGTGATTGTCCCACGATAACATACTCTCCGTCCCCAATGTAGTGGAATGGTATGAAAATTCTGCTAACTGTCGATGGTCATTCAAAACCTGACATGTCTCGAGCTGATTTCAACGGAAGACTAACACACACGACAGTTTTCAAAGGTTCTTTTACTGCAGCGAAAAATGTCCACCGTGTGTTCAATTTCATTGCACACATTATGAAAACGCCGCTCTGGACTTCTCCCTATGCCAAATTTTAAACTTTTCTTGACGTCAGCCATCAAGATGGGGTGCCTGAGAAAGAATTGCGTGGGGCGCCGAAGTCGAAGATGCTCTGCACGGGCGCGAGGCGGGCTGCAGCTACAAGAAATGGCGTGCATCACAAATTACATGTAACTTCTGTGGCACCCATTGCCCAATGTTGCAGCGGCACTAGGTAAAAAAAATTTCGCTAAAATGTCGGCGTTGGAGTATCATTTGACCATGAAACGACAAATAAGCCACAGCGAGCCCAAATCAGCCGTTAAGGTCGATTTTCACACTTTGTAACTTCCGTGATAACGTAACTTCCGTGATCAAAACACCCGTATAAACGCATGTAAATACCTGAGGGCTTACTTTTTTGAGAAGGTAGTACAAGGTCTTGACTATGAATACCATTGCCATAACTCTAGTATCATTCAGGACTCCAGTAATTACGAAAACTAAATTTGATGATTCTTACTGTCGGCAAATCAGGAACGTCACAACTACCCCGAAACGTGAGAATCGCTCCGCTGTCATTTTCAGCCCCATTCAGTGGGATCTAATTGAGCCCCGCGCCATTCCTGAATCAGAAAATATGCCCGGTACGAGTGTTGTCGCGCCGCCGCCGATGTTGGGGCAAAGTAGCAATATCAAACTTCACGTTGACGGGCTTCCTTGCGACTGTGCGCACGTATGCAGTGTGTCATTTGTTTCGGCGTCTATGTACTCACTGCACATCCTGATAAAGGCCTGCTGCCGCTCGGTGTCCTGAGGGCGCCCTGGAGTCGTTCCCACCACGGGGACAGAGGCCACTGGGGGCAGGGGGCAAGTAGGGGGCTGTTGCCTAGAGATGCCCGCCGCGGGCACTTCGAGCAGGGTGGTGACGGCGAAGGCGTACTCAGCACGGATGCGGGGGAGGCCACCAGCTTGCACTTCCGCTGGAACTCAAAATAGCACCCTCTGTGATAGCGCGCACCTGACTTGCTGAGAGACGGCTCGTTGACAATTCTTGTTCGCACGACGTGGCCCCACTCGTCGTCACGGTTCGCACACAGCTGCAGCAGGTGCTGCTTTGTGGCATCCCGCGTGATGCTGCTAATGTTGAGCCGCGGTTGATTTAAGGTTGGTATGGCCACGCTGCAGAAGAGACAGCATGTCGCCAGGTCGAAATTCGACTGGCTGGACCTCTGCGTCAGCACCCGCCTGCTGGGCTCCGTGGCGGCGGCGCCTGTGGGTGGGGTGGAGGCCGGCGACGAGGGCTGGATGTGCCGACAAACGTCCTTCCGGCACTTTTCGTGAAAGACAACCTACGGCAAGGACCGCGGCAATGCAACACAACTTTCGTTACGTACACGCGTATGTGAGCTTTCCATTTACACATACCTCAAAGCCATCTTGTAGCTGGTTCAAGAATTCGAAGGCCGACGGATTTCTTTCCGCACAAGCTGCTTTCAGTGCAGGCAGGCCCCGTACCGTCAACCTATTGTTTTTTTCTGTGCCCAAAGCTTTATCGCACAGCAAGCAGAACTCCATTTTGAGCAGCTCTCATCAACAAATACATAGATACTAGGCCAACAATACATATGGCTGGCTGCCTGGCGGGCTGCCGCGCGGACTCGCACCGCTGGCGCTTCGGCCGCGATTTCCGGCTTCCAAACTCATTTTAGCGGCAAATGTGCCGTATATCGTTATTTTTAGAATTAAATTATGGACAAGGTTTACACAAACACTTTTTCCCAAATAATGCTCAAACAGGTGGAAATTCGCCTCTAAAGTCAAAAAAACTTGTTCAAAATATTTTTTTTTTTTGCTTTGATACTTTTATTTTTAATGTGTTCCTTTAAAGAAGGGCAAACTATGTTATGGATCTTGTAGGCGCAAGTCTTACGAGTGTTTTGAGTACCCGCACAACCCTGTAGGACAAACAATTTGGCCGTAAACAGCTTAAAACCACTTAAGCCCCAAAATTCAAAATGGCGGACTTTGAACGCTGTTTCCGGGAAAACGGCATTTGGGAATTCTTGGGAATTCTCAAGAATTGATCATCATATGTCATACTATGAATCCCCAAAGCGGCGTTTTGTTGCGAATTTGTTCTGGGTTGTCCATGCATTTTTAACTAATGTAACGTAGGTCGGGATGGCTGGAGGCACACCGCAGACGACAAACTGTGGGCTCTTGGGGGCTTCGGAGTACGAGAAGGCTGGCATCCCGGTGGTCTTCAAGTAGACTAGGACCGTATCCTTGTGCTGCGTGGTGGAGCAGTGCAACCCTCTGCGAGACGAGCCGCACATCATCTGGCTTGAATCGGGACAGCAGGCCCTCCTTTAAGGCTTTGAAGTCGGGAATCCTGACCTAGACCACGACAGGCAAGGGTCGGCGGCCGGTGGTGGTCTTGTCTGCAGCAGGGGTGCGCGCCGTGGTTGGCGGGGTGGACGCCGTCGCTGTGGTTGGCTTTGGTGGTGGCTTGGGGGCAGAGGCTTTGAGCGCCGTCTGGGCGCGCTGCAGCTTCTTCCTCTCCACTAATGTCAGGGTGGACTGGAAGGGAGGCTGCTTGTTGGCTGCGTCGGCGCTGAGCCGGTTTTGGATGTTGACCTATGCCATCTCTTCGTCGGAGACGGTGTTGTCTTGTGGTCCAGTCCGCGGCTTCTTCGGTTCATCTGCAGTCGACGTGGCCGGGGGGCGTCCGCGCTTGGTGGCGTTGGGTTCCAGGAATAGCCGCATGAAGCAGTTTTTTACCAAGCCGTCCGCCGCTCCGTGGATGGCCGTGGTGGCAGGTATGGCTTGGCGGACGAGTGTAGCTGGGACCCTGTGCGTTTCCAGGTCGACAGGTGTGATCACGGGCAGACTGTCGGATGGCACTTGGTATAGCTCACCCGCCCGGATGGACAGCTGGACGGGCACGGGGTGAGGCTCATTCTTCTAGCCAAGATGCAGGCGGAGGCGAAGGGATTTCGGCCAGACGGTCTCTTGGGCTGGTATACAGTAGTCCTCTAGCGCCGCGATGTTGTGGTGCACCGTGACGTGGTTGTTCGTGGTCCTGGGGAGGAGGACGAACTAAAACCTGTCCGAGATGAGTGGCTGAGCTGGTGCTTGACGCACGACGGAGACTACAGTGCGTTGTTGCCGGCCTCGTCGTAGAAGATATACAAGAGTGGACATTCGTCGAGCTACACGGGTCCCATACTGGGGGCGGGAGCTCTGCCGGGTCGTCACAGAGGTCTCCATGGTGTCCATGATGTCGATCTCCTCTTCTGACTCTATTGTGCATGGTGATGGTAGGCGAGAAGAAGACTGGGTCGAGAGTAGCCATGGTGGCCCAGGCGGGGCGTTGAGGTTTGGTCTGAGGCTGCTCCAAGCAGGGGTCGCGCAGCTGTGGTGGTGCGGAAGTCATGGTGCAGGTGGCTGTGATCTGTGAGATAGTGGTGGTGATGGCCACGGTTGGAGCGGTGGAAGTCCGGCTCACCCTGATGGAACGCTGGATGCATTTAGGACGTCCAGGACTTATCCAATTCTCATCCCGTACATCCACGACCTCCTAGATTCGTCTGTCAGACATCCGCGTATACTGCTGCGCGTCCTATTTTCGTCCGACCTATCCTACAACGTCCCACGTGCGTCCTGTGCATCCCGGGCTGAAAAATAAAAGGTGTCCAAGACGTATCCACCGTATCTCATGCGTTCCGAAATCGTCTCGTATGCATCCACGTATCACGTCTCCACAAATCGCAAAGCATCCTCAACCCATCCTAGCATCCTTGCCATCTCTGAGCCATCCAACTCGTATCTCTACATCCACGCAACCAAATGAAATCACAATGGCGTCCTCGTATCCATCGATTCCACCCGTCCGGTACGTATCCTAAGCGCGTCCATGGAATCTATCTCCTTCCCAAATTATCACAAACGTATCCAGCGCGTCTGAAATGTATCCAAAGCGTCCGCAGAGTATCCAAATCATCCAACCCCATCCTGAACGCATCCGTGTGCCTCCATTCCATCCCAGCAATCCACACGGCATCCCAGTAACATCGGGGGCGTCCTGAACGCGTCCAGAGCGTATCCGGACCGTCCCCGAAGCATCCTAAGTGCATCCCGTCCGGGTCCGGTCGTCTTCTTGGCATCCAGAATGCATCCGCGGCGTCCTGAACGCATCCAGAGCGTATCCGAACCGTCCCACGAGCATCCTAAGTGCATCCCGTCCGGGTCCGGCCGTCTTCCTGGCATCCAGAATGCATCCGCGGCGTCCTGAACGCATCCAGAGCGTATCCGGACCGCCCCACGAGCATCCTAAGTGCATCCCGTCCGGCTCCGGCCGTCCTCTCGGCATCGAGAATGCATTCGGGGCGTCCTGAATGCGTACAGAGCGTATCCGGACCGTCCCAGAAGTATCACGAACGCATCCAAAGTATATCCAACGCGTCCAAAGAATCTCCATCACATCCAGAACGTGTCCAAAGTGCATCCTGTGCATCCAGGATGCGTCCACAGTCCATCTAGAGCATCTATAACGCGTCCGAAGTACATCCAACGCAGCTAGCATACGTCCATTGTACATCCAGAACGCGTCCAAAATACATCCAAAGTATATCCAACGCGTCCATAGTATGTCCATCACATCCTGAACGTGTCCAATGTACATCCAACGCATCCAGCCTGCGTCCACTAAGCATCCATCACATCCAGAATGCGTCCTAAATACATCCATTGCATCCAGGATGCGTCCAAACTTAATCCAGTGCATCCAGAACACATCCGAAGATCATCCAACGCATCCAGATCGCATACACCATAAACTTTAAAATTCAACGGCTAGTTTGAGGTCGATGCCAGCGCCTAGACCCAGGTTTTCACTACTCATTGGAAAGACCTCCTCAAGATCTATTCAAATCGGCAATAAAAAATTTCAGTTGGTCACTCCCCTTTTTTCAAGATACAGTTTCTTAACTCTATCTTGAAAAAAGGGGAGTGACCAACTGAAATTTTTTATTTCTGATTTGAATAGATCTTATGAAGATCTTTTCAATGAGCTATCGGAAGATAGGTTTCAGCGCTGGCATGACCTCAAAATAGCCATCAAATGTATAAATTAATGGTGTACGCGATCAGGATGCGTTTGAATAGACTTTCGACGCGTTCTGGATGCTTCCTATGGCATCCTATGCTTCCACAGTACATCTGAAGCATCCAGAACGCGTCGAAAGTCTATTCAAACGCACCCTGATCGCGCGCACCATCAATTTATACATTTAGCAGCTTCTTTGAGGTCATGCCGGCGCTCAGACTTATGTACCAATATCTCATTGAAAAGATCTCAATAAGATCTATTCAAATCAGAAATAAAAAATTTCAGTTGGTCACTCCCCTTTTTTCAAGATAGAGTTAAGAAACTGTATCTTGAAAAAAGGGGAGTGACCAACTGAAATTTTTTATTGCCGATTTGAATAGATCTTGAGGAGGTCTTTCCAATGAGTAGTGAAAACCTGGGTCTAGGCGCTGGCATCGACCTCAAACTAGCCGTTGAATTTTAAAGTTTATGGTGTATGCGATCTGGATGCGTTGGATGATCTTCGGATGTGTTCTGGATGCACTGGATTAAGTTTGGACGCATCCTGGATGCAATGGATGTATTTAGGACGCATTCTGGATGTGATGGATGCTTAGTGGACGCAGGCTGGATGCGTTGGATGTACATTGGACACGTTCAGGATGTGATGGACATACTATGGACGCGTTGGATATACTTTGGATGTATTTTGGACGCGTTCTGGATGTACAATGGACGTATGCTAGCTGCGTTGGATGTACTTCGGACGCGTTATAGATGCTCTAGATGGACTGTGGACGCATCCTGGATGCACAGGATGCACTTTGGACACGTTCTGGATGTGATGGATATTCTTTGGACGCGTTGGATATACTTTGGATGCGTTCGTGATACTTCTGGGACGGTCCGGATACGCTCTGTACGCATTCAGGACGCCCCGAATGCATTCTCGATGCCGAGAGGACGGCCGGAGCCGGACGGGTTGCACTAAGGATGCTCGAGGGACGGTCCGGACACGCTCTGGATGCGTTCAGGACGCCGCGGGTGCATTCTGGATGCCAGGAAGACGGCCGGACCCGGACGGAATGCACTTAGGATGCATCCTGGATGCCGAGAAGACGGCCGGACCCGGACGGGATGCATTAAGGATGCACTTAGGATGCCTCTGGGACGGTCCGGATAAGCTCTGGACGGGTTCAGGACGCCCTGGATGCATTCTGGATGCCAAGTTGACGACCGGAGTCAGACGGGATGCACTTAATATGCTTGTGGGACGGTCCAGATACGCTCTGGACACGTTCAGGACGCCCCTTATGCATTCTGGATGCCGAGAGGATGGCCGGAGCCGGACGGGATGCACTTAGGATGCGATCTAGATGCGTTTGATGTACTTTGGACGCGTTTTGGAAGCGTTTGATAATAAAAGATGCAATCTGGATGTGTCGAATACGTTCGGGATACAATTTGGATGTCACATGTTTTTTGGTTGAAAACTGAATATCTTGGATGTGATTGGGATGCATCGTGGATGTCACGGATGTAATTTGGATAGAATGGATGTGTTTTGGATGTGATCTGGTTGTGGTGGATGCATTGTGGATGAGATCCAAAGGTGAAGGATATATTGAGGATGTGATGGATGCGTATTGGATGCCTTCGGATGCGCGTTGGATATGATTAGGACGCCCGCTAGAGTGCTGGTGGCTTTGGATGCAAATTGGAGATTGTGGATGTCGTCTGGACGCTTGATAGCGGTAGACGAGCTGGACTTACGAGGATGCTGGGTGGATGTTACCTTGCATGAAGTTCAAGAGTATCCAATGTTCTCGCTCCTCTAACAAGGAAGTGATGGCCGAGGGACTTGAGACTGCGGCCAGTAAGCGGAAGGTACCGGGTTCAACTCCCGGTAATACATCAGCACTTTCGGGAAGTTCATCACACATCCCGACGACATCCAGCACGTCCAGACGCCAGCCTTCAAGAGAGATCCATCACATCCCCATCCGGAAGTCGTCAACTCATCCACAACAGAGGGTTCATCCAGAAGGCATCCCTATCATCCAGCATCCGGCAGTCGTCCAATTCATCCAGAGCAGAGGTGTCATCCAGGAAGCATCCCTATCATCCATCACATCCAGAACCGATCCTTGTCACATCCAATTACACGTTGGATGTGAAATGGATGCGATCTGGATCGATGCAAATGTTTTGGATGTGTTTTGGATGCATTTTGGATGCATTTTGAATTGCAGGAGGATGGCCGGAGCCGGACGGGATGCATTCGGGATGCTGCTGGGACTGTCCGGATAAGCTCTGGACGCGTTCAGGACGCCCCGGATGCTCACTGGACGCTGATGGGACGGCCCGATGTGGACGGGATGCATTCTCTATGCCTCTGGGACGGTCCACACACACTCTGGACGCGTTCAGGACGGTCCGGATGCATTTAGGATGCGGGAAGGACGGTCCGGATACGTTTTGGATACATTCTGGACGCTAATGGTATGGCCGGAGTCGGGCAGGATGCATTCGGGATAATTCTGGGAGAGTCCGGATGCGCTCGGGACTCGTTCAGGACGACCCAGATGCGTTGTGGATGCCGGGGGATGGCCGGATGGGGACAGGATGCCTCAGGGACTACTTGGATAGACTGGACCCACAGGGGATGCTTTCAGGATCCATCTGGCACGTGGCGGATACGCTCTGGACGGGGCTAGGATGCCCCGGGCCGGTTCTGAGCATATTGGGTTTGGATAGAACGGAGGTGGATGTCATGCTCTATGGATCCATTAGGATCCATTTTGGATGCATTCAGGATGCGTCCGGGATAGTCGGTACACGCTGTGGATGTTGTCTGGATGGTGAGGGGGACGCTTGCGATACTCTCTGGACGCGGAAGGGACACACTGGTTGTACCTCCGGATACGTAGGGACGCATGTGGGACGAGTTATGGACCTAGCCGACGCGTCCCGAGACCATCCAGAATGAGAAAAACTGGACTCTCTCGGGACGTCCAGAATACGTCCCGAAAATTCCGCCAGGGCAGCAGCAAGGCCGCTGTCTATGATGTTGCCGGCGTTGAGCAGCTTTCGAACAGGGATGGTGTGGTGGCCGAGGTGGAGACTGTGGCCACCGGAATGGAGGGCACAGTGTCTGTGGTGCGGTGGTAGCGGCGGCCTCGGGGGGTGGCATGGCATCGAGGCGGGCTGCTGCGGAGGAGGCCGGGTGGTGCTGGGAGCTTTGCTGAAGCTCGAGCTGGAGCCGGTCGATCAGGTGTGTGCGGAGGCCGGGTATGGGGTGGCAGATGGTGCTTCCTGGATGCCTTGGAGTCCTTGCGGTCCTTGGAGGCCCTCTTCTTTTTCCCGTTTGATCGGCGCGGCGCCTGGCCGGGGTCCTGTTCGTCTTCGGTGGTAGAGAGTGGTAGTCGTTGGGCTTCGCCTTGATGCGCCGTTAGGGGTGGGATCGGCTGGTCTGCGCGGAGGCCGGCGAGCAACTCCGTGGTTCCAGGGGCTCCAAGGCGGAGAGGTCAGAGTCCATTTTGGCAGTTTCGGCCTTGGGATGCGTGGGGGCGCTGGGTGCCCAACCGCTCGCGCGTCCGGGTGGCCTTGAAAGCAGGCCCGGGGCGGTCCTCGCGGGATGGCGGGGGGGCCTCGGAGAAAAGGCGTGCCGAACTGGCGGTATCTTTTTGATTGAAAAAGTTTTATTTATTCATAACACAAGGACCCTTTACAGTACAGAGTTAGACATGGTAACGCAGTTCCGATTAACAGCCGTGATGGTAAGGTAAAGTTGACCGAAGTACTTGAATAAGTTTATTTTTACAGTGAAATCGCGGTGCGGCGTCCCAGCGCGGCGGCGGTCTAGGGAGAGCAGGGATTGGTGCGAGGTCGCACCAATCATCGTGCAGCGTTGGCGCGGCGGGGCCGCGTCAGTCGGGGCTGCGTCCGGGGCCGCGTCCGGAAGGCGTGGCGCGGCGTTCCAGTGCGGCGGTCAAGGGAAAGCGGGGATTAGTGCGAACTTGCACCACCCACAGTGCGTTTTGGCTTGGCGGGGCTGCGTCAGGCGGGGTGGTGTGCGAATCGTTGTCCGTCGCGCCAGGGCCTGGGGCGCGCCTCGCTCCGTCGTCGACGTCGTCCGGGTCGTCCTCATCCTTGCTGTCCGGGGGGCGGGCCTCGTGGAAGAACTGCGGCATCCTCCGCAGCCGCATCACTGGGTTGACGAGGAGCTCGGGCATCGTCTCGCGGACCTTGGCGTAGAAGGAGGCACAGAGCTTTATGACGTGGTCATGAAAGTACGGCACCTGTGAGTCGCGGTGGGCGTCCACGGTGCTGCTTCCCCAGCGTCTGGACAGGGCGGCGCGAAGGCAGATGTTTGGGCGGCTTGCAGGTGACTCCAGCTCCAGCTGCTCAGCTGCCTGGCCCAGATCGGGCAGCCGTAGGCCATGACGGTCCGGATGGTGGTGGCGAACAGGTGAAGATTCCCCTGCGGGCTGAGGCAGCTGTACCTGGACATGAGGGGGGAGAGCATCATGGGGATGGTCCTGCACTTGATTGCCGTGGCGACGGCGTGGTCCCGAAAGCGAAGCGACCGGTCCAAGATGATGCCGAGGTAGGTCAGCGTCCGGGAATCATCGACTTCGACGCCGTTGACGCGCAGGGTGAAGGGTTGCCGCAGACGCCGCGCGCCGTTCTTGAAGAGGGTGACGTGGGTTTTCCCCCCGTTGACCACCAGGCGCCGGCGCTTAAAGTAGTCCACGGTGGCGTCCAGCGCGCGGTCCAGGATCCTCTTGATTCTGTTCGGCGACCTCGAGGCGGCCAGGAGCGCTGTGTCGTCCGCATACTGTGCTGTTAGAGTTCCTGCCAGCCTAGGGAAGTCTGCTGTAAACAGTATGTAAAGGCTGGGGACGGAAACAACCCAGGGAGCGGGTGAAACCATGCTCCCCGCTTCAGCAAAGGGGTTCAGGAGAACTTCGAGATCATGAAAACTAGCCCGTTGTTTGAAAAATGCTTTGCACAGATCGAAAGAGCATGAAATTTGGGGTGCAATAGGCTTATTAGCCTTCTTGAAACATTGGGTTTTACCCACAATAAATGTAAGTAAAAATGCCAAAAACTGCAATAAAGCCTGAAAACCGCTGAAAACCCCGGTGACGCCGTCACTATGTTCACATATCCTCTGTAGTTGAAGTTAAATTGGGAAGTTTCGGGAAGGCTAATAAGTCCAATGCACTCTAAATTTCATCCTCTTTCCATCTGTGCAAATCGTGTGCCAAACAATGGCCGTGTTTTCATAATCTCGAAGTTTCCCTTAACCTCTGCAGAAGCGGGGAGCATAGCTTTACGCGCTCTCTTGGTCGTTTCCGCCCCCTGGCAAAGGTGCGGGCCGACGACAGAGCCCTGGGGCACCCCGAAGGGCGCGGCGAATTCGGCAGACTCCAGTCCCATGGCGTGCAGCTTGAAGCTCCGCCCGCGCAGGTAGGACCTCACCAAGGCTCGGAGCGGCAGGGAGAAGCCGAACTGGAACAGCTTCAAGTGAAGCGCCTCATGCCAGATGCTGTCGACGGCCTTGGTGAGATCGAGTGCCGCCATGCCGCAGTGCCAGCCCCTCTTGTCGATTCTGGCCAGGATGTAGGACACGACGCGGAGGAGCTGTTGCAGGGTCCCTCGGCCCTGCCGGAATCCCATCTGCGTCGGCGAAAGTACCCGGAGGGCGGCGGTGGCGGCCCGGAGGCGGGACACGAACGCGCACTCTGCGATCTTGCTGAACACACCAAGCAGGGCAATGGGGCGGTAGTTGGCGGGGTCGTCCCGTCGCTTACCCGGCTTCAGCAAAGGGACGGTCTTGGCGCGCTTCCAGGACGTCGGCCAGTGCTGCAGCACCAGGATGCCGTTGATGAGGTAGAGCAGCATGGCCGTCCCTTTCTTGCCGAGGTTCTTGGTGACCTGGTTGGTGATGCCGTCCTCTCCCGGTGCCTTGGAGTTGACGGTGGCCTTGATGATGGAGCCCAGCTCGGATGGCATGGAGAGGCGCAGGGGCGTCCGGTCTGCGTCGTTCCAGGGGGTCCAGCTGGCGTCCGTGGCGTTGAAGTGGGCGACCTCCTCCATCAGGTCCAGGTCAGCTGTGGGGGGCGACACGAAGTTCATCGCCGCCACGACGGTGTTCAGCTTATCCTGAGCCTCTCTGCACAGTGCAGCTAGCTTCCGGTCGGCGAGGGAAGTCCAGAAATTTCTAGCCGCTCTTCATCGTACATGTTCACAGTCCGTGTGGAGCCGTGGAGCAACCAAGCCGTCATTCCTTAAACTTATATTCAAAGAAAAATTAAAAACGTAAACAGAATGCTGTCGTCTCTTCGGTAAAAAAAAATTAAAAATAAAATTGAATTGAAAACTTGTTTTATTTGAAGTAAGGTCAAGGGTTGGACACTGTACAGAGTATGGGGCGGCGCCCGGAAACGTCGCGCGACAATGGTGCGCTTAGTGAATCAAGAAACAAAGCGAGTTGAGACAACCGTATTGGTCCGCGGCCCGTTTGAGGACACTGCCCTAATCGGGGAGTTATACGGAAAGCCTGGTTTTCCTTTACAGCTAAAATGTAGTAAAGTTCTACGATGAGTCGACCTACGGGTGGCCTAGCCGGCCCGCCCCGTGGCTGATGGTAGAGCTGCTCGGAAGTGAAGTGCGCGACTTGCGGCCTCCATGGCCCGTCCAGTGCCACCTAGGAAAAAAGCGTTGCCCCGCCGTGGGCTCAAACGAACATCTAAACATGTGCTCAAGAGCTGTTAAAGTGATGCAATAATCCATCATACGTTGAAAGAAAAGGCCACTTCAGCATTATGTCTGTGGTACTTTATTTAGAAGTTAAACCTGGTATATCTGAGTCCTCATAACACCTCTTTTTTGAATTGTTTAACTGACTATTAATGTCTCTTCTTTGGAGAGGTTAAGTGTCAGTAAGAAGAGGACCTAATTTTCTTCTCAAGTCCCAGGCCTTCTTATCTTGTTCCGAAAAAATTGTCTTCATTTCATTCATCTTTATCTCCAGACTTTCTAATGTTACACCTTCGGGAAGGTCCAAAATCTGCCACTTGACGCATCCATAAGCTTCCAGTCTTCTTGGTGCTTAAATTGAAATGGAATTCAATTTCAATCACGTTTCTTTTTGGCGTTCTTTTCTGATTATCAAATCTATTTTGGAACTTGATGGTAAGTTTCTCGCAGCTCGATAAATTTTGGGATGATTTCCCATCAAGAACTATATCCTTGAAAGAATCAGGATACTATAAAGCCATTGATGTGGCAACATTAACAATAGAAGACCTCTCAAGGTTTGGAATGGAAGCCTTCACATCTGCCTCAACTGTTCTAGCAACTTCATTAACATCGTCATTTCCCAAAACTTGTTTGTTTGCTATTAGTCTTAGGATACGATCGAGAAGTTTATCCCACTTAACAGTATACGAAGTAACGGTTCGGGGTGGCGCTTTTTAACACTAGACGGTCTTCTCTTTGCGCGTCGAGAGTACCCACCCTTTCAGTTGCCTTAGTACCGAGTCTAGCAACTGTTGCAAGTGTTTATATTTTTTATAGTTTTGAGCTACAAGAGTGCCTATAATTTATTTTTAAGTTACGAATTACACTTAAGTTCCTTGATCATCTGCTTTAACATTAGCGTCAACGCTTTTTTTAAATTATATCAGTAAAATTACCAGCATTCCTGAAATTACTGTAGTCTTGCACTGCCTGATAGGGGAGCACAATCATGCCGGGATGAATGCACCCCCTGCCTTGTTTCTGTACCGGGGGGAGTGCAACTATGCCGGCACGAATGCACCCCCTCTTGAGCGTCAGAGTCCGGGGAGTACAATCATGCCGGATGAATGTACCCCCACCCCTTCCACCAGCCACGTTATTCGCAGTCATGCGGATCGTTATTCGCAGTAAGGCGCACACTAGTGCTGCCAAACACTCTGTTTTCCGACTTTTTAGGGGGGTGCATTCATGCCGGCATGAATGTACCGGGGGGTGCATTTATGCCGGCACGGATGCACTCCTCTCCGAGGTGCATGTTGGGGGGTACATCTATGCCGGCATAAATGCACCCCCGGTACAATGATCCCGGGGGTGCATCTATGCCCTCACACCTGCTTCATGGCTGACGTCGCGTGGCGCTGCTGGTTGGACCCAGAGCCCGTCTGCGCCCCGGGCCCTTCGCCGTCCTCCTCGACCTCATGTGCGTCGCGTGGCTGCTGGTTGGACCCGGTGCCCGCCAGCGGCCCGGGCCGCATTGGCTCGGCTAGAGAGAGATGGCACTATGAGGAGTGCGTGCGCGCAAGAGAGCGGTACGATCCCCGCGGCCCGCGCGTCGTCTGCTCTCTGATCTGAGACCCCTGACTTGGAGCTCATGGCTCCACGTGTGCGCTGGAAACGTTTGTCTTAAAGAAAAAAAAGGTAATTAATATGTTTACTTTCTCTTACCTTTCAGATGCGTCATAGTGGGAACCTTCTCTCGCAATTAAGAAGCATGCACAAGACAACGGCTGAGCAAATTCTCAGCAAAAGAAGAATGCATGCCAGAGCGGCCCCATTAAGAAGGCTAAGCAAGTGGTTTTGAGTGGAGTGAAGATGTCCGGGAAGGCACTCCAGCTCTACTCTTTGCTTTTGGTTGCTGAACAAGGTGCTTCCTTTCACCTCCTGGACTGCAAGGCATTCCAGAGCATCATCAAGCCCTATCTTGACGCTTTACCTGCAAATAACAAGTGAGTGGGCTTCAGTTTAAAAAAAGAAAATGTGTA